>JAVJGI010000002.1:4811772-4910943 GCA_035590275.1 Ibycter americanus | reverse complement strand
CCTTCCCTTCAGTGTATTAATTAATCAGGCATAAAAAGCTCATCAAGGAGCAGTCCAGCAATGAGAACCAGGCTGAAACAAGGTTATCATGAAGGTTAAAGACACAGGATCTTCTTTTATTACTTAAAAAAAACAAAAGAAAATCCCTCTTGCCATCCTCCTCTGATACACCACTGAAGGGCTGATTTAAACCAACCCCCTCTTGCAGGGGAGGGGAGATGGACAGCTGTTGCTGAGGCCTTAAATCTTCTCGGGAGGGGAAAGTGAATGACAAGGGCTAATACTGAGGATGGCTCATCAGCTTTGCCTTTCATTTTCCTGCCCTTTGTTTTTCAGCCTGGAGCTGTCATTGCATTTACATCAGTAGCCCTTGGTAGGTTCCCAGCTGTTGCCTTTTCATTTAAGTCAGAAAAACTCAGCTCTCCAGGCAGAGTTCCTGCATCCCCAAGTGCTCAGCATCACGTGAGCATGGTGGGAGCATCTAGCTGCAGAGGTTTTATCCACTCCCATGATTGCTGACATACACCCAAAATCTCAGTCTTCACTGGATGGATTAAACTCTGGAGAATGGGGTTTTGCCTTCAGTTCTGGGAAATGTTAATGACTGTGTGGAAAAAAACAACCCCGTGCATCAAATGCCAGCGCTTTCTGGGCCTCTGGAGGATGAACAAACTGCTATTGATCTTGTTTCTTAGGCCACCAGGAAATGGTCATCATCCACCACGACCACCTTGGTTCTGTAACCATTAGGGGTGATGTACACTACTGCCCTCTACTGCCATGATCACCCAGATTTAAGCACGGGTCGTGCCTTTGAGTCATGCCTGAGTCTTCTTCAGCTCAAGTAAGATGTCTGTTCTTGGAACAGGGCTGCCTATTCTAGGTCCTTGTAATCCACGTGAAGGTCTTGATGGCGATGGTCCACAGCAAAGAAGCAGCCATGCTTAGTTAGTTAACATGTTAGTTAACAAGATATAATAGCTTCTGATAAGCAACTCTAATATATCCCAAATTGCTCATTTAAATATTTTTTTTTTTTTTTCCTGCATAGCAGTCTCCTGCAATTCTATTGAAAAAAACACTATATTGAGTCTTTGGAACCTCATGTTGTGAAGCTGCAGTCAGAAGGTCTCTCTGGGACTGTATTACCTAGATCTATACATTATGTCTTTCCTTAGCCACTTAGTAGGTAAAGACGTGTCTTTTAGCACTAGACTGTTAGTTAGAATATGATTCAATCAGTGTTGTCACGTCAGCGGTTCATGGAAGAACTGCTGGTTCTCATTTCTTCGTAGTACCCCAGCTCATTGCAACTGCTCCTAAAGTGAGCTGTCTCGGAAGGGCAGCTAAGAGCTGGATTAGACAGGACAATACCCTCACTGCCTGGGGTGATTTGGAAACCCAGATATCATGCCTGGCTCTGCTAGGTGGACTGGAGTTAAGCACTTGCAGCCAGAACTGCAAAGAATCAGTGGGACTGAATAATACAGTCTTCCAGAACCTGGCCCTCTTGATCCGTCTGCTCCTCAAAAGTTCTCTTGGCCTTTGTCTCTTGTGGTTCTACCATTTTCTTCAGGCCTGGGATAATGAATTATTAAATGTGGCTAATTCCCCTAGCCTGACGGGTGGTTGGTATCGGATAGTAAAGGAAGGAACAGTGGCCTGAATGGAAGCAGTGCTGGAGAAATGCCACTGCTTTGCAGCCCCGAGTTGTGGGAGAGCTGACCGGTTTCTGCAGAGTTGCACTCTGTAATATTTCAGTGCTGCTGACCATGTTTGCCCAAACGCAAGCATCATTTCTTGGGAAAAGGGAAGAGGACTCAGAGCACATGGTCCGTTTGGTGGCTGCTGGCATCAGTCAGGGGATGAAGTGGCCAGAAAAACAAACCCAGAATATAAACAGGCAGAAGGGAGAGGGGGGACAGAGAAGAGAGATGAGGGAGGAAGTGCTAACGGAAGGAAATACAAATTAGATCTGAATATATAACACTAAAAAGGTGACTTGGCTGTTTCTGAGATATATGAATGGAGAATGAGATAGACATGAGGAGCTCAAAAGTGTTTGCAGAGTGTTGAAGTACCAAGACCTTCAAACTCTGTGCCATCTTTATGGGAAGTAAAATACTTTCACAGCACTGAGCTTTCCCGTTGACTACAAGCTGCTTTGGAAGAAGTGCCCTTCCATTTTGTTCTTCCACTCCTTTCTGGGCTTCTCATAATCAGGAATGGATACCGAGGTTAAACCAGACAGGAGCTCTGCAAGGCAGAGAAGAGATTATTGGTCATAAAAGCTCTTATATTTTGGCTACAGGAGAAATGAAGGTAAACTGAAGTATGCTAGAGTTGTTGGAGAAGAGTGGTGTTTTTTCGAAGCTTTATGTCCATGAGGAGTGCTTTTTTTATGCCGGTACATCACAGGTGCCTCACCTTTAGGTGGGCATGAGAAGCGAGCAGCTGTGTTCTCTGGCACATTCTTCTCTGTCTCCTGTGAATGTCTCCAGAGTATCCCAGGGAAGCAAATGCTGCTCCACTTTGGGCCAAAGGCTGTGTCTACACCTAAGATAGACTACCCCAAGGGTAGCCTAAATCCAAGTACCTCATGATGGTATTTTCTTTAAAGGCAGCCAGAACTCAGCCCAGGCTCTGCGAGCTGACAAATGCCACCTGCCTCTGCCGGGAGCAGTACCTGGTCCCTTGGAGAAAGGGCCCAAGGCCATTGCGTCTGCCTTACATTGGTCATATGCGAGGCTGCAAGGCATGGTGCTGAGTGCCGGGGCTCAGCAGCAGAGAGTGCACCCAGGATATCTCCTCTCCCAGCATCAGCTGAATCACCCACAACTAGCCCCGAGGATGCTTCCACAGGTAAGGGAAGTGAAAGGGAAGGGAACATTGCCTCAGGTGCTACTTTGAGTTTTCGTTCACAGAGCAAAGTAGCTGCAGTCAGTGGATCCTTACTGGAGTAATTAGAAAGTCTTGTGTAGGGCTTCTAAATCTACTTCTAAGTTAGGTGCAAGAATGAGTTTCAACAAGTGCACCTAAGAAGGGGCATCAACTCCAAAGCCCAAAGAGAAAATTTACAGCTTAGGTATAACTTCAGTGTTGACCTGTGTTTTCAAAATACGGAGACCCACCAGCATATTAGGCAGAAATTTAATCACCTGCAAAGAAGTAAAGCATGCTGTATATTGAACAGAAGGATATCATCACCAACAACTGTCTGTACATAAACTGTAATAAAAAAGATGTTGATATACTTGGGACATGCCCCTTAGGTACCAAACAGACATCCACATATTAAGGCGTCAGCGGCAGGAGGGAGAAGTGTCTTTGAGAACAAGAAGAACCTTGAGGGCACAACAACTGCCCCAGCATCAGAGCTGCAGCAAAGAAAGAAGTGCCGAGGTATAGTTTTCATTCTGTGTCCTTGTCTTCATATTAAAATGATGATGATTGAAGGTAGTGAAGGTATGGATGCGCAGCTGGTAAGCGACTTCATGCTAACTAACCTGCAGGCTCAGCCCAGAGGTCATAAGACCAAGTTAGCAAAAAAGTGATCAGCTACACTGATCATCAGCTGTGAACGGAATTTGTCAAGGTGTTACTGTTATTTATTGCTATTAACAATAACACTGACAGATAATATATTTTGCTGTGATGATCTCTGATCTTCAAAGATTAAAGTTTCCTTCCTTTTAAAGTTATTAAATATTATCTTGCTTAAAAGACGTCATAGGTCACTGGCATTTCTGGCTCTTCTGATACTTGGCATAAGCAGTATTATTATTTGCATTGAACACAGTAGCCCTTTCCCTCTGGACCTACAGCAAAACCTTGGAAAGAAGGGAAATGTGTATTCCTTCCTTGCCAAATGACTGGGTGAATAGATTCTTTTTTTTCCTTAGTTGTCATTCTCTGTCATTAGCTCTCTGTAAATAAGCTTGGCAACGTCTCATTTGGAAGCTGCCTTTGCATACTGAACTTCAGACCCCATGGAAAAGAGGGTGAATTAAAGGTGCACTATACTAATGCGTATGTTGGGAATGATGGGTGGTCTCCTAAGACACAGTCTGCAGAAACACGTGCTGCGCTGTAAGAGTGGCTGGCAGTGTCAGTGTCGTGTGGAGGGGGAGGAGGAAGAGGTGGGGACCGAGAATGTCATGGTATTACAAAACCACAAATTGCAACTTTTGAACAATGTCCAGTACTAAATCATTTCCAAGGAGAAAAGTGCAGGTAAATTCAGATTCTTCAACCCAAACCAATTTCTTTTAAGGAACTGAGTCAGTGAACAGGGAAGACAAACCCTGCTTTAAGCACTTCTCAAATGCCACAGGTACAAACTGCAGTTTTCTTGATTGAAACGTTTTGGGGTGTTTTTTGGTGATTGTTCCCCCCCTCTTTCTTCCCCACCTTTAGAGATCTGCAAACACCAGTGGTCAGGAAATGTTTCTCCATATCACTACACAGTATTTAAGCAGACTGCAGTATTGCAATATGAGTGTCTGGGGCCCATTCCTTCGTATGGCTGGAAGCAGCAGGCCCCTTACAGCTAATGCTTGGTGGGGGTGTAAAATAAAGTGATTATTCTTCTGCTGTGGAAGCAAGGGCTGAGCTCTCCATCCATCTTTGCTATGAGATTTTGAATGATCACAACACACAGAATAATGGCATTAAAGCCTGGGCAGAAGAACTTCCTTAGTCCAGCACTCACCTGGTGATATCTGTGAAGTTCGTAAGTAGTAGGACCAGTCAACATTGCGTTCTGTGAAATTACAGTTATAGGAATGAACCAAATACAGTGCTATGCAAGGGAACTGGTTACCTTTCTCAGTCAGGGCCACCTTGGTACTATGAAGCAAGATTTTTTTGTAGCAGTGAGAGTGGGAAGAACAGAAACTGCGTTTTTAATCAGGTTTGGCCTGAAATTCTGACAGTAGTTTTTGCTATTGGAAGTGGTGACTGGGACAGAGCTGGCTAATTTTCTTTTAATTTGTCTGTGAAAATACAGACAAAAGTTGGTGAGGCTTGTAAAAGACTTGAAAGTCACTGTCAAAAGCAGGCAGACCAAAAAGCACTGCAGGTTTGTAGGTAAAAGACAGCAATTTGAAATGCTGAAGTGATGACTATTGCTGACCTATGGCCCTTGTATTAGCAGAGGCACAAATCAGGTCTGAGATGGGTTGAATCATCTTCTGGTGTCACGTTCTTTTGGCTGCAGAGGAAGCCTTGGGAAAGTGAGGTTTTATTTTAAATACCTAAAGCTAGGTAGGGTGAATCCACACCAGAGGGGTTATTCTGTTCACCTGAGGCAAACGCATTCAGAGCTTTGATTTTTAGCTTAATCCTGGAGGTGAGAGGACAGCTTCTATGTCAGACTGAAATTACACTACTCAGTAGGAATTCTTGGTCTTCTGAATGAATTTGTTACAGGATTGCAAGAGATGCAAACATCAACCTCTTGCTGATTTGCAGAGAGATCAGGGCTGTGCTAGTTCATATCAAGAAAGAAGGGTGGGAATAAAGAACACCTTTACCACATTCAGCTCTGCTGTAACCTAATGCAACTTATTGGAAAGGTTGGATTTGAAAGCAGCTCATGCCCAAGTGCAGGAAAACTGTAATTCATAATGTCATCCAGCAGACAAAGTCCTGAACTGCCCTTTCACAAAGCCCTGACGTGATCTGGCTTCAGAGTAGAGCACCCTTACGAAGTACCCAGATTAAATATACAGCCGATATAGGCTATGACATAGACATGTAGGCAAAAGCTCTAATTAGAAAATCAGGTGTCGTTAAGGCCGTTCTCTGGCAATGAGGCCAACTGACCTGGAATGAGCCATGTCCATACTATTAAGCTCCTCTAGTCACCACACAGAACGACTGAACACATGGCGTCTCTTGGGAATGGTCCCTGGCTGCGCTAACTCCTAAATTCCTGGGACATGTGTGGGAGAACACTAATTGATCCAGGCCAAAAATGTGCCAGGGCAGGTTCTAGGAATTTAACAAAATAGACTATCAAATTCCAACGCCTGGGAATGTTACCTGCCACTGTTTAATTTATTAGCAGCATAGATGTAGCCCTAAGGGCTTATGCACACACAGACACCTCTGGTGCATTTGAGATGCATTTCGAAAGGTGCCTGGCAGATAATGTGATGATCAAGAGACCGGCTTAAGAACCACAAACACACTGCTGCCTTTTTGAGTTCACATTAGAGCTTTTTTCATTGTCTTTCCCATGGCTAGAGATCATTCTTTTACATACGGACCGCACCTAAAGTACTGTTGAGAATACTGGAGATAAACACATAAATAAAACATGCCTGCTTTACTTTGCCTCATCCCGTATTCCAGTCCAGAAGACAGACTTTAGAGGTGCATTTCATGCAATCTTTGTTGAAAGCAAAAACCCAGTAACTGCATTTTCCTTCTGACTCTGTGAGCCACTGAGGAAAGGAGAACATAGAAAGCTTATTTGTCCAGATTTCAAGGAAATTCACTTCTCCCTGTGGATTAATTCTGATTGTACAATAGCAGGTTTTAAATGTTTGATTCTTGTTTGTGTCTGTTTTTTAACCCATATCTCAAGAGGATTTAATTAGATTTGATGTTCATGATATGCTATTTACCGGATTATGATGAGATCAGCTGATAAAGCTTGACATAAACTTGGCAACTTGTTTGGTGCTTTCTCAGTCTTTAGAATTTAATTACGGCAATTTCAAAACAGGAAGCTTGGAAACAACACAGGGATTAAGGACTTGCTGTTGCCCCACTGGGATCAGTAAGAGTTATGCCATTGGTTGTCACTGTTGTCACCGGCTCTCAGCATGCGCAACCGTCTGGGACGTGAGTGCATGTGTTCCCGTTCTGCCGACAATGGATCAAATGCCAATGGCATTTCTCCTTGGAAATGATTCTCCTGAGGAAGCCCACCAACTTCAATGGTTTTTCATGGCTGAGGTGAGAATGGAGTTAAGGGACGTTCTGAGGATACGTGTAGACACACAAAAGCCTGGGACTTATGTTTTTAAGCAATATCCCAGGGAATCTGCATGGATGTATGCCCCAATGCAGCATAAAAGAAGTTCAAATGTGCAGGGCCAGAGCAGATAGAGTTCTTCACCGTAAAGATTATTTGCACTAGAGCGTTATTTTTCCACGTTTCTGCTAATTTCAAGCTTGCTTTCTTTTTTACCATGAACAGCTACTTCTGGTGGAGGCTGCTCTGTTCCTTCAGTAAGGCATCCAGAAGCCAGGAGGTAACACGCTACAGTGTACGCAAGCAAGTTCCTTCCTAAACCTACTTATGGTTAAGGATCAAAAGACAGTGGTTAAAATGCAGAATTGTTTCTTTTTATAGCTTTCCACGAGCACAGAAATCACATCTCTCTCTGTTTAATCTGTATTTTAAGCACCTAATAAATAGCCTTGCAATCAAAGCATCTGAGCACCCACAGCTCTTATTGAAACCAAGGGGATGTAAGTTACTCTCAGAATGAAGTCACAGCTCTCTTTTTTGAGCACTTTGTAACCGATGCATGGTGCCAGGTAAGCGGAGAGCGTTTCTCCTATTTTCCAGTGTAAGGACGTGAAGCAGGCATTTCCGATATTTTAGCCCTCAGATGGTTAAACATGGATTCTTGGGTCGTTTTAATAATGGCAAAAAATGTAGATGTGTGTGTGTGTAGAACAAAGGGGATTCAGGAGCAAACACTACAGCTGGGATTTGAGGGCTTCAGGCACTTAAATGTTTTTGCCACTCTTGTTTCTCACTTTCTTTGGAGGAAGCATCTGCTACAACTACTGAATTCACTGCTGCAGAGAAACACCCCAAGCCCAAGCATGAATCCAGCCTGTCTGAGCTCTGGCAAAAAATATTTCCAAAATACCTCTTTGAATTCATTGTCCTTCCAACAGACACTGGGTTGTCCTTCCTTCTTTAGAGGTGGTGGGGGAAAAAAAAAAAAAGTCTTCTGCAAACGGAACTATAGTTGGTTAGAAAATATGAGTTTTGATCCTATTGCTATAGGTTTGCAGATAAGCCGTATATACACCCTTCTGGACAAATCTCACTCTATCCAGCATTACACTGCACACTGAGGTAGTCTGCTCTGAGGTACTCTACCCACAGTCTACATCCTTATCTTAAAGTTGATAATTGCTTGTCAAACTGATTGACATTTGTAGAACTGTCTTTTCCATGAGACATTGCTCCCTCCACACACACCCACCAAAAAAAGAATAGACAATTTGATTTTGTACTGTTTTTCCCCTCTTTAAAGCACAGCAACTTTTTCTGCCTAAAAGTAGTAATTACTTAATGAATAGTCCTCCATGTTTCCCTGTCAGTCACTCACTGTAATGAACAACTCGTTTTGTCTGCTTTGTTAACAATAAAAAAAGTATTAAACTAATAATAATAAAGATTTTCCAGGACTTCGCTGTTAACATGCAGGGTGCCCCACAGAATGCATGATTGGGATAACAAGAGGGGGAGGGTGAATATTCTAAGACATCAAACAACATTTTGTACTTTTCTTTGAGCTATGGGACTATTTTCCCCTTGCTACTTCTCCTGTATTTTCTTATCTTCAACCATCCTGAATAATTGGAGCATATTTAGGGGACCAAGTCCAGCTATTATTTGTTCCCCCTGTGTGAAAGTTTTGGTTTTTTTTTTTTCTAAGCCAGATCTGTGAACCGCTGTTGAGCTGTCGGTATTGAGGTCAAGGCTTTTTACAAGCTAGAATTTTTATCATGAACTGGAGCCCAGAGTTAATTGTACACAAAGACACATTGTTGTTTCCATTAGGATTTACAGTACCACGAATTTTAATTATTGGGTAACATTTCTTCCATTATAGCACTCACTCCTCCTCCCCTTTTTGTGCCAACCCGTGTTTCTTTTAGTTGCAGCAGCTTGCAATGCAAAGTGCAAAATACCCCAATAAATAAACAAATTGTTACCTCAGCTTTGATGAAACGTTATATTTGTCCCTGCCTAAAACATCAAAACAAAACAAAAAAAACACACCCAAGAGAACAATTTAATGCGAGCTACAAACTGTAATCTATTGTTTCCTGTTTTATCGGCACCAGTTACTTTTAAAGTTCAAAACCCAGTCCTAGACAAGAGCTGTACAGGAGGTCTTTATCGTTGCTGGGAGAAAACATTCACTTCTTATTGACAAAGGCCCTTGTGGGCATTAAAATGTTCTTGAATTCTTGCTATTTGATGATAAAATAGACATGCTGAAATGCTTCATCAATTGGCATGAAACAAACGCTTCTACAGAGTTTTCATGCAAGTAAAACTAATAATTTACTCCTAGACTGTGAGTGGTTTCACAGACAGAGTGTTTGTATGACTGAGCCTTGAGTCTTTTTTCAAAAGCAACATGCAATAGTTTCAAAAGGCATCTCATAAACATGAGACTGTATGTATTAATTGGTTTGGCTATTAATTTTCCTCCTGGTCTCCATGCTTGAGTTCTGTGCAATATGTGGAGCCTCAGTCTAGGGAGCAGAGTTGATTTAAGTAGCCCCAAAAGTGTAGTGGGAAAAAATGATGCATTCAATCAATAAAAATTCCTTTTCTGAACCAATTGTATAAATAGTTGGCATTGGTTTATCACTTAGTCTGTAGCCACTTCAGTCCTGTGTGTTGTTTTATGAACCGTGGATATACCTCGTATATACAAAAAAAAGTTTTTTGGTTTGGACCAGTCAACTTGAAATGAATTCAAGCCCCAGTGGGGGATGACATCAGAGGCATGGTGGGTTTCCAAGCTGGAATAAACCCAGAGAGGGCCCTGGAGAAGTTTTGTGGGTGGGAGGGCTGCAGTGTGTGCAAGGCATGGGGTAGATCCCTGTTGTGTGCATCCCAGAGGCAGAGACTTGCCAAATGCCTGTGTCCAGTCTGCAGTGCCAATAGTCAACAAGGAGGGAATAAAAAAGCTCCTTTTTAATGATTTTATGAACCTTTCACCCTCTCTTATTCTTCCTGCTGTGTTCTTCTCCCTCTCCCCTCCGATTTGTCTTCCAGCTCCCACCCACAGCGTGGCTCTGAGTCTGCCTCTGGATACGGTGGTCTCCATGCAGTTCTCCCCAGCGTCCATATTTGCCTTTCGCTCACCAGGTCAGAGTGTGGTCTTCGAGTGTGTAGGAGGAATGATTCCCTTTCTCATATCCAGCTGACCATGGCTGCTGCCTCCACGGACAATCCAGGTCTTGGTCAGCCAAAGGGGTGGGAAAATACTTCTTTCCTTTCAAAACTTGATAAAAAGAACCTATGAACTGGTCCCTGAGGGAGCCCCAGCAGGACCTGCAGAATCACAGCGGGTCCGGGTTTCCCTGCTCCACTCCCGTATCTCTGGACTGAGTGAAAAGCTTAGATGAGTTGGACAAAAAATATCAAAGTCAAGGAGAAGAGTAAAGGGATCTGTACATCTATGAAGGCATGAATTGCTTCATGAAAACACATCCACCCAGCAGCATCACCGGAGACCAGTCTCCTGGACTGCTCTCTTTGGCTTGACTGTCGCAATAAATGCTTAAAGAGATTGAGTTTCAGCCTCTTTCTGTGGATGCTGTTTCTTATGCATGTTTAGGGTGGATCATATAGAAATTACACAACTTTAAGGACATAATTTAGTTACACGCCTGAAAAACAAACCAAAATTGATTTGGAAGAAGTAACACAGGCAACACGAGGACCTTTTTCCTCCTGTTGGCTTACTGACAACTGCGTGGGTGTGCTAGGGAGAAGCGGCACCATAACCTTTGCAAGCAATATTGTGCTGTCTCTCAGCCTCTGCAAGATCTGGATCCTCATTCCTGCAGGATGCAGGATCAGTCTTGGGTTCCCCATTGCTTTAGCTCTTCTACTATGGGAATAGACCCATTCTGAGGGCTAAAATTTGAGAGGGGAACACAGATTAAATCCCATGCCTTAAAGGAAAATCTTCAGCAAGATACCAGCAGAATCTTGCAGTTGACAAAACATCGGGTCTTTTCAGTATAATCCCCATTGATTTCATCTCAGATACAGACACCAACCTTTTGACAGTCTGAGCCTTAATAATGACAACTAACCATCCTTGGAGGACATAGATTGACTCTTGAGATGAATCAATGCCTGTCAGTGTCTCTGGGCATATAAACAAACCAGTTCCTCTTAAAAACCAAAGGGAAAAGTCACACAGTTTGTTGAGATTTCTGGCAGACAACTACATGAGGCAATTCTGTGTCAAGGAGGCAATGGGACTTCCCAAGGACCCAAGGGGGGCTTAGTTACTGTAACCACAGAGCCAATTGAAAAAAAAAATAGGGAAGAGGTAGATACTGGTCACTGTGTACCCATGGCTGGGAGAAGTGAGATTTCCTGTGCCCTGTCATGGGTCAACAAAGTGAGCACAACAGATGGCTGTTGGATTGAGTCTTAGGAAATAATCCCCAAATGGGACTGTGCCTTTCAAAGAGCCTTCTGTGCCTCAGAAAGGCAAATACGAGAGGATGGGTGATAGCTCTGTTCTGCTGTGGCATGTTGGGAAGTGATGAGAGAAGGGTTCCTGTTGTAAAAACAGCAAAAGATCAAGTCTTTCATCAATGACGCGAGGGCAAGACTTTAACGTCAAGGTGACTAAGATCATCAGCTACTGTCATGCTTGCAAGAGCTCAAGAAGCACTCTGGTTCTCCGAGGGGCAGAGCAGGCAGCAGTACCCGCTGGTAGCTGGTGAGCAGAGGGTGACTCAGATATTTGGAAAATTACTTTCCTCAGTTGCTGGCTTTGGAGCCTTATGTGAAACTCCCAGTTTTGCAAATACCAGTTTTGCTGATTATGCGTGACTTGCTGTCCTTGGACAGAGAGGCGACAGAAATGCAGAGCGGGCTGTCCTGACATCCAGCGATGGCTCAGAGAGCAAACCATGGTCTTTGCCATGAAGATGCCTTTTATAGTGGGCAAATCTGTGTGGCAGAAAACGTACATTTTGTCATGCAACATGACCACTGTGCCTGGGAAGCCTCCTGGTCAGGCAGCAGCCATATGTCTAAAGAGAACCTGTCAGATCTTCCAGGAGAAACTTGGCTGAAAAGTTAGATCCTAACAGTGTTTTGGGAGTTGCTGTTAGCACAACTGATAGTGGCAGAGCAAACCATTCCCTGTGTAATAAAGACATTTTCCCTCTGTCAGTAAACTTCTTGCCAGAGCTCGATGAAACAGGATATGTTGAATTGACAGAAAGTCCCAGATTTATAGAGTGTAACTGAAGGATAGTTTTCAACGTTCATTTTTTCCACCACAATCTGAAAAATTTTTGATAAAAAAAGGAAAAAAGAAAGAGAGAATTTCCTCTTTCTTCTCTTTCCCCCTAATTTTAACCAGTTTTCTTGGAATCTTTGTAACTTTGGGGATTAAACTGAGCTCTGCATGTGCATTTTCTGTACATGCAATTAACAAATGCTTGTCTTTCAGCTCTTTTAGTAAGCAAAAGAAAACAGAACTGGATTAACTTTGCTATCCTCCATTGAAAATGAGTTCCCCTACTGAGCAGTAAGCACAACCATGGAATACATGGTACTTACTTAATACACTGGAAAAATATTCTTTGTTGGATTGATGCTCTCTTTCCTAAATTATTTTGGTTGTTTTTTTTTGGGTTTGGTTTTTTTTTTTTTTTTTTTTTTTTTTTGTTATAGCCAGAAGGGACAATCAACATAATTTCCGTATACAAACTGGACACACATATATTTTTTCCAGTAACTGTAATGAGATCCAGGCTTGTGTAAGGAATCTCAGGGTGAGTTTTTTCCTGCTCCCTCTCACATCAAAAGAAAAGTTTTCATTGACTTCATTACTGCTAGGTCACGATGAAGAAAGATATTGGGAAATAACACTGAGAAGAAAAGTAGCATCAGCAAGATGCTATAGTATCATTCTCTTATCACAGGTCACCATCAAATTTATATAAATGTAAATCACTAGTTGCACTAATATTTTGCAGACTACCTAATGCAGCAGTTATTTAATAAAGCAGAGGAGTAGTAGCAATGCAGCAGCGGAATCTTCCCAGTGTTTTTGTGCAAGTCTTATCAAGTCTAGAGAACCCACCGAGTTGGAAAGACTACTGCCCTTCATTAATGCAGTAATGCAACGATGAATAAATCAGCGTGTCCTTTCAACTCCCAGGAGTCCTCCAGGCCTATACACAGTGTGATTGTAAGACGAGGGGAAGGAAGGCAGGGAAGTCCTAAAGATTAATCAGATAATAAGGGAAATTCCTTAGTCCTGAGCACAAGGTCTTTTCCCTCCGCAGCCTCCCCGAGAACCCGCAGAAGCTGTATTGCCCCTGATCTGCAGCAGAGATAAAGATGCCCTGGCCACAGCGAGTTGTACAACAAACACAACTTTATCTCCACCACCAAACGCAGGCTCAGGATCAATAAGCAGTCACCACTTAGACATCTTGCAGGAAGGATCTGCAGCATGAGGCACCCCCTCGTGCCCCTCCTTTTCCCAGCCTTAGAAGTCTCCAGGTCACAGAAGCGGGGCCTCGGAAGAAACAGGAAAAACTCTTACCCCAGGTACGAGCCTGGGTCTCGGCAGCAGCAGCCAAACAGATGACAAAAGAGGAAAAGGCTTGGTTTTGACCATGTTTGTTTTTCTTGTTTGTAGAGTTTGCTCCTCAAAGCTACTATTGGAGAGCGGTTTCATTCTGTGTGTGCTTTCCTGTAGGCCTGGCAGGAAAACAGAGACCAAAAGAAAGGAAAAAAAAAAACCAGTCCTGATGCTGGAAACATCTGGATTTTTATATGTGCTTAGCATCTCGGCAGGGTCTGTTTTTGTTTGTCCTTCTTGCCAATAAATTCAATGCTTTTCCCTGAAATATATGGGAGCAGGAAATATATATTAAAGATAAGTATTCCTGGTTAAACTCAAGTTTGGGTTATTAACAACAGTGTGGCCATGATGAGAAGCAGCGAGATGATAGCCTTTATGAGCAATATTATGCTATCTCTCAGCCTTTGCAGAGTTAGCTGTAACCGTTGTGCAACCCAGACCATCAAAGGAAAGATAAGATCGCATAATCAAAATACTGTTGTGATTTTGCATCAATGCTATTTAAGTTATAATTGTTACTTTTTCTGTCTTTGGTTAAAATAAAGGTGAAACCCAATTTTTTATTTATGTATACTTACACATACACACACATGTATATATGTATATCTTTGACCTCTCGGACCCTAAAAAAATGTATGTCCATATACTATACTATCTCAGGAAGAGCCTGGTTAAATTGCTGGTGGCTTAGTCAGATGGCTTAGTACACAAGCAGGCAAGATGCAGTCTTCACTGTACAAAGCCACCTGCAAATGAAAGATGATGAAGAGAAGCTTTTAGAAAGGTAAAGTGTCCTTCAAGAAACAGCCAAGAGACACCAACATGAGCAACTGTCTTCAGTAGGTAAGCACAGATCTGGAGCTTAGAGTCACACTGGCTGGAGCTGTCCCCATTCCCCAAAGGAGTTAGGATTTCTAAGACGCGGAATAATCATGAGTTGGCAAAGTGAATGGGACAGATGACTGGAAATGCCTCCTCTGCTGCATCTTGAATGCCCATCCCAACCTCCACCTCCACGTAGGCACATGGGGTCCCAAAGAAATCCTCCCCACAAGGTGCACTTCTACAGGTTTCATGTATCTGTAAGGTCTGTAAAAGCAACAAAAATTTGGGTGCTTACCAAAATCTTTTCTGAGCTAGACAGAATCCCTTCGTTTCCAAAACCAGGGGGTGATCCCAAGCCTAGTGAGATAACTGGGCGCTTTATCACTGATTTTGGCTGAAAGAGGCTCACACCCTCACCCTGTAACTTCCTTGAGGTCAAGTTTGCTTCCTATATTGCCAGTACTTCTGCTTCTGGTCCTGAGTGGAACAGACTTTCTTGTGGGTATGTTTGTACTTTGCAGTCATTTGCATGTAATTTTATGCAAACATTTTTATCATAGATCAGTTCACACAACCACAAGCTGTGTTTTTATTTTCTCTGTCAGCTGAAAGCTTAGTCTACATTGCTTTTTTTTCCTCTCCTTGCTCCAGTATGACTACATCAAAGTAATTGCACAGGTGCAAACCCTGAGTCTAGATGCTCCGCATTTGTGCAGCAAAATATTCGTTTTCCCATGTACTTTGTGTTGGTCTGAGCCTAAGCATCTCCTAGCTTGCCAGCACCAGCACTTTCAGTGAAATATATGCATTAATGTAATTGCAGAGAGAAAAATTTGGACAGGCAAGCAGACCTTTAAGACATTTCTTGTCACAGGAGAGAAGTAAATTCTTTACAAAACAGGCAATTCTTGTGTTGGTGGATCATTTCTTCAAGAGGCTTGAATCAAAAGTTCAAACGATGTTATAAAATCTTCCATTTGCCAGTCATGATATACATTCACTTGAAGCACTTCTGTAGCATCTGTCCCAAACTGGCTGAGAGGATGAGATGTAGCACTGGTGGAAACAGAGGCTGAAGGAGCAGAATCCAACCACACAGGGACACACCACAGGGAGAGAGACAACACGTTTCTGCACAGTGTGATTGAAACCCTCCCTTTGCCACTCCCGAGAGCAGAAGCCCCATGATTTCACAGGTAACAGGCAGTGGTGGTCCAGAGTGCAGAGCTCAGACCAGATTAGAGGGATGGAAACCACCAGCAAGCTTCAATTTAAAATTGTTGGGCTGGAGCTGGCACCTCCAAAATAATAACTCTTATTAGATGGTATCCATTTCATCTAATTCTCTTGGTTGACTAAATACTAACTTTTATCTTAGAGAATGCTGGAAGTTGTTGCTACATCACCCTGTGGATTTATCAATAACTAATTCCCACTTGGGGAAGTATGTATTTCACGTATGTATACACAAGGTGCTCATTGCACAATTTAAACCATGCTTGATCTGAAGTTAATACTCAGGTTTTTTTACTCATCGTTTTGGTGACTCTTACCAGTTTCAGTTACAAGGAAATAGAAATCAACCCTTTGAAGATGCCAGAATCTGGCGCAATAGGAGAAACTGACTCTGCAGATGAGCCTTGAAATGCCAAGTTTCAGCCCATTGAATATTTTTTTTCCCCCAGCCCAATTTTGAATCCTAGAAAACAGGCGTTTATGGTGGATCTGCTGAGGCAGCTCTCAGTGAACTGTAAAAGCACAGACTGCACCAAGATGCCATGAGGGGCCAGGAACTGCTCATGGAAAAGCTCCATGTTTTCACACGCAAAATGGAGTGTAAGGTCTTTGTTAGTACAGCCCTGAGTATTTCACATTATGGCTCCAGGAAGAGCAGCACATTTAACACAGCGCTGTGATCATGGACAATGCAGCTACATTCACCCAGTGGTGGATGGTCATAGGAAAAGGGATCACGATTAACTCCATCGGTGCCGAATGCTACACCTAGCCTGTACTCCAGCTAATACCTTTTTCTTAATGCGAACAATAAAATCAAAATGAAACCACATGGCATGTCAGGAGCCTTTTTTTTTTTCTACAGTTATTCATGTAATTTTTTTTTTTTGGCTGAAAAACAATCTAAGCCAAGGCATGAGCAGGTGCTGCAGTATCTGAGCTGCATTGTCAGCCTCTTTAATGTGACCTTGAACTACCAACCACAAGTACAGACCAGAATATGCCAAAGTGTGCTCTACAAAGGAATATTCATAGAAGACTCAGATCAGTCTTAAGATTGTATTCACCATCATTTCTTTAACTCACATCTCTGCGAGTAAAACCACACCAGAGAAAGAAACTGCTCCACCTTAGTAAAACTAATTCCTTTCTAGTCCTCTTTTTTTTCAAGATTTCAGTGGGGGAAAGTTTCCTGAGTTGCTGGAACAAAACTGGGAAGCTTTTTGATCCAGGAGCAAATGAGTTAAAACAGCTTCAGAGTTTAAAGCTCTGTTTTGCTCATCCTTAATGGAAACTCAGGGAACTGAATTTAGAATTGTGTTTGTTGAGAACAAGGAAAAAAGCGTCAGAGAGGAGGCTGGCAAAGAGAGATGGTATGCACAGGAATTAAATGCGGTTGGTGTCACTGCGCAGGGCGAGTCTGAACTATGTATGTGCGTGTAAGAATTTGTAGTAGTCTGTGTGCTGGCGAAAGAGCTGGCAACCTGCCCTAAAACATCTAATAGGCTCCTCCTGAGTTTTTGAATCCTTCCTCAGTGCTCAGTGACAGGAGAATTTGATCCCCATTTTAAAGCATCCCTAAGTTAGTGATACGTGGGCTACATATGAGGTGGTATTCAGATTTTAAAAATAAAAAGAATCCATTTGGACCTTAGTAGAACTGAGGGCCATGTGTAACGTTCAGAACCAGCTCTTCCCACATCAGAATTCGGGGATGCCAGGAGTTCGGTCATGTGCCTACTTCAGAGTAAAGATCCAATTTCAGATGCCTTCTCAGTCCAAAGAATCCATCACTGTTTGCAGCCTGCATGTCATGATTCAAACTTACACAGCTTTTTCTGCATAAAGAAATCAAATGAGTTGTGCAAGTTCCTCTGAAAGCTGCTCCCTCCATATCTAAATATACAAGAGAGCTTGAAGTTCCTTCCTAAGAAAGAAGTAAGCCTGACTGGTGTCACTCAGTGACTTCTTTACTTCTTGCAGTAACTAGCTGACTAGTCCAGTTTTGGCCATAGCCTCTGCCAATTTAGTTACTCATTTCAGAGATTAAAGACTCAACAGAAGAGCAGCTGCAGCAGCCTGATCCATTTGCTCTCCATCTTGATCAGGATCTTCTGTGCTGCTGACTGATGCTTGTCCTATAAGCTGAAAGTACTGCAAGAGCTGACGAAGACTTCAACAGGCAATATCTGTGGGTAGACCAGCCTACCCACACTTGGTCCATCTGGATGCCCTGAGGTCCCCTGCATGCCACAAAGCTCCTGAACAGTCTTCATCTGCGCATGGGTTTGCATGAATGGCAGGTGTGTCTGGCCGGGAGAAAGGGCTCTGACCTGCTCTGAATGAAGAGCATTCATTTAGAGCATACCTAAAGACACTGAAGACAGGATGGGTAAGAGGAAGAGGGGTCATCTGAAAATAGCATTTCTCATGTCACACGGATTCATGGAAAGTCCCTGATTGCCCGGCACCAAGAGTTTGTGTTACTAGATCAGTTTTGCACAAGTCTCTAGTGAAAGCCATTGGACTTCTGCAGAATCCCTATAAGAGGAACAAACCCAGTCACCAAAACCAAAAACAGCTGTGCTGAGAACTCTCCATCTGCCTCTGATGGCCTCACATGGCACTCACAGAAAAGCATTCATCCTCCTATTTATTGCAACTGTCTAAATGCATCTTTATATGAAAGCCCGGAATAGCTTCAAAAGCCTCTATCTTAGGAAAATAGCATGCATTTAATAGCCTTCCAGGAAAGTATCACATATAAATTGAACAAGATCATTTAGCCAAGTAGCACTTAATTACAGCCAGCAGAGCAGCACCCAAACTCCGTGGAGCTCCACCATGGAGGAGCTCTTCTTCCTTGGACAGAGACTCTAAAACCCAATGGCTCCCTGTCAAACGTAGATGCAGTTGAAGGGTCCTGTATTTTCCCACTCTTTATCACCCATGCTCAGTTTTTTTATACCCCAGCAGATGAACTGCACCAAGGAGAGTTGTGCTGTTGACTGTGCAGAAGCAGTGTGGGACCCAGAGGTGGTATTAACTGACTCAGACAGTCAAAGAATACACCAATCAAGGTGTTTCCCTCTACTAATTAAGGTCCTGTGAGGTGTCACCTATGTTTTAATGCTTCCCTTACCCACAAGACCTTCCCAGAAGACCACAGTGGAAAAACAGCTGCCTTCCAGCAAGCTGCAAACTTTCTATCCACCTTCACTGAAGCAGATCAAAGTAGCTGTCACCTCCCTGAAATGGAACATTTGAGCGGTTAAACTGAAGGCCAAAGAGGCTAAATTAATATTATTTTTAGTCAAAGTCTGCTACCACTCAGCAGAAAATTGCCAGTCCAGCCAGCATAGTGCTTCATATATAAATATTGGTGCTTGATGAGACAGGCAGGTGCTCTGTGAGCCATAGGAGGCCAGGAGAGCAGTGAGAAGTATTGTACCTCCATCGTATGTCCAGGAGGCAATGCCTTACTGGGATATGGGAAAGGTCTGGAGGAATTGCCCTCCCAGACAAATGGCAAAGCCCGTCCCCAGCAGTCAGTGCACCTAAGTGGCAGCGCAATCGCTCCTGGTGCTCAGGAGTGAACTGCCCCTCTTGCAACAGTCCCTTGGCAAAGAAACTGGGGCAGCTCAGCACCACTTGAGGGACTGACCCAGCTCAGCATGCCAGAAAAGGACTTGGCAATGGGAGCAAAGGGCCTGCAGCATCAGTCACAGGCACCCACGTTAGTGCCTTAGTCACCTGTGACGGCACCGACTCTCACTTCTCAAAGGTGGGAGGACTGCGGGCTCCTGAGTCACCTGCCTCCTTCTCCCTGCTCCATCGCTGGGGCTGGCACCAACTGAACACCCCTGGTGACGGCGCCCATCAACACCGGCTCGGGGCTGGGCTGCCGGCGTGCGCAGGGGAACGGGTGCCCGAGCAGCCACTGGCAGCTCTCCCACTGTTTGTAGCTCTGGCTGGAGTGAGGAGAGGATGAGGACTGCCGGATTTAGATTTTCATAGACATCTCTAGTGTTGATTAGTTTCAGTGATACTAAATATTAACATTTGTGTCCCCTGAGTACTTTGCCTTTCAGAACAGGACGCCTACTTGTTAATTAGTTCAAGCTTTTACCTAAAGGGTTATTTTGGGGATAGGCTTAATGTTACAAAGTGCTCAGTGTGTGCTCTGACCAAGTAGTTTGCTGTGAATATAGAGTTGACATCACATCATTTAGTTCATTTATTTAAGTGTTGATTTGTAGCTGATGCACCCACGGGTAATGCTGACAGCAGCTCCAATTTCTTCATTAAAACACAGTGAAATAAACACAGCCCTCACACCTTGTCTTTCCTTGGCTGTAACCTGCTCACACAAGGAATAGTCATGGCATCACTGATGACAGCTAGGGCCACTCAGCAGTGGTATCACTCTTATCCCTGATGTTTCTGGATGGCATCTAAGACAAGAGAATACCTGGGACTCCACCCAGCCGAAAGGTGCTGTCAGTATCTCCACAGAGACAGGAAATCTCCTGCTTAATTTAGGGCAGGAATGAGACTGTTGGTATGGACACAAAACCTCCTGGCAGAGATCTGGACCCATGCTGGAAGGATGGCTTGGCCCTGGGGAGGTTGAGGTTCTGGTTCCTGGCCCTGCTGTTGTCCTCTGTTGTGCCTCCAGCAAGCTGGATCCCCACCCCATGGTCTTGGCTTTCCCTCCACTCCTTTGCCCAACTTTTTTATTTCTTTCAGATATCATTTTGTCCTGTGTGAGCACCTCACCAGTTTTAATAGCACCTTTTAACGCTGCTGGCCATGGTAAGTAAAAGATCCCGTGAAATCACCTGTATGTGTTCCACTCAGGGAGTAAGGAACACAGAAACTGTATCATTCCCAATGGCAGTGAGAAAACTGTTTACTCCTGAATATCTCAAAGATGTAATCTCAGAGAGGGGAAACTGAGGCAATGACAAGTTTTTGCAAAACATCTGTGGTATGATAGAGAACTAGATCCAGCTTCCGGAAGAAGCAATTTAATACACAGTTCATTAGACTACTCTTCTTCTTTAGCCATATAAACAGTGAATTGTTCAGGGCATGGACAGCTTGCACAGCTCCTAGCATCTCTCACGCTCATTGTGGTGGCTTCCCTGTAATGTACTGTTGAACCCCTAACTTCTGGGTTGTCCCACAGCAGGTTATAATGCTGGCGCTCGACATGTGCACGGTTCCCCGTGCTCAGCTGTGGATTGGAGCACTGCTCCTTAGACCCATGACCATGCTGTGGCTGTGGGGACAGTCCCACATCTCTGCTCCAGGACCCTGTGCTGTGTTAGTGGTCTGGTCTGGGTGAGGAGACATGAGGCAGGGGCACTGGGGGGAGGAGGGTAGAAGTGCTGTGGCAGGAGGTTGTAAGCCAAAAATTAGATGAGTGAGTTTCCCTTGCAGATCACATGAGGTTCAGTATCATTTTGGGTCAAGCACTGACAGAGGCAAAGCAAAAAGCTGGCAAAAGCAGCTCACTTCCACGAGCTGCTGGGATAACGGAGCATTGGGTGAAGGCTTGGCAAGAGCTTGAACATCTTACTGGGCCGCAGCACCTCCTCTGACCTATGCAGAAGAGTAACACAGCTGTAGATGTCTGTGCATGACCATCAGATGACGAATTTGGAGGGCATACATGAAGTTGACACAGATTTATGAGATGCTAGCAGGGGACTGGACCGACTGACTGCAGGAGTGCAAGATGTGGGTTTTCTGCTCAAAGAGAGAGCTGCAGCTTGTCCTGCTGCCGGGATCAACGTTTTTCCCTTTCCTTCCTTGTGGGCATTGTGCTGCCACATTGATACTCTGGGCTTATGAGAGAGTTGACTCCCAGTAGTACCAGTGGAGTATAGTATAGTTTGTGATGCCTACTGGGCTCCTTTGGGAAGCAGCGTACTACAGAGCAAATCTTCATACTGGTAATAGCAGTAGCTGTATCTAACACTGACATTGTGAACATCACCCTCATTAAAGTTGCTTCCTCTCACTGATTGTTACTACAATTAAAACTAGAATTTTGAATCAAGGAACTATCCCTAAATGTTTGTGGAATGGCTTCTTCTATCTACCTCAGAGTTATCTAGTTTGGGTTGCTGTCACTATCAAGGTAACAGTTAAATGCATGGGAAGTCTAATCCTAACTATGAGTTGCTATCCTCCCCTGCAGTTTGAGTTTGTATCTGTTTGTGGATCCTAAGCTGGCCCATCTCCAGCTGGAACCGATTCCTAAATCAGAAGGAACATTGGGTCCCCTTAAACCCTGGGCAATTTAAAAGTTCTCTCTCACCACAACAGCTTTGACCTGGATCGCCTTCCTTAAACTGCCTTCAGAGTATTCTGTTTCATAACCAAATTGTTCATTATTGTTGTTCTCTCCAAACTACCTTTCTGAATTTAATGGCACTCCTCTTTGAGATGTGCAAAAGGCAGCCTTGATGTCTTATTTTGGCCATTCTGTGTCTGTATGACCCCTGTATGGGAAAGTTGGTGACACCATAACAGCATCTCTCGCGATAAAAGCACTCCATATTCATTGTGTTTGTAAGTGCACAGTAACGTCACGCTACTTTAATTATATGTTTTCCTGCCCCTTCTCTTTCATCTTTCTGTAACTTTGTCAAGGTTGTAAACACACCTAGGCCTTAAGGCTCCTCCAGCTAGAATTGCTTTCAAATCCATCTACGCATTTTCCTTCTATGGAGCTCAGTGTTCTGTACTTCTCCAAATTGCAGGGCTGCAGTAAATGCCTGAGAATAATGCATGCGTATAAGGCATATACTATAAAAGCAGAATCGTGTGACAGCATTAGCAGGCATCTCTGATGAAAGATGAACACAGAGGCAGCAAGAGGCTTTCTCACATGTAGTTCGTGAGTGCTGGCAGACTTTCCATTGTTTTGATGCCCTGGTTTATTAAAAACTCACTGCAATATCAGCTTGTTTGAAAATGGGTTACCATTATTCACAGACCCATTCTTTGTGTGGTAGGCTGACAACTCGTATGAAGGTTTCCTGTCCCATACTGGGTTGCTTTTGAAATCGTTTGTTTTAATTTGCTTTGTGGACTTTTTGGGTTAAATGAATGTAGAATTGATTCACTGGGAAGACATGGAACTTTTCTGCAATACAGATATTATCCTTCAAGAAATCCAGGCTGCTCAAAGATGCTGCCCCTTTAAACAAGACACAAAAAGAAATCAACCATCGCCTGGATAATGCCATTCTCATCAACATGCAAGGAGCTTGCTTGTCTGTCACGTCGCCCACATCTTCTCAATCACTCCCTTTCATTTATCCTATTATGCCCCTATTTTAACTCATGCTGTGGCTGATACTCAATGACAGACAGAAGAAATCCAGCTGAGCATCATCCCTCCTTTGCTTTCCCACTGGAGATGCAGTGTAGGACCTGACCTGGGGGAGATGAGTATCCATGCACCTGGTGGAGCCGGGGTGGGGAGAGACTTTTTACAGCTAGAGGAAAACATTGGCAACCCAGAAGAATCTCAGTGATGAGATCTCTTGTAGGCATTGTTTTTCTGACTTTTCCCCCCTACTCCATGTGTGAAGAGACAGTAGGTGTTTTGCAAGCATTTGCCGTTTGGAAGACATGATCACAAACCCTGACTAATGTTTGTGGTTGGTGGGTCTGTGGCAACAAGTCAAAGCAAGTGCTAATTACTATGGCTATTGCTGCTATTTTATTATTTAATTTCACTGTATTAGTGTGGCATTGTAGGGCCCTAACTTGGAGCCATGGCCCCACATGCAGGACACTATCCAAACACGGAACAAAGCAACGGTCCCAGCTGCTAGGAACTAGCAACCTAAATACACTGGTATGTTGACTCCTGACCCATAACCTGGAGGTGCTTGAGCCTCCTGACGCCAGGGATCCCAGAGCTCATACTGGTCTGTGTTGGAGTGCAGTGGGGCTCTGTGGTTGGGCAATGGTGTTACTGACCCAAGTTGCCCAACCAGGAGGAGGTACCAGCCCAGGTACTTGCACATGCAGGTGGGGAGATCTGTGGGAAAACAGTGGGTCTCACAGATAAATGAGAAAAATAAATAGTTCTGGTCTTCAGCAGGAACCTGAGGCTCGAATCTGAGCCTGGAGCGGTTTGCTCCCATTTAGAAAACACAGCCCCTTTCATGCGGCTGATTCATGGCACTGTCTTTCTCAAGCTGTCTAGCACATGTCTACAAGCTGATGCATTGATACATCGCAGCTTAGGACAAAGTTATTTCTTGCTGGCATGCACATATATGAACGGCAGCCAAATGAAGCAGCCAACTCTGATGCTGCTCTCTGATTGATCCAGTTCATGAAGACCTGCCCAGCAATTTCCATGCATATCGTGTGAAGATTAACACCCCATCCTGTCAAGCAGTGTCCCACAGCACTGCAGGAGAAATCCTTCAGTTAACCCTGCGCATTGCAAACAGCTGGAACTGGCCGTTTTAATGAATCTGGTGGGTTTTCTATTATAAAGGACCTAACAGCATTCTGCTAATGGTGTTGCTTAGTTTCCTGGGTATTTCTTCAAAACATAAAATAATGCTGGGAGCCCATGGGTCTCTCTTTCATTTATGTCAACTGAAGACACTCTGAGCTTCCCATTCTAGCAAGAACCTTGTAACTGTCAGCAATAATAATAATAATAAAATACTTGGTGTTACCATGTCTGTCTCTCCCTTGATTCAACAGCAATATAATTACCTAGAATAATTTTTAACATGTGAAACAATTTAGGCTAAAATCCTGGAGGCATTGGGTGGGAATTTGGATGTTGGTTTCCTTTCCAAAGGAAAAGAAAGATCCCACTCCTTCTGTACAAGACTCGTGCTTGTTACAAACAGTTGAGAATGTGCTGTTGAAACAAATGTAATCTCTCTCTCTCTAGTTCTGTGTTTTATTCAGCATTAGGCTGTCCTTGCTGGTAATTCAGATTCTCGGGGTGGGAGGAAGCAGTGACTGATAGGATGCACAGATCAGGTTTTGTTCAGACTTGCAAGAGCTGGTATAGTCCAGCCTCACAGCTGGGTCTGGGGCTCTGTCTGCAATATTTTCTTCCCTGCTTTGGCCATTGCTTGTGTATGTTAGAGTCAGAAGGAAGTGAGTCCATGGGGGTGGCAAGGAGAGGGAGAGAGAGCATGGAGAAATCAGTGTAAGTGTGCCCCAAACCAGCCCCTGCCCTCTAAACAGCCCTGCAGCTGGGAAAAGCCACTCCTGCTCGGCATCTTCCAGAATCAATGTGGGTACTTGTGGCACGGGGCACTTTGCAGGGTGATGTGAGGTCACCAGCATCCGATCTCTGGAAGGGAGGAAGAGAGAAAGCAAGCACAAGATCATGCCAGGCAACGTGCTGTCACGGCTTGTTCCTCAAGCCCCAGAAAGCTCCACACCCATTGTACTCTTCACTGTTTCCTCACCAACCTTGCGTGAGACGCTCCTGGGGGATGGATTTAGGAAAACCCTGTCATTCACACTTTAATGGCACATGGGGAAGCAGTAGCAATCTCCACGGGAACAGGGCTACCCCAGCCTGGCTCTGCCCAGCCAGTGAGGATGGATGACCTGCCAGCTCATCACACAAAAGCACACTGAATTGCAGGGATGGACCGGCAGGCGTGTGGGTGTCACACCTGTGGGAAGTTCACTGCTAGCGATACTGCCTGTTTGCTCTTCGTGGAGAAGATTTCTCTCAGGCTGGCTTACAAGACAACCATCTGGCACATGCATAAAGAGTACATGATGGCTGATCACTCTGAGGGCATTTATCTTCATGAATGAGGAGGAGAGGGTTATAGTGGTGAAGCCCCGAGGAGCTGGCCTGTCTCTCCTTGCGAGTGAAGATTAATGTGTTGTGAGATGTTGGCTAACGTATCAAGCACGCACAGTGTACCTTGCCCTCCATGCCCCTCTCCTTCCCTCAGCTCTCTTCTCATGGGCCAATACAGCTTTGAATGATGACAGGTTACAAGCAATGCACTCCTTCTCCCCATAAAATGTAGGGGAAATCTGTGGGAAACAAAGTGCTTAACTTTGACATCTTGTATTATTAACTTCTAACTGAAAAGAGGAGCAGCCTATGGAAAGGATTTTACATCTCTTTAGTATAAACTGGATGGAGAGTATCTTCTCTTTTCAAATATATAACCCATAAATTAAGTTCTTGCATTTTTTATGTCACCCAATTAAAGGAGAAATTGAGGTACCATGGTTCACCTTTGTACCTAAAATAGCAGACTGACTTCCTTTAAAAGTTCAAGTATATAGGAGAGTTTTCAGATGAAAACAAAGAATTTTGAAGCTGGATGAGTACATCAAGGCCAGTAAGAAACTGCATTTAATATTGGCCCTGCACCTCTCTTTGCATTGTTTACTTTAGTAATTATTCAGGCACACGTTATCTGCAAAAGCACTGCATGCAAAGGACAGAAATGAGCAAGGGGAAAATGTATAAGAAAAGACAATGAAATGGCACATCTGAGCAGAGAGCTGCTTAATTTGTACCTGGTATGTATTTTGCCTTGAAAATACAGGTTCAAATCCTGTAGAGGCTGATCTGTGCAAAGCAGCTCAGTTTGGGAAGCATATATTTCACAGGTTAAATTAATGCTCTCTGTAGTCAGTGCAGGTCCACGCTTACGGAGAGCTGTGGGTTTTCGAGGATGGGAAAAGCAGGGCAGTATGTCTGTCTCCAGGCCCTGGTCTGGGCCACTATAGGCAATGGCAAAACTCCCTGTTGCACTGGTGGTGAAACATCTGGCTGGTCCACAAGGTCAAGAAGAGAGAAACTAGAGTAGCTATGGAGATACGGGAACAAGAGAATAGGCAGACCCTTTACTGGGGGAATGAATACATGAAATGCGATGGCAGGCACGAGATGGGAAATTAAAGAGGGATCTGAGTGATGGGAGTTCATGGCTGAACTAGGAGAGAAGTACTTGCATTTTAAAGTGTCTCAAGACAGAGGGAGCTGCCAAGGCCGGGCAGAAGCATTTGTGAGCATTAAGGTGAAAGATGACAGGCCTTTCTCCAGAGGCAAAGACATCCTCACAGGAGCCTGCCCTGTCCACCTGCCCTGCTGCAATCTGCTGCCCCAAAGATACCAGATTTCCAAACGCTGCTGAACATATACGGGAGGCGATTGTTCTGGAAAAGGGGTACTTCTCATCAAATCCATTTTCCCAGCTAGTCTATCACTTACAAAGTCTCAGGTAGGAAACTGGTAATCTACATAAAAGTGAAAGGAATGTCATGCAGAATAGCTTAAAATATGGATCCCCCATCACAGAGCCTGTCATGTCTTCCTACTGTATTTCCATCACTGCAGACAACATAATGCCACTGCACCAGTCATGTTTCAACTAACACCTCAAGTCAGGTAGACACATAACAGGTTAATTAGGGGCTTTGGCAAATTGAGTCCACGGGCTGTAATTACCAGCACTCAAGACCTACAATTTCTGTTTTAATTAAAATAAACAGTGTGGAGAAGCTGACATCACACCAGAGTAACCAGCGTGTAAGTCACAGTTAATTATATTAAGCTGTGGCCTCCGTCATAAAAAAAAACCTCGGTTTGGATCTGGATTTATAGAGACTGGCTTTACCATTTTGGCAAAGTTTAATTGCCGTACACAGGCCACCGACCGGTCTGGACAAGTCAGTCTGTTGGGGTGATGGGATACGCCGTGTGTGGAAGAGCTCCTTCTCTTCTTGGGCTGGAAGCAGGCAGTGCCAGTCCTTGAATCATCCCTTTGCTGCCTCCTGCCAACCCCTTGCACACAGACAAGCCCCGGTTGTGCCTGGCCTGGCTCAGGCTGCCTCTGTCACTTCAAACAGGAGCGAGCGCTGCCACCTTTCCCAAAGAGCATCGCCAGGAAAAAGGAGCTGGGGGAAGAAAGCTGGCAAGTCAGCTTTTTTGGGGGTTCTGGGTGACTGGAGGTGCAGGCACCACTGTGCTTTGGGCACCACAGGTGCAGGGCAGCCCCTGGTAATGGGGAGGCAGGCTCTCAGTGCCTGAGCACACCCAGGGCACGGGTGGTGCATTCATTCACTGCATCTAATAAATTTTTCTGCTCTGGCACAACTCTTGCCTTTCTCTCCACACTCACTCTCCGGCTAATTCCTTAGGTAGCATTGCAGAGTACAGCGTAATGCTACCACGGCCCACACTCCAGCCTCTCATTTGCCACCTCTCCTGCTTCTCATCCTCCACCCAAGCTTCTCTCCCAACCCTGTCTTTTGTCTCCTTCACCCACTTTCAACCTTGTGCCTCCTTTGATGCCAGCCGACATGCTAGGTGCAGCCAGATCCACCCTGCCCAGCCAAAAACACACCTGTTTTGCAAACCAATTCAGGTGTATCAGACATACGCTGCTCTAGGATCACTTTTATTGCATTACACAATCCTGCTCCATGTGAGTCTCCAGCCTGAGCAGCCGTGAAGGAGCAGCCGTCTCACGGGCTTGCCAGGTCTCCCCAGCAGTGCCACGCAATATATGGGCAAATAATTAAACACGCAGGAGGGTAGATGAGACAAATCTCAGGCTTATACTTTTCCAGTTTCGTTATAAGAAGCTGACAGGTGTCCCTACAACCTTTCAGTTAATCCACAGGGCGAAGAAGCCCTTGGCAGTGTCCTCTCCTCACAGGTCCTAGGTCCCCGGGAGACTCAGCTGAGTTCCCCGTTGCTACCTGGAACTGCCAAGGATCAGCACCAAAATTCTGGAACAATCATCTGAGCTTTTGCTGGGGGATGTGCTGGTAACTCCAGCCAAAACTGCAAAATAATGTGCCATGTCTCCTGGCAGTGCCATTAGGGTTACAGTGAGAACCCCCGAGAATGTCACATTCAGTTTTTGCAGTAGAGCCAGGGAAGTGAAATGTTCTGAATTTCCGTATGCCCTTATACCTTGAAATTGGTGCACTTCACCTTTAGAACTAACCTGCCTGCAGAATCCTTGGAAAACAACATTTCAATGGAGCTTTGATGACCTAATCTCCCTGGGGAGAGTGGGAGGAGGGAGCGTAGGGCCAGGCATACTGCCGTTTTCTGTTGTGAAAGGTGTGGACTTGGTTAATCAACTCAGGCTGCTGGATGGACAGCTCATACTCAGGATGGACGACATTTTTTCTTTTGCTTCTGCTGACAAGAGAATGTTTTTTAAATCATTCTTTATTACAGTCCATTTTCAAGCATGAAAAAAGCAATGGAAAATGCCATTTTTACATTTTTGCACAAACCTAACCCTTTTTTTTCATGAAAAAAAATAATATGCTCAGGCAGTACCAGTGGAAACTGTTGCTATTTACTCATTTAGCCACTTCAGGATTTGTTTCTGACTTCTGCTAACACTGGCTGATCCTTATTTAGTGAAGTGTGGTTTCCCTGACACCTCTGCATATGAAATTGCAACTCTGTATGATGTTTTGATTAGCATACTATTAACCGATGATTTTTACTATGTCATAGGCCTCATCCTGAAATTCTTCTCAACATTTCTTTCATTGTTCTACCCCTATTTCCTAACTGTTACTGCAACCTGCAGCCTAATTGTTTTCGCTTCCATGATATTTTGAGACCCACCAAACAGCATCATCATGATGTTTTAAATTCATTAGTTAATCTCTAAAATAGATCTCATTAAACACGACTGTCTAACTGATCACGGGTATTGCTGTTTACTCGTAGCTCACCTACAAAGCACCAGAGAAAGATGGTGTTTGTTTGTTTGTGTTGTTTTGATGCAGGATTGCTTGCCTTCTTTGGTAACCAGGTGAGACACCCCATGCAAGCTCAGACACCGGTGTTTGGTGTAGGCCTGTATGTTGCCCAAGAAGGAAGATTGCCCTGTGCTCCCTGCTGGGGGTTACTAGCACTTTTGGCTTCTGCAGGTGAAAGCAAAAAGGCAAAGTCAAGTTGCTGGTGTCCAGCCCTGAAACGTGTGAGTTCTGGCACTGCGTGCCCTCAGCAGGGACTGGTGTCACTGGTGTGATGTGGGCATTGCCTTCTTTTCTGATCAGAGTAACCTGGAAAGCCATGGGTGCTCCATCACCACTGAGTGAGGAGGATGAGGAGGCACGGTGACTCAGAGGAGCATCAGAGCCTTCGGGGTTCTCCTGCACGCCAGCCCCACACCCCCAGCTGTGCCCACGGGCTCTGCCGGCCTCTTGCTGCCTTCAAAGCACCCAGCTATGGAAGGAGCGATATTCCTACAGACGTGCAATGCTCTCCCAGACATCTGCCCCTCCAAAGTCGTACACACCAATTTTAGGACATGCCTGAGCCCTGCTGCTACCGCCCTGGGCTCCTTAGCCACCGCACCAAACAGAACGAGAGTTTCACAGAGTGGTAGCGAGTGGGACACAGGGTGACCACCCGAGGCAGTGGCAATGCACTGAGACCTGGGGCAGGGTCATCTTCTTCCCTGGAAACCGGCAGCCAGGACAGTGGCTTCTAAGAGCCAGGCCACCCAAATTACTCTTCATGCTGCCAGGATACCACAGCATTCTTCAGGGCTTTATACCTCTGGAGGTACAGGCCTCTCCGCAGCCCTGTGTCCTGCCCAGTGCTTGGGCCTTCACTGGCTCTGAGGAGATGTGCGTTTAAATTCTTTTATCTAATTGTAATGAGCCATTTGGGGTTTTTTCCTCCTCTTTTTAGAGCTGTTGCCAGGGAGTTTGTCCTGAAAATGTTAGTTTTTGTGGTGTTTTGGTTTTTTTTTTTTCCCCCTCCTCTTATCAAAGCAGGATACCAAGAGGCAAAATTACTGTCCTGACTCCGTAACATCCTCTTTCATATCCTCCCTTCCATGCTGTGGGAAGAGCAAAGTGCCCGGACATCAGGGTCTTGCCAGGCCGGGTCAGAGCAGCGGGCAAGCAGGCAGGAGCACGCCACAGACCACGCTCCTGAAAGGCTCTTACTAAACCCTGTTGGAGTGATGGGAGGAGATTTCCCTGACTTCATCAGGCTTGGGAAATGGGCCAATATCCTCCTTGAACCCTCTGTCCCTACATAAACCATTGTCGTGGTTTAACCCCGGCCGGCAACCCAGCACCATGCAGCTGCTTGCTCACTGCCCCCCGCCCGGCAGGGTGGGCAGAGGAATCGGAAAGGAATGTAAAACTCGAGGGCTGAGAGAACAATTTAATAATTTAAACAGAGTAAAAAGGTAACAACAACAACAGTCATAATAATAATGATAGTTATAATGGAAAGGTGGGGAAAAGGGTAAAATCCAACGGAAAAGGGAGACAGGAAAACAAGGGGTGCACAGTACAGCTGCTCATCACGCACTGACTGGTGCCCAGCCAGTCCCTGAGCACCGAGCCCCCCGCCCAGCTAACCCCCCTGGTTTATATACCTAACAGGACCTGCCATGGTACAGGACAGCTCTTTGGCTGGCTCAGGTCAGCTGACCTGGCCGAGTCCCCTCCCAGCCTCTGGTGCCCCTCCAGCCCTCCAAGGCCCGAGAAACCCAACAGGCCTTGACTTAGTCTAAACATCACCCAGCAACAACTAAAAACATCAGTGTGTTATCAACAGTGTTCTCACACCAGAGCCAAAACACAGCACTGTGCTAGCTACTGAGAAGAAAGTTAACTCCATCCCAGCCGAAAGCAGGACGATTATATATGTTTGGCTTCACATCCAAGGCTGGGCCACAGCCTGGGCAGCAATGTGGGGAGCCTGGGAGGCTCTGAGTAGCGCAGGGGGTTTGCACATCTGGGATTTGAACAGGGAGACCCATCGCTTGGCATGCAGAAACTGGAGGGGAAGGCAGAAGAAGGGCAGTGCTGCTGCTCAGACAGGGGCAGAAAATCCTTTTCGTGCCACTGATGTTTTGGTGTCTCTTAATCATAAGCCATTTTAATTCAGGCACAACAAAAGGACACATGTATTCATTAATGAGTGAAGAAATACCACGTGTGTTCTCTCATGTCTTCTTGCAGTGCAAGGTGTGCGATGGGACCATGGGTGTTTGGTGCTGATGAAGAAGCTACAGGGGTGCACCACTCTTTTTGGTTGTGTATTTACCACATCCTGGGTCTCAAGGGGTTTTATTAAGCCTGACTGGAACTGCACACTTTTGAGGAAAAATGAAGTACATTTACATCTACTGAAGCTTCTAAAACAAATTCCCATTCCTCCTTTTTTTCTTCCTGATTGTTTTGCTTTGAATGCACCCTGAGGCCTAGGCCTTGTCTGACAGAAAGCAGACCCCAGCAATTGGAGGGCTGAAGCCATCCTTCCCTCAAATGCTCCCATAAACATTTCCAACAAAGTAATATAACAAGGAGGCACCTGTGTTTCCAGTGCCCAGCTCTGCAGAGAAATATCACCCCTGCAATCTTGCTTTAGAAATGACCTGGCTGTGGATATGATAATGGGTGAGCTGCTCCAGCCTCATTAAAGCCAGTGGAGAACCTCCCACAGCTTTCAGGGGCACAGGCTTCGGGCTGCCTGTGTGCTGAGGCTGGAGCAGCCTGCTTGGAAATGTCTTAACAAAGGACCAAAAAAAAAAAAAAAAGAGTATACAAACTACACTTGCTAAAAGCTTTATATAAAACAGTGTTATTCTAATTTGCCACACAAGTGAATTGCCATGGGGTTTATGGCAAGAGTGTTATGGCCAGACAGCCATCACCACCCTTTTCTGGAGCTCAGTGCTGTCTCTGGAGCTGGAGGAGGCAAGAAACCCCAGGGAGGTCCTCTCTCCCCTGTGACAGCCTGCTTTTTTATGTGACCTGCTTGCATTGGGCAAGGAGACTGTCAGACACCAGGAGACATCTCTGACGTTAAAAGCCATGTCCAGGCTGTGACAGTCCCAGCTGCTTTCTCAGCCCAGCACTGTCCGTACCTTCTGGACTACCCTGATGCTCCCACAGGCTGTAATGCATCCCCGGAGAAAAAACAGACAGCAAAGCAACAAACCTGAGACCCAGACCCAAGCTGCCCACTGTGATGGGCTTCTCTCCCCAGTCCTCCCCCTGGCACAACATTTCCAGTCCTCATGTAACGCTGCAGATGGCTGTACCCTACGCCAAAGCTTTCTGTCGAGGCAGCCTGGTAGAAACCCAGCAAAGTGGCCAAACCCGCCAGCTGTGCGAGGGAAGGAAGCGGGGTGTGGGCCGGCATCTCTGCAGGGCAGAGCGGGATGCACCCCGTCTGCTCCCCTGGGGCTGTTCCTGATGCTGGCAGGGTTTTTGAAGACTGTCCGGGTTTTTTCTTAGCTGCCTCACCAGGTGCCCTGTGTGGCGTTGCTCCCACAATCATTATGTCATCAGCTGGATTGCATTTGGATTTAAAAATAGTTTAAAACTGGAGTGGTTTGGCCGTGATGGGTCGGCTGGTGGGAAAGGAAAAGCCCCCATACCCCACCCGCTGGGTATTTTGGAGACCTTGTGAAGGCAAAAAGCCAAGATCTATGAGTGAGGAGCTTTATCCTGGCTGCAGTCGGGTGAAGCCAGCTGGGAAAAACAATTGCTTTTTCATAAAACTTTCTTCCACACCAGCACCAACATGTTTCAACATACTCTGGGGAAATTGCTGCAATGAGTGACACAGATGCTGCTGAGAGACCACCTGATCAAACCATATTTTCCAAAGTCCTCCCAATAAAGACAACGGGAGTCAAAGTGCGTTGAAGATTTTAGTTCAATGAGGTGTTTTTTGGTTGGTTTTTTTTTTGGGGGGGGTGGGGTGGGGGGGGGGGAGTGGTGGGCGGGGAGGGCTAGAGAGAAATTTGACATTTCTGGGAAATCAGGTGGATGTGGAATGAATGATATGAATGATATGAATATCCACACATTTTTTGTTGTTGAGAATACCTGATGTCTGAGGATACTAAGAGTTTTACTTCCAAGTGAAACACTTATTTTTACCACTCCTGTCCTTCTAGTACTACTCAGACACGCTTCCAGCCCATGCCAGCAGCAGTGCTCTGGGTGGCAGGTCAGGCATCCCATCACGCTGAAAATTTTATCATCCTTTCTAGTAAATCACTCTTTTCCCCTTTTTCTCTCTGAGGGAGGGGCAGGGCATGACCTGGAGGAGGCAATGGCCCTAATTCCTAAATCAGGAAATACTGGAAATTTGCACAATTGCTGCAGTCCCTCCAAGCAGGGGGACTGGAAGAAGACGGAGCTGTGAGTGACCCCCAGGCAGGGCTGCCAGCGCCAGCAGAGATGCTGCTTTCCTGCCCAAATGCTCAGTGTCAGTGAGCATCCCATGAGCTGAAGGGTTAATGCTCTCTTTTTCCCTGTGAAAGTGGTTTCTCCTAAAATGAACATCACGCTGCCTGCTCAGGTTTTTTGGCTGCTCCTTCCACCTCTTCCCCACCCCATTCAGTAAATAGGAGCTAAAGGAAACACCTTTGGCTGCAGTGAATAGGTAGCGGCTTTTGTACTTCCCCTCGCTGCCCTTCCCAGCCGGGTGACGTGTGGATTTCAGAGATTTCCTGAGCAGCTGCTGGATGCTACACCTTTAGGAGCTCCAGCGCTGACTCCTCCACACCCTTTCCCCTTCAGCAGAATTCACACAAAACCGGGGGATTAAAAAAAACCAGCTATAAAACCCAGCCTGGTGCTCACTTGGACGGAGTGACGCTGCTCTCAGCTGCCTATACAAATTCGGTGCAATCCTGGTGTCTTAGAAGCATTTTTGGGGTGAGGTGGGCAATTGTGGCATTCAGACAATACAACCCAGCCCCTTCTGAGTTTACTGGGATGGCTTGTTAAATTAGGTGTGGATGATTTTTACTAACTTGGGACCTCTGCTAAAAATATCTTTTTTTTTTTTAAATGAATAGACATGCTGTATTGCTTCCTCCTTTTTTTATACACCTTTGTTCTAAACAAATGTTAGGATCCAGACACTTTCTGCTATCTGCATATGGGGCTAGGTCGAATCAGCCCTGGGCTTGTTCTGTTCTTGTAGCTGCTGCTCCTCTGACACCTCTCAGATCACTCTGGCAAGGAAAACTTTTATTCCTCAGCCTGTAATTCCTGCCTCTGTGTGTGGGACAAGCTCACACACCTTGTAACTATTTAACTGTGGCTCAGAACTCATCTTCTCATTACCCAGATAAAATTACATCTGACAAAAGTACTGAATGCACCAAAGCATGAAAGGAAAAGACAGAGGGATTAAACTGATACAGGTCTTTCACCCCCGTGAACATTGTGCCCCCACAAACAGCTCGAGGAGGAAGGGGATGAATAATTGTTGAAGGATCATAGCCATGATTATGGGGTGTGATCTCTCACACAGCACCTGAAGACTTAGACAATTATAGAAATTATAAAGGAAAATCAATTTCCGTGCTAAGGTGGGAGCATGAGGATTTTTTGGGGGTTTTGCTTGTTTAGTTGGTTTCTTGGTTTTGGTTTGTTTTTTTTTTTTTGTTCTTTTCTGACAGCAAACCAGAGAGCCTGAAGTGTGACTTAACACAACATGTAACTTTACATGACAGATAGATTTTCAAAGGCACTTAGGGCCAGCCTGACAGCTACCATGAAACCTATGGCTAAAAAACTTAAGAAATAGAAAATCATTTGAGAAGCATCAATAGTGATAACGTTAACCCTGTGTCAAGCACTTTTGAAAACAGGGTTAGGTGGGGGATCCTGGGGCTGACGCCTTTGCTGGGGGACAATGACCTGCCGTGGTCAGAAATGCAGACGGGGTTGGTGATGTGAAGCCACAGCAGGTATCTGCTTACCCAGATGCTGCCTGGGGCTGGGGGTTGCTGTTCGCCCCCCCTTGGAGCCCCTGTCTGCCTGCCCTGTCTGCCTGCCCTGCCTGCTCTGCCTGCCTGCCTGCACCAGGCTGCCCCTGGTCCTGGGCAGTAGCCTGACTGCAACTGGCCTTGGATAAACTTGGCAGCAGGTTTATGTGCTGTTGAAAACTTGCAAAAAGGTCGTGGCAAGAGGACAGTGCAATTTTCTTGTAAAAACTTTGCTGACGCATGCTAGGGAAAAAAATCAGGACTGAAGGAAAAGCTGTGCATCACCGGCTGAAGCTTGCTTTCCTTGTCAGCTCTCCTGTTTTCTTTTAATTAAAAAAGGAGGGGAAAAACAACTGAGGTATCTCCTTGTAATAAATGGAGGAGAACAGAAAGTAAACGCATAAAGAAGTGCCAAAAAAATTACCTGGGAAATTCCAAAATGAAAGTATTTTGTTTAAAAATTTCAATTGAGGTTGCTAAGTAACAACAGGGTATCTACTTATCAACTCACTTACAAAATCTAAGCATTGAAAACCCAAGACATTAATAGTGGTGAATATCATAAATCTTACGCTGCCGACATAATAAACGTACATGCATTATTCTTATCAAGTACAAAGAAAGCAAAATACATATTTCATCACAACAAGCTTAGCGCTGACCTCTAAATAAATAGCTGTCTTTCATTAGCAATCTCAAAATAAAACATAAAGCAAACCCTATTAAAAAGAGCCATAAAAATTATGTATGTAGACACTAATGACACATATTGATCAGCTTCACGTGCAAAGCCATACACATGCATAATTCTGCCACAAATCAACACAGTTTTGCATTTTTTCCTCAAATTGGACATTAAATAATATTCTCAAGAAAAGACAATTAGAAAAAAATAACTAAAAGTCAGCTGTCATTTTGACAAATATATATATTTTATATAAACAGACACGTCAGTCTCAGTATTCACCGTATCTCCTTAAGAACACTTTACTATTGTAGTTGGAATTACCAAACTAATATGATTTTAAAGGTCAGAGTTAAGGCTGCTGACTTCTGGTGGGATGTACTGCATAGCTGTGTTTTATGCTTCATAAAGCTCCAGCTCTCTGCTGCTGCTAATTAGGATAGTCCCTCATAATCAGCGGCGCTATTCCAGTTTCCATTAGCTAAGTTTTGGACTCAATGGGCTTTTACTTCGATGGTTGCCCCATTTCAGCCGAGCACTTAACCATATGCCAAGCCTTATGCAGGTGCTTAAGCTCTGAGAAGTGCTTATTTGTAAGTGTTGTGATGGATCACACGGGCGATGCAGGAACATGGAAAAACATGTGCTTGTCGTACCTCAAAACCCTGAATCTAAGGTGCTTGATCAAGCACTCTATCTTTTTCAAGCATTTTGGCCATTTCCAGGTGACAGGCACTAATCCTCCAGCCAGGTCCATGTCGGCAGATGTCTGCTTCTCCGCAGAGCCCCGGCGAAACCACAGATGGGATGACAACGGCAGGTGTGGGAGGGTAACAGCACGTTGCCTTTATGGACCAGGGTGGTCCCCGGGGTAATTCATGGTTTGAGCAGTCAACAAAAATTTGTTGTAGGCTTTTAATCAACGTCATCGGGGCTCCAGCTCCCAGTGCGCCCACAATCCGACATGTCTGGCTGTCCTGCGGTCTCGCAGCCGAGCCCTCCCACGTCACATCGATGGACTGTGACTTTCTGATGGAGGAACAACTGATTCTGACTCCTCACAGGTAGCATTTGCTCTGCAGTTATTGCCACAATATACCAAATCCTTTTAAAAAAATCACACTAAGTGCACCGAGGATCATATTGTCGCTGAAAGAAACTTCTGAAAACTCGCAGATAATAGTTAAATCCATTCAGCTTTGAACACTTTAAAAACTGATCAGACCTCTTTCTTAAAGCCCTGAAGTGCTTTTAACTCCCACTGAAGCCAATCAGGGCTCTTTGAAAGAAGTGAATGGCAGAACTAGCCCCTGAAACATGTGAGCCCTGCTATGGAGAGTGAAAGCAGAAAATAGGTTACCCCTCCCAGCACAAAAATGCAGATGTGAATTAACTCCACATATGTAATGACATTTAAAAGCTACATTCAGTAAATCGTATTCAGAGTGAGGAAGAAATATGAAAGAAATCCATCAACATTAATTTAACTCAGACAAATAACTATTACTCAATGTAAGCCAAATTGCAAAATGCAAAGACTCGTGTATCTAGTCAGTAAGTTTTAATGATCCCCCACCCCCAAAAATGTTTAGACAAAAATGGATTAAGTAGTCCTTTCATTCAATGTCTCATTTAAAAAAAAAAAAAAAAAAGAGCAAGAATGTGCTGAAATTTGAAATAAAGTGTTCATTTTGAAGTAATGAAGAGCTATAAAAAAAAAAAAAATCTCTTCTCTCAGGTTCTTAACTTCTCTCCTCCTGGGAGAAAGAGAGGGGAAGCTAAAGACGTGTGTATAGCTGTTCATATTGTGCAGAAAGAGAGGCTTTTTCAAAGCGTTTCAGCACTGCTGATAAGGAAAAAAGTTTCTCTTTGAAACTAGTTACATTGCCCCCCTTCCCTGCTTTCCCCTCCCTGTACGTCTCTGATGGAGCACCAGGGAGCGAGGGGTGGCGAGAGGAAGAAAGGGTCGTGTGGGCAGAGACTGACCAAGAAGGGACTTCCCTTTAAAATTTCTCCTTTTGTGCCTTTTGAGTAAGCTAAGAAGGGATAGCAACATGGGAGAAAACAGGGAAAACCCCCAGGCTTCTTGCCCACTAACACTGACTCTCATTTTGGCTGCCTCCTCTTACCAATAAACCCCTTCATTTCCCCGCTGAAAAAAAACCCAACAAAAAAAACTGTGCTTGAATCAGCAGTGATGATAATGAGAGCAACATTGGTTCCAGATCAGTGCTGACCAAGGAATTATCAATTAAAATGCTGATCGCCACCATGCAAGTCCCTTTCTTTCACCGCCGCTGGCGAGAGCACAACAGCCATTGGACAGTGATGCGCAGTGATGGGAGAAAAGTATTTTAAGGCAGATGTAGGGGAAAAAGTGTGTGTGTGTGTGAGATTTCCATATTAAAACTGGAGGGAATACTCTGTGTAGGCAAATGACAACATATGCTGTGTGCTATGTATATGTCAAAGATATTTTTTAAAAATAAAAAATATGTAAAATAACGATATTTCAACTTTAATCATTTTATAGACTATAATTAGTTTGTGTTAATCTGTCTAAACATTTCAGTGATGACAGCACTTCCTAGTAGCCAGATAATAAATCAGGGTCTAAGAAGCAAAGAAATTCAGAGAATTTTTATTTGGTATGATTTGTATGCTGGAAGAAGTAATTTATACCCATTTAGATTCACTTAGATATATTTAGGTTTGCATCTGAATTTATCTTTAAAATGTTTATATATGGGATAGTGAGAGAGCAAATGCTTTACACCTGCAGATACCTGCCTGTGTGTCTGTGCCACTAACACTCTGTTTATTTTATGAAAACATGTTGGGTTGTTTTTTTTGTGATCCCTTTAAGAGGGTGCAGAACTAATTTTTAGCTCATTAAGGAGGTAATCTTCCCTTGCTTATTTGACTTGGGCTGTTTCCATAACATCTGCTTTCATGCAAAGGCGCTCTGCACTGTATGGATGTAAGCAGTACTATATGTGGTTACATTCACATGTTGTTCACTTAATGAAATCCTGGCAATTGTCCCATGTTTGAAACACATCTGAACCACAGAAAACTACTCAACGCTGTTGCTATCCAGGAACCTAGAGTGGAGGGAGATGGCATTGTCTGTGCTTTCTTAAGGGAGCTGAACTAAAAATATTAGGGAAAAAAGAGTGCACATGCTTTTCTAAAAAAAATGAAGAACATAGGGGGCAATTCTGGATCGTGTGCTAAAAGGTATTCTTAAATATGCAGTCCAGAAAATGTTCTTGTCTGCTTTTAAATTGATTCACACTGATTGTCCTGACCCATCCCCTGTAGTGATGGCTCTCGGTGCCCTGCATGGGAATCCAGTTTTTGCCAGGCTCACAGGCAGAAGTGCATGAACTTGTTTCCAGTCCTCTGAGTCAGCCTGAGCCTGTATCCTCACCTTACCTGTGTCCTCCTCTCCTTCCCACCGTGACCATCATTGGCAACCTGCTGGGCAGTGCAGGAGCTTTCCCTTCCAGAGACCGTGTCATTTGGAACATGCTCTGATGCTTTTCTCTCTCTATTTATATGTATTTTCAAATGTATATCATTTCAGCTGGGGGAAAAAAACCTATAAAATGGCAAACATAATTTTTCACTGTGAAAACTACAGAAAAATTCCAATTTTAAACATTCTCACCCAGAAGCAAAGATATAATTTTGTTCACTGTACCCAAAAGCAAAGATGTCATTTTGTTCATTGCATTTTTCAAAAACATTTCCATAATTTCAATTAAATCATTTAGTCAGTGAAGTGGGGAGGGAGGCAAGAGGGTGCTGATGGGGAACAAGAGCTATTAAAGGCTAAGTTAACTACTACACCCTTATAATACTTTCCTGGGGAATAAGTACAATCGTACAGCGCTGTTCTTCCCTCTCCAGGCAGTGCCAAGGTAGGAGCTGGCCTTTCAAAAAGCCACACACATTCCTCGCTGTGATACAAACCCTGTTGTGTGCGGTTTGCTAATGTAAAGATGTTTGTACTCCCCAAATCACAGCAGAAATAACCTGATATATTCTAAAGCCAACCCAAACCCAAGGCTTCTTTATGTCTTTGTTCACAAGCTGCTGTTTTATCACAGGGCATGTGTCAGCCAGCAATTCATTCCTGTCTGTTACAGGGATTTCATGCTATGGGAAGCGATGGCTTTTTTTGAATGAGGCAGCAGAGAAAATCAAACAGTTGGGGCTCTCAGGAGAGGCAGAGGGACAGAGGAGGGAGAGGAGAGTGTAAAGAGTGATGAAGAGGCAGCAAGCTTCTCAGGGCTTACACTGTTTGCATCATTGCTCCGAGTGCCACCTCATCAGAAGATAATGCAATCCGCACGTTGTTGCTTCACAGGGCTGCATCATTACCAGGAACAGCTGAGATCAGTGGGTGTTCAGGTGGAGATGCCCTGAGTCAGAGAAGACATCAGCTGATGGAGCAGATCAAGGGTCTAGTTGCTTGGTGTTTTGTTTTTTTTATCCCAAGATGATAGACCTTAATCTCCTAAACTACAGCTTGGTGAGATGAAAGTGCTCTTGTACCATACTGCTCCCAGCCTGTGAATCTAAACCAGACACACACATCCACAGAAAGCGCTGTCATTTTTTGTTCAGCTAAGGCATTAGGATTTCTTCTTCTTTTTTTTTTTTTTTTTTTTTTTGGCACTTCCAGCCCAACTCAGCTAGCCACTACATATTTCCAGAAGGATTTGAATGCACGCACTTGTGAGAGCAGATTTTGGTCTTCAGTGGTGCCCAGGTTGCGGCAGCTGGAGCCGACTTCCTCGGGAACCCACCATCTGGGCTGCACGTGGGGCTCCGGCCGCGGGTGCTACACGCCCGCATAACGGACCTTGAGATCTTCTAAAATCTAAACCATAAGAGACTGTGGCTGCACAAGACTCTGTGTGGGTAGGTGTGTTTGAGAGAGCTAATTATTGGGAAAGGCAAGAAAACATTTACCCACTGCTGAAAGTGTTCTCAGAAGACAAGAAGAATCCCTATCCTTTAGCCTTTTAATTGATTTTAATTATTCAAGGCTCTGTCTCTCCTTGCTCAAATAGCAGTATGATACAATATTGTTGCAAGTATCTTGGTGCCTTTTGAGATTCTTAAATATGAATAGCTGGGAAGCCGGTGTCGGCTCTCCCTCAGCAAGCACACAGCAAAACCTTGCTGTGCAAGGCAGGGCCCGCTGCACGACAGTCAGATTATTCTAACAGCTCTCTTCATTTCATGGGGATTCGTTTAAGTGGATTCCACACAATACTCTAAAAATGTTATGAGAGATGATTCTAATAAGGCAGAAGCCACCACGGCATTTAAGGGGAATTTAATCTTATTCTACTACCACATAAAAAGGAGAGAAGTGCTGACATTTCAGCCCACCACTGGCCTATTTCACAAACACTGCACACTGTGTTTTTCCATTATACAGCTGTGTGTTCCACTTATACACATGTGTATATTCCATCAAACCCCTTTTTGTCCCCTGTGATCCCCAGTTCACCTTCCTCCCGTTTGGAGAAGGCAGACACAGAGAACAGTCTGATAACAGTCTTCAGCTGCAGAAATGTCTCCAGTTTGAGGAGCTGGGGTCTGCGGAGGCTGATCCTGGCAGCGGTACTGCAGCGGTGAGCGGGCAGCGTGCTGCATTGCTCTTGATGCAATCCAAACAGTCATGAACATTTAAGAAGTGCATGCTGGCACACGAGGCAGCACTGCTCGAGCATGCACAGGGTTATTGCCATGATTCATTGCTGGATTGACATGGCTCTCCAGTCCACTGCAGGTATGATGCTGGAAGAAACGTGCTGACTCTGTGCTGCTGCTCCTCTCAGCCTTTCTGGTTTCAGCTATGCTGTAAGAGACCCTCTGCAGGAACCTGTCCCAATGCTGCAGCACACTAGGGCACTCGCACTTCTCACTGACTGGTTTGTAATACCCTGAGCATAAAGGTGAATGTAGCAGGATCATCAAACCCAAGGACCTGGCAGCTAAAGGTGCTCCTGAAATGTTTATGCACCTTCCCACACAAGTTCAGTGGAAGAGTTTGCAAAAGAGGGAGCCCATAATCATCTCAAGGAGCAAAACCTGCAGTGGAAGTCGCTTGATTGGAAGTGAAGGGCTGCCCAGGTGCATGGGTTGGGGTGCTGCTGGCTCCCTCAGCACAGCTGGCTGTGCATTTCCTTCTCCATCTCATCAGGTTAAGAAGTCCCTACACACAGGCTGGTTTTCTACAGAGGAATTACCCCCCCAGCCTTCCACCCTTGGAACTCCCTGCTCCTGTGGTGACAGCACTGCTCTGAGCCACGCAGCCCCCAGGGCAAGGCACGGGGTGCCTGAGGCATTGAAGGGCCTTTGCTGGAGTCACTCTTCCCACTGCTTCCCCCACTCACCATTGCACAAACCAGCCCTCCTCCTTCCTCAGGCATACACCTGCCATTATGCTTCCTGGGAGTTGGCTTCCTAGGGTAGCCTTCATCCCTGTGATTGAGCTGACTTACCTCACCCTATCCTTACTCCTCCCTCTGATAATATTAGCCTATTGCACATCCCAGATCTAAAGTTACAAAGGTAGTTACCCTTCCAGCCATCCTCTGGAGAAACTGCTTTTCCAATTCTGTCTCTCTGGGCAAGCCGTATTTGAATGATAGCTCTCTAACAGTACTAGCGGGTTCAATACTCAGCCAGAAGGTGCATATACAGAGGAGTTTGTGAGCTGTGGAAGACAAGGACCATTTTTCATAGAGGTTTGCACAGTATCCACCAGAAAAGGTCTTGCTCTTATTTGCATTTCTAGGCGCTACCGTAATACTGATGCCAAAATGATCAGTCATACAAGTGCTAGCTTTTGTTCCTTGTGTGGTAGTGATGCTGTTGGGTGGGGATGGTAAGACTGTGTGTTTGGCTGAGGGATGCCCCAAATGCCTGTACCAGGTGACAAGGAGCTCAGGAAAGAGGGTACAGCCCTGTAGTTTGTCCATTCTTGCTTAATGTGAACCAACAAACAGCAGTAAAATAGTTCCAGTGTAAACGGGAAAGGGACAAATCCAAACCAGGATCCTCAGATCTGAGTCTTGGCTCAGGCAATTTTCTTTTCATCCTTATGCAAATCAAACAACTCCTGCTTATTTCATCATGAAGTGGGAGGCAGGGTAAGGCTTACGTAGCCTACAGTACCTCCCAGGAGTATTAGGAAGGTTAATTAGTTAATGTTTCCAAAGTGTTATTATACAAGTGCCAAACAAAACTAACAACAAGAGGAAAAAATGACATGACAAAGAAAATAAACAAACATATAGCCAAATTAAACATAGTTAAGGGAGGTAACTCTATGATACTAAATGTGATATTGTAGAATAAAAATAGAGATTACATAACTTATACGATCTACAGAATACTGAATGCAAAACAGTTTGTTGTTTGCATTGTATGACCAGACAGACTCATTCTAGAAAGCAAGCTTTTATTTAAGTTTTAGGCCTCTGTGACAGTGATTTATTTTAATGATACGCAATACTTCACTTTGCATTTGTGATTTCAAGACCTCTATAAGTTTATGTAAATTCTAGCTGCTAGGGCACAAGATAAAATCATGGCTCTTACTTACTTTCATAGTGTCACATAAATGTGAAAAATTGAAGAGTTGCTCCAGGCCAGCATGCTACATTTTGACATTGTGAGAATCTCTGTATCCTACATACCCTGCTCTGATCAGGGACTGTCTGTACTAGCACGTACCGAGAAAGAAACAGAAGGCAAAGGACAAAGCACCTTGCATCACCGAGGCTCCAGAAGCAGTATTCCCTCATTCCCATGCTATTTCACTATGTGGGACATCAGGAAAAGGTGAGAGAAAAAAAAAAAAGCAGGCATTTCAAGTGTATGAAATATTCTCGGTGGGATCCAAATAAGATCAGAATATTTTTCATGATTATGTCACTTGGCAAACTCAGAATCGATCCTCTCTCCATGCAATCCTCAGGCTGAAATGGGGCTACTCTGGAGTGAAATTGCGTGGTGGAAACATGCCTTGCTCTGCGATTTTGCCTGGTTCTGTAATCAAATTTCACAATAATGAAAACTGTAAGTCAAGAAATTGAGGAAATGTCATGAAAAAGAAACCCCAAAATAAATATGCGTTGAATAAATCCATCCACATTAGCTTGGAAGAAACGGGAATAGTGGCTAGCACAGCACGTCTGCTCTCTCAGCTGATCACTGAATCACAGTCTGACTTTGAGCACATCACTTAAATCTTGCTTAGCTTTGGTTTTCTCCTCCAGGAAGGGGAGAGAACAAAGGACATGTGCACCAGGCTTCCTCTAAGCAGAGCCACAGCAGGCAGCGGCCCTCGGCAGCTGCGGAGGACAGCCAGTGCCCGGCTGCCCACAGCTCCACGCAGCCCCATGGGCGCAGGGGGAGGGAGGTGCATTTGGGAGGATGCTCTTTCAGGACATCCAAAGCAGCACATTTCGGTTGGCTGATCTTCAGGACTGATGACAAAGGATTGTAGTGAGGGCAACACCCGTTTGCACCCTGGGGTGCCTCTGGGCACTTTGAACCTGTTGGCCCTTTGCTTCTGCCGTTGCATATTTTTCCTGCTAACAAGCCCCAGGCCAGCTCTGCACATGCACAAGGAGCTCGGAAAGCTCTGCATGGGGAGGAGCTGTCTGTTTCTGCTCTTACCATCATTGTAAGTGACTGCTGCTGGCTTTAAAAACCTATTTGCATTGCACTGTGTGGGACAATGTTTCTTTCAAGGCTGAGTTGCACTCTGAAGTCTGCACTGGGACCAGTGCCACTGCAGGGTTGAAACCACTGAGGCTCACTTGGGTTTCATTCAAGATCCTTGCAAATGTGACTGCAGACTCCAAGGAACGTGCCAAGCTGTGTCAGTCACACCGTGCTTTACCTGCAAAACCCAGCAAACTTGGTCAAGGACATTGGCGTGCTTTTGTTCTTGCAACAGGTTCTCCTGCAGGAGGTGAGCCTGGCAGCCCCTGCATGGGTCTCTCCGCCTTTCCTCAGGGCCAGGGGAGAAGAATCAGTACAAAGTGTGTGCCACGCAAATTAAAAATTAGTGGGACATAAAAATGAAAACTCTGGACACAGACGAGGCTGTAGGAGTCTTGCTGGTACTGCAGGGAATCTTTCAGACAGTCCTACTCAGATTTATTGCAGATGCATTGAAATCCTGTGTCCCCAACTACATGATACATATTTTCCCCCGAAGGAAATTTTCCTCCAGTTCATTAGTATTGCCTGAAAGCAACATTTATACCAATATACACAACCCCCCTTCCATGCTGTACTCATGCTCACATCCTTTTCCTCCTCCATCCCACAAACTGGCAATGCATCAAGCTGCAAGTGCATGAAGCTGAAGGGGTTTAGTCCATTCCAAGTCCCATAAAAGTGACGCTTAATAGCTTGTTTCACCTGGGTGATCCTGTAGATGCCACTCTGAGGGCCTCTATGTGATACAAGGCAAAACCAGTGCAGGACAGGCTAGGTGAAAGGAGATTTTACCGAGTTAGCTTTGGTTTAGCGTGCTTCTGAATTTGGCCCACCTTTTGTCTCTGACATACCAACATGTATGCGTATTGCATACCTGGTAGCAACACTCAGCACCCTGCAAAGGAGGAGAGAGGAAGGGGAAAGAAAATGTGATTATGAAACATCAGAGTAGATCTGATCATGTCAAATTCCTCTGGAGAAAAAGACGGAGAGAAAAATTACCAGCACGCAGTGCTTGAAGTCAATAAATGAAATTTACCCAATTCAGCAGAGGCATCAGGGAAATCACTCTTGATTTGTCTTTGATAGGTTGACAAAATCTCTGTTAAAGTTGTTTTAATGCTTTTGTAACTAGGCTTCCAAATACATTGAACCCAGGCCAGATCTCAGCTTAATAGGACCAGCCCTCCACGTCAATCAAATTTGTAGCTGGTGAGAAAAATGAACCTTGTTTTGTGCCCCTTGTTCTCAAGTTGGGCAAAGAGCCCAAAAGTGTCTGAGGTTTTGCTTTGCCAAGCTTCTGAAGGAAAATTTACTTACAGGAATGAAAGTGCCCCATGGCTGTCTGTAGCACAATGAAACACATCAGGCCAAAAGCTGTCCCTAGACGTTTTCATGTGGCATCTGTTGAAGTCAGCAGCGGTACCATGTAGGTGAGCTGAGGGCTGCATTCAGCTGGCTGATAATGGAATTGGGCATTATGCAATGAAGGTATGTTCTGCTCTCTGTGAGTCGGCAACATTAATGAATTAATTTAGTGCTTAATTAATATACAAAGCCACAGAGTGCAGTTGGCAAATTAACTGTCAGCAAGACATGTTGCTCCAGGGGTCATTGGATATTTCTTTTTTGCTTCACCCTGCTTTTGTCAGGGGCAGAGATCACATGTTAGGTGCTGAGTCATGGTGTTATAATGGGAACTACTGGGAGCTGAGCTCTTTCGAAAAGAGCTGCTCTCATCCTCTCTGTCTCCGAACGCAGTAGACAAAGGTCAGAACTTCATCCAATGTGAGGGACTGCAGAAACCTTTCTCCCTCTTTTTAATACTGCAGTGACACCCGGACTGACAATGCACCCTCACCTGCACCTGCTTTATGGTTGAGAAACAAGATTATTTATATTAAAAAAGGCTAAATACATTATAGCTCAGTATCGTAATTGAAAAGAAGAGTTGAAAATCTAACTACAATGGTATTATGTAAATCTGTGTCTGAGTTTTCCCCAAATCTGGATGACATTTTAAAAGGGATCTAGATTGATAGCAACACAGAATCCTGATTGCTTGCTGTTTTAGCATAGCTGATATTTCTGCCTCAGTAAAAGTGAAATGCATGCTTGAACTTCCCTGAATTGCTTGCACTTCCGAATGGACTGAAACTGAGCAGGAGCTGTCAGAAGAGAAGGCAGTTGTACGACTCTCAAATTCAGCTCAAGAGCGAGTTCAGGGTCCAGCTTCCCCTCCCTTCACAAAATGTAGTTTTGAACTCAGAGGACACCCCAGTTCTCATAGCTTCAAGTAAAGCCCCAGCTTTTCAGTATGCTTCTACAGAAATTGTGTGAAACGGTGAAAACTTTGGTCAAAAATGAGCTCTGGTGTGCTTGAAAGGTTTAGTGAGTGTTCGTTAAATTGCATATTCATTAATCAAAGACGAAACTGGCAGGGTAGAGCAGGTTGATTACTCAGTGTGTGCACTGCACACAGAGCTCAGTACCCAATCCAAATGGACGGAATCCTCTGGGAATCCTTCCATGCATTCCTGTAGACTTCAGACAAATGCTGGAATGAGAACTAGTTCAGGATCTCTTTTCCATCCATGATACAGATGAAGGTACTAAGGAGAGGAGACAGTTGTTTACAAGGAATACTGCATCTGAGAGCAAGAGAAAGACATGATTACAGAAAAAAAAAAAGCACCAAGTGTTTTGTAAATCTGATTCTCTATCAGAAAAGCAATTTCACAACTATGTAAATACACAGCTATTCTGTGCAAAAAATATTTTTTTAAAGCTCTCTCCCTCTAATTGCACAAGAGGCTCCTTTGCTGTAATGAAAAACATCTGCCATTATTTACCAGCAGACTATAACATGCATTTGCACTGTGCTCTCTCTTACAAATTCATGGGGAACATGGAGTGGAGAAACTTGGTTTGTTGATGGGATAAGGAATTTCTACAGGGCAAATAGGGTGGGGGGAGCTCAGAGAGAGCTCTGATTCATTGAACACGCTGCATAAAGCCTGATACCTCTGTCAGAGCCACGTGTGATCAAGTGCCTGACAAAGCCTCCCTACCTTTCAAAATTTATCTCCATGGGCTTTCTCTATTCCACATGCAAAAGGATGATAATCCCCTTTCATAGTAAATCTTCAGATGAAACAGAGTCCACTATCCTTTTAGAAGGATACTATATTTCACAGAAATATTAAAGCTGAATCTGATTAGAGGCTGAGCAAGAAAAGCAGAGAGCCACAGACACAGGTCACAAACAGGTGGATCCTAAACTGACTGGAGGTAATTGGTGTCTCTGTATTGACTTCAGTGAGTTCTGGACATGACATAAAGTTGACGGGGGCTTGTATGTGTGAATTTTGAAACTTCTTTGGCATTAAAATGAGGGATAAGTGAAAACCTGCTTAACACTGATTGACTATAAGAAAAATGAGTGAACTGAGAAACAATTCCGCCACAAAACAAAAATAAATGTCAATGAAGTATTTCCACTGAGTGAAAATAAAAATTATATGGGAGCTATGCAAGCTGCTACAACTGAAGCGCCTTTCTGCCCTTGCTGCTCGTCTCCTCACTTTGACAACAGTTACCACTTAAAAGGATGTGCTCCAGGTCACAGCTGCTATCAGCAGGACACTTTTTAGTCATACCTATTTGACAGACCTCTAAAAATGTAGGGGATTTGCTATGTTGTTGGTGATCTGAGTTTTTAAAGTTTAATCATAATTATTTTTCTGTATCTGTGTCTTCATTTTGCAGAACACTAGCTTTTGCATTTCAAATCATGGCAAAAATGTATTTCTAGCATGCAAAAATAAAAATAATCTCGGTAATCAGAAGCTCATCAAAGGGGAGATACTGGCTGTTCATTTGACTTATCTTCCATCAGTGAAAGACAACAGAGATTGGGCTTCGGAGCTGCAGTGCTCTAGATATGCTGCTGATTTAACCGGCTGCGTGGAGCTGAGCCGTGCTCCTGCAACATGTCCCTGCTGCTCCCTTCCTGCCCCGGGCTTGCAGCGGGAAGGTGAGGGCTCCTTTTGCCCTCAACGAGGGAAGCATCGAACCACCTGCCCCCACATGAGGAGTAAGAGTCCACGTTAGGCAGGATCTGACCCTTGGTTTGCAGTTGTTGGGGGACGACAGGGGCTGTTTTAGCTGAAAGCTTCTCATCAGTTTCTGGGTGAAAGGAGCAGAGAAGAAAACCAGAGTATGAAGCATTTGGGTGGTTGGTCACTATAAAAGATGACCCTCTGCAACTATGGTTGGTTTTGAAAAAGATTGGCATAAACATTTCTAGTATCTTCATGAAGAAGAGAGAGGAGATGTAGGTGGAGGAAGTAGGCATCGACAAAACAGTTTTAAAATCTAAAATGAAGGGTTCCCCATGAAGAACCAGAAGCTTTTATTTTTTAATAGTTTCTTAAAAAAATAGCTAGTTCTGAATCAGGCAAAACAAATCTGTTCCGGCCTCACTAGGCCACAAGGTACCATCGATTCATACCTTCAGTTCACAGTGATGTCAAACCCAGTTTGTCAAACCACTACTATCAACCCACTTTTTCCGAGAGACAAACAAAAAAAACCCAGTAAAACTTCCTCATCTTCTGCTAGTCTGGGCTATGAGCAGCCTCAGAACTAATGATGGGTGAACCTCCTAAGGTCTGAGATGTCAGTGGGAGTTACATGCCTGGATCAAGGACACGATTTGACCCAGATAAATTTAAGACAAAAAGGTAGATCAAAATGTGGGTCAGGCAGCCGTTAGTGTTTCTTTAAAGATGATAGAGGAATGGTTTTTAACACTTCCGAGGAGTTTTGTTGATGTTCTTATGTACGCTCTTTGTTTAAAAAAATAAATACATTTTTCATGCCTTCAAAATTCCAAGCTGCAGAAAATTTCCTCTTGTGATGAGAAGCATTCAAAACAAAAACATGTGGCCTGATTTGTCTTTTATAGAAATCAAAGGCTGTATTCTAAAGAGACTTCCTTTACCACACAAATGTAGCAGATGTTTTTTAAGATTATAGCTGCACAAGCAATCTACGGTTTGAATCTCAGAAGCATTTAAAGTTTTTTTTAGAGGAAGAGTTTTTGTGTTATACTGTGATAAACTGCGAGTGAGTAGGAAAGGGATTGTCTAAGACAGGTAATTAAGGTGACAGTGTACAGTAAATTTGGCCAGCATTGTTTTCATTCAGGAAAATAAAGTTAAAAATGATCAGACTGTCTCAGTCTAATGTTTTGCTAGTGGGGTAATTAAAACACTTTTTCCATGCCAAAGGTGAAGAGATTAGATCTATGGTAAAAGCAGCCCAACAGAACAATATAGCCAAAAGTGTAGATTTGCATATGTGTGGTTAATATGATGTTATGTTGTTTCCATCAGTGCTGTCCCTGACTGAAGCCCTGGTGCTGCACTGGAGCAAGCGGTGCTGAGGCCAAGGGCTGGGCTGAAGCAAAGGGGCTGGTCCTATGCAGGTGCATCACGAGGCTTTGTCAATGGGTTCCAGGTTGCTGGGTCAAGCTTCAGGCGGGAGCGTCACGTCTTAATCCTGCTTTCTTGCTGTAATAATGTTCTTTTCTCTAACTGTGAAAGCTTGTGCAAGCTCTGAATGACCAACTGATCATCTCAAGGAGCTTTGAACCCTGGTTGTCTGTGGGACACTACCTTGACAGTCTTAAAAAATTGCCTCCTGTAGTAGTCTGAAACGGAAAGTGAGGATATAAACCATGTCTACAGCCTGTTTAGTAGAGCTGAAGAGTATTGGTCATTGTATATTCTAGTGAGATCACTTGGGGAAAAAAAACCCAAACCAGGCAGGAAAAGATGAGAAGTGAAAAGACAGGTTATGCCAGGGGGAACCCCGAAGAGACTGGGTGTCTTTCAACATCCAGGACGCTGCAGCAATCAGCCGCATAGGTTGTTGCGGGGTGGTGACACTGAGGAAATTCCGCCAGGGAGCACGAACCTTGCTGTGCTCTCCGTTGCATGTGCCCAGGACACAAGGACAGTCCTGGCTGTTTGCTTTAACGTCACCATCAGCTACAGCCTTGATGGAAAAGTGATGCTTGGGTAACTAGCAGAGGAGGTGGAGGACGCTAGACGTCGAGTCAGTTAGCTATTGCAGCTTCTGCTCTCTTAGTAAATGTGAGAGGATTGCTGGCAGGAAAAAACACTCGGTTATTCCAGGATGGCTCTCCCATCACAGCAATCTTTTATTGATTTTTGTGAACTATTAACCCACTCTTTTCAGGAACACCGTGACGGATGGTGATGTGGGTTAGTCCTGTTTCTCTGATGAAACGTGGTGAGGAAGATACTGGGCGTTACCTTGCCCAGCGCTCAGTGCAGCGAGGGCCATCGCCTCCCAGTGAAAAGCCCTGAACCACCGCGTGGTGCTGGGATGTGCACGTGGCCACCCCTGTGTACAGCCCAGGCCTGGGGGCTCTTCCTCCTCTGCGCTTATCCTCTGCAAAGCCACCCTCACTTTTCATTTGGCATTGCTTTACTTTTTTTGAGAAATGTGTAAACATAGCATTTCTTTCTTATTTAGGAAGGTTTAATCGCAACCCATGTACTGGACAAGGGGAAAGAGTTGGGAGGAAAGAGAGAGGTGGGTGGGGGAAGGCAAGTGTAGTCTTTAAACCTCTTTTTTTGACAAGTCACTCATGATGTCTGGCGGAAGTGTAACTTTCGTGTTTTGCTTCCCCCAGTGTTGGGCAATCCATCCTGAACACACTGCAAACATGTTCTTGCCCTTGTTTGCACTCTCACTAGTTTTTCTGATCCTTGTGGTTATATATTAACGGTATCTTCTCTGCACAGATGGGGGTTTCTGTTTGTTTGTTTGTTTCTCAGGCAGGATAACAGTAGAGCAATCTGCAAACCAAGGGCAGGTTTCCTGGTGCAAGAGGTCAGACACAGGGAGGAAGGGAGAAGTGGAGGGCAGGGGCAGAGAAGCGAAGGGCACTGTCGCTTCCCCATTAGCTTCAGAACATCTGACATTTGCTCTGCATCGTGTAGCGGGGAGTGACTGTGTGACTGCCCTGTCTTCTCTCCTCAGCAATGAAGGTTTAACCCAGCCCTAAAATAGAGGGAACACGTTTCGTCAAAATGAGGAAACTTCTAGTGTTGGAAGTATATGTGAAAACACAGCATGGTCTACTGCACCAAAAAAAAGCATTAGTAGTGAAACTTTTGGGTGTGCTGATGTTCTGAGAGTGTGTACTTCAGAAAAGAAAGCTTGGCTTTAACTAACTTTTGGGCTTTTTCAGCAAGAATGGAAGTTTTGTCACTTCTGAAATGTTCCCATTTATGAAATTGTCAAGTGATGGCAGGTATCACCCAAGAAAAATTGTTCATTACCCTAATGATTGCTCCATAGTACAAGTTGGCACAACTTCGGAAGCTTCAAGAGCAGTGTAAATTTTTAAGAGCTCCAACCTTATAATTGCAATGCATCACTACCAGTACATCATCTTCCACTACTAGATGCTTTTTCTCTGAAGACTAGAGAGGACCACCATCATGATCATGAAATTTCCAGCTGCTGGGAAATATTGTACCAAATTTTGGCTTCAGTTGCAAGAATTAGAATTATTTCACATTCCAGACTTGCCATATTGTCTTCTATAGATACCATGTAGACACATCCATATTTTCCACTGGTTGCAGAATGTAACATGATTTATTAACAAGGCTGGACCAAGATGATGGGGTTTCTAGTGTGCCTTTGAGCTAAAGACAGCCAGCCCCAGTTCCAGGACTTGGTTTTCTTGCTGTTCTCATTCACTTGTATGAGGTCAGAAGCTGTGGCCCTGAATTAAGAGAAAACACCTAAAAATGAGCCACAGCCCAATCCAAAGGCCATCATACACCTTCACAGTGGATCGTTGTTCATACACTGTTAAACCGTGTGGGGAAGATTTGTCACGATGCTGGCAGAGCTGAACTGTCTAGAGCTGACATCTCTCTAAAAGACATCTCCATTAACTCGGGCCAGCAAGAGTCCCTGCCCTATTTAATTCAGGCTTCCTCACTCTTTAAATGAGACATTTACTGGAAGACTTTACAGCACTGCTGCAGGCTGCTGAGTGCAGAGAAACTGTGTTGAGGGGAAGAGCGAAAATGGAAATGTGAAAGAAGGCAGGGTCGTCTCAGAAATACTGTTGTCAGTGGTGATCGGGGTGGGGGGTGAAGAGAAAAAAGCAAAATCTTTTGTATCAGCTGTACTTTCCTCCAGAAATCTCTACAGACATGATTTCAGAATGAGTCAAAAATAAATAGAAATTATCTAGTCAAGTAAATTCTGAAATAAAGTGGGATTTAGAAAGTTAATATTGTGCATGTCAAAGACCTGGCCTCTTCCTTTCCCTGGTAAGTAAAAAGAGACTCAGGATGCTGATGATAAGGCTGAGAAACAGAGTTAGCATAATTTCAGCAAGAGAGGGAACAACACTGAGCCTGATGTATTCTTTAAAATAAACCTCAGCACTACCAGAAAAGACCCGTAAGAATTGCTAGAGATGGAAGGGTGATAGATTTCCTTGCGCGATTCCAGCATTGTGCCCCATCCCTTCTCCTCACTAACCAACCCTAAGGGTGAGCAAGTAGAGCCAGGGCATTTTCCACCTAAATATAAACACCACACTAAAGGTACGCACTGATTGTCCTAGCCTCCCACTCAGTCAGTAGAGTGACCAGCCTAGGAAAGTGCAATCCACCTGGGATAGCTTATTTTTCTCCACTGACCAGAGAAAGGGTCTAGACTGATGATGGCACTAAACCAGGTATAATGAGTCTGGATGAAAGTGGGCAGCAGCAGCCCAAACCTCTGTTGGCAAGTTTGAAACTTTAGCTGAGAAAATATTAAAAGGTGCGTGAAAATTCATTACAAATTCTGCTCGTATTCTCAGCTACTTCTATTAGTTTCCCAGGAATACTGTAGCAAATTATTTTAATGAGGGGGAAGTCATGGGAACATCTGGGTTTTTTATTGAAAGCAGGAGAATTCTATATGGCTTGAAAGAAAGACTGAATAATTTTCTGGGAGATAACACTTTGTCAAATGTACTCATACATCAAAGCATGGGGGGAAAGAACTGCCTGAAACCTCTGGCCTGTGCTGTTCAAGGAGGTAGACTGAGTGAACTATTATCTCTTCTGGACTGAAAGTCTACTAACTGAAAGCAAATTCTGAATTCTTACGTGCAAATATAATAATTCAGAAATCTGAACCTCTTCTAATCAATGAGCCAAAAAAATCACTATGTCATGAACAGAGTCTAGTCAAAATAAAATAGATTACAGATAATTGCTATGAACTGTTCAAGAAATTTCTTTTTTCAAAAAGCATCTGTAGTTAGTGATTTGAACAGCACCATAATCTGTAGACAATTTATGAAGCAGATAAAGCAGTAAAATTCATCGATCAATTTACGTACTCTGCATTGTCAAAGATGGACAAGAAGCTCCAGAAATGACAACCATCTCCTCCGCACAGCAGTGAACAGCGGGCAGTAATGTTTTTTGACCACTACTGACCAGAGCAGGTTAAAAGCAACTTTCCAGCTGAAGATAGGCTGACCTTTACTGTGGGACTGGTTGCTGTACAAAGAGGACCATGAAGAAGCCTTGCTTCCCAGCTCACCTGGGGTGGTGTTTGGGTCAAGCCTTGAGCAAGTGAAGGGCAATAGCTCCATTCTGGCTGTGCGGTCAGCCCTGCTATGTAAGAGTGAACTTGTAACAACAAAATGAAAAAAAGAGTAATTGATATCAGGTACTGTTTAAAAAGCTAGTGTGCATGTCTCCTGTTTCCAGCAGCCCAGCCTCGTGTTCCGTGTGTGGGAGGGTTTTTGAGGGGCAGCAAGTCAATGACTGGTTTCTGCTTGAGTATGCATGCTGAGGACATCGTATAACATGAGTCTACACGTTGCTCCTCAATTAATTTTCCATTTACATCCTCCTGTATCTGACACATTCTGTTTGCATTGAGAATTAATATTTGCAAGACTAATGGAACCATCCTGGGCATCAAGGAAGAGAAAAAAAGATGAAGAAGAGAGGAGAGAGACCCCAGGGGAGTGAGAAAGAGAAAGAAAGAAAGCATGCAGTCGTTGACCGACTTCTTGCATTCTCAGTAAAAGCAAGTGTTGTGTTCAGCAGCCATTTCAAATAATTTGGCAACAGTGTGTTGGGCTGGTGACTATATGTGGCATATCTATAGAATTAGATGATCTCTTCAGTTACTTAAAAATAATAAAACACTCAGGCAAATTAAAAATATATATCATATTTTACTAAACCCCCATTAAACCGTCACACCCTCTTCCTTCTGCAGTTCCTCTGGCACTATCTCTTTGGCAGAGTATTTGAGCCTGATACTGCAACAAGAGACATTAGTTTTCAGCTGAGGGCCTTTATTATGGTCAGCTTTTGTACCATTCACACCCAACTGGGATGTGCCCAGGATTGTGACTGGGAGCCTAATTTTGCATATGCACCATCTTTTATTGTACACGATAATGGCTAATTCTGGTCCCTGCCACATGCAACATTTGCCTCAAATCTATGTGATTCTGCAAAGAAAATTGTTTGCCTGAGTACTAAGTTCAAGGCGGTTTGGTTCTGCCTCGTCAGGTAAATAAAACGCATCCAGGAATAAGCACCAAAGCCAGCTGGTAGACAACGGCCAACATCTATGCTAGCAAACTTATTTCTCCTCCAAAAAAGTGGGAGCAGCATGTGCACTGCCTCCGGTGCCTTGGCCATGAGGTGCCCACGAACCATTCAGGGAGAGATGGAGTTGGAATGGGCCAAATTCATGCCACAGAACAGCTTAGCAGTTGACTGTATAAACAGTTTTGTTCTAGTCCTGGGAACGTTTCCAGACACATTTGAATTTACTAATTTAAAAGTAGCCTTGAAGTCCCAATGCTTGCAATACCACTTCGTCGTTTTCCTTGTAAGCAAAGAGAGAGGGTCACATGGGCAAGATCATAACCACATCGCTTTAATAAACCAGAAAGCAAGCAATTATAAAAAGGCAAAACTTACTTAACAGGATGGGAACTGGAACCCTTTTATAGAATAGGTTTACATTTTCTGCATGGTAATGTAGTTTGTTCTTACTGGAGAGGGTTACAGTTTCTCCTAGTTAGGAATGTTAGTAGAAAGCACATGTTCGTCTCTGAAGTGTTACCTGGAACCATGTTGTTATACTTTATTTTAATAAATAAGCATTCCTAGATGCATGACAGGTCATAAAAAATCATGATTCATACCAGGAAGTAATTCAGAATAAAATAAGCCCTCTGAACCAAAATATGTTCCTAGGGTTGAGGCAAATGTTTAATCAAGGTCTAGGAAGTCCAGAGGAAGAAGAAGACAGAAGGGTGAAAAGGAGGAAGAGTTTTAATAAGAGATAAATCAAGCAAGCCTGGAATTTGACTTAGGAGCTGATTTTCGTGGTTCCCTCAAGTTCAATTTCTACTTTTCTGGTTAGTCTTCTGATGCAGCAAATGTTTGCATCTTCTGTTTCAGTCTGAAGAATCCAGATTAAAATGGCAGTGTCGGTCATTGCGGTATAGCTTTTCACATGCATCTTCAATTTTTGCAGACAAGTCTGGATGCAAATATTTGTAGTCTGTAGAAGTAGTTTGGCAACCTAATTTATAAGCATTAATGGATAATTGTTAGCAATTAAATGTTTGATTACCCAACTGGGCCTACAGATCAGGTTGCTAGATTTCCATCTGCTAATAGCTGTGTGCACAGGGGATCATGGGACTGAAAATGGGAATGAAGACAGGGGTTTACAAGATGCAAAGTGGAACATGCAAGTATGAAGCTCAGTCTGCTGATTAGCTAGAAAACATGAAGCTTCAGCTATCTATGCTGTTTGCAATTCTTTGTGTTGAAGACTGCACTGCAAACGTCTGCAGATTTAAATATCATTCGTTATATTACAGATCAATGAATTAGATCACTGTAATCTGAATTCCCTCTCTGCTTTTGTAGACTGGAGGTAGGCATAGGCCACTTCTGTTCTTTAGTCCTGCATAACCTTCCCACATGTAAATTTGCGGATCATGTAAAGACAAGACCCTCCTCTGTATCTTGCTCCTTTCCTCTGGTAGATGAATCTCTGAAGCCATGGAGACCAGTGGAGCTAGCTCTGGGACTCAGGGAGGGTGCAAACCCTACGGAGACGAGCAGCACTGCCGTGAAGGTCACAAAGGACTGCCCAGCAGTTTTCTGTTCATCAGCTGACTTTGTAACTCTTCTTACACGATGGTGGAAGACCATCCATTTCCTGCAGGGAGGCCATTAGTAGCATGATTACAAGTAAAAAGACCTGGTAGAGCTGGCAGGGATAAAAGACTACTTGTGCCTGGTTCTCTTGTTGCCCTCAGCCCAGAACTGAGCCAGTTTTGAATGGATTTAAAGCAGCCTTCTGCTTGTCTACAGATACGGATATTATGCAATGATTTCTTGGTCTGTCACCAAAGATTTGGCCTTTGTCAAGGGTTTAAGCAATTGTTCTGCCCAGACATGGCTTCACAGTGTAGCATTATTTTAAAACTTGGCTCACTCTGTGTGTATTTCCCCTCTGTCTCAGCTGAGTTGTCCTCACTAACAGCTGTCTAGCAAAAATACAAAGCAAGAGATACGAATAGCACACTCTACTACTGAGCAGTGCCGATTAATATTTGCATTTAAGTGCCCTCGATGCAGTGAGACCCCATGGGAAAGAGATGACTCCCTGCAGAAGCAGCTGTCTCTCTAATATCCCCATCATAAAAGGGAGGTCTTGTTGGATAGTGGGGAGATTCCTGAAGTCTGAAGGAAAGCTAGATTCCCATCCTTGGCAGCATGGGAGCAGCACAACTACTCTACATCAATAAGTAATCTTATCAAGAGAAGCAAAGGTTAATGACTAATCTGTTTACCTGAGCTTCATTAATCAAGGATTTACTACAAGTCAGAATCCTATTGCTGCTGAGGCGCAGACAGCTTTGCTTCCAGGTTAAAAAAGACAACTACGCAAACTGCACAAAGCATGTAACTCAACACAGAGCAATTTTCCCGGTGTGTGGATGACAAAGGGGTGCATCAAAGAGAAAAGGCTCTAATCAGAAGGGATTATATCTGGGCTGTGTGGAGCAGAGGGAAAGCCTCAATCTCTAGTGATGTGAAGAAGAGTTCGACTATGCCTAGCAGCAATATCATCAACCATCTGAAATGATTACGGGGTATTTTTATATCATGAAATATTATCTTGTTCTCCATGACAACTGACACCTCAATAATAGCACCTGGGAAGATTTAGAAGTTGCCAGAAGACTGCCAAAAACGTTAGGCTAAATATCCAACACAGAGATCTGGGAAACGTGGTTTAGATTGCAGGGACAGAACCACTGGAGAATTGCCCTGCCTACCCTTTCCTTAGGGACTGGTATGAGGTGTGCTGTAAAATACATCTACCTAATGGGGTTATTTAGATCTTTATGTGTGTTGTGATAGTTAATGTCCACATTAGGGTTCTAAATGTTATCCTGAGGTTAAAGGCACTAAAGGAAAAAAAGAATAGTGACTTAGGCTCTTGGTGTTGACTGCACTTTTTGCAATTTTGACCCAATAGTTCTCTCTCCAGCACTCCCAGAACAACAGTCCAGTTTTCCTAGAAAAAGCACTGGAGGCAGAAAAATTTCTGATGGACCCAGGTCCCCAACTCAAAGACTACCAACGACTCAAGTCACTCACCAGTTTTACCTCCAGGAACTGAAAATGTGGACTGAAACAGAGAAAACCAGATTGAAAAAAAAAATTCTTCCCTCTGCAAAGTTGATTCCTTGAATGCAAGTGGTAATAATGCCTCTTTAGCTGGGATTGTCACCATGCCAACTGATGTTACATCATATATGTGTAAACCTAGACACAGGCAAAAGAAATAAATGAGGAAAATACTTTCCCAAACTAGACAGTCCAAGGCTCTGCTGTGGCCTGAGGTCCCTTATCTTGGTCTCTTGTCATGTCTCATGATCCCACTGTCGTTTGCAACAAGGAAAGAGAACCACACTAAGCAGGGAGAGCATTAATTCAGTGGCTTGTCAGGCTCAGGCTTTGCAGTTATCATTCCAGTCATGGTGGAGAGGCAACATCACCCGTGCTGCACTGGGACCTGCAAGTACTGCGGTCAGTGTAGTTAGCTACAAAGTGCTGCAGTGATGCAAAGCTACAAAGGAGCTGTGGAGGGTGAAAATGGGAGACAGAGAAATCAAATGCCAGACCTACTCCAGGATATAGCTGCAAAGCCATCTACTTACTGGATTACATTTTTTTAATGCCATGTGTTGTGAAGTAATTAATTCAGGGCCAGATGATGATTTCCTTTTCATTACCTTACTTCCTCCATTCAAGTATGAGGCTTAGAAACTCTTTTGGTCTGTGTCTGCTGTCCATCTGCCTTACTGTTATGTCTGGAGGCTCAAGAGGGATGTGCTGGGAGATGTCCCAGCTAACAGAGCCCCAGCTTCAGCTGGGACCTGCACCAGTGGTCAATCAGTATGGAAGGAGGAAGTGCATATATGCTACATTTAACATTTTGAAAGTATCTAAAACATTTCTTAAGGTTCTGAACTTCTTCTTCTTCTCCACCACACACCAGCCCACAGACCTGTGAAGGGTTGTTGTTATCAAGTACAGCACCTCATTTTCTGAAGCGTTTTTTAACCACCAGCATTGACGCCTTCTTATCACACAAAACCGAGAGAAAACGTTGGTTTGCAGAGGAAGACATCGGCCAGGTGCTCTTGCTGCTTTATCTGTGCACCAGGCATGGATGTCATTATCAGCGTGTGGCAAACCTGACATCGTTGTTTGGCATCCCTCAAGTTCAGCAGGAGCAATGTGACCTGACAAGGAAGATTCTGTTTTTAATAAAACATATTTTGGCTATAGGCAATGCTCCTCTTTCCCTGGAGAGAATTATCAGTTTCATGTGAAGCTGCTTTTTGCATGCACAGAAGAGAAGCTACAGAACTGCACACACTGGGAACTCCCTCTAAAGTAGGAAAAGATGTATATATAACCACAGATACACCTTTACACCAGAAATGATTTCTAAAGACATATCTTCCCATTTTAGCATTGAAACACTTCACATAATTTCAATGCTCTTTATCTCTCTCCACATATATTTAATTTACAGCTCAAAGAAAGCATGCAACTACCCCTGTCACAAATAGACCAATAAAAGTAGGGAAATATAATCAGATGAGCAATTGGTATTTATTTTGGAGTGATTGAATCTGAATGAATAAGACCAAAACTTGGGTTGTTTTACCTGGGAATTTGTGCTTTAGTTTGCTAACAGAGTACATTCAAATAAGGAAAACACATTTTCCTTAGTAAAAAATAAAAAAAGATGGTAGGGTCTCCTGTGCAAGAATAAGGGCTCTTTTTTTTTATGAAGCTAGAATGGAAACTGCGTAGGGGAAGGACTGAAAGAAATCTTTGGAGGTGGCTGGCTGAGGTTCTGTTGTATCGATCATTTAACATCACTAGGTCTTAATTGCATGGTTAATGGCATGCTACAGAATTAAATTCTTCACAGAAGTTTCTTTTTGCTTTGTGATTTAAATCAAAATGCATAAAAATATATATATCTTCTTCCCCAGAGACAACTACAGTATCCCTGGCAATAGGAATTAATGAAAGATGCTGCGATCCTTGAAATCAATGTAGTTACATTGATTTATACTGGTGTAGGAACTGACCTTTGAGTTCAAAACAAATCTAATGATGTTAGAAGAAAAAAAGACCACCACCCTAATATATATACATAAGGCAAAATTATCAGAGGTGTCTACATGAATTAGCATAAAATCAGACTCAAGATTATTTTTCTATATTACAAAATTTTAAAAAGTGTCTGTTCTTCAACAGGTGAGAGACAGCCAGAGGGGACAACTAGCATAACTAAAACCCCAGCAGCTGGGGCAACTATGTGGGAAGGGAAGAAGTAAATACTCAGGGCTTTTCCCAGTCCAGTGTGGAACCAGCCTCGCTGTATTCCCTTGTAATTCCCAGTAATTATTTGTACAAAATGAAACCTCTCCGAAGGGAAGAGCTGCACCCAGCCATCCTCTGGCACTGCGGGACCCTGGTGGGGAAGGTGCTCAGGGAGGGTATTCAGGAGCAGCAGGCTCCCAGGAGCTGATTATCTTCTGCATTCAGGGTATTTCTTAAACGGTTTCTGATAGCTCTCGAAGACTCGTCGAGAATTTGGAGGAGGAGAGCAACGCCTTGTTCCATGTTGTTCATTGCATGGATGCAATCAGTGGTATTATACCTGAAAAGTGACTGGTGAGCATCTGCTAAAGAAATGGTGAAATGATACTCCCATGGTGTTTTCTTAAAGTCTCTGCTGAGTTTTTTTTTGGTTTGGTTTTTTTTTTTTTTTTTGTAAGTGCTCTGTTTCATTGTCAGCTTACAATGTACTTTCTGTAAAGTGCCCAGGAATAGGACTTGGTACCAGTTTTTGTAGCTGTTGAGGGCCTGGCTGTGGGTGTTCAACCTCCTGCCATTACCTGTGTATTCACTTCGTTTCAGTCCCGGAAAGGGGAATTATATACAGTCAAATCAACTTGACCGTTACCAGGCTTTCACTTTTTATATATATTAAAAAGACTTCCCATAGCTACTTCTCCATTCCATGATATTAAGGGAATCAGCTGAGAATGCACTGATAATGCAATTACTACTAGATTGATGTTTTTAAATGTACTGTTGTTGACAAAAAGCCCTCAGAAACCTGAAATGTTAATCTGTTTTTCTTTTGCAAATTGAGTACTGCCTGCTGTGTACATCCTTTTATTACTGTAGGGCTGCTCATAAGCTCCAGGCTGCTGGCATTTATTTATTAAAAAAGAAAAAGTATTAAGAAACAGCATTGAAACATTTTTCAGTTGGATTCCAAAACAAGAATAACTGGCAGATACAGGGAAAAAAAAATATCCAAAATTTTGGCTGTAGAGTATTGACAGAGAACAGAAGGGGCAGTGTCCATATCCCCAGGGATGCAGAGTCAACGGAACAAAGCTGACTTTCACAACTAGTTGTCTAGACAATCAAGAAGCTTTTTACAGATTGATGCTTATGTTTAATAAAGAGTCCAAACTGCTTGAGTCTGCATGAAGCTGTAGGAAATAAAAAGCAAAATTCCACAGAGTGGTGCAAGAGCAGTATAATATAATTGCAGGGGTTTCAGAACACAATCTTTATGAAAATGGGCAGCTTTCCTAGCCAAAAGACACCTTCTGGTGTCATTTATCAACAGCTGCTTTAGAAACCTGAGGTATGCTACAGTGATCATTCATAGGAAGCTTTGCTGTCATTAATGACCAGATTTTTTCCACTTGCTCATTTTGCTCCTTTGAAAACAAGGCGCTGCACTAGAATTCATTTTCTAACGCTGAAGCATGCGAGTCTACACAGAAGCTTTAGCATGAGCTCTGCATAATATTATTATTTCTGTAAATATATCTGAGTAGCACCTATAGTGGAAGTTTCCCCCAGATAGCTTCACCACTGACTTGGAGTAAGGAAACATCCCGAAGGGAAACGTGAACTGAAACTGAAGTTGCAATCACCATTACACCATGACATACAAAGAATTTCAATTCTTAAAAAACAAAAGGAGAAAAATTCAGCAGCAGTCACTTACTCGTCCTGAGATTTAGGGGTGTTTATTACCTTGCTGAATTCTGCCTTTTTTCTTCTTTGGCTGGGAAAGCACTTACTTCTTGAAGGACTGCGTTTTACTAGTGTGCCTTTTGAATTTCTTTTATTATAGTATTCTTTTATACAGAAAAACCTTTTTGTTTCTTTGCCAAAAAGAGCAGAAAATACTGCCTGCGTCATCTGGCTAACTGACTTCCAGTTTTCTAATTCCACCTGCCTTTCACAGGAATAAACTACCCGAATAAGACATGGGACCTGAGTGCTGTCTAATGGAATATGCAGCATATGACAAGAGGAAATGCTGGATTGCACTTGGTTAATATTCATATGTTTTTTAGTATTCTTGGAAATGATGTGCAGTTACTGTGGTCTTTCTTCAGGTCCACAGACCAAGGTTTGTTGGAGTGCTGTGCGGGAGTTGTAGTACAGCTAGAATGAACCGTGCTTTCATTACAACTTACATGAAGTGCCTGGGAGATCTGTATTTTTGCAATTCCTTCAGACAAATCACAGACAACACAACCTGAAGAAGAGCTCAAAAGTGCATCCCTGTATCCATAAACCTCCTTTTGGGCAGGAACAAATATGTGCAGGGTTTCAAGGGAGTATACCTCATGCCTTTTGCAGTTCGAGGTGTGTGTTTTATTTCATTTATTTACTTAAGTAATTCCTTTGGGTCACTGAGATTTTGAAATCTAAGGCCAAGGTCAGCGGCTACAAAGAGAGCTGTTGGGGTCTTGGTAGGCAGGAGGTGGAAGGAGTGAGTTTCATTGCCTGCTGACACCAGTAGGATTTGGGAACAGCCAAACCAGCCAGACTGCCAACCTGGTTGGGAACCGATCACAAGGACTCCCCTCAAAAATGGATGTGCTGAAGGCTCTTAAAACCAGATGCTTTTACTTTTTTTTTCTCTCACTGTAAACACTGGATGCAAAGTTTGCTGCCAGCCTGTGTACAAAACCCTCCCAGGTCTGCTGGATCGACAGCTTGCTTATGTAGACTCCGGGGTTATGGTTCTGCTGCAAAAAGAGTAACACTGAAATGAGCACAGAGCATGTTAAAGGTAAAGGACCAGGGAAACCGTGATTTCTGGCTTGAATAAATCTCCCAGTAATGTGAATATTTGTTCTACTCTGATTTTTGCTGTTCCAAATTATCATTTTCCCTTATTCTCCCCACAGTTTCATAACTTGGCAAGTTCTGTTTACTGATTAGCCTTTGTCTCTTTCTAAAAAGGAAGGCCAGGGACTTTCTGTCATCTTTAGGTCAGCTGGCTCACTTGCTGTAAACACAGCCTGAAAGCATGGGACGAAATCTGCACACCCAGCCCCACGAGTGCACTTCTGCGGAGCTGGCTGTCTTCAGGAACAAAGACAAAACCTATGTCCAGCTGTACGCAGAATCCAGACTCTGGTTTCCAAATGTTACTCAGTAGCTGACAACCTTTGGCAAGCAAAAGATACCCTTTTTATACTAACATTTAAAAAGCAGTAATAAATAGATGATAGCCTTAGAGGTGTGATTTATTTGTTTTATGAATCACAGAAGAGTCCATAACTCATAAAAGATTAAGGCTGAAGCAAGTTGTATGGCTCTTGCATTACAAGTGGAGATTAATGTCTTATTTCACGAAGCACCATCATTAACCGGTCTACATTACAGTAGTTTAATGTTAGTGACAGAAAGAATTGACTTTTAACATTTTTTTAATATTCGACATTTTGGTTTGTCTTTGCCAGGGGGATTTCTCTGAGATCTGAGAGATTTTAAAGCGAAGAAATCCTGTCTCAGCCCTAGCTTTCTTCCATATGCCTGCACCCCACATTACTGTTATGGAGATCCACAAGATCAGCAAGATAGAGGACAGCCTTCTCTCCACATGTAGATTGCTCAAAGGCTTTTGGGGCCTTTAGTCATGCTGAGTCACCCTGAGATGACTTTCCTTCATTAGAGTATCTCGATTTACAGCTCATCTACCATGACAAGAGTGGCTTTTGCTATAAATGCACTGCAAAAAGCTGGAATAGCTCTCCCCATCCACTGTGGCTGCTCCTGTTCACGTTAGACAATAGTGGCTTTGTTTCATGGTTTTCAGGGCTTCTCCCTTTCCAGGGACATAATTAGTTAACTCTCATCTTTCACGGGCATCATCATATTTATTTTTGAACCATAGATTATGTCCATAAGTGACTTTATCTTTCATTGTAGTATGTCGTATCACAACACTAGAGTATTGAATACAATGTAATTTACTAAAATCTATTAAAACACTCCCATTCTAGAACTCCATTACAACCTTCCTTGTTGTTATTACCATGTCCAAGAATGCCAGTGCAATAAGAGAATTAACTTGATGAACAGTCCTGCAAAATGTGCCGTTACAAGCTGTTTCTAAAACATCTTTCAAGGCATCTCCGTCAGCTCATGGATTCTCTTTGGTTTTCTTTCTTTTCTAGAACTATTTGCTAGCCCTTAGTTGTGGTAAGCGATTATTTGTGCTTTCAAACAAACTCCATGAAAAACGTTTTTCAAGTGGAGATCAAAGAGCAAAGGCAAACATAAAAGCAGTCTTATAAAAACTGTGTATTAAAAAACCTAAGCTCCATCCATATGCCAATTACATCCAAACCTCATGGCCCCTTCTCTATGAGGCTTCTTAAAGGTGATAGAAATGTCAGATGAAACAAAAAGGCACACATTATAGAGAGGGAAATTATCATGGAGATGGGGCGGTGGCTCTCAGTAACCTTCGACTGAAGAGTCCTAGTGGGAAAGTGCAGCTCCACAGAGCAACGCTTGCAGCGCAAACTGTGGTCCCCAATTACTACAGTCTGAGGGCTGTAATCATTTCTAATGGTTGCAGGTGCCATTAAACAGAGTTTCCGCAAGCCTGGGGGTTAAAATGATGCCCTAAACTTACAAAAGCATGCAAACTCTTCAGTCCCTAGGAGGTATTTGTTCTTAAGAGCTAAGGGCTGGTTTTGCTCTCTGAGATCACACTTCTAAAATTCAGATCTAAAATGAACTTACATAGTATCCTCCTGTGATTTCCATTGACACCTCTGTACCCAGGTTGTTCATTTTTTTGACTTCTGCCACTGATGGGGTGGTAAGGCACAAACACAAAGATTTCCTCACAGGGCATAACGTTACCGACCACTGAAGACCCCAGACACTCAGGTATCTGGAGTAATTACACGGTATCAGTGCTCAATGGACTTAAGCAAACAGCATAAAAGGCTTCAAGAAGCGCAATGATTTTAGATAATTAAACTTCTTGCACTTGCTGACTAAAGTCGGTCCAGATTGTGCTGCCATCTCCATGCAACCATAGCAACTTCTTCCTTCCATTGTGTCCCAGATTAATGTGAACACCTGGAATCAAAAACCTGAGGCTTGCGAGTAAGGTACATAAAACTTTATTGATCCTTTGCATATGGCGTGGATCCAGTCACACAGCAGTGATTCACTTTCCAAAGCCCTGTCTCAGCAAGGAGCAGTGGTGGGCTCTCCAGAGACCCCTCTCTTCTTTGACTGCTTCAAAGTCCCAATCAGGAACATTTTAAGGAGATGATTACAGGAAATTACACATTCTTTCAAGAGATGTGAGCCTTCATCGCTTAGATTTTAACATATTAATATTTTAAAAGATGGTTCACAACTAAATATGTTTTTGTCTTGCCTGTTGTTTTTACTGGGCTCATTTCAACACTTTAAAACCCCTACATGCCAACAGAGTTCAGTGGCAGCAGCCTGTGGGCAATTAAGGTTAAATTTTAGCCTTGGTCATATGTGACTGCTCCTGCAAACGTGGTGAAAAGCAGTTGGAGCACATATCCCTAGAGAGTAAGTAGGCAATGCTTTAAGGAAGCCATGGAAAGATAAATGGATGCAGAAGAGGCTCTGGAATTTTGCTTGAAATAATTTTTGCTTTGCTTTTAATGATCAAAACCATTCCTCCCACTGAACCACATAAAAAAATAGCATTTGTGTCTGTGCCAAAGGTGGAGCGTAGTGTAGACCCACTGAAATAAAAGACAAGTGAAAAATTAATGAGAAACTGGAAACCAGCAGCTCCCACCCTGTGAGCAGTAGTCTTTTATATACTTCTTCCATAGTGAGTATCTCAATGGGGCTAAAATCACAGTAGCTCCTTTGACTTCAAAGGAGATGCACTGGTTGGGAAGTAGAGAAAACAATGTGGAGTGCACTGTACGAAGTCTGCACAACTCAGGAAGAGAAGAGAGCCCCTAATAGAGCAATTCATCACTCCGGAGAGGAGGGAATGTTTTTATTATAAAAGAATTTTAAGTAAAGAGGAGAAGCATCTACAGGTGATCCAGCTTTGACTGAAGCACCCACTGCCCCAAAGGGGATGCAGCCTGGAACTTTAGCTGCAATTTCTAGAGTTAGGAAGACACAGAGAGGTACAACAGAGAACTCTGAGAGATACAAGCAGCCTTTTTCTGTAAACATTTCACTCTCCTTTAGAAGAAATTAGCAGTATGAGATCATCCTGTCCCAAAGCCTGCTGACACCTATCTCCAGAGGCATCACAGTCCTGGATTATGTCCTAGAAGGGTCTTTTTTTCCCCTGCACTAACTCCAAAGAACTCCCTAATTAACTGCACCTTTTTTATCTAACTATGCAATGTTTGAAATACCGGTTCCTCATGCTCTTTTGGGAAACTTTAATGAAATAAATGGAAACATTCTCTCTTCTCATCTGTTTAGCAGTCATGGAACACAGTTTCCCCCCAAAATGAGAATTTATGGGGAGATGATCACAAATCAGTGAAAATATGAATGTGTGTTCTTCTGTTATTTATGAGCCAAAATTATCTGTCATGCTTTTAATGTGGAACCAGAAATCCAAGGGTTTTTCCTGATCTAGTGTCGCTCCTTATGTAATCATATAACAACATTTGTCTTCCATAGCATGTTTAATAAACTCACACTATAGTTTTGAAATTATGCCTTTGCAACCTAGGGAGTTCATTATCACCTGCTCGCTGTACATGGTACCTCTCTAAATCCACCACTCCTTAGGAGTTAGATATATAGTACTTTAATTGCATATTGTTAAATGCTTTACCTATACTGAATATTCTCTGTGAAGTCTATGGGGCCATAATTTCCTCCCCTGTAATTAAGTGAGTTCACACGGCAGCACTGGCAAAGTATCTTTTGGAGGGCAGGGAGGTAAAAAGGATCCGCACTAGATCTGAACGAGCCCCTTATCTGTGCTGATACCTGAGTCCTGGGTTTGTGAGTGTTATGCTGACGAGAGTGAGCAGTGCCACATCGCTCCTGTCCCTGGCAGAGGAAACTTCTGCTCAGGTCAGAGCCCCTGAGCCCAGTGGAGCTCCTTACCCTAGACCCCCTGTAACCCTGCTTTTACTGCATCAGATCTCAACAGGCACGCTTCTCTGCCATCACTCGGCATGTTTTAAAAGGCTGTTAGTTAACGAAACCTCCGGAGTTCATCTTGTTTTACAGAAAGTGAAACGAAGTAGGTGATGGGGTTTGAGAGGCTCACTCGTGAGTGAGTCAGTATCCGAAAGGGAGAAGCAGGACACCTGGGACAGCCCGGCGCTGCCTGGACCCACCACCAGCAGCCGTGCCTGCGGCGCTGGCAGCCAGCTGTGCTCCGGCACGGAGGTTTCTGCATTTCCCAAAGCCTGCTTTGCCATGAGCTCTGTCTCCTGGATGCTAAGGGAGGAGTTAAGCCACATTTTTACACAGGTTAGGCCATTTGTACAGGTTGCTCCCCACCATACTATTATTTTGGTGCTGTCATATCTGAAGCCACACAAACTTGCTGCAGCAGCTCCTGGCACACTGGACACCTGTAGACTCGCTCTACTGATTTTTACAATGCTTGCAGGACCAGCAGCACCCCTGGAACCTCTACCCCCCCCCGTCAAAGTAGGTTGAAATTGAGCAATGAGTCCAAAAGTTATTGGGGAGGGGAGGAGGATGTAGACACAGCCGCACAGACAGTACGATTGCATAAGCCTTGTTCCCATGAGAAACCAGGCTGAAAAACAAACTGTCCTAACATGGATTCTCATAACTCTGCCTAGTAAGTAGGTCATGCCAGGCCTCAGACTCACGTAACTTTGCCTTTATCACCGATGGGCTCTCCTCTAGGAGGCAGTCCTGGGTTTGGCAGGTTCGACCCCTCCTGTTTCAGCTCACCCTAGACATCCTTATGGTAAAAAACCAAACAAGCCCTCTCACAGGTTGATATGATGCAATGTCAAAACCCACCGCAGTCTCATGCCCCAGCAAGATTTATGCCATGGGGTAGAATCAGGGAGCTAATAAACCAGCAGGGAACAGCTATGGCACTGCCCCTGCCTACCCACCTGCTCCCACTGCTCTAGGAGATCAAGTGGTCTTAAATAATATTCTACATCTCTGATGGGTCTGTTCTGCCCTTGGAGTAGGAGAATCTTTCCCACTAACATGAACAGGAATTATGTGTCTGCCCTGGAAATAGAATGGACTTTAGGCTTGTTCCCAAGAAATAAAATCTTTGCATGCATGCTGCAGAGAGGCACACTTAAAAATAATCTGTTGAGAAAATATACTAATAAGGTAACCATTCAGTTTAATTCTGAGGCCTCACACTCTATGCATTTATCTCCAAGCTCATGAACAGATCTAAGTTTCAACTATACACTTTTTTTGGGGGACACAAGTAGGCAAAACCAGTCTGTTTTTCAGACTCTGCAAGCTCCTGGCAATGGTCACTCCTAGGCATGGACCAGGCATCAGATAGTCCAGCAAGGCAGGACCTGTAAGTCTTGCCATCAGAGGAGCCCCGAGCCCTCCCAGAGCTGTGATCTCTTTGCCTGTGAAGGGAAACTTCATTTTACATCTCTTTGCACCCACATCAGCTCCTGTGTGCAAGAGGGGCTGCTCAGCTGCCACCCCACTGACCATGTCACAGCCGAAAGGGACCCAGAGGTGCTGTTGTAAGGAATGTTACACGCTGATATGTAGAATAGGAAAGATTTCTGCAGTGGATCAAAATGCTTTTGGAGCCCTCCCCCACACTGAAGTGGGAATTGCAATGCTAATTGCTGGCAGAGGCCAAATGTGAGGATGGATGACCCATTCTGGGCTACCCTTTCTGCACCTGCACACCCTGGTAGGGGCCGCAGGCACAGAGCAGCCAGCCACACAGCTGTTTCAGGGTGCTGAAATCTTCTTGCTTTTGAGTAGTGCCTGCCGCAGATGCTGATACAGGAATACAGCCACACCTCCGAAAGCTGAGCAGCTGCGAGACTTGTGAGCAGAGCGGCTGAGATGGAAAACAAGAGCAGTCCAAAGAAATACAATGAGAAACTCCACTCATTTCAACAGATACATTTACAGGAAAACTTTTTTTTTTTTTTTTTAAACACATAGAGGAATGTTCTTTCTCTTTCTCTTTCTTTTCTTTGAAACAAACAAAAACAAAACCAGAAACTTCTCCACCTCTGGTTGTTCACCAATTGCGCTTTTTATTTTTTTCCCCTGTGGGAACTCTTCGTGAAATATATCCCTGTCAGACTCCAGCTATAGACAAGGAAGCTCCAAATTTGCTCACATCAGACCCTCAGTGCATAGAAAGCATCATAGTGTCAGATTTATTTCCACCAGCTACTTCGGTCAAGTGTGTGCAAAGGCCCTTGCTGAGCTGCCACATAAGGTTGTGCCTTGCAGCTGGGTATTTATCCGTACAAACTTCAAGGGAGCTGATCACCAGAGTAATCAGGATTTGGTCAATGGGCTCTTTCTGCATTTTTTCTTCTTTTGTGCTTGGTGATAAGGAAAGGTGGTCACACAAATGCCTGCTCCTCACAGTCTGCTGCACTCACTTTTTACATACGCTTTCCATAATGTTCCAGTGACAGGCCACAGCTTCATCCAGCGTAGCTCTCTGCAAATGAAATCTGCAGATTTTTGTTTATAAATTGGACTTGCATCTCAAATTAAAGGGCTAAGAGCTTTCCAGCTTTTCCCCTTGCAAATCACTCTGCAAGCACCAACATTACAGGAGCCAAATACCCCTGCAAAGAGCGACAGGCCTAACCACAATAAAAAAAAGCATATTTCTTTTAGTAACAATTTAAAAAAGGAAAATGCATGCACTGTTGTGCTTGCTTTTGATTTCCATACCAAGCTACTTCAGTCACACACGGGGATTTTACAGGTGATATTACCTGTCTTGCATGCAGCATTACAAACGGATTTAAAACATTTTGCTGGAAAAACGGGAAGGAACTCAGCTGAGCAGAAAAATAAACATTGCACTGAAAAGTAAAACAAAATAAATCCTTCTACAATTAGAGATAAATTGCAAAGGAGCTGCAAAAAAATACACGGGAACATTACTGAGATTCATAAAAAAATTAGATTTTTTCAAGTTTTACCTGACCATGGAAATAACCAGTGCTCCTTCAGCTGATTCGCTCTCCATAAAACTGTTCAATTTTCTGTCACCTAAAAATATCTGGCTCTTTCTGAAAAACTGATGAAGAACCCAGCTCCTTTTCTTCTCCCAACATGCCTCAGCTTGAAATCGTCAGAGCTGCGATGCTCGGCTTCTCTCCTCAGCCAAGAGCGTGAACCACCAGGATAGGATTTCTCTCACCTAGTTTTAACCACCAAAAAAGTGGGTATCAAGTGCAAGATACCTCTCTAGGTGCTTTTTATGACCAGTATAGAAAGAATAGCCCTTGGAGGTGTCACTGACTATTGACGAATAATTTAGACTAAACACCTATAAGTAGGTGAGATGAATCCCACCCACAGTGTTTTCTTCTTCCTTGAGGCCAATTAGATATAAATGCTGCTTCACCGTGATCTAGTTTCAAGACTTTGAAACAAGGCTTTCAGTCAAAAATGTAAATTCAGTGAAAACAAGACCTTTTTGTGGGAAAGGGCTGGTTTCTGATTCCTGTCTTAAAAAGCTGTTTAGAAGAAAACAAGAGGTGTGGTTTCTACATTTTCAAAAAGCAAAATTTCCATTTTCTGTTTGAAATGGGTCTTGCGTTTGAAATTCACAGGAATGTATAGTCATTTAAAAATAAAGGATCAACATAAAAAAGGAATCATTCCATTGGCCCAGCCTTTCTCCTTATGTTTAAAGCACAGATCTGCAAGGAAATTTCAAATTTTTCCTTTCATCCTGACTTAGAGAAGGGGAAAAAAAAAACCAACCACCAATCAAAAGTTCAGACATCTATTCGGGAAACGAAAGCTATTTCCAATACAGCTTTAAGGCTTCATCTAATGCTGACTTACCCTGTGCTGAAAGGGTTGAGCTGACTTCGCTTGGGTTAGGGGCCTCCTGCTGCTACCAATTTTTGTTCCTCTTTTGCTGCTTGGTGCCCAGCTCCAGCACTGGTCAGAGGCACCTCAGCTGTGGGATGGGGTGCTGCTGCACCTGTGCTGTCCAGAAGCACTGTCAGAGGTGCTGGGCACAAACCTGGCTGCATTTTGCTCATGCTCTGAGCCAAAAGGACTTGGCCCAGGTCCCACCTGGCAGCCAAGCGAGCAGGTCAACAAGGTGCAGAGCCCCAGCTCCAACACCAACCTCTCTGCTCGGACTTGGTGCCTTGCTGACACGGTCAAACAAACCCTTGATGCCGAACTGAAAGGCCAACAAACCCTTTAATAGATGCACGAAACCCAGGGGGAAGATCTGCTGTGACTTTTCCTGTGGGTGAGTTTATGCTGGGCTGTGTGTGGCAGTTCGGCAGAGCAGCCTCTGGTTTCACCTGGTCTGAGCAGAGCTGTTTGCTCCTTGCAGACACAGTTTCCACGCCACAACGTCCCGTAGTGCCCTTTGAGCTGTTGCCACCCCTTAACGCAGCCGCACGAAAACCAATATTGAAAAAGAGTTAACATCTCAGCATGAAACTAAGCTGTACGGCATATGCTTTTAACATTAGAAAGAGGAAACAGTTCAGGGAAAAAGATGCAGACCTGGCAAGTTTTTCTTTGTGGGGGAGAAAAAAAGAAGAAGAAGGAGAAGAAGAAAAAACAGCGAAGAGTTTTGCCTTTCTTCAGATGGAGAGGGGAGAGAGGAGCAACAGTGCAGGGCTTGGGGTGCAGACCGGTGCCTGAGAACTGTTGCTGCTGATATTGCAGGGTTTAATTCACAGAGGTAATTGCAGGGTTTAATTCACAGAGGTAACTGCCCCATTTCTGGCACCAAGAGCAGCCTTGCTTTCCCAGTGACAGCCCTTTCCCATCGCAGCCTCCTTGTCTGCCGGCTGCAGGGCTGCGAGACGGGCTCTGCAGTGCTGTGCAGCCCAGCGCGAGGAATTGCACGGGCTCTGTGCGATGCAGGAGCGATGTTGGGGAGCAGGTAGAGCAGGGCTGACGGCAGCTGTGAGCTCCGCTGCATTTTTAGATAGTCCCCAGCTCCTGCACCTACGCAGAAGTCTCAGCCTTCATTTATTTCAGTAATTAAGTTAGGAGGGTGTTTTGCCTACAGAGAAGGACTTCAAAATAGTCATTGTGTGGATTCCAAAAACAATAAGCAAATAAGTAGAATGTCCTTTTTTTTTTTTTTTTTTTTTTTAAAACTGGGGAAAAAAGTCCTCTGTAATTTTTAAGCCAGTCTCAGTATCTTGCGATATTTGGAAGGCTGGGGCTGATAATCCTTGCGCAGGGGTAAGTGAACAGGCACACAGATCAGCTCTAGAGCACCAAACCTTGTTCTCGTTTCTGCAGTGGGCCAGCATGGGTGTAGCTGAGAGTAAAAGCAGACCCACAGTGAACGGCTGCTCCGAGAGAGGAACGGGATATTGAAAACAGCAGGCCACCCCTTAATTGTTTGGCCAGTATCTTCAAGACAAGCATTGTTTGCCCGGCAAAGCCACCCAAGCTGCCATCTTGGATTTGCCTTCTGATTTTTCAGTGATGTCATTTGCAGGCCTCCTAATTAATGCCAGGCCAAAAACCCTGCGGGAAGGCTGACTCACAGTCAAGGGAACGGCAGAGCAAGAGGCTGCCCCATCCAGGCAAAGCCCCAGGATGCTCAAACCCTTTTCTTCTAAAGTCAAATAGTTCACTGCGAACTGTTATGAGTTTCTGAGTTTGTGGGATGAGGATAAGGGCTTGTGTCTCCTTGCTTCTAAAGGAGATAAATAGATCATGTGGTGATCTGAGAGTTTATTGGGAGTTACACACAGTCTCTGGTATGCCTTTAATAAGGATACAGCTCATACTTTGCATCCACTTTCTCTCCAGCCCTCTTTTCTTCTCTGCCTCCTGTGTATTTGCTTGCATGTGTACGAACACACACGTGCGTGCACACACAAACCACAGACATGTGGACGAATAACCCACGGGACTAAATCTGTTTGAAAAAAAGACTTTCAAAGGGAATGAGCCCCTCCCCCTTGGTTGAAATCAGAAAGAAAATGGGACTTCGAAATACCGCTGGTGATGCTCTGGTAGAAGACCAGGAATACCTCAACCTCCCCGAGATGCTTTTAGATCGGGTTTGTGTCCGTCTGTGCTGCAGTGCTGCTGAGGAGTGGCTCCCAGGTGTGGGAACTCAGCTGAGTCTCTATGACCGCTACTTTTATCTTCTGAGTTCCTGATTCATTTTTTCTTCTTGCTTCCATCAATTGAGAAAGCTTTACCTTTCCACTCCTTGAAGTCCACACCCAGAACCTCCCGTCTTCCTCTGTGATCCAAATGCGCAGGCAGGGTGGGAAGGGGACAGGCAAAACCCCACCAGTGTGTGTCCCCTCGTTGGTTCTGGGCCTGCTCTCACATATTTGAGGATAATTCGATGGGGTTCTTCATGCTTAAAAGGAACTTTCCCACCCAGATGTCTAAACTACAGATTTTCCCTCCTCTGGAAGAACCAAGGAAAGGCAGGCAGTTGAGAGTTGTTTGTGTTTTTTTTTTTGTGTGTGTGTATATATATATATATTTATTTGTTGTAGGGAACGTAGGTTAAAAACATTTGAAGCAGCCTAGGCTAATACTTCAGTGTGGCTGTGTGAAGTCAGAACAAAGCCCATTTTTTTGATTCACGGGCTCTACACGCAGGGGAATTGCACAAGATGGACTGTCCCTTTCTTCCTCTCTGCTCATGTCAACGGTACAGTATGGAAAATTTGCACGCGAGAAAAAAAGGGTCGCCTTGAAGTTACATGAATCATTCTGAGGGGCACTGCCCTACCTTGCCTCTTCTAAGTCATCTCCTCTATTTCCTCTTCAAGGTATCACGTGAAAGCAAACCACAACAGACTGTGCCATCGCTTGCTCAAGTAGCTTATTTTTACCCAGCAGTGAATATCCTGACTTCCCCCTTTTCGATAGATCAATGGCTCTCCCAAAATCTCTTCCTGCAATGGAGCTTCCTGCAAATTTAACTGTGTCTGCACTGATGGCATCTTTAAGAGTCAAACAACTGACTTGCTCTCATATTTCTTAAATGATGACATTCTCATCGTTGGAGAGATCATGGAAAAAGTTCAGTGGAAAAAAATTATGTACTTTCACCTCAAAGTCTCTCTTGGAATCGCAATTATTCTGATGCCTCTGTTTCTGTTTCCAAAATTAAGCTGGCCCATACTGAGCAAAATCAGGCAGTTTACACTCAGCTTTTCTCCATTCCTTTTCCGAACAAATATAATTGCTTAGAATTTTAGCTGGCAAGGGCTGAATGAAAATTGGTAAAGTTATCAGTAACTGACCCCTTTTATTTTCAGAAATAAGAAAGTACCCACGGTTCCTCCTTTCCTTTCATGTAATCAAAACCCCAAAACAGTTGACACTATTGTAAAGGCATAAAATGTTGGCAAGCAGAAAAAAAAAAATAAATCAGACACAGAAAGAAATGTCAATGAAAAATACGTGTGCTACCCCCCAGGTGATGTGGCCTGTCACTGCAGTCAGTTATGGGCCAGGGGATAAAGTCCTAGTCCCTGAGTAAGGATTTTACAGCCTTAACAGAGAAAAGAACCATTTCACCCACAAAATAACACAAACCCAAACAGAAACGTGCTAGAGAGAGGAAGATTTGTAGCCATGCAGAGCAGTGATGTTCTCTCAATAGGACAAGGAACAGCAGAGTATTTCAATTCTTTTCAGCCAGGTCTTGATCCTCTTTTAAGAGCGTACAGCACAGTTCTCAGCACTTGTCTGTGGGTTTTCCCTCAGCCTTGCAGGTTTGTACTTTTAACAGAGTCACTGTAAGAAGAAAACGGATTTTTTTCAGTCTGCCTGTCCTGTGCTAACTGGGAGATGAGGAATGCCATAATTAAAGCCGGCGCTCGTTTTGCTGTGCAGCTTATTGCATTTAGGGAATGTACTACCAAGACTTGTTAAATCCCCCTCTCCCCCACCCCAAACCAAAGACAATACTGTTATAAGTGTCCTGGCTCAGGAAGGAGACAAATCTTTTGGGGACTTCTGACACTAGTAGAAGTCTGGATATCTGAGCAGCTGAGGGTCCTGGAGCTCCCAAAATCTGTGTTCTTCCTCTCCTTTAAGCCAGGGGCAAAGCACAGCTCCCTGCTATAGGGGACTGCTCAAGATTTCATGCCAGGCACCCTCCTTTAGTATAACATCATGCTCTTCCTCTTTTATCTGAGCCCAGAGCAGGTCCAAACTGGAACTTCAAACATACAACCAACAGATGTTGTGAACATCAAGGGCCCCAAAAGGCAACTCAAATCCCATGATCCCAAAAGAGGAACTTGCTTTGTGAAATGTTTTCTTGCATGTACCCACAGATACTAGAAATCTCACGAGGACAACCGAGCTGATAACATTTCCACTGTTCAGAAGGATTGCTTTTCCAGTCAGAACAAATAAAGACATTTTAGTAACTGCAAACATAAACCAGAGCCCTGCTTCAGCCACACAACTGAAATGCTGCATCCTTGCCTAACCGCAAAACCCATCTGGATCCTGCCGACACCCTTCTCACTCACATTTAATTCCAGCAGTCATCAAATCGCCTCTCCAACCCAAATTTTGTCTCCCTGTACCTGTTAGTTCCACTGTGCCCACCCAGCGTTAAGCTCTTGGGGACATCTGCAAAATATCAACTAACTTTTTATTAAAGGTTTTATTAGTCAGAAGGGGCTATCTCTTTATAAGGAGAAGCTGGATGGATTCCTTTTTCCCCAGGCTGCTGAAATACACAAATATTGTCACATTTGCTGAGGCTATTTCAAAAATAAATAAATGAAGCCCGCAGGCCGGGTAGCGATGGAGATCTACAGCTGCAGGGTGTAAAATTGGAATCCCCATCTATGGACATGCCACAGGGCTGCTCCCCTTGCACAACATGCAAAGGAAGGAAGTTGAAAGGAAGCAATTTATGAGTTAGCTCTGAGTAATACAGTGATATGGTTAGCGATGCAGAGGTAGAAAAGCCTGTATGACAATGAATGTACGTGGGCTTGTAAATCAGTGCTGAACGGGAAACTAACGTGAGGAGAGAAGCTGCGTAGTTTTATCAGCGTGCATCCAGTAAGGTCATGGCCAACAGTAGATGCATCAGATAACGGGAAAAGGGGAAGAAAGGCTGCTTTTTTGCATTTTATACCTATAGCTCGAATGTAACGTAAATGGACAAGCAGCGTTTTCCTTTCCTTCATGATTTCCTCTGAAGGAGGCAACTGCTGTAGAACAAAATTATTTTCACCTAACACCTAATCTAAGAAGGATGGGCTATAGTTATCTATTCAATAGGCAGAATCCTGACTCAGAGAGAGAAGAAGAGTTTTTTCCTCTGATTTTGCTTCTTGCTCTCATTTACTTTTTCACAGTTCTTAATAATGAACAATTTCAGGTGAAACAAAACACACTTGGAGTCGCTCAGCTCCTGTGCTGAGTTTGAATACAACTTCACAGCAACTTTTTCTAGAGATCAAAAATGTCTAATGAGTTTTTCCCCTAGTCACTTGGCATTTTTGTCAAATTAACTTCTTGGACCTGTCAATGATCAAAGATGTCATAAAGCATAGAGCATAGCAGTAAAGGCTGCCTACTGTTGTAATTTTCTTTTCTTTCTTTCCTTTTTTTTTTTTTTTTTTTTTTAAATTGAAAAAGAACCAAACTTCTGGTACGCACTTGAGTTTTGATTAATCTCCGAAGGTTCAGACAAGGTTTTGGGTATTTATTGAAACACATACATGAACCTGGGGCTTTTAAGGTTTGGTAATCAATATTTAATTTATTCCTGTATAGACAGCTCCAGCCTACCAATTATTATGCATTTGTTTAAAAGAAGAGATCTAATGGTAATACTTCTGGCTCCGAAGATAAAGTCCAGCATTTAGAAAGGTACAAGAAATGTAAATTGAACAGAGAATTTGAAACCATCTGCTGAATTTTTAATTAATTAAGGCCTCATCTGCATTTGAAACACAAATTAAGGTAAAGTGTGAATTTAAATGAAAAAGAGATTGATGAATAACTTCATGGGCATTTGAGTTCTGGGACAAGAGTGCATTGTCCCTATTTACCTTAACACACTTTGAAATTATGTTATTCAAATTAGAAACACAGACTTCTCTATTCAAGAACAAGAGCATCGATACTTGGAGTTAATCAGAAACACTCAAGAGCAATCTATATGCAAGACAGTTTATAAGAAAAGTTAGCGAGGAATTGTGAAATGAGCTTTGTGCTCCACATGTAACATATTTCATAGAACTGCAGCTTAGGGAAGTTTCAAGCGCACAACTTACCCAAACCTCACACAGATTGCTCTGAGTAACATCTTCCTTGGGTGTAAATCTGGTGTAATGAATAGAAATAAGGGTGTGTTGTTTAAGGATACAAAGAATATTAAACGTAAACATAACCATAGGCAGTCTGGGGTTGCATAGCTCTTTTTGGTTTTGCCAGATAGGTTTAAAGTGAACACAGAGAAGTTGCAAAAATTGCACACCACAGGGAGAGTTTAAGGGCTGAAATCCTGGTCCAGCTGAGCACAGCAGATCCAAAAGTCCATCCTGAAACCCAAGGCATCCTGGGATCTCTCCAGCCACAGAATAAAGGATCCATCTCATTCTTTGGGGCACCAAAGAGGAGTCTTTTGTGTTTTTCAGAACAGGACTTGCACCCATGCATTGAGAAATCTCTCTGTTAACTTGGCATAAGCTGCAGCAAGCCTGAAACTCCCATTGAACTGCCCTATGAAACTGATGAGACATTAGTTTTCTAGCAAAAGCCCCAGTGGTGAAATGCACTGATTTCAAGTCACCCTTTTGCCATACTCTGTTTTTGCTGTCATCAACAACATTTCTCTGACCCCCCTGCAGAACAGGACCAACTTTATTAAGGTTTAGAAGATCCAAAATTTTTATCTCGGAATCTTCTCCCACAAACCAGGCTTTAGTGAGTCACATAAAATAGCTTCTGGGTCTAAACTGACAAACTTTTGCAAAATTTAAAGCACCCCTTTTTCACCAGTTGTCAAGATGGATAAAAGCCAGGGCATTCAATGTGACCTGTGCTCGACCACACAGACTTTGGAACTGATACTGCCTTGCTCAACTCATGGGAGCTTAGCTAGTGATTTCAAGGGAAACATGAAAATGGAGCCTGAATCTGAACTAACGTAGGTTACTGGTCTGGTTCTGAAAAATAAAAACCTAATTCTTCCTTCTTAGAAAGCCAAAATATCATATCGATAGTGGGCCTACATCAAGCGTTTCATTACAGAAGGTCACTTATTAACGTGTTCCTCTTCCTTGGACAATTGGGTGGACCACCATATATGCTGGAACAGTACTAGTATAAAAAAAAATTAAAATCCCGACCACACTAACAGTCCCGTTGGGGAACAGTGATGAACTCACAGTATAGATGATAAAAAGAGCAGCTGTGGCAATCTCATATTCATTGCTTGTGTTTACAGCCTTCTGCAGAAAGTAGGAAGCACTTTGCTTCAGCACCCGAATACATGTAATTTCCCCCCCCAAATAAACAAACATTTATTTTAGTTAGATGTTTTTAATTATTTCTCCCAAAATTATTTCTTCTCAGAGTCAAAACTTACCTCAGGATGCACAGAGCAGAGAAAAGACACTGCAGATTACACAGAGGCCTAAAACCCGCCTGTAAGTAAATAAAATCAAATAACTGTAATAAAAAAAAAAGTTAATTCTAGCCTTTTGTTTGTTTCCATTGTAAAATTGCCATGGGACTGAGGAAATATAGTAGCGCTTAATTTTAATAGTTCCATCATTGTAGATTGGCTGGGTATTAATTGTGTTAATGGTGATCATACTGAATTCATTTGGTATTTATTGAGAGACCACCTGTGCACCCATATGGTTTCCATCATTATTTAGGAGTAGTTAATGGACCCATTAGGAGTTAGCAGAAAGATGTGGGCTGGCAGTACTTCCCGAGAGTGGTAGAAACATTCTGTTGATATCCATTGCATTTTGAGGATTTTCCAAAGAGCTATTTGCTTCCCACCAATTTTCTTTTTTCTTTAAATTACATATAATCTCGTTTTAGCTTTCAAGAACTCCTGGAAAAATGAATTCATGTTTCTTTGCCTATGACAAATCGAAGGGGGCAACCTTTAGCCTTCTGATTTTGCAAAATGTCTCTTAACATGTTTGCTGCGTAGCTCTCTGGAGGAAGCAGGGCAGAGGAAAGCTTCCAGCATCACAACAGAGCTTCTGTTGGGTGGGTGCACTTGTGTGCTGCGGGGAGAGGATGGGGAAAAGGGGAAATGTTTACTGGGACTCTCAGCCTGCAGCGTGACAAATTTGCCCATGCAATATGTAGTCTCAGTTGTGCAAGACCAGAAACCTGTGATGGGGAGGGGATGGTGGGGGAGTCACATGCAGAGAATCAGCCTTGACTGTCAGCAGAGGAGAAGGAAGAATGCTTTGGCTGGGTGTGGTGGTAACCAAGGCTGCTCGCTGACCGCAATGACCTCCTGCTTTGATCCACATATCTGAAAAGGCGCTGCTAACGCTCTGCTGCTGCACAGGGTGAGTAAACACGCAAGAGGCTGTAGCAAAGAATTTCCATTTTTGGTGCCATGACAATGGGCAGATGGAGGAGCATCTGTGTAGCTTCAGTGCAAAAGGACAGTTACTTTGTTCAAACTGGAATCTCTGGAGCAGTCTAAAATGAATTAAGTGCTTATTTCCGCAGAAACAGGGAGTCTAGCTGCCCCCACGCATACTTGATAATTTCAGGCTTATTTTCCGTGTATATCCCTAACAATACGAAGCTTATACAATCTTTGCTCTGCACCAGTATCCATCTGTCAGCCATCTCTAATAACATCTGAACTTATGGGATAGTTGCAACCAGATTTGATAAAACAGTAGAAGTGTCACAGGTTTTAGGTTCATACTGGCTTTATAAAAATGGGGGGAGAGGCTAAAGGAAGGGGGGAGACCACAGCTAGTGCCTGTACAGAGCAAAGGGGCTCAATCTTGGCTCAGCTGTAGCCCAGACAACAGAGACTCCACTCCTCAGTGAAGTTTTCTCTCCTTTACAGGTGTCTGAAAGATTTTCTCCTATGTTTAAAGAATTTTAAAATTCTCTTCTCACATACACGATTAATGAGGAAAACATTGATGCTGCAGATTTCCTAGATCTCAAGTAAGTCAGGAAGCCACATGGTACACATCATGAGAAACCAAAATTCATTAGTTCTCTTGCTCATGGAAATACTTGTTTCAATAAACAAGGAAGAAACCAGGCTGTCTTTCTATTTTGCTAGAGAAACAATTAAGTTAACAGTTATTCATCATGAGTGTATTCAGTGTGAATGAGGCCTGAAACAATCATTTCTGCATGTAAGGTATATAATCAAGGTACTGTTGACATGACTCTGGTGATTATTCATACTTATATTCACAACCTGATCTTTTTAAATGAGGCTGCATTCTCACAAACACACCTTTGGCATTTAAAGGAGACTTTTCTGTAGCTATGGAAGCCAGGTCAGACTTCAGTGCACCTCTTGATGGGACCCCTTCTTCTTCTGAGCTGTGCTCTTAAGCAGCTATTAATACAACAGACACATCTACGCTAGCGTTTTCACAATTCCCTTTTGAAGGAAATCTGGCAAATGTCTTCATTTACTATGCTTAGGTTTGAAATGCACAACAGTCTTGAAGTGCACAAATCAGATAATTTGGGGAGATATTTAAAGCAACGGATGTGCATCCAAAGGGTTCCAACTGCTAATGAGCTTTCAGACTAGATCTAATGCAAAATAGGCCCCCAAACATGTACAGTGTGGAGGTTAGGTTCTTATCACCAGCAGTTTCACTCCACAGATTTATCTCAGTTGCACTCCCGCTCCAGCACGGCATGCCCTGGTGCCCGTGTCAGCTGGCTGTGGAGATGAGAGCAGTGCACAGAGTGAGCTGTTGCACTCCAGCAGAAGTTTCTTAAGACCAGATTTCATGAAGTTATTTCCCGAACTTCTCAGTTCAATTCTTTCTAACTGCTGCTTAACAACAGGGCAGTGCTTTTGCTTTTTGTTTCTTGTATCGGTGGTGTGAAATGTTAGTGGCTTGGAATGTCACAACACTGAGAAGAAGTGAGAATTTGATGGTTTCACAGCATAACCTAACAGCTCTCCAGCCCTCTTCTCAGTCCTCAGCATGGCTGTGCTACCTGGTCAAAAGCCATTAACAGATGGCTCCTCAGTCATTAATAATGTTTCCTTCTTTATGCTTTTAAAATATTTCTGGTCACTTTCTATAAAAGGACCTAAATCACACACATTTTTATTTCCAATACCTTCATGCTTGTAGTTGTTCAATATTGCAACAACCCTCTTTTATCTTTTCCTTTTCCCTCTGTTAGCACTTTCCCTCATCTAATTCTAGCACTCCTGCTTTTGTTTATTCTACTTTCTTTACTTTGTCCTATCTACGTTGCAAAACCACACTATTAAAACTGTTGGAGCTGGTTTACATTGGGAAGTTTACCTTCCCCGTGGCTCTGCACATATGTAACCCCTCTGTGCTGTTTTCCAGCGCCGCAAAATGATCTACGGAGCTGCGCTTGGTGCTGCTCGCCCTGGGCCAGCTGCTCTGGCACAGGAGGCGTTTCAGGGAATTACTGCCCAAGGTGGCTTGTTCTGTTTCAGTCTGCTTGCTTACCCTGGTCTCTAGTGTGACCGATCTGTGCACATGGGCCTTAAAGTTTAGTGTCACGTTTGAGCCATTTCACTGCCTCTTACTTAAAACCCCTCTCCTGTCCTTTTCCTTAGGGTCCACACAGCTGAGGCTGCACCTGAAATGCAAAAGCATCTCCGTGCCTTACCTACTGCTTTATTCAGTAGCAAAGCACTGAGAGCACTAGAAACAAGGCAAGTTGAAGCTGTTTTCTTTTGCAAGGGGTTGAAAACCCTTGCAGCACCCCCTTTAAGCTAGGATGAGCAGACAGTGGATCCTCCTAGAAACCCACACTGAAGCTGCACTCAGGCAGTCCTGTAAGGTACAATGGTCCATCACATCTTCCCTGCACATGTGCTTTTAGTGGAAGTCCATCCATAATTAGCACTTTTCAGTGTGCTTTTGGGGTGTAAACAACAGTAATGCAACACAGGATGCTGCAGGTAGTTTCCCTGGGTGAAGCAAGGCCTGCCCAAGTGAGAGGGAAGCCAAAGAGAGTGTTTTAAGATTATTACCATTCCAAGTGGAAATTCAGCACGTAGGAAAAGTGTTTGCATAGCTACCGAATGCTGTGCGAAGGCTGGATGTGGCAGTAGCTGTCTCTCAGGCCACATGGCTTTTCCCAAACAGCAGTTCTGTTTAGAAGTCAGTGCTGCCACTGCTGTGCTCCCGGGCAGGGATCTAGAAGAGAAGAAATATTCTGTCCCAGTACCATTTCCATACTTCATGCAGCACCGTTAGCGCTGGGTCACCCAAAGGTGACAGGGGAAGGTAGGTGCACCTGCGGGGTGGCCAGGATGCTCCATCTCCGCGGGAGGAGGAAGCAGAAGAGGAACTGAACTGCTCGGGGTAGGTCTACACCACCAGTTAACAACAGATTTAGGCATGTTGTGTCCAGCCCTGCACATGTTCCACCCACGCTGCTCAGTCACATAGTGTAGGAAACATTTCCCACAACATTATAGATATCTCCCGCTGTCTAAATATGTCTGAGTAACCTATGCAAGCCTCTGTGTAGACATGACACCTGAGCTAGCTGGCTAGCGTAACTTTGCTATTAGTGGGCACAGAGGAGCACTGCTAAAGCATGACCCTTCTGACCTCCCTTAGATGCCCTTCTTAGAAGGAGATAGTTGGTAACCCTAGAAATGCTTGCCTCTCTCCCTTGATTATACACAGAGCCCAGGATAATGAGCTTGGCAGCAGATATCTGAAGTTTAATGGGATGAATTCCACCTCAGCTACACCTAGGAGGACACTTGGACACAGAAAGATATTGCACGTGGTCAGGGTATAAAGCTCTTAAACGAAAGATCATCAGACCTTTGGAACACCCACTAGGTGCAGCCAGCACACACGGTTCACTCCTGCTCTGTATGAGGGATCGAGCTGAGGCCAGCATGGACCGTGGCTGGTTTGGCTACCAACGGTGATGTTGGGCTAAGCACTCTTCTGTATGTGGTTTGTGTATGAATACGTGAAGGATGGAAGGATCTAGTCCTGGGATCAGGTGTGAGCCTACACTTATCTGGCAGCACAGATGCATTCCTGAGCAACATGGACCCAGTGACACAGAGCTTGACACAGGGGTTTGCCTGCAAATGGGATCGAGCTTTGAGTTAGTGGTATTAGTACTGAAAAGGAGGGTCACCTCCGTCACACATTATAACACTTGGGGAACAGCAGGTAAGATGCATGGAACGAGGAAAGTAATTGCAATCAGCCTTTGATCCTTAACCTGAGTGTTCAGACGCCACAGGAACTCCCCCCAAACCTGAATATATCATTATTTATATTTATGATTACATTTTTTAATGGACTTCTACCCTTCCTTCCCCTGGGTACTAGCTGTGTGGCCAAAAATAATGTGAGACCTGGTCTTTCCACCATGTTTTGACTCCCAGGGAACTGAAGAACCGTGAGAAGGTCTTATATGATGTTATTTCAGCCCCACAAATAGCTCCCTGAGTGATTCAAAGTGCTTGAAAAAGAAAAAAAAATGTAAACATAAATACCTGGAATGAAAATATAAGTCCCCAGAGCCACACACACCACAGCCTGTCAGAGCAGGAGGGACTGACAACCCAACCCCTCTTGGCAATATCTAATGTCTCTAAAAGGTTCTCTGGGTAATTTGTCCACATTTAACACTGCTCTCAAGGGGAAGTTGAAGAAGTTGTATTGTTCCTTTGTGTTGTTCCTTTTAACCAGTTGTACTCAGCTGCCTATTGCTCCTCTTCTTCCTGAGACCTTAGCAGAGACTGAACCAGACCTCAGATGTCTAAATCAGTGAAGCTCCACGACTGTCCGCTACAGAGCTGGACACAGCGATTTCCCTCTCAGTCCTCTGCTCCCCCAGGCTTGCCTGGGGCATGGCATGAATTTCAGCTGTATCTCCTATGCTGCCCTGAATGAACAGTGCTTTCCCCTCTAAACAGTGGGCTCATCACTGTGACCAGCTACACCCAAACTTAACACAACCCATCTGCTCCCAACACAACTGCTTGCCACTGCGGATCTCGCCCCATCCCACCACATCCCATCTCACTGCAGAGAACGCCTGCGCTGCCACCCCCAGGGGCACGACCACGCAGGAAAGGTTGTTTTGTACAAACCTTGTGTCCCCACCTCAGAGAAGACACAACCCTTGTGTCTGCTTCCCCTTGTACTGAAGTGGGTCTTTCAATGGATGCTGTGGGAACCCATCTAGAGCTGATTATGGTGTAGACCAACATGTCTTTTGTTCCTTTATGTGGGAGGCAGCAGGGATTATTTTGGAGGCTATGTAAACCATCACACATTAACTATAAACTCTTAGTCATCTGCAAGGGATGCTATGCCCCCTTCATTCATTACTTTATTGTAGGCTTTGTTTTCTTAAATGAATGAGTCTTTAGTTTTCTTTCTTTCAGACATGAACATGTGAATCACACATGCAGCAAGGATCCAAGAATCCATCGACACATGAACTCCTAGTTTGAAAGCAAAGAGTATCCAAATATTACAGAATGGAGAGCTTGTACTCTGTGGCATAGCAGATTTCAACCAATAAGTGTCCAATTTAGGACGATACTGAAAAGTCTGACCTCAGTTTTACCCACACAATGTCAACGTTTCAGTACAAACCAAGAACTGTTTACAGTGATGCCCTGGGACAGAGGGGATCTGCTGAACTTTTTGGCTGCCGGTGATGTAAAATGACTATTTAGGTAGGAAACAGTGTGCCTGGACCACTAGGCTGTAGGTCACAATACCCAAGATATTTTGATTTTTGATTGTGCCCATTTCACCTTAACATACGACAAACCCTTTTACCTCCTTGTCTCTCCATCCAGCTCTTGCCTTTTCAGCTAGGCTGGGCACAGCTTGGCTGTAGCAAGCATCCGGTGATTTTATTAACCATATTGACCTGGGTGATCTCTAAAATGAAAAGGTCAATCAGACACAGAATCTGGAAGATGGCATTTCCATTTGGGGAGAAAAAACTCTTTGGAAATGGGTTGCAAAGGCACATCTCAAATTCTCCAAGTTTCCAACTAATTTAGGCCCAGGTTTTTAGCTTAAGCACATCTGGAACAATTACTGATCCAAACATGTGGTACATGTTCTAGAAGAAAGTCTTTTAAAACAAAATAATAATAATAAAAAAACCCCAAAACAGAATGAATTCTCTGGCTTTTCCACGGAAGGAAGGCAGGGCTGCTACCACACTCAGTGCCAACAGCTTTGGAAGCCCAAAACAAAGTTATATAATAACGACAAATATCAAACAAACTGAAGAAAATGGGAGTAGGGGGAAATGCCTCTCTCCCTCTTCCAACCTCACTGCCTCCTCCCTTTTTCCTGGCCCACCCGTGTGTAACTGACTCCAGTAAACCACGAAAAGAGCAACTTGGCAGCTGCTGGCACGCTGGACCTGGGCAGATGCCAGCTGCTGGGTTCCCGCTGGTTTTGAAAGTTGCATTTTTTTATATATACAAAATCTATATGTGTCACTCTGAATGGCTAAGCAAGCCACTGAAACCAAGCTAAGCAAAGGCAGCCGTTGGCATGCACCCTCCTTGTTCTCCAGATCGTGTCCAGTTGCTATGTCAGGCTAAGTCCTCTAATGAGGTTCTTATGCAACTTTACTTTAGTTACAGGGAGCCCGAGTCCTCCTCCTGTCCGTCAGTAAGAAGTTTTCAGCTGAATATGAAGACCAGTATTCTGTCATAAATTTGTCAGGCACAAGAAGCTACAGCATTTGGCTTTCAGTGCCACAGTCAGGGAGATTTCCCTGTGTAATAAGAAATCAATTAGATTTCTCTGTGCAATTAGACACAGAAGTACACTGTTTTCTTATTTGTATCTTATTATTTATTTTGTGGAGTATCTCTTTACTGAGGCCACACTTGATGCTTCATGGAAAGGGAAAAAAGGACAGTCCCTGCCCCAAGGAAATGCCCGGTGTGACACTTGTTGCTAACTTTTCAAAGCAGCAGTAAGATCTGCAAAGAAGGGGGTCTCTGAACCGGGTGTGTAGTGATGAGACTCCTTCATGGAGCAAAGGGTTCATCTGGGTCATGACTGCTAGAGGGTGAGGCAGCAAGGCAGGTTGCTAGCATCATCCAGACAGGAGCACAACCTGTGATAAGCTCCCTGGTTGCCCCCTGTTATCACATTTCCTCCCTTTGTTCCAAGGGGAACTGTGGCCCACAGCTGCTTGAGCACATCTTGGAGTCACACCGGCCCAAGTGTCGCTTTTTGCTTTGCTGACCCCTGAAATGTCTTTGAGCATCTGCCCTGTGCAGGCATTCAGCCATATCTGGAAAGAAGACTCTTCAGAAAAACAGAGTGTTTTTCCTGTGTCTTGACTTGAGCTGGAAAATGGAGCACAGGCTCCAACAACTCACAGACTAAACATCAGAACCTATGATTTCTTCTTTTGTTTTAAAACTCACATCAGCGACAGAGAATGGAAAAAACGTGTGAATCGGGTCATTTCCAAGTTATGTGATTCACTCCGATAGGATGTTGCATTTCTTTGTGTCTCTTCAAGGAATCACATGGAACAAAACCACAACAGGCTGCTGACTTGTTATGGGGTAGGGACGGGTGGAGGGAAAGAACAAAAGTGCCCCTTATTTTAAGAAAATAACTGTCATGCTTATCTTCTTCCAGGTGTCTACAAGGCCTGCAGAGGTTTGACAGGATTCCCACGAATGAGAACTTCTGCCCACGATTCTGTTCCAATATCTCTCTCTAGCATATAATAGAGCTGGAGGCTTGTGGTCGAGTGACCTCAGCATCGTTGCGAAAGTAGTTTGCTTGCATTATTCTCACCACACGTGATTCCATAAGAAATGCCACTCTATGCCTAGCTACTTTTCATTAACTCTTTCCTGGGAGGCAAAACACTGAAAAAACAGATAGGTGACCCTCTCTCTATGGAACCCATGCTGTGCAGTTCCAGGCATTTGCCCATGTCACACATGCTCCAGGGTTGAGGTTCTCTGCCCCGAGAGGGCTGCAGCCTCGGAGTGCAGCGCATGGCTGTGTCGCAGGTCAGAGTTGTGCGAAGGAGCGCTGCTGCTTTTTATCAGATGCACTAAAGAAACCTGCCCCTGCCCTCCAGGATAAGGTGCCCTGCACAAGCAAAGCCCAACACTGACCTCATGGTGCCTGTTTGCCAGCCCAGAATACTCTGGCTCACCTAGAACTATATGATGGGCAACTTTTTAGTCCTATATATGTTAGGAGTACATGAAGGAAGCAACAGAGTTTTGGATTAAGCAGATTTTTCTCTCCAAAAAAGCTGAAATACTTGGGGTGGTGGTGGTGGTGGTGGGCATAAAATGGAGAAGTCTTGTCCTCTTTAAACTTCTCTATCAAGTGTATGTTTTCTTCTCACAGCACTGGTTTTTCTGTCGTTCTTTCTTTGAATAGAGATACTGGGAGCAGGGGCAGTTAGAGGAGAAGTTGTTCTCTCCCTCCCTGAGCCCTCTCTGCTGCTGGGAGAGAGCCGCCCAACCAAAGTTTGTCACCACCACAGGCTCTGGACACTGGGGTGAACAGCTTGTAAAACTGTCTTTCTGCATGTTTGCAAAGCACTTAGCACAGCAAGGGTCTGATTGTATTACCACAGTGCTGATAATAAATATTGGTAATAATGAAAGTAGGAAGAGTGTTACTGGAGTGCTGCATGAGAATAGCAAAATTGGCTATTGCTGTTTCCAAGTATATGGAGACTGGGATGAGAAATTCTTTGTGTGCACAGTGTGGTGTTGAGAAAAGGTTGCTTCCAAAATCTAAAGGAGGATGTGTGGAAGCAATCCTTAACACATTCATTCCAGGTTTGGTATAAAATCTCCTTTATATTAAGAGACATGGTCCCGCTGCAAGTCCCCAGTCAGGAAGGATGCCGTGAATAAATGCCACAGGATGGGGCAGGCACTCCTCTCAAATCCGACAGTGAAATCAGCATAACAAAATGGGGAATCTTGTTCATGTAATCAAGTCCTTCCAGTGTGCTGGAATATAGATGTTTCCCGAGGAACGACAGCTTCGGACAGGGGACTCCCAGCAGCGAGAAAGCAGAGCCAGTGAAAAGACAGGAACACACAGAACTGATCACTGTGCACGGCTCTCGGAGGAAAGTGTCCCTGCCACATAACAGAGATTGTCATGTTTTACAAAGCATCCTCATTTAAAACATGTTAAGGCTTGTTGTTCACAACCTGAATGAAGCCCAGGTGTCGCAGAGGGCCAGACCATCCCCTCCTCCAAGGTGCACCCCTCGTGCTGTGGGTGCTGAGCACTTGGAGGGGTCCTGAGGGCTGCGAGAGCCTTGCAAGCCACAGGTGCAGCCGTGATCTGCGCTCCTCAGTCAGGGCGCTTGCTGGCTGCCAAACTGTATGTGGTGATTATGCAGTGTGGACATCTCATCAGCTGCTAAAATGAGGCCTTCTGATTCATTTCCACTTGGAATCTAGATGACAGTTTGGTTTGAATTAGACATGGGCTAGAGCCAAAACCCTGGATCTGAACTTCCTCAGATTTTGGGAAGACTCCAGCCTGGATCTGAGCTTAGCTCATGGCTCTCACACAAAGATTGGAGCCAAACCCTGGATCAGAACATTCCCAGAATATGGGGAAGCTCAGAGCTCATCTTTGATGCTGGGATCATCTCAAGCATGGGTTTCCAAGGATTAAATACTGTCCTTATGTCAGCTTACTCTTTGTTTTCTTCTATAGCTGGTGGTTAAGTGCATTTTTAGCTCTGCAATTGTACCTTTCCAGTTCTTGCAAATGAGAATAAACAAGAAAGGAAAAAAAAGAAAAAAAAAAGAAAAAAGAAAAGTATGTGTGTGTATATTTCAACTGGAAAAGCATCTTCTTGTGAATTTGCCTATTGGATACACAAGAGGCTTTTTGGCTTCAGAGCACGACAGTTGTGTCTCATTCAAAAAATTCTGGACACAGTTCCCTTGCCTTTCAGTGCAGGAGTTACGAGTGTGGCACCGTGACTGCAGGGATCGCTCCTCGGGCATGCATCCCCCCTCAGCTCACCCTGGTATGAATCCTTTAAAAGAAAGGAAAGGACTGAAGAGTAACAAAATTCCACTTTCAAGCTGCTCAGAAGACACAGTGCTAACAAACAGCCCCCAGAAGGCGAGATCTTGCAATCTGCTGCTGCGGAGCAGCTGAGGAGTCGGTTCTCAAGTCCCAGGGATCTCAGTGTGTGAAGCACAGGCAGGGAAGCACGAGAAATCCCACAGAAGGTGTCCCCTCGAACGTCTGGAAAGTGTCGAACCGCCTGCCACTCTGTGCTGAGGAAAATCTCAGCTCCAACAGAAGGCTTTGTCAACACAGCGCCGTATCATTAGCTCGAGGTTTATACACTTCAGTTGACACCTCTCCCTTGTCCTACAGATGTTGCGCTACATTTCGGATGGAGCCTCTAACAATACAGCTGTTTGAACACATGTGCATTTTCCACTCAACAAACCGCAAGAATACGGCAACAGGGTTACAACGTTTGGATCCTAGGGCTAGAATGAGAGAAGCAGAAAAGGTGTTTCTTTGGGAAATCTCTGTAATTTCTCCTGTAGTTTCTCTCTTTCCGATTTTATTCACTGACTGTGCTACACTCAGGCCATGGGGAAGGTAAAGTCTGATTGATATTGTAAGTGACAACTAAGGCCTTGAAATCATTTCCTCAGTTCATCTTCAGGAGGTGTTAAGCCCACAGCGTTTTGCCGGTGCTAGAGAGGTAGAGTCATTTTGACTTTTATTTGTAAAAATCTACTTTATTCCAATTCCTGTTAATCCACTGGTACTTATGAATAAATTAGAGCCTGCCCCAATAAAAAGGTTTAAAGAGGAATTGTCAGATATGCTCAGAAGGGAAACAGTTTATAAAATTCATTCCACTTTTTGCCATTGTAGGATATGAAAGGAGATGGTTAGGGCTTGCCAGGAGTCTCATAAAATCATTGAATGCCCTTTCTGCTACCAATAAAGCACAAAAGTTGGGGAGACTCACACAGGTGACTTAATAAAATAAAGCGAGCCCCCAAATGGGTTTCTTAAGGAACATGAGACCTCAGGTATTGTTCTTTCATTGCCAAGGGCATCTATCGCTTGTCCCTTCAATTATTTGACTCCTGATTTACGTCAGTTGGTGTAAGGAGAATTGCATTTCTTTTTCATCTGATCAACATCTGTTTTTTTGAAAAACAGATGTGCACAAATCAATCTGATTAATGTGCTTGATTCTGCAATTACTGCAGGATAAATCAGCAGCGCACTAAAATCAACCTGGTGTCAAATTTATGCTCCTACACCTTCAGCGTTCAGCCTGACTTGAATTAGATTTTTGCTTTCTGGAACTTCTTCAGATACAAAAAAGCCAGATTAAAATCCCTCATGCCAGGATGTGGAGCATTTCAGATGATCTGATGTGGAGTCATCACTAACGAAAAGTGTCCATTTGGGGATGCAATGAAAAAACGCAATACCTTTAAAAAACTGCAGGCTAGCTCATGTGTTAACAGGGCAGAAAGGTCCATTTCTCACAAAGTTACTCAAGCTTCTTAGATATTAATTGGGGTTATCAAAGCAAAATATAAATATATTTTATAGATAATATAAAAATATACACTGAATAGAAAGAGACACACCTTTGTAAAGCAATGAGGGATGCAGCTGATCATCTGGTGGAGAATCAGTCTCATGCTGTGTAAATCCGCTGGAAATCCCAGAACAACACATTGGTATTTTGTTTGAAGGTCCTGCTGCTCCAGGAAACAGAAGCAACATAAGAATTGAAATTAATGATTTAATTTATAGATTAGGTTATGACTTATTTTGCTGTCCATGTGAGGGGAAAGGTGAGTGGGAAGATCCACATGGATCCTCTGCTGCTCACCTGAGCCTGGTACAAGGTGTTATTTGCATTGCCCTGTGTTGTGAGAAGACTGTCATGCAGGCAGGTGTCACATTCTGCATCACTTCGTTTGCCCTGGGAGGGAAGCCCGTTTTGTACATGTGCTCTCCATCTCCTGGCGGGGCTGGGAGCTGGGATCACCCCAGCCTGCCCAGTCCAGCACAGCTGATGGTCACCTCCCATGGCTGCAGCAGTCGCTTGTTGTAGGTTTGGTACTGATACCGATTGTTAGCACTGCAGCAAATATACTCCTTGACCTTGATATTTTTATAAGCGGGAGTGATTAAGGTGAGATAAAACTAAGGAAGTTTTTTTCCTCCCTTATTCATTCTGTCACAGCAGCGCTTCATCTCCTGTAAATTTGGGCCCTACCATCAAAATTAAAATTCACACCCACACCTGCATTTTCCCACATCTGGGGCTGTTTTGAGCTGGAATCCATATTATTTTTTTTTTTAATTTTTTTCAACTGAAACATAATAAATGTGCTGTGTAAAAAATGACTTCAGCCAACATCTGGAGGCAGATAAAAATCCTCCAAGCTACTGTTCCATGATCTTAGGGATCATTAGTACTGCAGAATGTCTATACAGAATATTTATCTTAAGCATGTGATAAAACGAAAGCTACTGCGCCAAATTCAGAACAACCTCTGATGAAAAGAATGCCTCACGTCAACATTAAGCTAGAGCTTTTCTAGCCAGGGAGAAGCTTTTCTCTAGCCAAAGCACAGCAACTTGTAGTTACAAAAACTTAACACTAAACGCAGGGGGGGAATTTATTATTTTAATTGTGAGAGTTCATCACCAGTTAGTTTAATGTGTCTTTCCCCCTTTTTCTTATAATCACCCTCCCCCTCTCCTTGGGATGGTTTATCGCTTGTAAATTATTTGTCACATCGTTGTAATTCTATCCAGATCCTTAACTTTCTAATCATGCATCTTTTATGGGGTCTCTTTTAAAGAAGCACTATAATTACTTGCCAAGGGTCCCTGTAAATTTTATCAGGCTGTAAAATATTATACTTTAATTATTTGAAAAAAAAAATTGGAAATGTTCCCTCTGAAAGGCTACACGATCGATATTGCAAGGAGCAAGGCACCTTCTACAGCTTTGCATTTGTTCCTGATGTATACCTCAGAAGCCTTCAAAACTCTTCCACTTCATTCAGTGTCATGGGAAAGCATTAATGGAGAAACTGGCCTTTGATTAAGCTGAAGAAATTGTTTACTGCATGTTTTAGCTGTTGTAAAAGCTAAAAAGAGGATGGCAAAGGATGCTTTCCCATTCTTTTGTAGGAGGCACAGGGACCTGGCTATCAGCTTGGTGAAGGAGGTTTGTATCTAAGAGCAGAGCAGAAATGCAGAATAAACCGCAGATGCAGAAATGAGTTATACATCTCTCCTAGGAGATGGAACTTGTTTTAGAGGGAGAACTCTCTGTACAGATTTTGAAATGAGCATCTTGACAATTTGTTTAGTTTTATTAGTAGTACAATGGAAACACATTTTATAAAGGTATTTATAAATACAGAAATAACATTTCTACTACTACTATTTCTACTGGCAGCAGGCATTTGAGACTTATTTCTGTCAACCTTTACTACAGAAACTAACAACTTCCACGATGCTGTTTTCTGGGAAATGTATGAGGAAATTAGGTACCAGATAGTAACCTAAAGTGGTTCCTGGAGCAGGGTTTCCCATGCACTAGTCCAAAAATTGGTTTGCAGTTAGTTTAAATCTGTATGTGTATAAGGTGTAAAATTATATATCATACTCAGCAGCAGTGTTTCAATTAAATGTGCATAGTAGCTCAGCTCTTGCACATTTCTGGTAAGTATGCAATTCCTTAGATAGCTGAGCTGAAATATGAGGAAGTTAAATGATTTGGTCAAGGAGCACAGTAAGCTGGAAGCAAAGTAAAATATAGGTCTCACCTCAGCTCCTTGCTCTTGGGGAACACTATGGGATGTGCTTAAGGGAAAGGGCACACTATCTGTACAGTGCCTTTTATCCTAAGAGAAACCCTGAGAGGATCCTAAGAGAACCTCTTATCCTATCTGTCCAGCGGCTTTCCAGGCACTATCCTGGGAATACCCACTATTTTTTCCCCCTAAACAGCACCAGACTCACCAGCACTCAGAAAGCTGAAGGAAAGGAACCGGTAGATCCATATATGATGAACAGGCAGTGCTGTTGTTTCCTGGGTTTTCTGTAAATACCAAAAGTACTGTTCCTGAATGCCCTCTCTGTAAAAGCACAGCACCGCTAGCAAACTGTCCATGTTCTGCACAGCACCTGCTGTTGCAGCAGGCTTTGGCTTGGTGGCCAAGGGCATTGGCATACGTCGCATTTTAATGTGGAGATATCTCAGTGCATCCTCCCGTGCGTGCAGGGAACGCATTCACACAGAGCTGTAAGAGCTGAGAGCCACGTCTTACAGCACCAGCACCTGGAAGAGCCAGTGCGCTGTGTCACACAGCAGCACTCAGGACATCACAAAGTAGATCTCTTTCATTCATGATTCAGACCAAGTCAACCAATGATTTTTAATGATTGTTCATGAATGAGACAGACCTTGATATTTATTTACAGTGGTTGTTGACTGTCAGAAACCGTTCAATAAATATCTCTTATAAACCGCACACAGGTAAATATAAAGCTGGCTCAAACTACTATATGTTGTTGCTATTTTTAATAGCTGAACGCTGACAGAAGGTAGTGGTAAGGGTGGTAACCATGTTTAAACACGAATACGGATATGGATGGCTGAATTATTCATTGCAAGCCAGGGGTTCAACTGAAGTAACCTTTCCACCTGCAGGCACGTTGTCCACAAAGAGGTCTGTGTTTGTTTCATAGCCATCTCGGTCCTGGTACAGCCAAATAAAGAAGCTGTGACAACAGGTAGCCTGAAAAACATAAAATACATCCACTTGCAATTAACCAGACATGCTGCAGATGTTTGAAAATCAGTATAAAACTGATTTCCATGCACTGACATCTGGTCCTACAAGGGTCCCTGGGGACTTTTCTGCTGTTGTGTTAGCTCAGGGGTCAGGTTCATGCTCCAAGACAGCTTCTCAAACCCTTCAGCTGTTTACCTTGCCGTTGTGAAAGCTTACACCTCTACCCAGGTCTGGAGGGAGCCAAGTGTCTTGCTCATTTGGAAACTCCAGCACCAGGTTTATAGCCCTCCATCAGAGCTACCCTGCCAGGCAGGGAGAGAGCCACAGGCTGAACCGAAATGGGTTCAGACCTGGGGATTAAAAAAAAGGCACCATACACAGAGCTGTTCTGCATCCCTAGGGCCAGGGAGCAAAATGTGCAATAGTTGCTTTGTGGAGCCTGCAAAGTTGCCCCTGCTGGCAGCTGTCATTACCCCCTTCACAACCACTCAACTGTGTTCTTCTGTGAACTGTGTTCAACTTCAACGTTGCTCTTTTATTCCCCATTCAAAACAGCTTCTTCCCTCTGCTCCCTGCCCATCTGGGCCAGCATTTACCCTCCAGCCTGCATTTACACTCCCACCCCTGTCTGGATTCCCTGCTTTTACCTGGGGAGCCGGGGACCCCCCCGCCTGCCCACCTGCAGCCACACAGCCACAGCCTGGCGGCTCGGAGCCCGGCTGCGGGGGGCTGGCAGGAGCCGGGCCTGTGGGGGCACATCAGCGGCCTGCTGGAGGGCAGGCAGCAGCTGGGGAGCAAACAGGCTCCCAGCTCCGGGGGGTACAAGCCATCCTGCGGGCTGGCTGACAGCTACAAATCAGCTCCACCGAACGAGAGGGGAGGGAGACGCTTTTTGCGTGTAAACTTTGCAGCCAGGGATTTGGGGACTTGCTCCTTTCTCCTGGCATGCAGATGGTATCCGTCACAACCACCATTTTCTGTAGCAAGAGGAACAGGGAAAAGGAATTAACTAAATGAGCACAAATAACCATGTTTTTCTCTTTGGTGCATGTTTTTGCTGATTTATCACTTGCACGTTTCAACAACTACTTTGTAAGTGGTTAGCAAACTATATTAATTTCTGGAGAGTTTAGTGATTAGTATCTGTAATACTGAGAAACGACAGTAAAATAACACATGTTCTCAAATGTTGTTGCTATACGCACACAAAATGGAGTCTTACAAGATATAGATTAATAAAAAAGCTATAACCTTGTTCCTGTTCCCTTTTCTTCTCCATCCGTGACTACAAAAGCATCCTAGCTTCTGGTCTGAAAAGAACCGTACCCCACAGTATTTCCTCTACTAGAAGATCACCTCTACAGAATAAAGATCCTACGTTTTTCATTATAGCAATTAAAAATACCCACTGAAATCAAAACCAGCAACTTGTAGTGGACCGAACACCAGAAGGGTTATTTAGTGGTGATGACCTGACGCGTTGTGTTTAGAAGATGACGGGGCCAGGAACACAGCCGCCAGTGCGACTCCCGGGCCGGGCGTGCGGCGTTGGGAAAGGCACGGAGCGCGCAGCCAGAGCGCGCGGGGCTGCCACACGCCATCACAAAATGCTGGTTGGTTACGGAGGCAAGCTGTATCAGATGAAATGTAAAACAAAACAGAAGCTGTTTCTCCAAGGCTTTTAAAGTTAAAAGCATGGCTAAGCTTGGGTAGTTAGAACCAATAACACTCAGATATTCCCTTTGATCCCAGATTCCTGCATGTCCATTATGAAACCGTCAATATTGTGTGAAGGTCAGAGGGAAGGTGTAGGCTCTCTGAGGATCGGCCAAACGCTACCTTTGCATCTCTCCCAGCTTCCCTTTCCAATATTTACCTTCATCAGTGATTCTGATAACACAAACAAGGAGAGCTCACATCAAACTCAAGGCAGAGAGGGGAAAAAGAAGTAAGAGTTGCTTGCCAGGGAGGCCGCTGTCCCGGGCCTGTGCCCGGCTGCCTGGCCACAGGTCTCCTGTAACACCTGTAGCATCTCTAGGTACTGTATTTGCCTCAGGCAGCTTCCCTCCACATAATGCTAAAGAGAAACATCAAATCAACATGTTTATAGGCATTGACTTAGAATTCAGTGGACGCAAAAGCCATTCCACCTCTGGGCCCTAAACCGTACAGAAGTCATTAGGAGCACAAGGCCGGGGTGCAATGGCGATGAGGTCTCCCGCCATCTGCTCTTGCCTCCCTGGATTAGGCAGGAAATTTCTCCATGTATTTGGGATGGACATTAATGTACAGGTGTGAAAGTTGTTCCCTTAGATATCTACCAGATTCTGAAGTTCAAGAAAATATCAGCAATGCTTTGCCACTGATTCCCATGAAAAGGCTGTCACAGGGATTATTTGCCAGCATAGGGGGATGGAGGAGGTAATTAGGTGCTGTGCAATTAGCCTATAATTAAAAGTCTTAGACAGAGCAAAACATCTGAAAATATGTTAGAAAATGGGAGTGTGGGCAAAATGTCTATGGCTGGAGTTTAGAATTTTTTTTAACAGATCCTAAAATCAATGAGCTGGACAATAAATGGACAGAGATGTAGCTGATTCACATGACATCATGGAGTCCCTCTGTCTCTGTCACTGAAAACAGTAGAATTTGTGGCATGGAGAGGCTGCAATATCTCCTCCAGCTTCCATGGTGTCAGCACTGCCTTTTCTAGGACAAGGAAACTCCTAGCTGAAGACCATGCTGTGTAGAGGAAAGTGGCACAAATAGTCAAAGGCCCTTGAAGAGACTCCTGGTGCCCGGCTCCCTGCTCCCTTTCCCAGGACAAACCTGGCCTCATGAATGAGATGCCAACGCTCAGGTGCCTCATACACCTGGCAGAGGGTAGGGGTTGTTTTGGGGTCACATGAACTCTGAGGGGACTCCACTCCCGGGCAGGTCTGCACTTTCAGACCCACCGGGATGGCCCGATTCCCCAAGGAGCAACATCTTTCTGATGCAAACAGACCTCCAGCGCTGAGGAGGAGCGGAGCTGAGAGTGTGCTGTTGCCATAGCAGGAGCAGGGGAATCTATGGAAACCCCTGAAAGGGTATTGCTCTATGTAGCTGCAAAACAGCATCGCCAAAGACAGTACCAGGGCACTTACAAGGCATGCTGTGAAGCTAGGATAATTTCAATCCATTTAGCAAAGTGCTTCCAGTCCTCGTTTCAGAGCAGGTAAAAGGAAAATATAGTAAATATTGAACAAACAAAGTTAATCTGTATCCACAGCACTTTACCCAAGAAAAAGCTAAAACCATCTGACTGTTGCCCGCTCTTGGGTTATTATTTTCCTCTCAGGCAGAATGCCTTTGTGCGTGCGTGTGTGTGGTTTGTTTAAAAGACTGCTGCTGCCTGATGGTTAGCTGCTCTCATTCCCTCCACATACAGACTCACTAACCCATAAGGGACAGGTGAAAATCATGGGGTAGTCAATACCCTATGGCAATGGCAGACATTTTGGTAACATGATATATATCTGTGAGTAATCACACACTTTCCTCCTCAGTTAGGGTGGAAAAGTGCCCTTGAAAATTGCTTACTCTCCCACTAAAACGTGCAGGATTTGTACTCTAAGGGACAAAGCAGAAGTCCAATGAATCACTGAAATCAGGAAAAAACAAGTAAGGTTCTTTGAATTTGCCCTTTCACAAACAGAGTCAGGACTCAGTTCTTAAAATTTTGCTTGGTATTGCATTACGCTGTGTTCTTGGTTACAGCAGTTTAAATATCAACAGGTGTAGCTAAATTTCTTCTTGAAATTTGCAAGTAGGGTGACCATGGATGAATTTTTCTTTCAAGGCTAATACATTTATCAATCTGGTTTTGTCTTCTACGACTTACATCATCCTAGTAGTTGTAGAGGAATTGTAGAGGGTTAATTAACATCGATAATATACAGTTGTGGGCTTGCTTCAGGGGCAGTGGGTTGGCTGATGTGGATAATGTACAGCTGTGGCTTGTTCG
>JAVJGI010000002.1:4797916-4811672 GCA_035590275.1 Ibycter americanus | reverse complement strand
AGAACCATGACACAGCAGAGGCAAGAAGCAGGGTGGGCTGGCCTGAAGAGGAAGAAGAAACAGCACGGACAGTAGATGAACCATTGAAACCTTGTGTGAGACTGGTGGTGCTGAGGCATGAGAGGGCTGGTATGGGACGGTAAAAGTCTTGTAGCCTGTTAGTTTTGTAGTGCTGCAACAAGTAGTCAAAAGGATTATAAAATGCCTGACCAGAAACATTTATTGAATACATGATGAAGGCATCCCAATTCCTTGAAAAGTTTACAAATCCCCCATTTTCCAGACAAAATGTTCATTGCTTATTTTCCATTGAACTGGGCACCTTGGGACAAGATCATCTTTGATGTTCTCTTTTCCACGGAAACCCTCACTGGGTATAAATAGCTACAGCACTCAAATGACTTCCAGTAGTTTTAGTGAAGCTATTACTCTGGTATAGAAACTTAACTGGTTGTGCAAGTTTTGTTGAGATGATTTCAAACTGCCTGCTGCTGTGCCTGCTAGAGACACTTCTCATCCATTGCCAGCTACAAGAACGTTGGAGATTGTGGAAGAATTATTGTGTTTCAAGGCCAACAGGGGTCATTTTGATCGCTGACTCTGGATTCTTGCATTTTAATCTTCTTAAGCCCAGGGTCCTGATAGGCTAGCCTGTTGAAAGCATGACACTGTGGTTGAGAGTGTGTGGAGAAATGATTGCCCAGCATCAGCTAACCCCAGCTAGATCAGCTCAGAGTCTCCAGTATATTTGCAAAGCAAGTCTTGAACTTGACCTTCTTGATCAAGTAGGGGAAGGTGCTTTAAAAGTGCTCTGCCACCGTGTTTGTTCTAGTGTATAATGCTGTTCTGTACAGTTCACAGAGGGCAGCCTCTCATTTTTTGGGTGGGTCTTTTTTGCTTTGTCGTGTATAAGTGGAAGCAGCAGAAGACCTATCTTTGCCCACAATGAAGGTGCAAGAGCTATAATCTCCTCCTGAGGCAACTCACAGGAACTCAAGCAGGACTATAGAAGGATGGCTGGGAGTTAGGTGAGCATTAGGTGAGCCATATAGAGATCTAATAGGATGAGTAAGCTCAGAGTAGAAGGCCTGCAGAGGAGGGACACCATTCCTTCAACTTGGGCAGAGGCAAGGAGAAAAGCCCCTGGGAGCTGCAGTCCAGGCTGGACAGAGGCTTTGCTCTGATGTTGTACCTAGGTTTGCATGTGCAGAGAACCACCTGTGCTATGTTTCTATCTGAAGAACACAAGTGATCAGAGTAAACTATGGGTGCCTGAAGCACCCCTTCTGGAAGAGCCACTCTCACCAGAGGGAAACAGGCAGCAAACATCACCGCTGACAGGGTGTTTGAAATGAGCACAATCCTTGGCTGTCCTGCACAGCTCATAAAAGCAACTTTCAAGGACATGTTGACCATTGTGCAACCCTACCCAAATCAAGTCAGGTCACATATGCCTCTTACTACAATTGCCTTGTCTATATTGCCCTTACGTAGCATTGGCACAAGCAGAGGAAAGCTTTGAATGGGAATCAAGCACATCTGCAATACTCTGAGGAAAGATTGTCTGCCCTAGAGCCTGAAGGGACGAAACACCCCCGACTGCATTTGAAAGTCAGTGGGCCCTTGGCTCTTAGCTCACCTGTGGTTGATATGGTCAGGAGTGGAAGTTTGTAAATGAGTATCATGTAACCAGAGAAACTACTACTCTGTCAGTAAGCCTGTTATTCTGGACAATCTGTGTCTCCAGACAAACTTTAATGAAAGATATATAGTGATTATTAGAAAGTAGAATGGAAGCTGCACTAAAGCCAGCTATACAGAGCTCCATTTTCTATCAACTGGAATGTTGTATAGCTATTTAGATCGATATAAAGAAAATGCAAAACACATGCTTTTTGTAAATGCTGCTGAATCCAAAGAAAACTACATCTATTTGAGGTTTGTGTGTGAAACACATTACAAGATATCAGATGCAATCTCAAAGTTTTGTGAGTGTTATTCAGTATTTCATGTGATCTAGAGGGACTTCAGGGGCAGCTCACCCTTTCAAGAACATCCAGACTTGAGTATCATCGAGCTAGGAAATGACATTTCTGTTTTGTAAGGATGAATTTCTCAATCTGGTCAAGAATGAAGATGCTATCCCAGATTGGAGGGAAAGCCCTCTCTCTTCCCTCCCCATTTCTCCAGAGGAAAGAAGATTTGAAAATTGCACTTGGAAGACATTCAATCAAACAGACGGTCAGCTGTGCTCACATACCGTTTGGATCAGGTTTTTAGAACCATGCCAGAACGTACCTTATGCAAAATTAGTAAAAACAATAACACCAGAGCAGAGGAATAACATAGCAAACCATACAAACACGTAAGGCACAACCAGCCATTAGGTGAAAGGCCAACATCACTTAGCAACTCACAAGTTCATAAATGGTAGATTTACAGAAATTTAATCCCTTTCTGCTCATCAGGGGATTTCACTACAGACCAGAAATAGCTAACTGGGACTAGGAGCAACGTATTTAAAAAAATGAAACACACTTCAGAAAACTCCTTAGAATCCTTCAAAAAGTAAAAGCACTAATTAAAAAAAGATGTTTCTTTAAGGAACAGCCACAGGTTTACAGGGTGGGAATTGGCTAACTTATTAGAGTCTGTTCTGTGTGTCTGGCCACTGGTTGGCAAATGCAGACCTTTACACTATAAAAACTGTTTCAGTAACACTTTGAAATACTTGCCCAATCATGTTTAGTTCACTTGGGATTCATTATAATATCATTAGATGGGATTATATCATTTGGTTTAATGTCAATTGCATTTCCATATTGTGTCCAGTGGTTTTATGATGTGGACAAATATTCCACCAAGGACTACGCTGAGACCATCACATTTAAATTCTTTTCCTGAGTCACAGCTGGCAGAAATCCTCATCTCAAGACATCCAGGCTGCAAAACCCTCCTTGGAAGCAAAGGGGAGATCAAACACAGTTTTATGCTATTCAGAGGATCACTGCAATGGTGCTTTGCGTTCTAGAGTCAGCTGAACCCACCTAAGCGCTTGAGTCAAATACAACATGCATTGCCTATCTGTCCCTTCATCTTGACTAGAAAGGCCACAGTGAATTACAGATCTGAGATCTTCTTCTGATTCATTGTGGCCAGCCAGAGCGGGAGCATGAGCACCAGGACAGACGCCTGAGCCTCCTCACACTGGAAGAGCCGCGCTGGCAGACATCTAACCTGCCTGGAGAGCTGGTGGCGAGCTGAAGCCCTCAGACTCAAACATCTGAGCACATCTGCTTTCGTATCCAAAACACTAAATGCTTCCAACAGTAATAAGGCTCTAGAAAAATGAAATCATCATCAGTGGCAACAAGGGTGATGTCAGGCTTCTTGTCGCACAAGATTTGTACTACGGTCCTCAGTTTTTTCAGGACCATAAGTAAATAGGCCCTTGTCTTATAAGGGGAACAAGCAAAGCTGAGATGTATCAGATTGCATAATGCATTTTCAACAAGAGTTTTGCTGCTGGCACCTCTGATAGGAGTTAAATATATGTGCTAATGGCTTAGGTAACAGGAATGCAGGTTTCTCTGTGTGGGAAAAAGTTGCGTTCTAACAAACTTACAGTCGTGCTACAGAAAAAGGTGGATTCTGCTGTCTAAACCTGCTTGGAAGTGTTTTAAAGAAAGTACATGGCAAAGCACAGAAAACATCTAAGGAAATCACAATAAAAAAAGAGCACGATAAAAGTACCAGGGCTTTATATTAATAATAATTATAATCTTAATTAAAACTATGTGTAATGGGACTATACTAAGAATCAGCTCTAAAATACATAAAATGAAAGATCTGTTTTATTTGGGCTACAACAGACTGCATGTTGATGAAGCATTTCTTCCTGATCATAAAATAATATCCATCATTAGAATGTTAGGTGTTTAAAAAAATTTATATCTGGTCCAGAGTTGAATTGCTTGTAAAAGTGACCATGATGTGCTGATTTCAATGAGAGTGCCTGGGTGCCTTTTGGGAGCCCTCTGCTTCCGAAATCTTGTAGCCCTCGCCTGGGTGTAACATGTGAGCCGGGAATCTGGGGTTCCTGACACCTCCCACCCCAGGGCAACAGTGGGAGAAGGCAACCCCCTGCAAGGGAAACTTTCCCTCTTTCCCCTGTGCAAAAGCAGAATGGGGCAAGAGTGCGGTGGAGTCTTTTTGCAAACCTTGGAGAAATGTGATGTCTTCAAGGTCTCTTCCCCTCTATCAAATTTGACCGAACACCGGCTCAAAAGCAGAGGGGATAAAGTGCAATAATTGGCCATAAGCACTCAGTCTCTCGCAGCCCCCACAGAAGACTTCCTTCCAGAAAGACATAAACCAGGAGGGAGAAAGGTGTTTGGAACAGTTATACCTCTGTTGGAGGTGCAATGAGCTTGGCGGGTTGTCCTCTGCCCATGTTGTCCCTGGTGCTAGCTGGACAGCCCAAGGAAGCTGTGAGAGGGTTCCTCTCAGCTGGAACCTGGCCCGTGGTGCTGTTTCTAGCGGAGAGTCTCCGTGTGTCTGTAGGGAGGCTTAAGCCTCTTTCTAGGCACCAACCAGCACTTGGCCTGGGGAGAGCAAATGAGTCACATCTGCACAGCTCCTTGGCAAACAAAAGCCCTATAAACCTCTGCTTTCTTTTAGTTAGGAGTTTCTCAGAGGGAAGATATATTTTCATGGGAATTTACAATTTTTTGCCCTCGAGACAAACTTCACCATTTCCCTTAATCAAAAGCGGTGTCATTTTTACCACTAAACATCTCACTCTTCCCATCTGGCCAAAGACACTTCAGTGAGACATGGGCTTGGAAGAACTTGCAAGCCTTGGAGGGCCGGATCCAGCAGACCAGGCTGACTCAGTTCCTTTACGGCTCTGGGCAGTGGGCTTGCCTATAAACGCATAGCCTTGTGTGGATGCAACCCCGGCATGCGCAGTTCCTGGCAGATGCGGAGCAGAAGCCAAGAGACAGAGCAGATTTAAACCGCACTCTCTCCTGGAATAGTGAAGTTGGACTGAAGTGCAGACTTCAACGGTGCTTGAGCAGTGGTGAGGACAGGTCTGGTTTTGGCAGGCACAGAGCCATATGCTGTTCTGTGACTTAACTACTGGAAGTGATGGATTTGCTGTGGAAAGACCTTGACTGACCGTGTGGGTCATGGAAGCGCCATACACGCTGTCCGTGCAGCATTTCCCAGCACGGCTGGGCAGCTGTGCACCAAGGTAGCGCCGGAGTGCAGTCAGATGGTCCATTTTATTTTGGACTTTGGTCCTCCCAAAGTCACATCTCCAAATCTCAAGCACACATGCCCATCATGACACAGGCTACGTAACCTTGTATAACCTCATGTATAACTGCACAGGGAAGCAGTTCTTGGGTCTGTTTGAGATGTGTTTTGCCTGCAGATCTGGTGATCGTGGGAAGCTACAGAGCTCTGAAGAAGAGGTAGTTGACATTTACCGTTAGGTATATTTTTCCATCATTAAAATGGAAGGAAACCTCAAGGGAAAATGTCAGGTTTTTAATTACTTCCCAAGAAATACAGCCCTAGTAATTGAAAGTGTTCAGTTCACAGTAGCCAACAAGGGAAACATTCCTCTAACAATCAAAAAGTGGAAGTCTGCAGTCTGTCATGCAGATATTTCCTGAAATGTTCAACTGGATAGCTTCTTCAGTTGCTGAAAACTAGAAAAAAAAAAAAAAAATCAATGGATTTTTCTTCTTGCAATGAGAAGTATTTTTAGTTTGTGCACACTCAACAGTTTTGCAGTGGGAGAATATTTTCTTGACCCTTTCTGTGTCCAGCACTACAACAGTAAAATACAGACTTTCTATTTCCCTCTGCGGTGTTTTGCTTATGCTCCTCTTCCTTCCCATTAGGATTTCAGCTGCAGTTCCCAATTCTGAACTCATGTACGGTGGACCTGGGGACTAGAGAGACTTAGTATCCTTAGTAGGTTGCCAACAAGCATGCCAGTGAGAGGGTTATCACTGAAAATGAGGTCATCTTGTGCTCTTATGTGTGCTACCCTGTGCAAGCACGAGAAGTTTGCATAAGGCACCGTTACGTGTGGGGTAAGGCACAGCTCCCTGGCAGGAGGTTTGCTAGGTGACGCTGTTTTGTACCACCTGGCCTTGCAGCGCTGGTGTCAGCATCTACTGCCCTCTGCCACAGTGCAGAGAGGGTGACTGAGGGCAAGAAATGCAGGGCAAGAAATGCTTAGTCTCCTCGCTCTGACAAACTGAGAGACCTGGTAGTCCTTCAAAGCCAAAAATTACCAAATGGGGAGATTGACCCCTCGAGCCTACCAATCTGAAGTGGAGTGAAAGGAGACAAGAAAATGCGACTGGGTGACTTAGAGTCTATTGAATTTATACGGAGCCTCATGTATTCTAGCCCCATTCAAGTTCTTTAGGAAGGTATGTGTGTGCCTTTTCTTTTGTTAGAAAATATCCAGGACATGGCTGATGGTTTGTTTCAGAGGATGTCTGAGATGCAAAGCCATAAATTCCAGCAGGTTGTGTGAGAGGTGTGTCATCTTTTTTGTTTGTTTACTTGTTTATGTGGTTTTTTTCCCTTGAGGACGAAACCCAGTAATAATTAATGCTGTCATTTAACATGTTCCTTCTGAAGAACAAACCTAGCCTTCTTCCACTGCCTTCCCTTTCTTGTGTTTTTTTTTTTTTCTGAGAAGTGCTGAATGAAAACAGAAAACTGCATTTTCCAAAACCACATTCAGTGTGGCTGTGCACGTTTCTGCTTGGTTTAAAAATATCTCTAAACTTCTAGACACGTTCAGCTCCTGCTTTTCTGAGAAAAGATCTCCAGTTGTGTGTTGGCCCACAAAAAGGTGAGCCGGATGGCAATGCACACTAGCAGACACGTGAGAGAGCTGAGCTGAAAAGGAGGAGGAAGATATGCTGCCACGGACAGAGATATATATGCATGCTGGTGCTGACAGGGTGGCATTTAAAAGCAAAAGAATGGGAAAGCACAGAGCAGGTGGGATATTTAATGTGGGGATGATGTGTTTTATTTTCAACAGTTTCTTCAGGAGGCAGAACTTCCACAACATGGAGCTAAGGGCCAAGAAATGTCAGTTTAATTTGGTCTCTGATACTCAATCAGCACATGGCCTCAGGCAAGAGACTTATCTTTCCTCTATCTAAACGTCTACATCACTGAAACAGAGGCGAAAGTACTTTCCTCAAGAGTGTCAGTGAGTTTAGCATAGCTCATTAATGGCTGCTTGGAGCTTTTAAATCCTGCAGCAGAATATTTTCTGCAGGCACCAGTGGTTAATGCACTGTAGGGGTGACGGGCAGGAGAAACCAAAGCCCAGCACCCCTGTTTTGTGCTCGGTGACTGACAGCTGGCCATACGTGGTAGGCAGGCGGCAGGTGGGTAAGCGTGGTGCCAAGTACGGGTCCCCATCAGCGTGATTAGAGGATGCTCCCACTGGAAAAGATTGTGACTGGGAGAGTGCCAACAATGTCTCACTGAGAAACAAACAACCAATGTATCAGCCCTGATCACTGCATTCAGCTAATGAAAATGTATGTAATTGATATTTTATAACTATACGGAGAAAGGATTTTTTTTAGGGCTTTAATGGTATTGATTGACGGAAGAAAGCCAGATAGATGTCTCTAAGCTGCAGGCTATAGGGCTAAAGTGCCTTTGAGTCAGGAAATGTATACTTGTTTAAAATTCACTTCAAATTTTCACATCATTTGCAGCTTTTAATGGCATTTTTGCACCCTGACAATTAAGCACATAGCCACTCCAGTCAACTGATTGTCTCATTTCTGATCAATTATTGTTTTCAGCCCCCTTCCCCTATATTCTGCATACTGACTTGTACCAGGGTCTGAAAGAGAATAATTGCCACCAAGTCCTGGGATGTGCTTTGGGATGCCCTCCTTGTAGGTGGTCTCTGATACAGAACTTTTGCCCTCGTTCTTTTCTGAGGCTCATCACTGCTCATTTTGTGTGAGGCTGCTTGGAGTGGCCCAGTGGAGGCAATACCACTGCTTTAAAATATATGCAGATGTTGTTCCTTTCTATGCCCATGAGCCCTTCAAGGCAAAAATTGTCTTTTGCTTTGTGCTAGTGCAGCCCCTTGAAAAGAGAGTCATGGTCTTAGTCATTGCTTAGGCTCCTCATGGTGTCAAAATATAGTAAGTCATTTGGGTTCTGTTGTTATCCAACTGTGACTACATGGGCTGCTTTTTTTTGGCCACGGCACCATGCTGGGCAAAGCAACATGCAGAAATAAGAGTTATTTTTTCTCTATAAAATAAGAAGGTTAAAGTGCAGGGGACCTGCAGCAGCAGGCTCCTACTGCAGAGAAAAAAGGAGAACCTGGGCTCCCCATGCAGGCAACTCTAACATGCAATCCAAATCTAGATGAGACTGAGCAAAAAGGAGGCATGTAAAATGAGCTTACTGCAGCAAATGCATGGGCTGGAAAGCAAGTGAGAAGGTTACTTTAGACAAAGGGTTGTTTCTGTTGTCTTCAATGGGATTTGGATAGCCCAACAGGGCTGGCTTAGGTTTAAGCACCCACATTGGGTTTGGTCATTGTAAATAAGATTATCTTTCTGGTGAGATATGGGGAAGTGGACCCGGAAGCAGACACCGGAGGTCCAGTTTGCAGCCTATGTAGCATATGAAGCTGTCAGTTTGTGTAATTTTCTTTTTTTTGTTCATTGAGGAATTTATTTGTTGCTCGTCTTGAGATATTTTAAAAGTGATGTAGATGTCCTTCACTTTTTCTTTTTTTCACTCTCACTCATTGGAGCAAAACATGAAAGATGCACATGCAAAGCATTAAACCAAAAGAAGAAAATAAAGGGAGTAAAAGACAAGTAAAAGGAAAAGAAGTTGGTGTTTCCTGATCTACCTCTCCATGCACCCACGAACAGGGAAGTGTCTTGCTCATACACATGGCAGGGACTTAACTATGAACACAATGTGAGATTTCATTTTCAGTTCTTACAAAATGAAATGGTTACCTCGAGAGAGAAAAGGAATGGGCTGGACGTGAGATGAAAGTGCAGAGTCATTCTTTCTCTTCTTGTGGTCAGTGTGTCATACCTTGGTTGTAGCTGTGCTTGGGACACTGCTGCAGAAAGAAAATGAAAATCTGATTTGTTTGAGTACTACTGGTAAAATTGTACTGTCGTTGCATGTAGGACTGTCATGTAATTAGAAGGTCTTAGGTGGTTGCCCCTAAAAACATAACTGTGAAAGTGGTGCGTTTGTCTTCTTTGCCACCACTTCTGTTCCCAGTTCCTCTAATGTTCGTTCCACATACCTCATTTGCAAGAGCTGGCTTAGACAATTCAACATTACAAAATAGCATTTATGGAGATTGAAAGTTGTGGTAATTAATCATCTTTGGGTGAAATTCTAGCCCAATGAAGTCAGTAGCAAAACTCCCACAGCTTCAAGGTTTCAGCTCATGGCATCTTACTGCCATGGATTATTTGTAGTCTGAATGTCCCTTGAAGTTTTGTGTACATTAAGGGAAAATATTGGTTTTGTGCGTTTGGTCATTAGGAAGGAATAACAATGGCTGCAAGTTTAAAAAGTTATACAGAGTTACAGGGTTTGGTATTTCTTTTGTTTCTGCAGATCTCAAGCCCAAATCAGTTTTTAAAAGTTTTTGTGACTGCCCTGCAAACAGTTGGGGATCTAGAAATTGAGCCATTCTCCTTCTGGCTAGTGATAGTCACAATTTAGCTCATGAGTGTGCTAATGATGCATGAGACACAAACCAGATTTCTCCTAAGTTTCATTGGTTTTGCAGGGCTAACCATAAAAAAGCTTTCCTATATTTATGGAGTCTTAGTTGCAGCTCACTGGAATCAGTAGAAAGCTGCCCTGTTGTTGTCAATGAGCTTTTGGCTCAGATCCACAAAAATCTGATTCTCCTATTTGAACTGGTGTGACTCCATTATGCAATATTTAAGTGTTTGTAACACTAGATCAGAATACACCGTAGATGAATTGCAAACAAGCTTATTTAATCCATGTAATAGAAGAGGATTAATCCTTTTTTTTCCTCCCAAATAATTTACTAAAGCAAAACCTAAGGGATTCCTTAAACCCTCAGGACCTGCAGTAACGGGCTGCTTACAGTAATCCCTCTCTGGCCTTAGAAAGATGACCTCAAATATTATTTATAAACACTTAATTTTTTCCCCCCATACATTCTTCTTGAGTTTGTTGCACTGCCAGATACAGAGATAAAGAGAATCGTCTTGGGGGAAGCTGCAGCTGTCTTATTCAGTCTCTGAAAATTCTTGGTCATTCTGTTTGGCAACAGCAACTTTCTCAGCAATCAGGTCTGGGTTTGGTTTGGGTTCTTTTTGCCTAAGTAGTCAAGATGGGACCATAGGTGATGACAACACCAACAATTAACCAGCAGCAACACTGCTAAGTGCTGTTGTGACCAGTGTATTGCCCAAGTTAACACTTGCAGTACCTCTGCCTTTCTCACGATGGTTAAGAGGGGGTTTGCCCATCTTTAGCAGACAGGAGGAAGAAAGCAACCGGGAGGACTTGTGTGATTTGCCCATGTCACGCAAGTCAGTAGCAAAAGTCATAAAAACATCTAGTAATGGATATTTTTCTTCCCTGTTCTCAGGCAACTACAGATTTTCTAACGAGAAATTTTTCCTCTCATATCAGTGACAATGTTGATTTTCAAGAGTTCAAGGGGAAACTCCAACTTGCCTCTGGGCATGCAATAAATCATCCAATATCACTCTTAAGAATTGATCACCCGTGAGAGGCCATGATCTCATCACTGGCTTGGAGAAAGGAACAGTTGGTATGAGGCAAAAGCACTCCTCAGATATGTTGTATAACTTTTTGTATTCATTAAGATGCTTCAGATACAGAAAAACCCTCTTTGTTCAATATTTATCTTTTCATCTGCCCTGACCTGGGAACTGCGAGCACTTTGAGAAGTTAATTGAAAGCTTGCTTTGTTTCATTTTAGCTTTCAGGTCTAAAACTTGACTGTCAGTAATGGCACTGAGAACACTTTTGTCCTGACTGCAATAGCTCAGAAACCTTTTCCAGCAGCAACTGGGAATTCGTTATTGATCACCATTGTCTTATTCCAGGAATTCTCCACTGAGATGATTTTTCTTATTGAATGACAACAGAAACGCCCAACCCAGGAAGGGAATTCTTCCTCTCATGTTTCCATAGTCAGAATGGTCCCTCAATCACAACATGCTCTGCACAGAGTGCCCGTATTTTCTGTCCTAGATGAGGTGGATTTTTGGGGGGTTTTATTCCATTCTTCCTCACCCAAGTCCACCACCTGCCAAGAGGGGCTGAAGTCTGAGCAAGGATTTCAGAGACCTGCACTCAGACTCTGAGCTGTACGAGATTCTTACATAGCTTTTGGGAAATACTTGTGCCTGAACTGACATCTCAGTAAATTGGCAAAAATAATGATATTCTTTTGTTATTAATATGGCCCATAAATTTTTCAGAGCAGGGACAGTTTCTAATAAGATTTATATATATACTTTGTACAGTGGTGTCCATATCTGCTGGCAGAAGAAAAGATTTAGCAGGGGCTTGTTAATTAAAAAAAGAAAAACAATAGTTGCAAATTGACATCCTTATTTTGAATAAAACTTGAAAAGCCACAAGGTGAGTAACATGGAGGACTGAGACATGAAGAGAGTGGCAGAATATATCAGAGATGAATAATTGTCTATTTTGATCATTTCTAGCAGTGGAAATTCATGAAGGAACAGATAAATACTGATTTCTCAGTAGTTCCATGTTAACATTTCCTTGCAATACGATGTACTTAACCAGCTCCATACCATTCCCGTATTCACAGACCTCTGCTTTACAACAGCTGTTCCCATAAGATTTTTGTTTCAAACGACAGAGTAGGAAAACCAACAAAACATTTAGGTGCTGAGCCAATGGACTGTCTCCCAAAGCAAGGAATAGAAAATTCAGCCAAGCATGAAGTCTAGATCAAAACATCTTATATCCATAGAATATCATATCCCAATACTATGCATGGGGTGAAAGATGGAGCAGGGGTTATTTGAGACTAGCCTTGATCTGCTGGTGATGCTGGTGATATTAATCAAGTTATTTAAAAATGTTTACCACTGTGTCCAGCATCAGCAGTGACATTACACTTTTAAGTTCAAAATTCAGGGGTTAAATTGCCCATGAAATCAGGAGGCCTGCTCAAGAAGTTCAGAAGGAAACAAAAATAAACACACAAAAATAAGGAAACACCAATATGTTTTGGTGCTGCACCTTTTATCTGCTTTACAGATCCTGATCCTCTCAGGTTACATTCTTGAATTCTTCTCCACAAGTCCAAGGGTGACACACATTCATTTTTTTCTGGGATCTTGGCAAAAATCAGTGGGGTTCCAGTAACGGAGCTCAGAGAAATGTGCTGCTCATAGTAAAAGCTGGTGACACCTTAGATCCACTCTCCACAGCAATACTGGGAGCTTCAGAGAGCTTTTGCCCTTAGTGTTCTGTCTCTTACTTGGTTCTTATCTAAGGATTTAAAGCTACAGTATTTCATGCAAATGCTTTATTCATTTCAGTCCAGAAAATGTTGAGATCTTATTTTTTTTTCTCCTTAATTAATCCAAATCTCTACATGTCTTAATATAATGAAAGACTAAAAATAATGACCTAAACACTCTCACCCTGCCCCAGGCACTTTTTTCTAAATCTTTTTTTTTCAAGGGGGTTAATTTTAGACTTGGCATCTTTGCCCCACGAACTTCCCACATGTGGTTAAAGCTACAAGCCAGGTCCTGCCACCAGCCATATTTACCAGAAACAGCAGCAGAAATTTCCAGCAGAACAGTAAAGGGGCTGCAGTTCCTGTTGTTCTGCCAGTATATTTCATCTAAAAATATTATTCATCTTGCCAACCACTTTAATGCAATTGGGGAATGGCAGAGCTGGGAAGTCAGAAGAAAAGCTCTTTGTTAAAGAATTTAAGCTCAGAAGTCACTCTATTTTCTCCCGTATTGTTTGCCTTTCTTTTCTGTTTCTTTCTGTAAGTCCTTTGCTGTTTATCCCATCTGCTTCTCAGACTTTCCCCAGTTGTATTAATTATCATTCACTAAAATACTAATTGTTGAAGATGCCTGTGCTTTACTTTTAAGCACAACTTTTTAAAACCCTGCACAAAGAGAGATGGAGTAAAGAATTATCCAGCTGAAGGGTCAAAATCCTTCCTGATGTAACTACCTGGATTTACATCATGGGAGTAACCTGGAAATAGTTATGGGGAGCACGGCACACAGGCTGGGCTTTGCTGACCCAGCCGCAGCCCTCGTCTTTGGCTTTCCCTCGTTTCGTTGACTCTGCCATTTCTTTTCTTTGTAGTTTTCTGTTGCTGAAGCAGAAGCTGGAAGATGATCAGAGAGGGAAGCAGAGACACTGAGGTCAAGTGTCCTTGAAGTCTGTTTGTGACTAATGCATTAATGAACTTATTTGGGGGAAATCCAAAACCAACTTGTTCTGCACCTGAGCATGAAGGGCACCTGCCCAGGGACGGCCAGGGGGGCTGGGGAAGGTGTTGGGGCACCAGTTTGACGGGGAGCGGCTGGGGGAGCTGGGGGGGTTTGGTCTGGAGAGGAGGGGGCTCAGGGGGGACCTTATTGCTCCCTGCAACCACCTGAAAGGGGCTGTGGGC
>JAVJGI010000002.1:4696155-4797816 GCA_035590275.1 Ibycter americanus | reverse complement strand
TCTAACAGCTCTGTGGCTTTGCTTTCCTTTGTCATTAATGTGCACACTTTTGTGGCAGCAGGACTTAGTATTTTAAAAGCAGACAATGAGCAGGGTACAGCCTTGAGATGTGGACAGGCTTTGAGATCGGTTGTGCCTTGTAATTTGGCTGTGGGATGACATGCAGCTGCGTTTCCGAGGAAGAAAGCAGGGCTTAGACTACAACTGCAGTATCATGGCCCATCCCCTAGCTGCTCCCTCCCCTGCCGGCATTTGCCTGCAGCTCTGACAATCTCCTTCAGTTTGCTCATCCCAGCAGGGCAGTGTGGTGGGTCTGAACTGGGCAACATTACTGCAGCCTACGCGTCTCCTTTAACCTGCAGATTCAGCAACAGTTATTTAGTTGAATTTTTGATACATTCACAAAATGTATCTATATCTATCTATACCTATATCTATCTATATATCCATGGACATATATATATATATATAGGTTGATGGAGATATATATGCCCTTTCTCTCTCCCCAAAAATAGAATTCAAGCCAAAACTTTGCCATTTTAAGTTCCTTTTTACTTAGGATATTTTTGTGGGGAGTGTCTTACAGTCTTGGAAGGTAACCTGTTCTGGTCTTTTTCTTTTCCTGTCAAAAATGCTTGAAAGTGGAGTGCCTTTTTTTCCTCATAAATTAAGCTACAATCTGCAAAGGTGGAGTCAAGTCATGAAGTGTCCCTATCTACCAGCTGCCACCTGTGTGCTCTCTCCCAACAGAACTAAGGTGCTGACAGACAGCAGTCAGTGCATATGAGAGAGCTTCTGAGCACTGGTAGAACAAAGCTATTCCTCTGTTGTGGTGGCTGCTTTGGTGGCAAAGTCTGAGTTAGGGGACATGGACCTTGCTTCCCCACCAGCCTGGCTTTTCTGCACATCTCTCTCTCCTATGCTAGATCAGTGCATCACAGACATGCAGTCTGTCTGCTCATGCATGGTACGTGCAGCACCTCCCGGGCATGCCAGACCAATTGTGCTGACTTTACTGGCGACCTGCCCTTTCCTTAGGAGAGGGCCTCATGGAAAGGGTGGTGGCCAGGAGCTGGCGGCTGCTGCTGCATCTACTCCCTAAAGCTCACGAGCCTCTGAGGAACCGCAAGTGGCACATGACTGAACTTGGCTTTGTCCCTTCAGACAGCTCTGCCGCCCGGGTGCCTGCCTGCCCCATCTTGCTCAGGAATGGTACAAGTGGGTGCTGCTGAACAAGCTGTATTCACAGCTCCCAGCAACCTTCCCACAGCACAGCCAGGTGGTAAAGCAGGGATGTGTGAAGAGTGGCTGTGGAAGAAGACCAGTCTTGCAGGAGAAAGGAGGCCTACCCTACTCCTGAGCACTCCATGGCTTCTGACCATGCAGAAGGTGTGCTTTGCTTGCCTGCTGGTGCTCGGTTTGCCAGTTCCCCCTGTTCTCGCTAACTCCTGCTGGTCTCTGATGGAACCTTCTTGTGGCTTTGCCTCACTTTGAGTCATGGTTGTGTTGACAAAGTCCTGTGTGTGAGCGAGGTGAGCCATGATGGGAAGCCCAGCAGAGGTACTGTGCACAGCACCACGGTGGGAATGCCCACTCTGAGGGTTGCATTTTTTCCATGGTGTTTACTTAGTTCACTGATCTTCTCCTTGGCCTTCCCCACACGCCCAGGCTCTGTGTTTGCTGGGGTTTAGTCTGACCATTGCTGGCTTAGAGTGGCCTCTTCCCCTCTCTAAAGGGACAGCCAAATAAAGAATGGTTGTGGTTGGAGAAATGAGTGTGTACAAATGACATAGTGCTCTTCACTATGTAGAAACTGGACTGTCAATCACCCAAACCAACTTATTTACACCATTTTGAATGCAAATCAGTCTTTGAGCAGGCATAAGTTGTGACTGTATTTATTTTAAGGCCCCTTTATACTCACAGAGCAACGAAAAGCAGTCTTACAGCTAAAACCATATTCCCCTCTTCCAAGCTGTGGTAGCAATTTAAATTGTTTCCACCATCGTTCAAACTGATTGGTGCTGCCCCTCCTTTGGCGATACATAACCTCACCCTGAACAAATGCTGATGGAGACTGAGGGTCAGTTTTCATTTGTATGAAAGGTGCAGATAGACCTGCTCCTGCTGACGTTGTTGGAGCAGATGAGGGTGTAGCTGCTCTCAAGGATTTCCCATCGTCCATCTTCCTCCAAGCAGAGCCAGGAAGATGCAATGTAGGACACTTCTCACCCAGCTGAACAGCAAGCCAGCCATCTTTACCTAAGTGGAGGACAGCTCTTCACCTCCATCAACATCTCTCTATGTCACTAAAAATGAAGGTATTCCAGCTGCCAGACTAGAAACAGTATTTAACTAAACAAAGCCATGCTCTCCATTCTAGGCCTCCTCACGTGCAGCGGCTGCTGATGAATTAAGACTCCAAACAGTCACCTCAGCTTTTTAAGACTTTGCCTTTAAAAGCACACTATAGCCTCATCTGATATAAATCTACATTATCCCATTGCTCTCTATGTTGATTTATATCAGTGGACCAGCTATTATACCTACATCAATAGCAATCTGCATCTCTATTGGTGGTGATTAAGGGTGGAAAAACAGCTGTGAGAAAGAGAGAATATAATACTCAAACTGTGACTGAAAACCTGAAAAGTAGGAGCCTGATCAATGCTGTTAGGAGTCTGTAGGGAATAAACTGCACTTACGATTTGACTTAGCCTGAATGGACAAAAGATCAGGCGACAGCTCTCATCAGGTCTCCGCTGTGATCTTCCACAATTAGTGGCTCAGATAAAATGGGTGCTGTTTTATACCCATAAACATCTATGGTGGCAATGCTAGGTGATGAGGAGACCTAAGTGAACCCTGAATGGGTCCACATACTGCTTTGGCAGTGCTGAATTTGCACCTCAGGACTTAGATTTTCACTTCACAGCATCTAGTGTGGGGTTCAGATTTTTTTTCATTTTTTTTTTCCCCAGAGATTCAGCTGCTGGTGACTCCCAAATTGCTGCTAAATATAATTTTTTCCAGAACTCAGTTCCCATTATCCTGAGTTCTTCCAAAAAATCCATCCATGGCACTCTCGAAGCTTCTGCCAGAGAGCTCAGCCGCTCCCCAAACCAAGCTGAAATAACAAGGAATGCAGCATGTGTTTTCTTAAGAGCCAGGTAAAGTTTGTCTATGAGAGAAGCAATCCAGGAACAAGCCCAGGGAGCCTCCACACTGAGAGGCTTGTTTTGTTTTTGCTTTACAATTTCACAGCTTTAAGACCTTTCAGGTTCTCCCCATTCCTGCTTTAAAAGGCTGAAATTCTCTGTAGTGCAGCCACAAATATCACAGCCCTCTTGTCAATGTCCAAGCAGCTCAGAGCTGCAATTTATTTAAAGCTAGCCTGAAGTGAACCAGTTAGTAAGAGCTGGTTTCCTATCACACCTCATTCCACCTTCTGCCTTTGAAGCCCACTTAACACAGCCCTACTATTCCTTGGGGACTTCACGGGATTAAGGCAGGCCCCTTGACAATGCACTGACTGTTCTAGCGCTGTTGCCTTTTCTGTTTATCAACTAAAATGAGAGAGAGCGGACCAAAAATCAAAGACAAAGGAGGAAAGAGAGAGGGGAGAAAGAGTGAGAGATGGCAAGGGGGGAAAAAAGGAAAGCAAAATTTTTAACATAACAACAATATTCTGTTCTTCAGGGCTTCTGTTAATATTAGTAAGCTTCAGGTACAAGCACTTGTACCTTTAATAATGTAGCAGAGAAATAATTTCCCTAAAGCTCCCTCTCCATATGTCAGATAAGTTGCGTTTGTTCCACTGATTCTCCTTTCTTAGGGAGACCCAGGTGTAAAATCCCGACGGGCTATTCAGTTGCCTGTGTCTGAGGAGCCCAAAGGATTGCAATTCTTATTTAGAGCAGTTGATAACAGTATTTGATCCTTACTTCTTTACTTTACTAAAATCCTCCTGCTACTGGCATCATGCCTGAGGCATCATCTACCTGCAAAATCTGCAGCGTTATCTTGCTGATAGCAAAGCTTGGATAACAGTGAAGAGTTAGAATAACACAGGATGAATGGGATCTACCTGTACTCCTTGTTATACTATGATCTGGGGAAGGCTTGCTGCTGGGTGTTGAGCAACAGCTACTTATCACTGCTCTGTCCTGCAGGGACCCTAAATGCTGTGATAACCACAGTATGGAAAAGACAGGCAAATGCTACGTGCTTTCATGAAGAAGGTAAAGAAGATGCCCTCTAAACAACTCCCTCTTTGAAAAAGAGGATGCTCTGGGAAGAGACATGTAGAGCACACAGTTTAATGAAAATCCCAGCAGCAGTGCTGAGAAACCCAAGGCAATAATAAAATACGCAGAAGTGATGGATGGTGGGACCCACAACATGAGGCTTGAGAATTCAGAACCTCTCTCCATCCTTCAGGCCACCAACATCTGGAATACAGGAGCCAAGCAGGAGAAGGATGTCTGATGAAAGCTGTTTGAGGCAGCTCAAAAGTTTAGGGAGCCTATGTGGCTTTTCTATGGAAAAATGCTATAGAGGATTAGATATTTGCCATTGCTGCCCATAAACCTTTTCCCTCTCTTGCTCCCCTATGTAGTACACGTTTAGACTTGTCTCTACAGGACTTTCTTGCCTTCATCACTCTTCAGTCACATGCAGACAGAGAAAGAAAAAATGAGAACCCTATAGCAAGCAATCCATCAGCCCCTCAGGATGAGTGAGATTCCAGCCTGTGGTGTATTCTGAGCAGTGGATGGACAGCATCGGGGGCAGGTAACACAGTGCACAATTAATTGCCTTAAATGCCTTCAGATTTCTCTGCATTGTGATAGAGCCATCTAGTCCTGGGGTGAGGACAACAACCCTTGATCGCTATAGCTGCTAATTGGCAACACACTCCAGAAAAGGGGTCACACTTCTCCAATGGGATGGGATCTAGGACCTACTACTTTCTGCTTGTGTAGCTGACTCCCATCAGTCTGCATTTCCTTGCACAGTGGCAGAGTTGCTTCTGCTCTCCATTGCTACATCCCTGTTCTGAGTTTCACTAGTGGCTATCTGACACAGCCTCAAAACTCCTGTCATGTGACTGAAGAGCTGAGGCATCAGTTTAGAGTGACATCCTGTGCACTCAGCTGGTGCCATGAAAGGACCTTGATTTTGAATGGGTTCAGATGTTTGCATTATTTGTTTTGCATTGCCCCAGTTGTAGGAAACTCTGTGATCAGTTTTTCTCCCTGGCTAATGCCTAGTGGGAAAATTCATTTCCTGCTGAGTAGTCCTTCTGCCCTGCAAAAGACAGCAAAACCCCTGCCACCATGTCCCCCGTGGGGGCAAGGGCAGGAGGGGGTCTTTGTGAATCACAGGCATTCAAAACCACAGCCCACAAAGTAACCTCATCAGGTGGGAGAGGGTGGGTAGATTTATACTGGGACTTGTTTCCTCTTTTAGTTTTACTGGTTTCCTTCAGCAATCATTAGGGCTTAACTAAGCTTTTCTGGCTTCCCCTTGTGCTTCTGAAGTTCTTTTGTTCCCACAGTGGAAGCAGAGCTGTAAGCATCCCAAGCTTTCAAATGAAATATCCTTGAAATTCTTGGTCTGGGCTTAAAGTTCAACTCAGTGCTGGCCATTTGCTCCACACAATTAGGGAAAAAGAAGAGAGGGCAAAGTTGGTACTTTCTGATGCTGAAATCTCTTTATATTGGGTGATTCTTTTTCTTCAGATCAAAATAGACTCACAGTATTACAGTGTCAGCACTTACTTGTCACACGTCCCACACTGGCCCGGAGGGAGAGCACAAGCAAGCACCTGTTATGAAAACATCGAGCAATGGAGAAGCCCAAAGACACTCTAAGGGATTTAGTGTGATAGCTTTTAGACAAAGGACTATCCTGCACCTGGCAAAAAAAAAAAAAGAAAGGAAAAAAACCCACAAAATCTCCCCAGGTGCAGAGTTCTGACTGCAGAGACATAAAGTAGGGTCTGATCTGCTGGCAAGTGATCCACCGCTTAGCGTTGCCATCACCAACTCTGTGACTGCCCATTAGGTACAACAGTTTTCTTCCCAAGCTCCACAGTCACCATACACAGCCCCAGATGGGATCTTCTCACCACTGCCTGGAGCAACACTTCACTGGCTACTATAGAGAAGTCACTTTTGCTGCAAATCCAACACATTTTTCTAATAAATTAGGCTGAGCATTACTTACATAGCTCCCTGCAGCGAAGAAAGTACTGACAGTGACAGCTTCTAATGCTATGCAATGTTCAAGGCTTCAGGAGTTGCTACCAATCCTCAGTATCAGGCACAAATAATCCCGCTCTAAGCTCTGCTATGGCATAACAAGCCTTTCCTGGGTGCACGCAAGCAGCACAGATGTCTGGCATCAAAATCTGCTTCAGAGCATCCACTGAATGCATTAAAAAGAAAATGAACTGCATTCAACTAGATCTCAGTTCATCCTCTCAGACCAAGATTTTAAAGAAAGGCCTCAAGTGGCTGTGCAAGTTGTAGTACTGGGGCATAAGGGTTATTCTCTGCCAGAAAATTGGCTGGATTTGGAGCACTCTGATGCAAACAGAGAGTTAGGGCATGGATACCAGTGTGCTCCACATCTTTAGCAACTGTAAACATGTCAGCTCCTCCCAGCTCACTCATTTTGGCCTTTCTGTCAAACTAAGCATGGGGACAGCAATGGGGACAAGTGCTTGCAGAAGCAAGGAATCCCTTTCCTCTGGTCCCACTTTAATTTCTGGGATCGTAAAATACTGGCTGCACCATAGGCTTCCGCTGTGACAGTGGTCAGGTTGTAGGACCACAGTAGCACCATTTCTCCCCCCAAAAGGATGCAGCAGTTCCTCCTCTCCCCCACACAGTCTGGACTTGAGCCCAGGGGACTCTGTTGCTCCATACAGCCTCCCAACGCTGCAATGAAGAAATGAGCAACCTAAGCAAGGACTTTCCCAGCACCAAATGCTGGAGATGTGCCAGCCCTACCAAGAACACATCCAGGCTAAGGCAGGGTGTGGGGCATCTGCCCCTGCCTCCGCCTTGTCACTTTCCTGCAGCAGCTACTGCTGCCAACACCTGGCAAAAATGTCTGGGAGCTCTGCTATCGGCTTCTGATCCCAAACAGGTACAAAACCCCAACAAACTTCAGGAGTGCTGGACTCCGATTCTACAGTGCCTGGCATGGAGAAATCTGGGGCACAGTTACACAAATGGCTTCAAGGGTCCGTTATCAATGAAGACAAGCTCATTCCTAACTAGGAGTTAAGCGGGTACCCAGCTGAAAGCATGAAGGTATTTTAGGTGATCCTGCTTTGCTAGAAACAAATCCAAAAGCAGTTACTGTGGCTCCACTGACATGGTGGTTTGCTAAATCATATTAGCTCAGTTCTAACTGAGCAGCCATACCCTTCTGTGTCTGGCAACCCACATGCTAACCCAGGATCCACATTTCTTGATCATGTAGTGCTTTGGAAATACATACTGCCGTCCCAAAATATTTCCTCAGGGCCACCTTGAGCAGGCCTTGGCAAAGCCAAAGAGCACGTGCAATGGAAAGTTCATTTTCACCTGCTCCATCTTAGCAGGTGGCATCTCTTTGTGGAAGGAAAGACACAAAGCAGGGATAAAAGCTTCAGCAAAACTGACTAACTACACACATAAAATAGCTGGAGAAGTAGCTATTATAGAGATGAGTAAATTCTTGGGAGATTTTGCTGAAAAAAATGCTTACTTCTTCTCCCACCATCAGAGTGTTCATATAAACCTTATAGGCAATAGAGGAAAAGGATACAGTGTCTATAACCAGTTCAGGCTGTTTCTCCCTCTGGGAGATTTCAAGTGATTTGATTCAGCTTTCTAACATTGTTCAAGGTAGACTTCATCTCCCCTAGCACTCATCAGAGCTACTAATAGGTACTTCAGAACTCATAAAGAGATGACCAAATCTTGGGCATTGGGGACTCTGGCTCATTTATCTTCCACAGGCAGAATCAGATCTGATTTTTTACACTGCCTGCTCAGATGCTAATGCAGTGCGTGGTCTCTGGCTCTTCATGGAAGCTTCCCTTACAATAACAGTCTGCTGTGAAAACATGAGGAAGGCAACACAGACTTCATATGGCTTCTGCATTTAACTACACACAGATGGAGAAATGAGGGGGAAAAAGATGAAAAAGAAAAAAAACTTTTACTGAGAAGTCAGTTACTAGGAGTGGGGAAGGGGAGATGTATTTGAGTATATACCAAAAGCAACACAAACTTCTTTCACACAAACCCTCCTAAATTGTGTAAATAGTTACAGAAGCTGTGAAGCCCAAATTTCACATACCCTGTGAAAATTTGGTGAGGTCTCAGGTTGCTAGTTAACATGGAACAGGTGGATCCATGCCATTTTCAATAAAATTAGAGTACTTCTCATTTGGATCTGACCCCATGAATTACAGTGAACCTTTCCTCATTTTACATTGAGTATCTAATTATTATGCTGCTCCTCGCATAATGCAACAATTAGAGTCAGGTCCAGATATACAAGAGAAGTTGTGCTAGTAGAGTGACATTTATGTGGTACTTGAAATATCTGCACATATTAAGGACAATTTCATGGCTAGCTAGCGAGAAGTGACACTTAACAGTCCTTTTTGTCAAAATGAGTGTTTTGATATAAAAATGCTTCCCCTTGAAGACATAGCTGTGCAAATCTACTCTGCAGGGATTATGTTTAGGACTGATTTTTTTTTAATTTTTTTTTTTTTTTTTTTGTGGGGGGATGTTAAACTTAGTTTCCCTGAACTTTTCCAGCTGCTGTTACTGCTGACTGTACTGTAACCCAGGTTTGACCATAGTTCTAAAAAACAACCATAGATAATAAAAAGCCCCCACCTTTTAGACTGTAGTCTAAAAAAATAACCTCTCCACGGTGTCTGTCTATATGGCAAATAACCTCAGCTCTTTCCAACATGACCCTCCAAACTGCAGGTAATCAGTTATACTTAAGAGATGCTAATTGTAAGAGTTGTGGTGAAGGTTGATCGTGGCATTTGCTGGATGCTGTAGGTGAGCAGGTGCAGAGATGCCTTGCTTGCCAAGGCCATGTCCTCAGTCCACGGTCTGGGAGTACGTGTAACCTGGGAGTAAGAATACAAGGCTTAGTCTAGCAGCTTCCCCGATGCTGTTATTATAATCCATATGCAACACTGTTTTCTTCTTCTTTTGAGGAGCCTTGGGATCAGATCATGTTCTGCATGGTGCTATCAGGGTAGAGAAGAGAAGGGGTACTTTAGCTATTCTTAGAAAGCCAAGGGAGCATTTAACTACATCAAAACCCATAATTAGAAAAGCCTCTCTGCCATCTCCTAATGTTAGAATGCTAACAATCAGCCACCAGAGCTGCTGTTTCATCAAAAGATAAAGCCAACTGCCTTTGGAGAACAGGTCACCTTAAGCTGGGTGCCTGTGCCGGGTGGGTGGTGGGTCATCCCCTGGGGATGCGTGTCTCCTTCCCCCGACACCAGGCGCAGCCCAGCCTGTGGGCACTAGCACAGACAGCTCACGCTAGCTGAGATGGATTCCACGCTCCCTGTCAGAATTTCGGTTCATTGTTTTTATTATGACTTGAATTGACATATTTCATTACATACGATCACCCTCTGCCCCATCGTACATTCATCACATGTGTCAGTTCTGCTTTTCCAATCTGCTGCTTGATTAGCCTTTGTTAACAGAAATACCCGAATGATATACATGTAGCTGTGTACCTTTTGCTCATGTGTTGGAGGACACCATTGCGAAGAGACTGCCGGGGTTTTTTCTCAGATAAAAATAGTCAGAGCCATAGCAAGGCCCAAGGACATCAGAAAACCCAGCTCCATTCCCAGCTCTGCTCCTGACCTGCGGCAGGAGCGCGGCTGAGCATCTTTCCGCTCACCCTGGGTGCCTGCAAATTCTCTCCACTCCTCTCTGGAGTTAAGCAGCTCATCAGCCGTCACCTCGCTCTGCGCGTTTGTGCCTATTATAGGGATTGTCATTTTGGTAGAGGCCTTTAGGGGAAAAATCACTCTCAAGTTCCCATTGGTGACAAAAGTAATGGTATAAGGAGGCAATTGGCTGGAGGAATGACAAAATTACAGAATTATTATACTATATCCCCTAGTATCGGGACAGATTATAGATGCCACACAGGCTTTTGCAATGGCAAGCTAAGCAAGGGCAGTCAGCAGAATCCATTTACGAAGAGTAGGTCATCCTCAGCAAATATGATTAACTCCTTGGAGTGGAGGTGACGATGAGAGCTGACAGGGCTGAAGCAGCAGACGTAATTGACTTGGACTTCCACAAGGCTTTTTTTTTTTCTTTTTTTTCTTTTTTCCCATACAATACTGCATAAAAGACTTAGGGTTAATAAGTCTGGCATTGATACTGAAATTCTCAATTGGCTACAAAAAAGAATGACTTGGTAACTGAGGTTAGACAAGTTGGAAAGTGGTGATAAATGGATACAGATGGGGTAACGGTGAGAGGTGAGAAGTGGAGTACCGCTGGGAGCAGAGGTGGGGGCTTGTTCATGCATCAGTGACCCACCAGAGAGGGGGATGGGAAGTGAAGTGTGCACATCGTCAGAGGACACAAAACCGTAAGGAAAGAAGAGGGAGACCACATGTGTGGAGACAGAGTTAAAGATAGGCAGGATAACGGACACTCACGCTGCACAATGTGATGGTAGAAAATGCAGAAAATAGCTCAAAATGTAAAAAGGTGAGGAAAGGACAGGTGGGATTATTTACTTTCTGTAAAATGGTGATTAAGAATAGGGCGTGAGGTGACAGAAGAAAAATCCCCCCCAGGTAGAGTGGGATACAGGTTTCTGGGGGTAGGGTGAAGCTGTGATTGTGTGTTGTACAGTGACCGGGCTTGGCTGCTCTGCCAGGCACTAGCACTGCAGTCTGTTAGTGGCAAACCCAATTTCATTCGAACTTTCTCTCTTTTATTCTGTGAACAACTTATCCATTAACTGATGTGTCCATTAACTGACCAACATTTTAGTCTGTCTACCTATTACATAGCCCTTGCCAGTTCAAAAGCTCAGGACCTCAAAGTTTTAGATTATTTCATCCTTGTATTCAGCCCTTCAGCATTAAGGAATTATTATCTCCATTTTACAAAAAGCATAAAGATATTAAATCTAGTTATCAGCTGTCATAATTCTGTCACAAATCCTGCAGTACTTTGAGATTTTCTTTTCCATTTCTGATGGTCAAGGAAGTTTCATGATAATAAAATATTTTTATTCTGTTAGTCCATATGTAAGCTTCAGGGTCCAGACCTTTGAAGGACCCTTCAAAACAGCCAAGTGAACATCGCGTATGGGCTTTGCAATACTTTTTTTTACTGTGCAAACAAAAGGTTGCTTACGCGAATGTTTGCAGAAAGCAAGTATCACTGAAGCAAACACATGGCCTCTCTTAGATAAATGCTTTTTGCAATATTTGCCCAGCTGTAGTGATTTTTCAACTAGCAGTTGGAAAAGTGACCTCTGATTTGACCTTAAGAGACAGGTTCTCAAGCCACAGGCTGCAGCAAACTGCTTCTCAGCAGATTAAGATGACCTGACACACACCAAAGCTACAGATTTTTCAGTGAAGAGTCTCTCCCTGTGCACCGAGAACAAAAGCCAAATCTGAGATCCCTAAAAATACAAATGTTTAATCCTGGATTCAGTCAACGGCAAAACTCCCATTAACTTAACAAAGGCAAAAGTAAAACCTACTTGGCCATTGCCAACGTGAGTTGCTGAGTTATTTGCACTGGTGGAGGAGATTTTCTGAAGCACCAAGATCTACTCTACTTCTCCCACCCACCCTGTCAGTGGTAAAACTCCCATCAGCTCCAGCAGAGTAGAGCTGCTCTGGAGCTGAACAGTTCTTGAATTCCACCGAAACGCTTATAACATACAAATAACTGCAGATATGACATACAAGTTTCCTCACCCAGGAGCTTAAAGTCTAACTGAAGATAAAAGCAACAAATGAAATACTGTTCATACTGAAGTGAAAAGCAGAATAAATTGAGAGTGACAGTACTAAGGACCAGGTTAGCATGTATACAGCTATGACCATATTTTACTGGTGCAAACCTCTTTCTAACTGTAAATAATGAACAGTATTAAAAATATCCAGCTCTAAACAAGCACTGCTTAAAATAGTCCAAATCCTCAAGTGCCAGCAAAGCACTCAAAGCTCATATTGACCATTTACCACACCATGCTAATGGGACACAAGCACATCTCTGGCAATTTGCTCAACCAGGGTCACGGTGCCAGACGTGATGCCTCTGTGCCGCTCCTCGCTTAGAGTTATGATGAGATTGAGTGGGTGAAAGGAATGACCATACTGTTTTTCTCAGTCTTGTTTTCCTTAAAAGCAGAAGCCATTTCACCTATGTCATGTCTAACTTGTAATTACCCTTTGTCTGTTTTGGAGTTGTCATTTCAGTTCTCTTTTCTGCTCTTTTCACAAGTCTCCTTCTGCTTGTGATCATTGTTATTTAAGGAGAAAGGAAGAGGATTTTTTCTTCTTTAGCGGTACATTCAGAGATGGAAAATATTTCTTCTTCTTCTTCTTTTCCCGCCCTCCCCCCTCCCCTCAAATGCTTCCCATGCTAAAAAAAACCCCTGAACTCTCATTTTATGGACACACAAAAAGCATAATTTTCTTTGTGTAACTTGACACATCCCAGCGGCAGCATAGCGCTTGATTATTTGATGAGACAGCGTTGTGGATCACATGCACAATGGCCCCTGAGAAAATTACACCCTCCCAGGCTTCAGCAAGAATCTCTTTGATGACGAAAGGGTTATTATTATGAGTATTATGCAGACAATCAGGTCAAGCACTTACTAATTTCAGGGGTTCTTCCTTTATCGTTTCTTGACTGTTTGGGCAGTACATGTGCAAAGGTAACTTCCAGTCCAAGGAGCAAAGACTAGATTTAGCAAATTGTTAAAAACATTTGCTTAACTCCAAACATAAGAAACAACAGTTGAAATAATGGGAGCACTCATGTACCGCACACTAAGGATGTGCTGTTTCAGTTTTATTAACTGCACTTAGTGAAGTTTAAAATATAGATAGAGATATTTGTAGGTCTACTGAAATCATACTCTTTCTCCTCCTCTGTCAGAGCAGTAGCCTTCATTAACTCAGCATTCTGCAGCCTAGCTAACTAGGGCAAGACTTGCAGTAACTAGTATAGCAAGTTGAATTATTCATTATGAACTTTTTCTTATGGAGAAATGTATCTTTTTTTCCTTACTCACAGATTTTACATGAACATATCATGATTATTTTTTTTAATGATTTCTCCTTTTTTAAGTATTTCTTCAGTAAGAAAATGGTGCAAATAAATGATGCACCGTTGGTTGTGACATGATCACAGCAGGACTCTGATCAAGAGCTCTCCACTGAACTGTGTGATTGGTCACTAAAGTTATATGCTAAAGTTACATGATTTCTCTATTTATTAGACTGGCTGAACAAAACATGAAACAAAGACTATTTTAATGCTAAGAATTCCTCTGATTTGCCCTTCAAAAGGACTTTGTCTTTTCAAGATTTCCCAACTTACTCAAAATGTTCTTGCTTATCACCAATATTTTGCCTGTTTCCACCTCTAATGGCATAGTATTCCTTTGGTCTTAACAGCCCATTCCTAGCAAAAACTTTCTAAGACTCACTACCAGGCTTAATAAGGCTCCCAGTGGGAAGAAATTGAGATCAACAAGGGATGTCTCTGTGCTTATTATCATGTTGAATCTAAATGGTGTCATTCCTCAGAATTCATTAGTTTAACAACATTCCCAAAATATACTTGGCAAGTTGTAAATGTATCCTTTCGATTAAATTACTTAAAAGTTATAGATTTTCTTTTCTTTGTGTATATTTTTACTGAAAACTCACTCGACTTACAGATTGCCATGAAAGTTTATTCTTTATTGGAATTAACACAAGAAGCACTGGGAGTATTTTTAGCAATATGCTTTTCATTAGTGGATCATATTTTGAATGTTGTTAACAGGGGATTTTTAAGTGCAAGATTTCTTCCTGTAGAGGGTCCCACTCTGAAATCGCTTGCATCAGCAGTCTCTGCTGGGGAACATAATGCAGCAGAACAGAGGGGAAGTGTAAGCCAGGTAACTATGTCCGTCAGCTCATCCCAGAGCAGAAAGCTTGGGCAAAAGAAGCCCAGACTAGGAGAAAAGAGAGACCCAGTAACTGAGAGCCAGTTCAGCCACTTCTAGAAGGATGTGATATCAAAAGACACTCAGGTATGAATGTAAAAATAGGTACTGCTGAAAGCTGCTCTGTACCAGCAGAACCCCAGCTGCCTGCAACCAACCTTCTCAATCTAGCATGAGTGAACAAAGTCTGATGCTTGTGGCAGTCACATAATGCAGAAGACAGGGCAGAGGTCTAACTGTGGTCCTTCTGAAATAAGGAACAAGTCCCCTTCAGCACCAGGGCACAGCCAACAGGCAGCCTGAGAGAAGTAGAGACTGCCTACATTCAGGTTGAAGAAGGAAATAGCCCCTCAGAAGACTCCTGCATGCTGCAAGCCAGGGTCTTGGAGAAGCTGAAAGACCTTAGCAGTGGTTGGTGCTTACTCCTGCCTTCAACAAGAAAGTAGTCATAGCATGAAGTTCTTCCATGAGCCTTCCTGGGAGGATGAGTTATGACAGTGAAGACGCAGGACACATTTGTTTCCAGCTGTCTCTTGAGCAAAGACGTCCCTCAGGAAAGGTATTAGCCTGTCCAAGAAAATCAGAAGTGTCTGCTAAGCTCACCGCAGCTTGACACCTGCAAGAAACATTGCAAAGAAGATAACGGTGAGCATTTGGCAAATAAGGATTTTCTTGAGCCAGCATGTCTGTTATTTGTAATTCATAGGCTTGGCAGAATGATCTGGGATTTTTCAATGGCTTTCTCTCAACCCGCAAAATAGATCTCATTTTAAAAGCGGCATTTTTCTGATCTATTTTTAACTTTGATATTATGGTCAGAAAGGGAAATCCCCAAAGATGTATCAGTGGTTGATATACAACATCCTGAGTCTGAGAGATATAGAAATATCTTGTACATTCTCTCCCATCATTCTGGGAGAGTCGTTTCTTTCTGGTTATCTGCACGATGCTGCAGAACAGCACAGATGTTTTGTAACAGTAACGCTCAGTGAACCTGCACAATCTCTCTCCCAGTCACCTTTCTATTCAGAAGCTGAGTATTTGTTTTCCTCTCCAGTGCTCTGCCTGGGCAGCAGATTAATCCTGGCCATACAAAATGGTGCCTGGTAAAGCAATATAAAATAAACAGTTTGCAATGGATCCTGAACTGTGTTCCAGCAACCACAGAAACAACAGGGGATATGGAGACAGCTTAGGTGAAGGAGGAGGCTCATTTGTCATTAAGTCACTTCATGCTAACCTGCTGGTACACCTGAACTGATGAGATTGGAAGATCACAAGAAATAAAGAGGCTAACGGGGGAAGAAAGCTAGGCATGCTTACTTGCTTTCACAGTATGAGGATGTGCAATCAGGAAAGAGACAATCCAACAGGTGGGGCCAGGCTGTACCATACTCTTTTGGATGCTGAAAGAATGAACTTTTTCATCACAGTTAGTAGGTGAGTGTGAACAACGTGAAGCGCGACTTGTTTTCCTCCCCTTCCTAGTATAAAACCTGAGATTTCGCAAGCCAACATGTGCTGAATTATTCAAGATGTGGAACTGAATTAAAATATTCAGGAAAGACTGGGTAGCATCTCATGTGAGATTGGAAATGGCCCTCAGGACTTTGAAACTTCGGTCTGCAATGACTGTCATTGCATAAAATTGAGTAGACAGCAAAGGACGAAGTGTTACAGCAAAGTGACATTTGCAAACTGAACACATCCACTGCCAGGTGGGTAGCTGGGTAAGTGGAAAAGGATGCCAGGAAGATGGGTTTTCCTGGTCCTTTACTACGCCGTGTTGCCCAATAGCTGTGCCAAGCTAGTGTTGCATTTTTTTTTTCCCTATGAAAACTGTCCTTGTCTCGTTCCTGGCAATTATAAGGGTAGAAATGTTATCCCATAAGGGCACTTGCAACACAGGTGTTCAGTGACCCCAAAAGTTCTGGCTGAGGGACAAAGCTGGTGCCTGCTTGTTTGACAGGACCCTCCAGCTATTTGAAACCACCTGATCTTCCAACACTATGGTGCAAGTTAGTGCTGCAGTAGGCTCGTCCTGCTTCCAAACAAGGCCACGGCTAACTGGGCCAGGCATTATTGAAAGCTGTGTAAAATGAGCAAGACCAAGCAGACCTTCGCTGTAGTGCTTGTCATATAAACAGGCAAAATAGAAACAGACTGAAGAAACGCACGCACAGAGTTAGACCAGAGTTGCCCATGCTCATGGGAGAACTGAGAGCAGTAACTCACATCTCCAGGGCAAGCATCCGCTGCCCACTTGCTTTGCATTTGTACAGTTGTGACAGCAGAGACATGTAAGGGGATCTTTTGGCCTTGATTTTCACGAACTTTATTTTTCAGTGCTTTTTTCCTCCAAGGTTGGAGAAATCTGCACCAAAAATTCACTCTGAGACGAATGCTAGCTGCTGCTAGTCCAGTGAAACATTTACTGAATGGCTCCAAATGCCACTGAATTAAGACTGTTCCTTTGCAGCTCCATTTCAAATGTAATACTTTTGTTACCTCAGAAGCAAAGCTGACAAAGCCACTTTGCTTTCTTCAGACACAAAAGGACATTCTGAAGTAAAACCTACTAAAACAAACTTGGTTATATTTCATTAAAATAGGCAAGGGCAAGAATTTTCATGTTATAGCTGCTTCTCTCCAAAGAGCATCAAAGTGCTTCACAAAACAAATTCTCCAGCTGAAAGCACTTCCTCATCTGAGCAGTTCTGCTGGACTCTTGAAAGTCTGCCTTTCCTTTCATGAGCAAGGTTGGCCTCATCAAGACCTAATGACCAAGCCCTGAGAGACGCTGAATACCTGCAGCCCAACGTCTCTGCTAGATCTCATTATGCCTTTCAACAGTACCAAGACAAAGGGAATGCCCCATTACACAGATGGATAAACTGAGTCATCGGGTTTTTAAAATGACTTGCCCAGATACTTGAAGCATTGGCTAAATCTCACGCACCTCATCCAGGCAATTAGTCTCCTTATGGCGAGTGGGTCTGGTTAAATTACTACAAAGAGAAAAATGTGGCACCGAATAAATGACTGGGCACACGAGGTGTATTGTGACTGAACTGTAGATTAGATCTACCTAAACTCACTTTAAAATGAGCTAGTTCAGATATTAGCAGCAGATCAGCTGGTTTAATCTGCCGGGCTGAGCTGCAATGGCCAGCTGAAACATCTGGATCAGCTGGTGGATGCAGGGATGCCTCCCGCCCCTCCCTCCTCTAACCACCAAACACTCTGCTGCCCGCTACAAATTAGTTTATAACTCAGGATGAGTTCCCACATCAGATGCAGCCTGATAGCACAGGGAGGGTAGGAGCAGCTCTAACCTGGAAAGACCTGTTCACCAGTCAAAGATTGTCTAGAGATCTGCAGCAGGGCAGGGCCCCTCCCGAAATGCCGCAGCCCTTTGCCAGCCGCCGGGAAAAGGCAGACATGGCTTTGATGCAGCGGGCAGAGACATCCCCATGCTCCGTTTGCGACGGCCACCTCCAGCCTCCCGTCCCCCTCCCCATTCCTCCCGCTGCGTGGCTCAGCCCCACAGCTTGGCAGCCCTCTGGAAAATCCAAAGTATGTGGTGAATGCCTGCGTAAATCTGGTTAATTTAATTACTTCTGGGAGATTGATATCTCTGGCTGCTGAGCCACATTAGTAAGACTGATGTCAGCCCCTCCTGCGGCACACGCAGGTTCGGGCAGGAGGGCCGGTGCGGGCGGTGCAGCCAGCTGGGTCAGCGGGTGCAGGAGGGATGTGAGATGCATGGCTTCTGCCTTTGGTCAGGGTGCGGGAACCAGGTCGGAAACTCGGATTTCAAGGCACAGACCTGGACCTCTCTGCCTCATTTAGTGCTCTGGGGTGGGGGGGGTTGGAAATGTGGCATGACCCTTCTTCAGCACAATCTGCAAAATGGTTTCATTGCCGTGATGCCCTGTCTGCTACTGCCTGTAAAAGCTCCTCTCGGCTCCCAGCGCAGCAGAGAGAGCAAACGAGACATGATGCTTATTCAGGCCTCAGGAAAATTTGGGCATGAGTCCAGACTGAGCTGTTTTTTGTTTGACCTAACTCCAGTGGGATCCATCAAATGGCACATGTATCTACGACACCCACCCGAAGCCAGCTTTCCCTTCCCTGCTTTTGGGTGCTGTATCCTGGCAGGAGCCAGCATTAGACACCCTGCTGCCTCCTGGTACTTGGGCAAAAAATACGTTGAGGCAGGGGATGCCTCTGCCATCTCTCCATCACACAGACCTCTGCAGTGCCTTGTAGATAACCCCTCTCTTCCCATCTACTCCTGTAAAATCATTTCACTCCAAAAATCCTTCTTACTCGCTGTGCTGAGGAATTGCATTCCCACTGTTTTCAACAGAAGTCAGGTACCTGAGGATATCTACAGCTCTGAGAGCATGTCTGAGCTCCAGGGGCTAGTGCATAAAGAAAAAGAATTTCCCATAGAATTTTAAACCCAAATAATATTTCATTCAAATCAGTTAATTTGCTCCATAAAATCCAAGTTCTGGAGCAGCCCTTATAAATGAAAGCGATACACTCCTGCTATTCTCAACAGAAGCATTTTCTTCTTATTTCTTTCTATGTCCAAAGATTTTCTGGCACCCACATAAAGGTTAAATCTAGCCTGAAAGCATATGCCTTTCCTCTTTGAGTTTGATTAACTATGGCTGAAATGGTACTGTGCACTGGAAGCTCTGAAGACTGGAGTGGTATCAGACAGACAGACAAGCGGAGGGAGAAATGAGTCTTTTTAAGTTTTTGAAGCAGTTCTGAATGAGGTCTAAATTGCACCAAATAATGTGCTTAAATAAACTGCTAGCAAAGGAAACAGCTGTCAGAATATTATACTTCTGTGGATCCAAGTATATACCCTACAGTTACGGAACAGAAAATTGCCAAATGAAGATTTAAAGTGACAAGATCTGTGTGTGGCAGCAACAGCAGGTAAAACACAAGAGTCATTTAAGCTGCTTTAAATTTAACTGTCCCATGCATTGAGTATTGAAATTTTTCAGTAGCTGCCTCATGAATTTTCCTCTCTATGCTTTCTTAACACAGCAAGGGTCAGACACATCTACTGCTTTAAAGCAACACTTTCAAATAGTATTTCCTGCTCTAATAAAGCCTGTCTTGGATTTACTATCAAAATAAGAACTGTTTAAAACAACACTCAAAAGAAACAAGCCATAAAAATAAATGTATTATTTTCTAAGCCACTCTCTCTTTTCCTTCTCCACACACAACTTTAAGACTAAGAAGCTCTATTGACCATGGGTGTATAAGAAAGCTGGACCCACAACCTGTGCAACCTTCTTGCAGATATTCTTATACCAATGGCTTGACATAGCCTCTTAAGTAATTAGCAACTTCAAGTGGGTAGCAATTGCCTCCTAACATTTCACATCTCAGCTGTATTGTGTGTACAGTTTAAAGATCTCTCATGCCTTTCCGTAAAGGTGACGATGAGCAGGTATATCACCACTGTTTTCTTCTGCACATCAACTCTGCTGCTGTGCAAGCACTTTGCAAGCAAGACTGTGGCACAAGTCTCTCTGCAAGACAGCTTTTTATCCTCACGTCATGCCTTGGGAAGCTGAGATGTGACATATAGCTGGACACTCTCTGCACTTCCCAACACAGGCAGGAATACAGTTTCAGGGTGCAATTTTGGCATTTGAGAATTACAATCAAGTGCAAATTTCCTTTTGACCTTGGAGAAGAAGATGAGAAGGACTTCACCCTTTGGAGTTTCAGACATGCCGATCAATTTTAAGCATCTAACCAAAGCACCTGTGTCGGCGGTGGGATGAGTTAAGGGTCCCTGTGTGTTCTGCTGGGTTCGCAGTGTGCCTCGGGTAAGTGCTCCAAGTCAGGAAGACCAGATCTGCGTCTGAGTCCCCAGTTTAATCACCACAGCCTCGCAGTGCTCCCTCCTTCTCTCATAAAACTGAGAAAACACTTTGTCAGTGCTACACAAGTTAATTCAAAGTGAGCTCACCAAAGAAATGCAAATATAACAGCCTAAACTATTTAGATGAATTTAAGTGTATTCTTAAATATTTGGCAGAGCTGGGGCCCTTGACTCTTTGGGTAGAGACATGCAAGTCGGTGAGCATGAGCTCCATTTGCACAGGGGTTGGCCTAGGAGGGTGAAAAAAAGGGTTCAGGTTTTTAATAAGCTAAGCTAAGAACATGAGGCAGCCTGCCCAGTCAGGCTCTGAGATGAAACATTCAAACTGATCCATCCCTATGGTATCGTGGTGGCTGTATTTTCGGAAACTTCACTTTTTTACATTGCTGTTTTCTCATGGCTCTGCCTCTGGACCTCATTAATCTCCATAGTATTTACAGGTGAACAATTGCCCTAATTCCATCTGGCTGGAATACAAAAAAAAAAAAAAAAAAAAGACTTTTTTTAAAAAAAAGAAAGTTGCTCTTTTCGTTCTTCTTCCCTTTCCCTCCTTATTCTGGAAATTCCTGGCAATTTAACACTTAGCTAACTTCTTAATGATATTTCCAGAGTTAAGCTGGTTGGTACAACTTGAAAAATGGGATGATTAATAGCTGGGCATATGGGAGTGCTCTGCAGCCAGGCTGCTACTGTTGCGTTGACCTTGTTTCACAAAGGATGATCTTTTTCACCACCATCAAACTGAACTTAGAACCCAAAGATGTGGACTTAGAGCTTGCTCCTCCCTACCCTGAGCTCTCCTGTGTTTGATGGACTGGCTCATTCTGCTTAATGATGAATGTATGAAAAGCTTCCCTCTCAGGAGCCAAAAACTAAGAATATAACTGGAGGTGCCAGTGGATGTAAATTAGAAATGAAGACGGTGACGGAAGAGGCTTGCTTTTTTTGTGATAGACAGCCAGTCACTCATCCCTTACAGAAGCCAAAGGGCTGCTGCTGGAGGGATACAGAGGTCTAATGTTGGATAAACCCTGGAGTGAAAAGTTGCATGGATGACTTTTGAGAGGGTTCAGAAAGTAATGGAAAAGAAAGTAACTTTCTGATCTGAACACATTTCTAAAGGCACCAAAACAGGGCCCTCATTCAGCCCTTTTGAAATAAAATATGCCATCCTACAACCCTGAAAAAAATGTAAAGAGAAGATAAGTTATCCAAGGCAGTCAGCACTTGAGTTTTCAGCTAGAATCAGCACCTCTGACTTGTCTCATCTAAGGCAATTTTGCCAGGGACTTTTAAGGTCTAGAGCTCAACTTCATCAAGTGCCTTTTAAAAAGTGTGTTTATCGGGTTTGGGGCTTATTTTTTTCTTCCACTTAGAAAAACTGTCCCATTCATATTTCTCATATATGCAGACTACCACACCATTGCGTTCCTACTCATGTTGGTATCTTAGCACCAGGGACTGTGGAGCAGCATCTGGCCCCATGCTGCAGCTGGGAGCTGGTGTCTTTGCCTTGCTGCTACAGCTGAAAAAGTCTTGTTTGCATTACAAATCATACAAGAATGCAACTTATTGTCCTCAGAATATTTTAGTTCTGGATTGTGAAGCAAAACATAGAATTTGTAAGAAAAGGTGTTCATAATAGCAGCTGAAACGTGCACATGTATACAGAGGAGAAATTCAGCTTGCAGGTACTGTAGCCTACATGCCATCCAGCTCCACAGACTTATGAAATGAATTCTGATTTACAGGCAGGTAATTAAGAGCAGATCTGCTGAGCAAGAAAGCAGTGCTTCTGCAGCTCCCATTGCCAGCTGGATCACACGTCAGAGAGCGGCGCTGGCACCGGGGCTGAGCCAGCCCTGCTGGCTCCTCTGCTCCAGCAGCGTTAGCCCCTGCAGCGGGCTGGGCTGCCCTTCTCTCCTCCACTTGTCTTCAGGGTCCTCCACCTCCCTTCAGCTTCAGAACTCTTCTGCCACCAGCTCTGAGCTTGCGGGAGAGTTCTTCTGGTTTCTTTTTTTTTTTTTTTTTTTTTTTGGTGTGAGGAAGGTTTGGAACTGTGAGAAATGTAAGACATGGCTTTGCTGAAAGGCTGATATACAGGATGCCTTCCTAATTCTTTCAAGCCTACATTAATCCTGATTAATACCATTAGCACAATGTATGAGCTGGGGAAAGAGCATGGAAAGAATACATTGTGGTTTGACGCACAACTACCTGTTACACATTCCTATAAATCAAGCAGGAACAGACTTCCATGGCCAAAGTGTTGTCAAGTGGCCATGCCTGCCCTATAGACCACATGTGCCTGAGGCAGTTTTAAATAAGCCCAGTCAGCGGCAGCTTTTCTGATAGCTCCAGCAGAGAAGATAACCAAAACCTTCCTTCCCATAGCCCTACTTCAGAACAATTCAACTTGACCTCAAGTTAAGTAGCCAGTCTCAGCGTAGCTCCCTCTGCAGTGCCTAAGTGCGCCGAAGGCAGCCCATGCCGCTCCCTGCCCCTGGTGATGCCCGTCAGCCCTGGCTGTGGTCCCATGGCCTTTCTGGGCGCAGCCTGCGTGCTTGGGAGATTTTGCAGTCTTGCTTCATGAAGACTGAAAGATGGGCAATTTAACCAGGAGAGGGGATATTATAGTGGTTTTCATGTTCAGGTCCCAGTTTAGGTCTCCGCAGGTTGTGAACTGTTTAAGCCTTCATTTTTCTGCCAGCAAAGCGTTTCAGCACGTGCACAACTTTTACTTAGCTGGTTACCGTTGCTGACTATGGGACTGAGAGAGGTGCAGTTCCACGGTGGGGATCCAGCCAGGAGCTCTATTTAACAAACTGTTCCACATTTGCAAGCTGAAAGGTGTGAGGGTCAGAAGCTGGCTTGCTTTAGGTGATGTGCAACGTCAGAGGCTGCACTTAATAGTTCAGGAAAAAAGCAGCTATCACTCCTGAACAATCTTTAAATCCTTCAGCAATTCACAGCCCAGTCATACACAGTTGCATGGAACAGTGTTTGGGTCTGTATGTTTATGGTTTTTAGTGAGCTGGGTTGTGCCATGCCCAGGGAGCCAGGAAGCTGCACTTCCAAGGAGATATCAGTTACTGCCTATTTTGTACAGTTCATCTGCTTCTTTTACTTGACAAAAATGGTAATCACCTTCTGTATCCCACACACTCAGGCTCACATTGTTATGAATTTGGAAAATACTGTATTAAATGATTTATTTCAGCTTTATCCATTTCCTAATAATGTAATGAATTATTGATGGGGACTAGGAAAAAGAAGAAGCAGAATAGTATTTCAACACAGGCAGTTATTCAAAAAAGTGAAGTGGAAGGAAAGTGCTTTCCATGCCATCAGATTCTGAGCTTTGAAATATTTTCCTATCCAAAACTAGGACGACAATATAAAAACAACTCTTTTCAAGTACTTTTACAAACAGAAGTCTCCTCTAATGCAGGATCTGGCCAATGAACATCTAAAATCTTCTGCTAAAAATGAAAGGCAGTTTTAAAAATGCAAAAATCACTTTGGAAGAGAAGTCAGAATCTTTTAAAAAATAAGACAGAAGAGAGGTTTTGGTAATTGAAGCAAATCCTTGTGAAACACCGAAAAATGAAAAATTTAAACTGAAACTCACCCTCTCACTTAGACAAGTTTGGTTTCAATGAATCAACATCTCCTGTGGAAGATATATTACTGAACAGATCTCAGTCGTGCCTAGTATGATGAGACTTCATTTCTGACTCCACTTCCAAGGTCCACTCTATTAAAAGATGGGAAAGGAGCCAACAAGCCAAACTGCACCACTTCTTGGGGAAGGAAAGTAAGAAACACACCTGATTGATAAAGTCTCTGCTGATACTTACCAGAATATGGGGGTAAAGACAGGACCAGACCTTCCTCACAACAGCTTGGTAAAGCCTAAGAAAGACAGCAAAGGCTGCGTTAGACTTCTGGTAACATCAGTGTGCTCAGTGCTTCTGAAAGTGAGCTGTGACAGGCCACCAGGGAGCTGAGTGTCCGAAACCGAAGTATGAGAGATACAGAGGCCAAAAAGAAAATACAGAAATAATGCAAATTGTGAACATCCAAGGGCCAGTCCCAAGCCCAGTCCTGCTCAGCAGAGCTTTTTGCACATTCATGGTGCAAAACCATGCGGTTTTGGAAGTGAAACACTTGCTGAAACCCCATCTCTGAGAAGGTAATGGTCTTTGAGCCAGACCCTCAACTGTCTTTCTGCTGAATCTACAGGACTTTTGTATATAGTGAAGGAAGATCACTTTTTTAGAGACAATTGGTCATGTTCTGCATGTCTTTGGGTCCAGTCATTTGCTCTTGCTTTAGGACCACTGTTGTGGCCAGCTGCTCCTCCCCACCCCCAAAGAAAAAAAACCTGCACAGAGGATGACTCAACAGAAAAACAAAATAACTCTACAGAGGAGGACTCTAAAAATATGCTCAATTATCTGCAGTACAATGACAGCATTTGATTCAATTTGAGCCTTATGGTTTTATTATTTCTTTCTGTCAGTGGGATGCATACTGTGAACAAAAATCTTCGCGTTTTTTTGACAAAGTAGGAAATTCACAATGGAAAAGAAGAAAGGTAATGAAATCCGGAAGATGTTTTCTTCCTCTCTTTTAAAGGACTAGTAATGAGAAGGAAACTGGTTATAGTCAGAGCTGCCAGGCTATCAGATGGAATGAGATTTGAAGGGAAAAAAAATTAATGGCATGCTAAATATGTTGTTGAAATGCACTGGGAATAGCTTCACATTAAGAGGAAAACAGCTTAAAATCATGTAAAACGGAGGTCAGGCGTGAGAAGGAATGTGTCTGTAGAGAATTGTGTGCATGCTAAAAGCTGCCCACAAATTCTAAATACACACACTGAGAACTGCACAATAATCTGGTCAAACAAGGTTTTCAGAGGGGTAATTATCTGCATCCACAGCTATTTTGGGGTATACTTCATCACTGCATACTTTTTCACTTATCGCAATTTTGCATTCAGTGGCATAAACAAATATGAGGATGTGGGTCACTACAATTTTTTGCAAAAAAAGCAAAAACATGATAAGAACAGTCTTGAGTTGCTCTGTTTAAAAATGTTGAATACTTCTATCAATTTCAATTATAGTGGCCAATTTCCTTTCAGCTCCATTCTCTGAGGGAATAAGGTTTACACACTCATGCTCTGGGCATGTGCATAAGCACACTAAACTTTTGAAACAGTTGGCTAATTTTAACTGTATTTGGCAGAGGCATGATTCTCAAAGTTATTAAGGTCCTAAAAGTTTTCAGAGGAAAGGGAAAGGCTGCATTGTGCAGCGATACCTTAATGCAGAATCCACATGGGACCTCAACTTGGAGGCACAAACACATAAAATAAAATCAGTTTCCCAAAGTTCATGAAATTACTTGCTTGAACGCTGCAGCAAGCTATAATGAAAAAAAATAATCACATTTAAACCACCAAAGTTGGAAGCCTCCTTTTTAACTAAGTAGCCATCAAAATTATAAAGCCCTCTATATAGCAGATGATCTCTGGGACTCCAACAGAGGTTACTTGGAGGATGGCATCACAGCACGATCATCTTACCCAGAAAGCTTTGAAAATTATCTTGTGAATACCTAATCCACGAAAGAATGAAAGAAAGTACAAATGAACCAAAACCTTCCACTGAAATCCCTTTTAAGTTCCTGAATGATGCAGGCTCTTACTGCACGTAATAAAGAAGAACCAAATAAAGCTAAATAAAGGGACGTTCTGTGGGAAGAGCAACTGAAGGAGTGGTCCAGGGGCAGAGCAGTCCCACTTGCACCACTGTGAACGTGTGTGCGGTGACAGAGGCAAAGACCAAACAGTGTAGATAAATTGTGGGTGTAAACCTTTAATCAGCTGGAGAAAGAGAGCCTCAGCAGTATCTCTCTAGGAGAAACTTCTGTCACCACAGAAATAGAGAAGCAGCACTGGAAGCTTGTGGTCCCAGGAAAATGGCATTTTGAAATCACAGCCTCTGAGAACCTGTCTTCTAGGAACAGGGAAATAAAAAACAGCTGATGGAAAAACAAGAATAGCATTTTATTTTCTAAGCTATGGGCAGGAAATCTGCTGTAAAAGATTGGTTTGCATGAATTTGATCCTAGTGTCATTAAGTCCAAAAGCTGAAGGGCCAATAGATGATTTCAGAGACTATTCTGATGGCCTCCCATCTAAGGGAGGGAAAAGAAAAAACGTGTAAGGCATTTCCATGAGAAGTTCCGGAGTGGTATTATTCAAAAAGACTTTCCAGTTAAAGAACAGCATCCATCTTCAGTAATTCTTATTTACTGGGCAGGTTAATGAGACAGAGAGCTAAGTAATTGTTTTTAAGAAACGTTCTTTTAGAAAAGAAGGTCCAATGCAGCTGTCAGTCTTCGCAGGTCAGAAATCTACTTTCCTAAATATAAAGAGTCAATGAGCTGGTCTCTACTCAGTGTTGTAAAGTACCTCGGCCAGCTGGAGTGCTTACTACGTAGTCTATAGTCTCAGACAAGTCTGTTCTGTTTAAATTGTATTTACATGGATTTTCTTTCTGGTTTTCTATTTGTCACACTGTGTTAAATAAATCTGGCTTTATTCAAGATAATTTGGATTTATTGATTATTACTGGGGACAATTACTCTGAGTGATGTCCCAGGGGAAGAAAATGAACCTCTGGTGAGGGGCACGGCAGCTAAGGTACTGTCACACGCGGTTAAAGGCACAGGAGATCTCTCATAGATGAATAATAAGGATATTCTGGCTGTGTTCACTGCACAGACCATCTAACTGGGGATTAAAATATACACGATGTACTCAGCAACTCATAAGGGGGTTTTCATTTCTGTATCACTACATTAAAGACCATACGAAGTCACCCCTGTATCACTCCTGCTGTGTGTTTGAATCCACCACTAAGACTCAACACCAGGTCCCCGGGTGCTAAATGCCAAAAATTGAAGTAGTTTTAGAATTTCTAGCTAAATACAGTTGTAGGTGAGGTCTTGATGGCCTGTAAATGTCTAACAGGATGGAAAAGTACCAATTCTTAAGCCCTTTTAAGTCTCTGTATAACATACTGCCTCATTGCCCTTCATATAGAAAAAATCAAATAGGGCTAAAGAGAACACCCTAATATTGTTTGAACTCACACTTCTTTAAAAGGCAAATATAAAAATCCCTTTAACACAGAGAAAGAGTCACCTTGTCGCAAAAGCAAAGAACAAAGTGACATAGACCCGGTGCCCTAGAGTCACAGTTCTTTAAGATTTTAAAAGTTCAATCAGTGGCTGTTTGTTTCTATTTACATTATGATTCTTACAGTTATAGATGTGGTTTGTACCAGATACGTCATTCCTGCGCTTGTGTTTGCCTCAGATTTGTCCAGCCAGTGCCCCTGAGAGCAGAGAGGAGCACGTGGGTATCTCAGCCATGTCCCTGGGTGGGATCACTGCAACATCCCACTGATGCTACCCGGACTGCCAGTGAAAGTGATGTGCCATCACCTTGATGGGAGGATTCCCAGGCACAAACTGGATAGTGCTGATTTGGTGTCACTACACACTTCTTCTGAATTTTATGCATTTTCAGTTGGAGAACAACCTAGGGGGAAAGAAAAAGGATTCTGAGGGAAGCTGTGTCCCCTTTCCAAAGCTTGATGGATAGAAATAGACGCTGCTATTCAGAAAATTGAGATGGGAATAACAGGAGGTTTCTATTCATCCTTGATCAGCCCATTATAAAATTCTCACTTGTTTAAGTCTTGCAAGCAAATAGCAGGGAACTAAAAAGACATCAGATGAAACCCCTGCATGTGCTGACATGTCTTGGCACTGGCATGGCTGCATGGAGAGGGGAGAGAGTAAATGAGGGGTGAGGTGTAGATAGGGATTATTTCAGCATTTTTCTCTCTCTCTAGGGCTGAATATTTGTGCATGTTCCTGCTCACTTGCCTCTAGCAGAGGCAGTGGACAAGGAGAGAGATCATGAAGATTTACAGCTGTTCGAAGCGGAAAAGAAATCAGGGCAAAGGCAGAGAAGCCCTCGCTGTTCACACACTCCTGGGGACTATTTTCCCCCCCTTTGTTTTGGTTCTTTACTTAAGAGTTCATCAACGTTTAAATACACAGAGAGCCCTTTCTCATAGGACAACAGTGACCAAGGGGAAAAAGAGAGGAAAAAAAAGCACTTTTATTTTAGATGCTATCTGCAAGTAGTGTATGAGATTTACACTGAATCACTAGCTGGATAGTTGAAAGTGCTTCATTTAGTCTATGCTCACAACCATGCAGGCTTCAGTACAGCTTTAATGTGCCCTTGCCTCTCAGGGTAAGGGCACACACAGGAATTCAGAGACCTAAAAATGCAAATAGAAAATTAGGTAAGACCGTAGTGATTTGTTCAGTTTCTCTCATGAATTTTGGTAGCCACTAAGATCACACACAACCTGCTCATCTTAGGACCCCAGGAAAGCTCATTGTTCTCTGACGAAGCAGCAGAGCTTTATGAAGCACTTACTTACCTAATTTTATTTACTTTGTCACTTACTCCTAACCGTCCATTTATCTTAGTTATATTCACCGTGGTAACACCAAAATGCTTCATAGTCTTTAAAGTATTTATCCTGAATCTTTCTTATCATTAACATATTGCTTTTGTCATGCAGATAAAGGACTTTTCTGCCCTTGCATAAGATGAGGGACTTGGAGCCATGATTTGAATATCCATACAGCGTGGCCAGCCTGTATAGGAAAGTGGCCCAGGTTCATGTCCATCGATGTGAATACATTGCTTCCACATCATTTACACCTAGCTGTGAATCTCCGCTGGGCAATGTAGATTGACAAAGCAGATGTACTCCAGAAGACAACTACATCTAATTTCAGCTGAAAGCAAAATTACTTGTAACCAGCCATTTTCTATGTAACACCACAGAAAAGGAGGACTTTAAATAATAGGTAGGTGTCTTTGAGTTTCTCCACATAAGTGATGTAAGAAGCCTGTAACAAAGCTGAAAATTGAACAGACTCTAAACCCTGTCTCTCACCCTACAGCTGGTTAATTTTTTTGTGTTTTCCTGCAGTAAAATAAATGAAGTAGACAGGTATAACCACCTATTTTAAGATGGATGTTTTCCTTCTGTGTTGTTTCTTCCCATTTTTATCTTTGGAAACAAAAATGGACATTATCATTCTCTGTTCAGCATTCAGGAGGAGGTGTTTGACTTGCCTGGAAACAGAGAAAATTGAGGATGGGAATGGGGGGCAAAGTGAATCAAAAACACAGGCAGAGCCTGTGTTTTGGAAAGTTTGTAATAGTTGTACTGCGTTTCAAACAGAAGCCCAGCAGACAGAGAGATCCTGCAGAGATTGCAAAAGATGTTGGAAGTACTCTTACATTGCAAAACCCAGGACAAGGAGGACACACACGCATGGCACAGTAAGCTCTGCCCTTGAAGTGCAAAATCTCTTTTTGCAGTGAAACACTGGCACAGGTTGCCCAGAGAGGTGGTAGATGCCCCATCCCTGGTAACATTCAAGGTCAGGTTGGACAGGGCTCTGAGCAACCTGGTCTAGTTGATGATGTCCCTGCTTATTGCAGGGATGGGGGCAGACTAGACTTAAAGACTAGTCTTTAAAGGTTCCTTCCAACCCAAGCTATTAGATGATTCTAAAAATGTATTTGTTGACAAGCCCAGAAGCTTGTGATGCCCATTTCCTCCCCTTTGACACAGGTCCTCCTGCCCTCAAAATAGTCTTTGAGCTACATTTTGTCTTTGGCTCCCCGTACTTGCTCACGGGGGACACAATTCCCTGCAGCTGACTGCACTCCCAGGGTGACACATGGGTCGTTCTTTTTCTCCGTTACCGTTTAGGACTAGTGGTACAGGCACAACCCACCGAGCCAAGGGGCTTGGGAGGGAAGCAAAGGCTCCTCCAGGGACACACCTGGGCATGTGCCATCCAACAGCCCTACATGATGACCAGCCACAGCCCTGCAGTAGGTTTCTGTGCCAGTTATCCACATACTAGCCCCGAAAACTGGGCCACAGGTTTTTTCTGCCTCAGTCTGAAGGAAGAGAAAGGAATTTCAGTCCAGATTGCAGCTGGGTGTTGGGAGCGTTACACTCTGTTCTTGGCGGTGGAACTTCCTTGGGGATGGGAGGGAGAGTTATTGATTTATTTATTTATTACTATTTCACAGCTGGCCTACCTCTTCCACCATCACGTGCAGTCAAAACATGGCCATGTTTCCAGCGGTGACAAGCTGTGCTGTTGCTGAGCATAGAGACAATTTCACCTGAACCTCCAAGAAATCTTACAGATTCATACCCAGTTCCCAGAGTTCTGCCTCTTACTAAGCACTATTTTCTATGAATTGTTAAAGCAGGATTTTGTAAGTTTACTGAAGATATGTTATGAAAGCTCTAAATATTTGGAAAGTTGCGAAACCATACATATTTAAGAAGCATTAGCAGCGTGCCTTGAGCTAACTGACATTGCTATACTTGTGTGCTGTTTTGGCACCCAGAAATCTGAAATTTGTCCAGCTACCACTGTATTCCCCACCTTCTCCTGGACTATATGTGGAAACATGCGGACCATTAACAGAATACCATGTGTCAGAAGGAGACCCAGCAGTCTCATAATTCTAATAAAAGGCCTAATGAAGAACAAAGAGATGCTGCAAATGCACCCTGCAGAAATGCCATCCATGAGATATTAAAACCCTGCAGTACAGCCTGTCTGGCGTATCCTCGCTTCAGCTCCTGATGTCCATCAGCGGTGGCACAGCTGGCCACCCCTGCCCCTGCCACACCAGCTCGGGGTGTCCTCACCCTCCCACTTTTTGCACGACAGCACAGACACAAAGAGACATTCACACCAGAGACCAGCCTTCTGATGTGCCTGCCCGTGCAGATCCAGAAGAGATCTAAGCCTCATCCCTGGTATTTTATTTCAAGTGTCTTTTCTGTAACTCCTTCCTCCGTAGGTTAATGAAGACTTAAGCACTCCGTCTCAGCAGCACTGATGTAAAACGGCTGCTTATTGCCTGTTCCATCTCACTGACTTTTATTGTGATACTTAAACCAAAATGGTGAACTATTACACTTCATAGCCTGCAAATAAAAGCAGAATGTTAAAAAGCAGAGGCTATAACCTCTGATCCAGTCAAAATTGCTCTAAACATCTAAGGCTCATAATCTTGAGACAACTTTACTGGGCTCCAAAGAGGCAAGGAATGGCATGGATTATCATCCACTGCATATGAGAGACTTTAATTGCAATGCTACAATTTTTATTCTACCCATGCTCAAAGATAACAGAAGAAATCCTAAGCCAGCATGTGAAACAGCTCAGCTCCATTGACTTCAGCAGAGCTAATCCAGTTTACATCAGTGGGAATTTAGCCCATTAGCTGGAAGACTTGAATAATCTGCAGCAGGTAGGAGATATTGGTTCCCCTTTTCTTTGAACCACATAAAGAAGCCACTGAGGTGATGGCAGCCAGTTTCCCGTTTCCAAAGATCCACCTGCTCTGCAAATCATTACAACTACAAACACTGCATTTCCAATTCTGCACTTCACCGGAGCCACTTGGGCAGTGCAATATCCACTTTTAGAGCCAGGAGGTCCTGGGGGTCAGGTCCACAGTGGCTTGGGCACAGAAATCAAATAGGAGAAGGGAGAGAGTTGGCTCTCAGTCACAGTTTCAGCTTCCTGATCTTTGGGAAAGCCAGAAGCCAGTTGAAACTGGCTCAGCTTAGAGGAGGGAAGGGACTGCTTTTTGCTGTAGCCTCACTCTTTATGCACATGCAAGTATGTTCTGTTAAATTTGAAATAACATTGTTTTTAAGGATCTACCTTAGATATATACAAGTTAGCCAAGATGGATTTAAGTGCCATATTCCAACACACTTCCCAGCCAGGCAGTGGAAAAGCACTGTTGAACCAAACACAGCCTGGCTGGAGACCTTCAGTAACGCAAGCGTACCAAGCCGTTAAACATTTCTTATGTAGAAAACTGAGGGGCTGACACTACTCAGAACTTCTGGTTTTACACTGAGTGGAAAGTCAAAGCAGTTAACTTGCAAGGATTAAATAGTCTGAGGGATTTCTGATTTGGCCCAAAGCAGGGAAAATTGGTACTCTCACAAAAGGAGCCTGTTCATGTGGAACCTGTACACATTTCAGAGCTCGTCTTTCTGCTTCTGGTTTCCTCACTGGTAAATCTGAGCAGGTTGCTGGAAGCCAATACCTTTGGGGGAACTAGAAAAGAGGAAAAACTCCTATGAAGATCTGCAAAATCAGGCATGGCAGCCTTTCAGGAGGACCCTGTTCCCTTCAAAAATGTCCATTCAAGCAAAGAAGTTTTCTGGTTAGAGCAAAGCCCCAAGGACCTCTGCTAGACCCTGGCCAGGACCCTGGAGTAACAACTGAGAAGATTGCCTCCCATAGAGCACACCTTTGTAGGTAACCCTGGTTTAATGAGACACTGGGAATTTACCCAGCACTAAGTGAAAAAACCGAGATAAGATTTTTTAAGTGACTCACTGTTTGGAAAGTCTTTTGGGGTACACGAGTCAAGACACCTAAATCTGTTAAGGAACCTAGGAGGGACCAGACTTCAGAGAAGAAATAGATTTACAGATAACGGATTTACAGATCAGGTTCTTTAAAAGCTGCCTCAAGGTAGGGAATAAAAATAATGTCAAACAAAATAAGTACTACCAAGGTAACCCACAGTCTATATTTGCTATTGAAAAATCTTGTTTAAGATCAGTAGAATTCAAAATAATTTGCTCCTGCACATGGCAGAGCTGAGGAAATTCTTGCTACAGGAAGCTGAAGGTGAAAAAAGCTTGAAAGTATTCTAAAAGGGGTTGGAAAACCTCTTGGACAAAAAACACCTCTTGAGGTTTCTTAGAAATATATATTCACCAATGGAAAAAAAAAAAGAAAAGGAAAAAGAATGAAAAAAAAAACCCCCAGCAACAACAAAACATTTTATGGTGGGTAAAGATAACATTTATAGCTCAAGAAGTGCCTGGGCCACCAAACCCTGGGAGAGTGCTATGGGGGAAGTGTCTCCATCTGTCTTATCCGTTCTTCTGTGCTCCCCTAGACTACCCCTATCCAGCCACTCAAAAGGAGAGGGCATCTGGCTAAGCAGGTCTTGGTCCAAATCAGTGCAGATGTTTTCCTATGCTTATATTCTTATGTCTGAATACCTTTATGGAGGTAATAATCTATGGAGCTCCTGGTAACTGTGAAAATGACGCTGGTCTGTACCTAATACTTTTTGTCTAGACTTTACAATGACCACTGGTTCTTTCTACTTTAGAAAGAAGGAACTCAGTCCAGTAGTTTGGCCCCTCCAATCAAAAAAAGAAAAAAAAAAAAAAAAGAAAAAGAAAAAGAAAAAAAAAAGGCTTTGGAAATACCTGAAAATAAATGTCTTTAAGGGAATAGCAGTTTGCTGTAACATAGTAGCAGCATAAAAGTTCCTGCGCTTTACCTCTGTGAAACAGCAAAGCCGAGAGAGATCTATCTCCAATTCCCAGGAACTGATCACCCCCAAATCTTCACAGAATCCCCAGGGGACACTGAAGCACTCTTATATCCTTTTTACAAAACCAGGGAAGTAAAGCACAAGTAAAATAAGTGATTTACCCAAGGTCCCGCAGGAAGCCTGCAGTGCACCGTGGCGTTAAAACTGAGACTCCTTATTCTTGGACAAACAGCAGTGCCCTGAGGCCAGCCAGGCTCTTGGGAGCAGAGTCCAGGTCAGCCCTGGCTGAATTGCCTTGCTTCCCCCTCCTCCGAGGCATCCCCCGGCTGCGCCCAGCGCCGTGCGTACTGTGACCTGCCGCCTCTACAGCCACGGCTCAAAGCCAAGGGAATTCAGTTCCCCCTCTTGAAATCCACTCTCTCTCTCATGGTAATGAGCACTTTAATCTATCAGGAAAATGTAGAGCTTCTTGGCGCCGCTTTTTATTTCTGAGCTGTGTTTTCTCTCTCTCTCTTTTAGGTTAATTTATCTGATTACATGCAATGCACTGCAGCCGTGCTAAGGTACCAGTCGAGTTTCCACTTGGAGGCTTGGAGGAAAGATTACCATTAAAACGTGACTTCCATCCACTCAGCTGAAATTACTATTGATTGCCAAAGAAAAATATTTGTGCTGTGAAGCTGGGAGCTATGATGTTGAACCATATTAACATAATGTTAGCATAGCTACGGGTGTTTAGTGGCACGCAATCAGATTTGAAATGAACGTTGATTATAGATTGAGATTAATGTTCACATATTCATAGGAACACAATGAAAAGAGCAATTTCCTTTCTACTACAGATCAATGGTTTCCCCATTCAATTATACAGCTGTAATAATTGCATTATGCGGAAATATTTCTTAATGGCTTATTTCATTCTTTCTGTTTGCCTGTGTGTGTGTGTGTGTGTAAGAGCTGTGTACTTGCACGCACACATGCATGTGTGAAATCTTTTGTCAGTGGTACTTGCCAAAGCCTGCATCCAATGCAAAATACTTTAATTACTAGTGCAAATGTGTAATCTTTGGCTAAGCTAATAATCTCTTGGCATTTTCCCACTCTTCTCTTTATTCCCCAACATCACCCTCAGATTTCTCTGCTTGTTTAAGGTTTCAACAGCTGGATCCCACTGCTCAGCAGATACGCCAGTTTTGGTTTGTGTGCAGCTCTGAATCCCCAGTGTTGGCCTCAATGGCACCACCACACCAGAGACACCCCACTGGGCTCATGCCAGCGTGTCCCACTGGTTTAGTGCTCATAGAAGCTGGACTTTTGGTTAGAAGCACTGTGGTCTGGCACAGCTGAAACTCCTTGCTCTCTTAGTGCTGTCCATCCACTCATTGCAGTTGGTGTAACTAAGCACAGGACTAATTAAGCAAAATAACTTCCTATGAGCTCCCAGCCTTGTTCTTCCCAGTCAGGGATTTGGACTCAAATTAAAAATAAGGCCTTGAATGCTGAAGGCACATCTGCAGAAACAAAACACAATGGCTAGACATCCTATTTTATCTTACAACCGAGGCAAGATAGGACACCTTCTGAAGGGAAATGTGACAGTAAATGGAGACTAGCTGCAAAAGCACCCAAGGCATTAAGGTAGAAGAATCTTCTCTTCCTATTCTAGTGCAATGCTGCGTGAGGGAACTCTTTTTCATTTTCCACAGAAGTAACAGTTCCCACTTACCCTCTTTTTTGCTCAAAAACATATTAGCTCAGATGTATTCTCCTTCTATGAAAGGACCACCTTTAGTTTCCTAGTTTGGTGGGTCAGCAGTCCACAGGAGAAGAATGTGTCTTAGAAGAGAATGGACGTATGTTCCTGAGGGAGTTCATATGGTGGGTGTGAAAGAAAAAATTTTGCACAGAAAAACACCAAGTCCTTCAGAGAGAAGCAGGCTGTAATAAAATAACAGTTTCAGGAGCTGATGGAACAGCTTACAGTGCATTACTTGCATCTGCTTTAGGGGATCTCCTGTTATTGAACTTTTGGGCTTCAAATGACTTGAAAACATCTCTGCAGAGATATTCTGTTAGATAGCAGCATTGCCCACAATGCGTGTGCAGAAGCTTGTACTCCAAGCTGCCTCCCAACGGAAGCCTGCAACTTTTCCAAGCTCTGTATCAGACACATCTTACAGACCATATTGCTAGCAATGATAAAAACTAGTATTAGAATAAAAGAAGTTTTCATAAGCCACAAAGAGTAATGCATTTCAGAGGTTGTTCAACTTCAAAGCTGAGGGTAAGGGTATTCTGGTCGTACACCGTTTCTGCTGACTGTGCTCACTGCACTAGCAAGAGTTACAAGAAACTGTCACAGTCACCATGTGAGATCTGCACCATATATTTTAACTGGCTTGACTTCCCCAGGAGTGTTCAATTTTTCTCTATGAAAAAAAAGCTTCTAGCAACACAACACAAAGCTATTCCTCAGCATGGTGTGGCTTGTTGCATTTGTCCGTCTTACACTGCAAAATCTTTGAGGTAAAGAATTAATTTTCGCACGTTTTTTGTTTTTGCATCCAGAAAAAAAGATGTCCTCATTTTGGTATATTCTAGCATTCCACATTGTAGGAGAAAAACACAAACTGTGCACAGCACACAAGCAGGATTCAAAGTTAGGTGTCAAACTAGTTTTAGCTGTTTTAGAAGACCCCCCCACCACCACCACCATCTCTTGATATGTGGAAGGAATTACTACACAGGGTTTACAAGAATTGCAGAGTCACTATTCCCCTTGTGATGCTGAGTCATCAGATGGTAACAAATGAGCAAGAATGAGGCAACATGACCCACTCATTCAGCATTTGAACTGCCTCCCATTTTCCCCTTTCCTTAAAGTTTCACATCTCTCTTCACTCGTCTCAGTTCGTCAGAAGTCACATGGAGGGACAGGAACAGTTTCATCTCGTGTGCATTCTTGGTTGCCAGACAGTGGAGTTTCACAAGGAGTGGTGTAGTTGAAGGGTCTTGCCTGGAGGAGAAATAGATGGAAGTAATAGTTGCTTTTGTTAAACTAAGTATTTGGGCTTTTGGGAGGTGGGATAAGAGAAGTTAAATGAATGGAGAATGTGGAAGAAATGAAACAATTTTGATAAATCCCAGTGAACAGAAAACAGCATTCAAAGGCTATAATGTTTAAGATTTTGAAAACGTAGCAATTTTGAATGCATGTATTTCTGAGACCTTCTGGGGAACTTTGTTCTTAGAAAAGACATTTTAGTTTTCCAACTTTTTGTTTAACTGTATACCGAATTGTTGAGTCTGTTTTGAAGGTCCTGGTTCTTTTTTTGTGCTTCAGTCACTCCCAACAAGACGGTCCAGTCCCACCTAACTGAAACTTACTTGAAAAACAGCAAATATTTGTGCTTACATAGATGCTAAATTGGGCCGTCAGGCACACCGGTGTAACTGCCAGTGGATGTTCTGCTCATGGAATCACTCTGGGTTCACAACAGCACCAAGGAACTGGAGTGTGACACAGTCTGGCTCCTACCTGACCCACCTGGCGGCCTGGCCTCACCTGTAGTGGACACAGATTTGCAACAAGGGGCTTCGAACTACAAGCTTAAAAGTCCCATTGCCAACTACTGTATTTACCATGACCATTCAAGGCAGGTATTCTTCAGTGTTCTGTAGAAAGGAAATTATTATGTGAATTATTAGATCACCAAGGCAGCAAATGCTCAGAAGAGGCTAACATGTTTTTACTAATAAATTGCTGAAGAGAGCCACAATATATACATTTAAGAGAGGAGAGAAAGAAAGCAGCGTTCAACAATCTTCCTGTCCCAGACTTCCCTCGGAAGCTGAGGGAAACATGAATTTCACCAAACTTTGAATTAGCTTCCTCTGGAGAAGAGATATGTCTTTGGCACAGAAACCTAGGGAGGGATTCATGTCCCCTGGCTCCAGACAACTCCAGTGCAGACAACTGTGTGCGATCCAGTCACCCATGATTCATTTATGGTGGAGTCAATGGAGGAAAGCAGGGATTTCTAAATCATGATTAATGACCAATTTTTGTCAAGCACATCAAGATGAGATGAATTGTGCTTTGGAACTGTTGACTATTCTCCATAGTCTGTAGGAGAAGGTACACAACTAGCTCTTGTGGAGGTGTTTAGACATTTACAGTTTAGGTATCAACAGTCAAAGTTTGGAAAAAGTGAATCTCACACCTTTTTCCTAAATAACATGAAAAATACAAGAATCTGAGTATTTGTATGAGCAAAGGTCAGAGTAACAGGTTTTCTTTAATAAACAAATACCTGACTTTTAAAAGTGGTAACATTTAGTAGCTAATTATCACCTCTTCCTTCTCTTCAGCAAAAAATAAGGGAGCAGAATCTGCTAAAGGCTTGTTCAAGCACAGGTTAATCTGAAATCACATCTTATTAGATGGGAAACGTAAAGAAATGCTTTGTTCACCAGGTTATTTTCTACAGATTTTCTGAGTGGCCTATAATTTGGCCTAACACTTTACCTTGGAAATGTGGAAGCATATGGCACGACCTTCAACTCCTAATAGCCTTCAAGAAGCTGAAGTTGGATTATTTGGGGTCATGGGTAACAACTGAGAAGTCATAGGTCAAATTCAAAACCATATTACATCTCTAGAAAAAATTACCTTTCCAATAACTTCTGGCATGACCTCTAGCGCCGATTAGTCTGTGAGGGGCTTTTGTCATCCATTCACACATTCATGTATTCAAAATCTCCGGATCAAATATGAAGAAAAGTTCTTTCACCTTGATTGTTATGGTAGAATGTTTTTCCTTAAGGACAATTCTTGTTTTAGAAACACTGTATTTATATTAAATACTTTGCCAGTGAAGCTGATTTTAATCATATGCATGAATTCCACCAGCGCTGCTCTACAGAATACAATGGAAATATCATGAGATCAAATAAGTAGATTTTCCCCTTTTGGGGACAGATACACTTTTAAGAGAGGCATTGATATCCAATAGCTGTCTTAATTTATGACATGCTTAATTTTGTGCATGATTACTATAGCTGCCTTTGTAAAGGAGTGAAAATCCATGTTTTAATATTCTGTACTCAGAGGCTTTGTTCATGGTTACAGTACTGCTTGTGCAGGTGCACAAGTCTTCATGACTGATAGGAGCAGCAGACACCCTGGCCATCAACACGGTGAAAATTAATATTTGAGTATCAGTGAGGCAGGCATAAGGGACACAAAAGGTCTGGAGATACAACAGAACCCAATTTGTGTTTATCCACTTACTTAACCTGAAGCAAATTTCTCCGCAAACTAGAACTGCCTTCCCTGGGATAACATCCTCAAATGAACAGAGATGAAGCTTCTTTCTGCCTACTGGTTCAGTCCTCTCAGGAAAAAACATGACTTGATTGTTCTGTACATCACCATGACGAGAGCTTGGCCAATGCCAACTGCATTTATATGTATAAAAGAAAGAAACAGAAAAGTGACAAAATTAAAGTGGGAGAAGCTTGAACAAAAAGACTTACAGAAAAAACCCTCTTTATGTTGCCTATCACTGCTACATAAGCAAATATAGTTCAGTATGTCTCTGAAGCACCCATATGCTTTCAGATCAATAATATGTGATATCATTGGTCAGATATTAATATTTTAATAATAGTTCAAAGAAAGACTAAAAATTCTACCAGTTGTCATAGGAGATGTTTCCTGTTGGAAAATAACATGTTGACAGATTGCTTGTTTTATAACTGTGCTTCTCCTAGCTTATACTGGGAAGCTGATGGAAGAATTACAATTCCCAGGCATGTTAGGCATTTATTTAGGAGACCACTGACCCAGCCTTGTGAATCAGTGTCTTGTGAAAGCTGAGTTATTGTCATAAAAAGTGTAAACACAGCACACTTGAGGAAGTGAATCTCTATTTGCATCAAAGACAGAGCAAGTTTTGTTCAAGAGGGAGAAATATCTAATTGTCTAAATTGTTTGGGGTTTTTTTTAGGTATGTCTAAAATTGGTGCTAGAAGCTGCATCTGCAGAGGAGGCTTGACGTCCAAGGGAATTTGACTTCTGCACTCCAGGCTGGAGCTGAATTTCATCTTTCAGATTCATTGCTAAAGCGTGTTGAAACATTTGTCTCTCCCATGGGTTAACAGAAGTCTGAAAATTTGAGAATTCAGCATATACCACACTGGATTCATTACCTAATCACAGTTAACTGGAATGCCTTGTGTAGGGACGCCGTGAGGTAGTTCTATATTTTTCTCTTTACTCTTTTTGTAACCTTCCATATTACAGTCTTTAGCCTTCAAATGACATGCTAGAAGGAAAACTTACTATTTGGGAAACAGCAACCTGACAGGAAGAAAGTATATGTTGTAGTATGCTCTGCTAATGTGGCTTACAGCTCTGCCTCTGCGAACCTTTCCTCCTCTGCACTAGTATCCTCTGCCCCTTGGTCTGGGTATCTAAATTCTCAACGTCAGCTGTTTTTGTGTTATGCTGATGAAACAAATCTACAGCTTGCTTTTAAAGAAAAGGGCAGGTTCCTTTTCTGGGCATGTTGTTTTTCCACCAAGCTCTGTTAGTTTTCTTCCCAGTGGAAGAGTACTACTGGGAACGCCCGAGGGTTGTCCTGGCTGAAGGGTGACCTACCTCTGCCTGTAGCTCAGCAGCTGGGGAAGGACCTGGGAAGCACAGCTGTACCAGTCAGTGGGACTGCTAATGTGCTTGGTGGTAGGTGCAGATGGTTTTGGAAGAAGCATGATTTGGAAAAGTCTTGCTGAACAGTCTTTTGCACTAAATGCCAAACCTGTACCAAGATGAAGATAGACTACAGCTTTTTACCAACATTTCTGCATTCCAAGAATGAGGAACAGAGCCCTGCTGGGAAAAAGAATGAAAAATTCAAGTAGGAGACTTTACATCAGGCTGAAACCTTCATCATCACAGGTTAGCGTTATGAAAAGGCAACCCTTGTGTTAGGGTTATGCTAGGTAGCACCTTGTAACTGGAAGGGCTTATATGTCACGCTACATTGAAATACGCAAACACTTTTCACCTCAGCTCAGTAAGTTCTTGGCATCAATCACAACCGCCTCCTTCTTCACCTGAAGTGGTTTACACAAAACTGCCCATAATTCACTCTTTCTGAGGTTCACCAGCTCAATGAACCAAATCAAACCACCCCTGCAGATTACAGCAGGCTTACTGCTGCTCTCTTCCCTGCGCACCACGGAAAGCAGGAGGTAAGTAGAAAGGCACTTGCAGTGCACCCTGTCTGCGTGAACCGGCCTCATTCTTCCTTTCACATGTGAAATTCTGGATTCACCCTCCTCTCTCCACCTTCCCCAGCAGCTTCCCTCCTGGCTGGGTAAAAGCCATGCCAGATGTTGCTTTGTTCCTTTGCTTTATAGCAATGTTGCTGCTGCCCTTTGTGTGCAGATGTTGGGGTCAGGAACGCCAGCATCATACTCCTTTCAACATTTTCTTTTTAACCTTCCCCTCCACACAGTTCCTCCTTGTCTCTGCCATCCAATATGCAGTTACGCAAAGTCCGTTCACACACGTGCTGAGTCCTCAGGGTCTATGGACCAAAGAAAGCGGCATGAGCACAGACTGCTGTGCTAGCACTGGCTTTTGCACAGTTCAGCTCCTTGCTGCAGTGGCCAGGCACTCTGATACTGGAAATTTCAGCTTCCAGTCTTGAGAGGCAGGAATCAGAAAGCTCCAGAGCCTCCTCATCCAGCAGAGCTGAAAAGGTGAATGAGTGCCCTGACTGCCTCCTGGTATCTTCTAGCTGCGGGCCAAGGATTTCTTAGAGCAAAGCATCAAAGCAGAGTGCTGAGTTGTAATACGAGGGGGTACGGAGGAGCAAGAGGATATTCTTCTTTCTTTCCTTCCTTCCTTCCTTCCTGGGGATTCCTGGCAGTTAAGCTGAGCTCAAAAGCATGGAAAGATCAGGAAGCTATTTCAGTGGATGAGGCCTCTGGCACGTACGCTTCAGTCTGGTGAGCATCTTGGTGAATGCTTTGCAGTGTGGGAGGTTCCATGCTGAGATCAACAAGTCTTCCAACCTTTAGTGCTATTCTGGTTCAGATGGAAGCCCCCATCTGTTATTATCCTCAAGAGTCTCCCTGCGTAGCAGGGTCGTCCCTGGATGTGAAGCTACAGCTGATCAGATGTTACTTGCACTTCTTCAGTAGGTGGAAATTTAGAGACTTACTGACTTACTGTGTGTGGTAAACACCTTCCTGAAAACTGTATCGCCGCCTGGGGGGTAGGAAGCCAAAAAAAGCAAGGCAAAGAGCAAATACATAAGTTTCTATTGCGCTTAAAGACCTGACTTTCTTTGCAAGTGAAAATGAGATTTATGTTATCAGTCTGCTCCCTTAATGATCATTTGCTGACAATGTAAAAGCATCACTTAATGGAGTATGAATGGCAATCTCCACTGAAGAAAGAGCTCTGATTGGGATGTCAGAGTTTGGTCCAGGTCAGGTTTGAGGTATGCTACCAAAATACTGAAGGGACTGAAGAGGGTCAGAAAGACAGAGGCACATGCCACAAAAATTTTAATCAATTAATTTAGCCTGTTTCTTTTTTTCGTTGCTTGCAAAATGTTCACGGGCTGATTACAGTTTCTCCAAATCCATTTCTTATTCAAATTTACTGAATGGCATCTTTTGCCCTTTTAAAAATAAATAATATTGACTGATTACAAACAATTCTGTGGGAGGACATGCTGTTCAGTATTCAAAATATGGTCTGATTTAGCTAATGACTTGGTCACATGGATCACACGGCATCATTTCTCCTCTGCAAGTGACAGCTATAGATCTTGTGAGTCAGGCAGAAAATCAGAATTCACCAGGGCTACGGATACTAAGGGAGTAGGATCTGATAAACAGGTTAAGGGATTTTTAAACTTGGAGCATCCTAGAAGAAAAAGCAGCCCCACTGAGATCTGCTGGCTGGGTGCAAAGGTTATATTTAACTTTTTTTCCTTGCCTATCTCAGACAGAGGCTTATACCAGAGAGCCAGAAAGTCCCTTTCATCTGTGCATGTCCTAACTAATTTTGAATCTTCAAAAAATGCGGAATGGAAACGGAGCACAAGCGAAGGAACATACAGGGTATGGCAAAATCTTGGATTTACCTTTGAGCTGTCTGACCAGCATGTTCTCACTGCAGTAGAAAGGATTCTGCTTTGCTGTTATTATAAGCCAACAGTAAATTTTTTACCTCCTGGTGGAAAAATAAAACCCCAAACACAAGAATTGTGACTAAAGGAGAGACTGAGACAAAGTGTCATCTCAGCGTCATCCTGAGCTGAGGAATTTTACACCCCACCTATTCCCCCAGCGCTGTGCCTACAGTCTGTGTCTAGTTCCAAAAAGTCAGACACATGAGCGGCCAGCCTGAGGTCACAGGAGGGACGGGGCACTCCTGTCCTGCGGCACATGGAAATGTCTAGATGCTGCATCTGCAGTGCTGGGGACTGTTACGAACATGTTAAATGCCCATCTGTCAGGAAAGACACCAATTGAATTAATCTCACTCTGTGACCAGTCTGGACAATCTCATGAGCTTCCTTCCAGTCCTTTTTTTGGGACTGGACAGAATATAAGAAAAAGGTCCCCAGATCCTCCTTGCCCAGGCCCTGACTGAAAGACAATTTATTCCAGGCTTCCATCTCCTGAGGCTCTTCCAAAAAGAGGGTAACCCAAGTGACTTTTGAATGCAGCCACTTGAAGTTCATCGTTTCCAGGTTCTGTGCAAGTGAAGGTAGATTGCCTCAAATATTTGCATAGCCCAGTGCCGGGAAGGAGTGTGAGTACAGATGATGCAAATCAAACCTGTATCTGAATGAAGTCTGCAGTGTTATTTCATTTTTTGCAGCATCACCAAGGTCTAAGCAGATGTGATTCTGGCCTAATCTGAAATGCAGGACCATAATTAGATTGAAATATCGGGAAAAGCATGGAAAAGGAAGGCTTGAGGGGCTCTGGCAGGGCTGTGCAGGACTAGCCGCACATCACCTGCCTGCACGGGAGAGCCTCTGGGGCCTTCTGCTCACTGCAGGACTGTTCCCAACTTTACATTAAAGCTAAATTTAGCAACACAAACAATATGATAGAGTCATATGGAAAAAACCTCAGAGACTGTGAATCCATAGCATTATTACCAGCACAGAGTTATTCCAAAACAGCTGTTAAGATGTAGGGGTGTGTTTATGCACGAAAATCCAAGTGGAAGTCTTTATGGCAAGGAACACGTGCTTGCTCTTATAAATCCACCTCCCACCCCTATTTTTTTGCAGTTTCACCCTATTGTCAAATTCTATTTCTTCCACTACTTTTGCCTTCCAAAGAAAGCAAACATGTCCCATTTCCAGCAAAATGCTTATTCTGTGCCCGTCTTCCCAGTGCTAATGGCTTTCTCAGATGGAAGATGTCGTGCTAGCAAGAACCAAATGAAAAAATAAACAATTAATGGGCAGGATTCATTGTTTTTTACATGCCTTAAAATTTTGCTTTCCAGATTGGCAGCACCATGGGAAACCCAACACTTGAAGGAAGAGCAGTGCATATGGTGAATATGGGGGAAGAATTCTGAAGATGTAATTCAGGTAAGTGAGAGCTGAGAGGGTTTTTTTTCTTCTTTTCTTCCTCTTTCTTTTTTCTTTCTTTTTTTCTTTTTCTGTTTTTTTTAGGCAATGATTTTATAGCACATATCATCAAGTCCATATTAAACTGTTTCTGGGCTAATGCTTTCCAGCCTTGACTCTTAGACTTAGTAATTGTTCCAAATAGTACTTTAAAATGTCTTAGCTGTATAAATACAAGAGATCTCAATGTTTCCCTTGTGGAATAAATCAAAAACAAATTAGATTAAAAATAAATTTATTTTTTTAGTATTTCCAAGTATGTATTGGCCAAAGAGGGAAAAAAAAATCTCTATCACATGAAAAGGACTTGATGTTCCTAATGATATTTTAAAATTAACCTCTAATTTGATATTAGGTTTGGATGCAAAAAAGGCCTCAGAGAAAGCCTACATACATTAAGGTCTGCAGGGCAGAGTTACAGAAGAAAATCAAGTTCAATAAGGCAGCGACTTGTTCTTGGCTATCGGACTTCGGGTAGAGACCCTCTTAACGTGTCACATGAACCAGCTGCATACAAAGCACTGGGAAAGCTAGGTGCCAAGCTGCAGGTTGCACAAAGGAGCTGTTATATCATCATGAAACAAGCTTCATCCCATAGTAGCACCATCTGTCAGGGTCCCCATAGCACCCCACTAGCAGCACAAAGTGGTTTTCTGCACAAAAATGTGGAATTGGAACTGCTCCAAAGAGCATTTGCATTCAGTGGTGAGAGCTTTGTCCAGTCTGATTTTAAACTAACCATCAATTCACGTTTTTGCCATTTCCAATGATTCTTTTGCCATGATTACATTTTCTTAATTAATATTTTGCTATATATTAACTGTCCTTTATTAAATGCAGATTTGCAGAGGATTAAACCACAGAATAAATCCATGTTCTATTAAATATCACAGTAAAAATCTCGATAAGCAGGAGTGTTTTCCTTTGTTTTAGAAATCAATGGATATTTAATTAACATGGGGTAATAACTCTTGCAACTAGAAGAATCCCTTCTGATTTAAATGAAATCATTACGTATGTTAAATGGGAACACAGATATATTTGAATAATTTCAAAGTTCTCTACAAAAAAGAATGAATTTAAACACCCTCCATTCTTCCAGCCTGGTGCAAAATTTGATGCTTTATCCCAACATCTTCCTAACCTGGACACTCAGACACCCACTGAAGAGGAAATGCGGAGAACTGCTCAGAGGCCAGGATGCCTGGCTGAAGGAATGCAAACCCATGCCATTTCCCAAAGCATTAGGCAATTCCTCCTGGCAATAGCTGGTAGTTACTAGAGACTGTGTTTGCTAAAGGTTAGAACATCCACATGAGACACAAGCAGTCTTCCCATGAGCATTGAGTTGACTCTCATACACTAAAAATCCTTAAGTATTTTCCAAATTTCCATTCATTCTGGGTGCTTAATTTGAATTTAGTGTTGCTTAGCCTGCTTGTCCATCCAGCCCTCGATACTGGAAAGGCTACTGGTGAAGGCATTGCTCTCCAGTTGGGACTTCTGGAGTCACCTAATGATGTCACACAGACCCATATTCCATGGGAGCTGGGCACCTACGACTTGGACACTCTGTTGATAACTCTTGTTTTTAATTTCTTTCTTTTTCACCCCAAGAAAATCTAAAGAAAATTTTCACACATGCAGTGTTTCCAACACAAGGTTAAGGCAGCATCTAATGTTTGGGAGTGGAATTAAGGACAAATTAGTACAAGACCAGCTGGCAGAAAGAAGATGATGACAAAAATCAGTGTGGCTGGAAGGAATATTTTCTGGGAATTTTGGAAATTCCCATTTTGCCTATCAGTACATGGACTACATTATTACACTTGTCCTTGTGTCTGAAATAAAACCAGTGATACCTTTCAGGTTAAAGTAATGCACGTCATTTGCTGTGTCACTATGCATTCTGCAGCATAGTAATGTCTAGGTAGATTTTTTGGAGGGAGGGGTATAAGTCTTGCTTTCATGGGTTACAAAGATCATTTACACCAGGAAAGGAAATAATTTATTTTTTTAGAAAAATTATTTATTTATTATATATGAGCAATAAAGGATTTGCTCATTTGGGAAGAAAAAGGGCTTTCTCTTGGTTCAAGTCCCTCTTCCTCCCCTCCTTCAGGCTGTCTAACATGACAGCATCCCCCCTCCTCAGTGCTCAGCGCTGTCAGTGAGGGGCTGGGGATCCTGCATCCGTAATCACTGCACCAGGGTGGGAGGTGGGGTGACGGGGATGCACAGCATAAGAAAAGAGCAAAGCTGACTGAGATGGATCGCATCGTTTGTGCCAGGACTGCAGGCTGCACACCTCAATCCAGCACCGACACTAAATAATAGTAAGCCCCAACATTATGAATAGGTTGTGGAATACAGTGCCTGGATATGGACTTTATCAGATAGCGACCTAGAGATTAACCTCCTGGCCCCCTAATCGGGATTGTGCTGGTACACCATTTATTACCCGTGTTGGGCAGGGGGTGAGACGGGGAGGGAGGGGGCAGACGGCTGCAGGCAGAGCATGCCCGCGGTGCGCAGAGCCGGGCCAATTTCACAACAGCCGCTCTGTCTCCTGCTGAAGGTTTTGTTTTGTTTTCTTCATTGGATTCTAGGGTAAAAATTCTTGGAGTCTTTATTTACTGCCAAGTGGAACCACCGTGTGACTCCGGAAATACCTGTCGCCTAATTAAATTGTCTAGAGAGGAATTTTGGAAAGCACTTCTAATTCAGGAGCTTAATTTAGGCTGGGCCCATGCACCAGAGCTTTCTGTCTTATTATTAGATGGAATTTTAATCATTGCAGATCTCCCCCCACTCCCAGCATTTTTTCCTCTCTCCCTGTCCCCTAACAACCTGATTCTGGCACAATTCCCTTCCCCTTTAACCCTCCGGAGCTAAAAATAATATCCTCTTGGAACTAGCCAAGAAAAAAAAAAGAAAAAAGAACAAAGAAAAAAGAAAATAGAAAAAAGAAAAAAAAACAGAGCAAGTAAGCACTGAACCAGAGGTGTTTAATTAGCAGGAGTGAACTGGAGATGGGTTCAGCAATCATTTTACAGCAGCCTGTCTAGAGACAGACCAAACGCATTATGAGAAAAACCCTGCTTATGGGTCCCGGGAGTAAGGAAGGTGATGTGTTCTCAGGGCAGCTTAAGCCTGTAACATCTGGAAGATGCAGCCCTCATATGCCTGGATTAAAACAAAAAAAGGTCTTGTGGTGAGTGAAAGGATGCTATAAGCAAATGGCCTTAAGTAAATGTTTCGATCTGGCCAATTGCTCTGTGCACTGTTATTTTTTGCAATTAAATTGCACTTTTCCACGTAATTGCACAGAGAAAGGAGATACAGGACACAGGAGTGATGGAGACAGCACGGGGTGGGCAATGATGGTACCCACACAGATCACAGACGTGTCACTTTTCTGAACCCAAGACCTCAAGAAAGCAGTGGCCTCGCAGGTAGTTAGGCACCATGAACGTACCTTTAAAGCACTTTGAAATCCTTAGATAGGAAGTATAAAGCGTGGTTAAAACAAGTAGGTCAAAATCTTTCAAAGAGTGGCTGTGTGTGCATCCAGGGCCACAGGTAACAGCCTCTGATCCTGGCATCTTCATGCAATCACTAAAAAAATGCTAGAGAAGCTCCATGGACAAGTTGAGCCCACCCCAGGCTGCATGAGAAAGAGCTTTACCCTGCCCAGTGGAGTCACCCTGCATTTACAGCAATGTAACTGCCACCATGAAGGCACCTTTGGCATTTTTCACTGGAAATGAAAGGAGATCTCAGAACTTTCACCTTCCTTGCAAAAAAGGTTTCCTTGCTGCAATCAGGTTTCAATAGGATTACAGGAAAACTAAGGGAATTCCTCTTGCTAATCAAACCTCTCTGAAAATTACAACACACAAGCAGCTCTGCTCTAGTATTAAGTTTCAACTGGATCTGTGTGTGGACAGCATATCTACATTGGAGAGTTTTTGCTCAGAGGGTTAGTGCTGCGCACTTTCCCTACAGCTGCTTTAATTCTTCTGCATTGCATCAGCTTTGGGCACCGGCCTTTGCTCACACTGAGTGCCCTGCAGCCACCCAGCTCTGTGCCGCTGTGCCACGGCGAAGGAAAAACTTGCCTTCTCCAAGGACTGAAATTTGAGATTTTCTGTTTGGACAAAGCTCAGAAACCTCTAACTCGGCAGCTGGATTTAGTCTGAATCCCCCCCTCCCCGCCCCAGGATTCTCCTCCTGCTGCAGAGAGGATTTCTAATGTCATCTGGGATTAGATTTGTAGACCAAGACACTACGACATCAATATTGCTTTTAAACCCAGAGAGAGCAATAGAAGCCATAGGAAAGAGAACAGAGAAATGCATTGACCTACCACCTCTTCAAGGCAGAGGCATCTAGAATGTTATGTTTCTCTATAACTACATACACATATAGATGCCTATATATATGTAATATATATAATACATCTGGTTTTATGTTTCCTTCACCCCTACTCCTGCACAAAGCACACTGCTACCAGGAGAAGAGGCGAAATGACCACCTGACACCTGATCTGGGCAGCGAAGTTCTCCGAATCCAGCCTGGGATCCGGTGCCAGATTTGCCAACCTGAGCACATTATGGGTTACACAGAAATGGCTGGGAGTATGAGCTCAGCTCTTGTCGAAGATATTCATTTGCAAGCCTAAACTGAAGTGCTTGGATTTTGGAAAACATGTGTGCATTCCCATACATCTATATATATAGATACACAAACCCCCTAAATTTTTTACTTCTTGCAACTTGGAATTGCTTTTTTTTTGTTCAGCTGTATTTACTGGGCTGGGTTGCCTGCTAAGACCATTAAGTATCAATCATTCGTTGTTTCATTAGTGCTGAAATGACTTTCTAATTGACTTTGTAATTGTAGTTCAAAGCAACTTTAGCACAGGCTCAACGAAGTCTTCCTAGAGGCCTCTCTGCATCCTGCCTTTCATCTGCTGTCACTGGAACTTAATGGAGATGCCTCCAGCAGAAGAATGGTATCAGGCAGATCACTTGTTTGTAGGATATTGCTTTATTTTGTATTTAGTTTGATTTTACTTTTTTCTTCCAGGGTCTGATAATGACTTGATGTTTCTGCATTATGGGATATTTGTCTGCTAATTATCTAGCCAGGAGCTAAACCATCACATAGTGGACTCAAGAAATACACTATGGACAGCAGAGGTGCCAAAATGTTCTCGATGCTTTCAAGCATCCTGGTAACTCTTTCTAAATGGCCTCTTGCTTTTAATCATTCTGCAGAGACAGATTTTTTTAAACTAAGTCTGAAGTTTATGCACACTTCCCCTGCCCTGAATCTTATTGCAGGCACCGTAGTGCAAAAGCCCTGAGACTCAGTATGGCAAGGGCAGGCATGCAGAAGAAGAAGCACTGAGCATCTCCAAGCTAATAGCCACCAACTCCTCCCTTCATCCAGCTGAAACGGACTGAACCGCCGGGGAGCCCTCGCTGCACAGCAGCGCAGGAAAGGGAAGCAGGAGGGAATGCTGCTTCCCCCAAGCTAAAGATAGAAAGCAGAGTTCTCCTCTGCTTTTGGCAGAGGAACAGGAGTGGCATTTCCCCACCTACTTCCCCTTATGTTGGCCCTACCAGCATGGAAGGCAACATGCTACAAAACTGCAGAGGAAGCAAACTTGCAATGAGAAGAGACATGCTGCTAAAAATACCAGAAGCAAGCAGCTTTGGCTGGGAGGCAATGCATGGGGTGCTGGAGGGCCAGGCCTGGCTTATTGAAAAACATGCCTAGATCTTATGGTGCTGTTACATGGAGACTTCAGCAGCCAGTAATGAATCCTTTTAAAAGGCTCCATGTCTGCGTCACCGCCTTGGAGAACTCAGCATCCTGGGGACTGTTAACCCCAGCTAATCTCTAGTGCTCACAAAAGACCCTGCACTGAGGTCGTTGTTGCTATTACAAGATTATAATAAAATAAATACGCTATTGATTTGGTTTAAATGTGTCATGCTCTCAGCTAGTACTGGTAGAGATTTCACCGTGCTATGCTTAGGCCAGCTGCAATTCCCAAGTCATTATCTCACCTTTCCAAAAGCTCCTGTTGAATATTGGAGTAGCAATGAGTCTGCTTGATAGCATCAAAGGTTTGAGTTTATGATCTATCACCTTCTTACAGCATTATTGCTTAATTTGCGGTGGATGGGTGAGATCTCAAGACTATTTCATGCAGGTACAGATACACCAGCTTACTCCTGCTGGAGCAGCATTTCTAGAAACCGGGAGGCAGGTTCTCCATGGAGCTGGTAGGATGTCTCCAGATGTGCTCCAGAATGAGAGGAAGCTCAGACCCTGGCACACACACAGGATCTGCTCTCCTTGTGTAGAGCAGCTCAGCTCGCAGTGCTGCACCAAACTGCATCCCCGGAAGCCCATCACAGCTGCAGGTAATAAACAGCTTCTGTGCCCAGGCCAAGAGCTGCTTTTGCTTTCATTTGTCATGTCAGCACCATGGCTGTCCTATACTTCTGCAAAACCTTCCATCAAGCCGTCGCTGGTAAAGCTGCTCACAGAGCAGTTCCACTGCAGGGAGCCCACATATCAGTGTGTGCTCAAGCAGAGGCAGAAGCACCAGCAGCACGGGCAGCCCCGGCTGTCCCCCGTCCCACTGCGCCCAGGAGCAAGGGAGAGCTCCACGCTTACCACCACCAGATCTGGGATGGTGCCCTAAAGCCTCTGGCTGCCGACTTCAAAGGAAGGGCCTTTGCCCTGGGAACTCCTGAGATTTGGCATGCAGATGTCAAAATGAGTAACAGCTAATTTTTAACCTAAACATGGGTCTAAAAAGAGGGCAGAGGTGTAAGTGAGGTGAGAAGAGAGGCAAAAAAAAAAAAAAGAAACCAAACCCTTCCCCCTCAGTAAAACTCTACTGGTTTCCAGGTGATTCCTTTTATTGTTTTCTGATGCCTCCTGATTCTGATCACCTGCCTGGGGATCCCGCCTTGTGCCCTTCATTAGATATAAGCAGTGCATTAACCTGTGGTGGGCTGGGGTGTGGGTGAGCTGGGTGCCTTTGTGTGTCCTGTTTGAGTGCGCAGACTGGGTGACCTGTGCTGCTGGGAGCGGCTGACGCTGTTGGCTCTGCTGTATGTTTTGCTTGTGAGCATGGGCAGCGGCGATACCCAGAAAGGGCAGATCAGAGCAAAGGGGGTTGGATAAACCATCAGATTTTTACTCGGAGTAGCGGAGCTGACAGCAGTCTTTTCTCTTCGAGCTAACTGGTCGGCATTCAGGTAAATCAAAACGTTTGGCGCTGTTAGCCATGCCATCTGCTAACCTCCCCCCCACCCTGGTGGCATATGCAGAAAACCACGGTGGGGAGGAAGGCACTGAAAGGCCCAGGTGCCACTTCAGTTCTCTATGTAGTTTAAAAAGGGGGTTTCTGCAAAAAGCTAATCCTGCCTGCCTGCCTTGCACAGCCTGGGTGCGGTGTCTGAAAGCAATTTTTGGTTGTGATAAGAAATGCTTCTTCTCTGAACAAAAAAAAAAAAAAGTGTTCCCTTGCAAGAGTCTGTTTTTAAGATCCATCTTTTTGTAAGACTCATATTCAGGTGGATTTAAGGGTGAAGGGAATGACAGGTCTTATGGAAAGGGCCACTCTGGAGCTGCTTTGGTGGCTGCTTAAGAAGCAGCTTTGTCAGAGGTCAGCATGGAGAGCGGGTGACCTGGCCCCTCCGCTTTCCAGCACAGGACTTAGTGCCATGGGGGGCTCAGAGCAGTAGCAGAGGCTGGCCTGGTGTGTCATCACTTTGGCACTTCTAAATTGCTTTTGAATATATTGGCAATTTGAACAGTGCCAGCTGCAGTGGTTTTATTAGATATTTCCTGGAATTTGAAATTAATTTGAAGGCTTAAGTTCCTAAAGTCAGGAGAGTCTCAATTTTCTCTGCCGCTTTCATCAAATCAGACAAAAAATTGGATCCAAATGTATCATGACCCTCCCACCTTGGGTAAACTTAAATGAACTAAAACTTATTGTATGAAAATCTCAGGTGCATTGTAATTTACTGATGATCTTGGCAAAGCCTAGGTTTGGATAGTTTAATCTGAAGTCTCGGCCTATGTAGGCCTCTGAAGGCCTGCAGGTTTGCTTCCATGACTTCAGTAAAGCTCTGCACAGCAGAACAGGTGAAAAATGGGGAAAAAGCAGTGTTTCAGCCTCTGGTGAGCTGAACAGAGACAGAACTGACTCTGCTGTGGTGTCACTGACATCTGTGAGCATTCAGGTGCGCTTGGGGACTGATCTCTATTCACTTCAAGGCAGGGCTGAGCTTGAGGCAGGCACTCTTACAACTGGTTGCTGCTGCCTCTCATCCCTTGTCACCACAAAAATCAGAATATGCAGTCAAGATCAATGCAATATAGGAAGTTGCAGCTTGATCTATGCAAATCTATTTGATTTTATGCAAATGTACAACTGACCTTTCTTTGGTCAAAGTACGTTGGCAGGTACAGGCCTTTGAGCTCCAGTGCAGAAAAAATGAAACGTGTCTGCGTCATGCAATGGAGATTTCTTCAGAGAACAAATATCTCTGGTTACCTACAGCAGAGACTATGTGACAGAACATTTTGCTAACATGTCTTGAAGAGATCTCCTGAATCCTCACAGAGAAAAGCTGGTTGGACTTTTCAACAGAAATTTATTTTCAGCAGAAATCAGATCTTGCAGCTGAAGTAAAAAGTATTTGAAAAGAATTAGTTTTTAAACAGAAAAAGGCAGCAGGGGAAAGACAAATCTGAAAAATGTTCAGTGATATTTTTTTGGTTTGAATTTCAGGAAAAGGCTTTTTTCAGTAAGCTGGTTATTTATTGAAAGTCATCTTCAAAAATACATTTACTTCCAGTGTTGCTTGTAGCTTTCTTTAAAACACTTGCAATCCGCTCTCCCCTCCTCTACATTTTCTATGAAAAAACAACAGTATAGTTTTTGATAAGCAGTAAACACAATTGAACTCCACAGCTGTTGGGAGTTCATACGAATGTTCAGAAACATTATTTTAGAGAAATCTGATGAATTCTTCTTTCTCGGCAGCAAGGAGTTTTTCTGAGCCAATATACCACTCTCCTATGTGGACATTAACTGATCCTGAATTTTACTACACGTTTTCAAAGTATTACTTGTGTATTAGCAGCACAGCTTCTCTGTTAGCCATAACAGGTTTCAGGCAGCTAAAACCCACGCATAGCTTTGAAAATATACCCTTGCTAAGCACACAGTCAGGAAACAAAAGCAAGCAACATGAAAAAAAGAGGAAGGGGAGAAGGCAGCATGTGCCCAGGGCACTGGAGTATGATCTAGGCAGGGCTGATGCACCCTGGAAAGGACAAATACACACCATAGGTCAGAAGAACAGCAGGGTGAAAATGGGAGGCAAACCAGCATTTCAGTTGTCTTTTCAGTGCAAATGAAAGGCTGAGGGCATTCTCACTGAGGCAGCGTTAATCAGGGATCTTCTGATATTTTACCTTTAAACAAGAACTGAGACACACTTAACTCTATAACTGGCCCAACAGCAGAGAGGTACCGTTGGAGCTGGACTCGGATCCCTGCCAGGTTGGGATCAATCCTCCATCAAGGTCAATCCCACATGGCAGGATGAGTCCATCCTCCATCACACCAATGGGGTGCTGGAGCTGGTTGCTCCTCAGCTTATGCTCCCCAAGGCTTGGTCAATGATACAAAAGTTGTCCGAAAGCTGAACTCAGATTTAAATCACAGCTTGGCAAGCCACAGACATAAAATACAAACTATAGTAATGACAATACCAACACAGAAATGTTGTCAATCCTAAAAATCAGAGGCAATCGAAGAATTAATCGTGCTGGGCACAGCTGAACTGGTTGATCAAAAGGGAACTGGACTCACTTTAGGACTAAGCTGGATATCCAGAACAAGAAAACCAGCAATTCTAACATGCAACGCTAGCTAGAGAGCAGACCCACTGAGATATTTAGGCATTTAACTCCTACCTGGCTGCCTAAGAGATCATTTTAGAACCTCAGGACTTTCATAGATCAGTCTAGGTAACTAGTGACAAAGAGACTGCTAGTAAAATTGTAGGTGGCTTGGCTACGTGGTTCTCCTTGCGTTTCTGTAGGTTTCAGCTGTTTGGTTTGCTAATGCACTTCTGAGCATGCCACGAGGTGCTTTGAGTGTGCAGCCTTCAAGCCCCACTGCCGGCTCCAACTCGGGCTGATCCCGTGCTAACAGCAAGGAGCAGCCTCGGGCAGGAGTCGACCTTCCCGCTCTACGTTCAAACTCAACGCAGTGTGTTTTGCAAAGCTTCAAAGTGCCACTTAACGGGACTTTCATTTTCCTTCCAGCTGAAGGGAAAGTGTTGTTAAACTCTCAGGCTGGCAAGTTGGAGTTTACACAGATGGAACAGTTAGTGCAAACCGCAGAACAAATACCAACGACCAACCAGTTTCACACTTCTAAAGAAAGAAAGAAAGGAATGGCAGAGGCAGGCCAAAGCAAACAGGCCTTGGAAAACTCGAACCCGCTGGCTGGAATTTTCAGCTGTTACTTTTCTTTTCACATTCAGGCTTTTTTGGAGATCTCTCGATTCAGCAAAGCAGCGAGGGCTTTTGCATTCATATGAAATGATTTAAAGCTCCGTGAGGAGTGCTGTGCTCAGTCCCAACAACCACAAAACATACATTGTTTGAAATTTTATAAATGTGGTTTTCACTGAGAGCCACATTTTTTAAAAAAAAAAAGTACATTTTCTTTCCAGCAAATAATATGTTGTTGAATTTCCCACATCTTGCCTAGCTGTGGCAGCGGGGTGTGTCACTTTGTATGCTTTTTGCTTTTTAAACCTGAGGACAACTCCTATGCCCCCAAAAGAGCTCTGACGCCTCTGTCTTTCCCTGGACTGTCATCTGTCCCTGCTTCCCTCTGGCGGTGCTGATGGGGGCTGGGTCCCCCCGGGGCTCATCCACCCTGCCCTGCAATCAATCAGAAAGGTCATTGCTGAGTATTGCTGCCTGAAACCTCTGCAACACCCTGCACTGCTGCTGCTGGTCCTCAGAGCAAAGGACTGGAGCAGGAATTAATCCAGGTCTCTCCCATGGCAATGGAAGCATAACCTCTGGGCCAACCCCAGAGGATTTTATTTTATTAAGACACAGGGGTCGCGCCTCCCTTCATTCAGCCAGCCTTTCATTCTCGTCCTCCAGTAACAAAGAAATTGCTAAGGAATTAAAAAAGGCATCTCCTGTGAATACACAGGCAGAGCCACTAGAGAATCTCCACTTGGCGTCTGAGACCTGCTGGGTAAAACTGTTAGGGGTGGGTAAATCGGTTTAGATAAAATTATCTTCTCGTATTCCCAGAGACCCGCATTCAAATGCAAACCTCATTATGAAACTGAAATGCTTCATGCTGTGTAAACTGTGACTTGTAGTAACAACACCGAGGCAAGTTCTGCTCCCACTGAAACAGATGTTGATTGGAGTAACTTCAGATTGCTCCGTCAGCGCGCGGGGTGTCTGCCGGGGCCTTCTCTTGCTTGGTATTTACAGTTACAGAGCTGAAGCAGCATCTTGTTATGGACGGTTTCATTAACAGTAGCTGTTTCTACCTGTTTTTACTTCCATGTACCAGAGGTTTGTGTTTTCCTCCTCGCTGTATTAACAGCACCTTCCTACCCCGCATGCATAGCAAGGCTATCCGGTACCTTAGGTATTGCTGAGGTCAGATTTTACTAAATCAGTCCAGGCTTCACGCAAAGCTACACAAACCCAGCTTAATCCGGTGGAGAGAATTCACTGTTAATTCCGTCTGAGACATTAAATGATGCTATTCAAGGTTGTAAAAATGAGTGGAATTAACTTAGGTGATGAAGGAGGAGACAACTTGACAGAGGGGGCTGCATAACAAAACAGTTATTCTAACCAAAACAGTCAAATCTTAAGCAACAGGGGGCTGTGGCCAAAAGCAATCACTGTACACTCAGCTAACGAGCATGGGGACCAGCTGCAAGTTTAAGGCTAGGTCAGGTTATCTGTGTTAGGTGTAATCTGAGACAGCAGTGTAGGCAAACCCCTCTAATTCACCCCTGGTTTATCTTGCACGCTCCTGCTAATTGCTTTCCTTGCTGCATCACTTTGTACTCACTTGGGGTGTAAATTCCACTTGCTCTGCACGCTTACTGGCACAATAACAAGGGGCCTTCACCAGGACACCTTCCAGGAGGACAGAATGGCAGCAGAGCAGGTTGCCCAGGGAAGCTGTGCTAGTTCCATCGTGGAGGTTTTCAAGAAAAGGCTGGACAAAGCCCTCAGTAACCTGGTCTGATCCAGCAGACCCTCCTGAGGTCCTTTCGAACCTGAATTACCCTGCCACCCTAAGGTGGGCACCTGTGCTGTAGAACTGGGGCAGGTTTTCTGGGGACAAGGAGCTTAAGGGACTTGCAGGTCCCCAGAATTAGTATAGCCTCTCCCACGTGGCAAGAAAGAGGCTGCATGACACCTACATCCATGTCACATCCACCTTCCCTCGGGTAAGATGTTACATATTCAGAAATGGTATCAATAGCCAGCCACAGAGCAATGCGACAGGGCTAAATCCTTCCCTGGTGAAACACTGGAGGGCTGGTGCACCATCAGAGACATCGTTGTGACTCAGTATTACTTATAATGGTTTTTTTTCAGCTAATACTGCTGTTTATACAGTTATGTTAAACTGGACCCAGTGATTCCTGAATTTGCAGTATTTTTCCTTTATTTCAATGCCAAGTGTGTGCAAAGAAGACAGTGTCTATAAAAGGTGGAGGGGGGGGAAGATTACAATCTCCCTCTTTGCTCTGCAGTTCCTGCTTACGGTGACTAGTCCCTCCCTTTCAAACAACCTTTGCTGACAGAACCCCGCTATGATACATGGCAGGATGCACTAGAGTACCATGGAAGCCAGTGCAACGTGACGCATTTACTGTACTACAACGTACTGTATCTCAGTGCTAATGACGTCTGGGTATTGAAATAACCTCCACAGGGAGCAACGCTGCAACACCTGCTTCTTCTGGATAACTCAGTCTTCATCTCCTTGCTGCAATGGAAAAAAAAGACCTTCTCAGAGAGGCTGCTGAAGTGGAATGTCACATTAGGGCATGCTTGTTAATGACAAACCATTACAAGGTTGCCAAGTGTTCAAAAAGATGCTCCCAGGATTGCTAGTATTGGAATATTTTATGTAGCATTTAATTATCCAAGGTTCAAATTATGTGCAGTAGTGTAAATAGAAACACCAAGAAAACCTTTCATTAAGTGATGTTTAGTAATCGTTACTCACATATTCATTATATGATAACATACCGTAATAGGGCTTGGAACATAGGTCCAGTGGTTGAAGCATCTCTGACATTGTGTGAAGCTAACGAGGCTTGAGGGTCAAATTCTGCCCTCAGTTAAATCAGCAACATGTGCAATTGTGTTGGTGCAATCAAAAACTAGTACTAAAGGCCACTTCTCAGGAGTGTACCAGTTCTAAGAACGAGCAAAAGGCCTTGCCCTAGGTCCCTAGGTAGGATCATCTACTTTTTACCAACTATTTATGATTTGACACGGGATTACTGTGTCCAGCAAAGTGCACCACCACACTAGTACCACACAGAAGGGAGATTCAGGTATCTTTTCCATGGGCTTTGCATTCCTCGGGGTGGGGGTGGGTGGGGGAAATTGCTGCTGTTACCCCTCCACAAGGTGAAATCATAGAATTGTTTAGGTTGGAAAAGTCCTTTCAGATAGATCATCAAGTCCAACTGTTAACCTAGCACTGCCAAGCCCACCACTAACCCATGTCCCTAAGTGCCACAGCTACACATCGTTTAACACCTCCGGGGACGGTGATTCCACCACCTCACTGGGCAGCCTGTTCCAGTGCTTGACCACCCTTTCCATGAAGAAACTTCTCCCAATATACAATCTAAACCTCCCCTGGCACAACCTGAGGCTGTTTCTTCTCATCCTGTCACTTGTTAGCTGAGAGCAGAGACTGACCCCCACCTGCCCACAGCCCCTTTCAGGTGGTTGCAGGGAGCAATAAGGTCCCCCCTGAGCCCCCTCCTCTCCAGACCAAACCCCCAGTTCCCCCAGCTGCTCCCCATCAGACTGGTGCCCCAGGCCCTTCCCCAGCTCCGTTGTCCATCTCTGGACACGCTCCAGCCACGCAACATTTTTCTTGCAGTGGAGGACCCAAAACTGAACTATATTCAAGGTGCGACCTCACCAGTGCTGAGTACAGGTGTATCCAGGGAAGCTGCTGGGAACTTCAAAGTGTGATCCCTGGGGATAATTTTCTTTCTGAATGTTTCCGGTGGGAATTTCTAACAAGTTAGCACAGCGATTTATGAGATCACCCTCTGCTTTCTTACATGTGTTGCTAAGAAGCAAAATGAGTTAATACCCAACCGAGATGAATACAAGACACAGCTATTTATGCCTTTCTTCAGGCTCTCTTCGAACTCAGGCAGGCATAGATTGTGTCATTCACAGTCAAACACTTTTCCGAAATTTTCCTCCTGTAAAAGGAATACCTAATCTTATACCTATTAGAAGATGTATAAAATTATTTTTATTTTTCATGAAGATTTAGACTCTGGAGGAAGAAAGCGTTTGGGGGCAGCACTGATACATAAATTTACAATATTCTGTCCTAAATGAAGTCCTGTTCATAATCAATATGAGACACTGTCAGGAGGATCTTCTGTTGCAAAATGGTGAACATATGTAACAATACATACATCTCCTTTGTATTTCAGTAAACATTATGATTTGTGGACGAATGGTCAATGGTCAAAAGGTTAATGTTTACCCAGTCAGAAACTAATATCTGAAAGCCATTTATCTCTGCAATGATATTGCCTGTACCCATAAAGATTCTGTGATTTACTTTGAACAAATCTAGACAAAATATAGTCTTAATATAGTGGGCATATTCCTGAAACAATAGAATTGAAATTTCTCCTCAGTTCAGAATTTTTTCTTCGATCACTCTTCTATTTATTGATTTAATTGTTTTCACAAATACAGTATTTAGTTTTTGCTCTCCATTTAAGGTCATCAACAGAAATATGACCATTCCTTTAGTTTTCTGAAGTATATAAGGTACTACTTGTAATGCTCTTTTTTTTCTCAGCAGATGTAATACAAACCTTGAGAAATGTCCCTGTGGTTGTCAGAATGGAGGTGGAAAGTTACAAGTACATTTTTTTCTGTATAGATGAAAGCCATTGACAAATGAAATAATTTGTAGAGGAAATGATCCCTATTTGCAGAATCGAGAAAGTTTGCTCTTAGGTGCATACACTCAATTCATATTAACTTTATCAAAGAGCAAGTGGAAATGCTTGTGTGGCTTGTATGTGTCCTTTGCAATTTCAATTGCTATTTGAGTGTCTGCTCCCACTGATAGGAAAGTACGTTGTATTTGCTGGGTGAACAATCCTCCTCCTGGGCCATGCACACAGGAGCGTGCACGCTTAGTTTTAGTCAAACACCGGGTGGAGGTGAATTCAGCCATTTATTCAGGCTTTCCCATGGGGGACACTCCTGTGGAAATCCAGCTGTGGCAAACCATAATTTGCAGTTTGGTATTGTGTCCCCTGCCAAAGAACTTGTAGATAGGAATGGTATTAGAGAATTGGTTTTAGCTGCAGTGATTCGTTCCCTCTTTCTCTACAGCTGAGCAAGTAACCTACAACTTGAGTTGAACTGGAACCTCGCATTCAATCAGTATCCTAGCTAGCTACAGAACCAGCCCAGGAGAGACCTGGGCTTGGTGCAGACCCAAATAAGTACCCCATACCTAACACTGTGTAGTGAATATACACTCCAAGCAACCACTACTGGCATTAAGTTGGAGCTGATGTTGTCTATAGAGGTCATCTTTGGAGCCAATGTTGTGTATAAAGGTCATCTTTTACACCTCATGAACTTTAAGCCAGAAATAGGGTTGGTTGCTCTGATAACAGCCTCACATTCCTGTCTCTATACTGGCTCTGTATGTTCAGATTTACTACAGACTGCTTCCTCATGAAAAACTTATCTAATGATGCAACACAGCATCGTGCAAGGGATCCCAGGCTAAATCCAAATGAGCAAGTCCCAATGGAAGTTGGCACATCCACTTGGCTGTCCGTGGTGCAGGACCTTCATTCATCTCTGGCTCAGGTGTCTCTTCGCCACCCTTCACAGTGCTGGGTAGGGACATGCTGGAAGGAACAAGCCCTCCCTGCCCTCCCAGTGACAACATGGGCAGCTCCTGCATGTCCCAGGGCCATGTCCCATGTCCCATTCGGCTGCCAGTCCATGTCTCTGGGCTGAAGGGTCCATGGAGGGCTGCCTGTCGTTAAACGGCTGCCACGTTTCATCCAAGCAGTGGCTGCATTTTAGTGGTGGCTGAAGTGCTTCCCTTGTCTACATTGGAAAGCTCATTGGGATAATTTTGGATGACAGATATTATTACTATATTTAATTTTTGAAACTCCACTGGAAAAGTTAAGCACTTAAAGAAATCCCTACACTTACTACGTTCAGCTTTTTCCCTCGTAAGAAATGACTGGAGAGTTTGTGCTTTTAATTATTATCATTCTCCCTTGAAATTATAGGCAAAGTACTCGGTGACATTCGAAACATAAATTACTGGCCTGCAGCCTTGTGCTACTGTTTCTCTATCTCCCTGCCAGGGCTACAAATCAATTTTCTGCATTTCTTTCAGATTTTCTGAAGAAAATTGTGGAAAATAGCTGTTGGCACATGGCATTTTTCCACAATGGTTAGAACTATTGAATGGGGCTGTAATAGGCTGCCTTGGAGAAGCCAGCCCCATCAAAATGCCAACCTCAGACAGATCAGAACACTCTCTCAATCTGAATTTCATAATTTTTCCACAGGAAGAGCAACGTAATTTTCCTTGGTTTTGCCTGCAGTCCTGTAGCTTTGTTAAAAAAAACCAAAACAAAAAAAAAAAAAATAAATCCCCAAACAGAATTAACTGCCCCCTATTTTTCATTTCTTCTTGTTTTTTCTCTTCTCTTTTGCTTTCTTCCCCCCTTTTGTTTTGTTTTGCTCAAGTTCCAGCCCTCTAACCTTGGGTGATTTCTGGAGGGTTTGGGTTTAGTTCTAGTTTCTTTACTCTGGTTTTGTCAAGGTTGTTTCTCTACAAAGTGACCTGGAAATTCACCTGTTCATAGTGATGATTATTCAGCCAGTAAAATGCTTTTCCCTCAAAAGTGTCTCTGGTATGTTTTCAGGTGACACTGGCCATACAGAGACATCACTTTCTGACTGGAAGCATCTTTAAATCTATCCTGGCTATCTTGGGATTCAAACTTATGGGGCACTGGCTAACACTGAGGAATTTTATGCCTTCAAATTTGGATTATTTCTTTGGCTTTAGACTCAGAACTCAATAAGACCACTAAGAAAAGGTGAGAAACGACAGGAGCTTTTCAGTCTGTAAAGCAGGCTTCCAGCATTCGCAGTGGATTGTGTAGGGTGAGTTGCTGAGAGGGAAATAGAGCATGGCTCTGCGCAAGACAGCAGGTTGCTCTCAAGAGCTGAGAGCCAGAAGAACCAGAACAGCAAATTCCTGGATTTCCAAGGAAGAATTCTTGCAGAAATTTTGCTGATCCCATCAGCCTGGTCAAATTGTAGAGCTGGTGAAAGAAAAAAAGGACAGTGTTATGAACCTACTTACAGATGAGCTGTTTTGCTCAATATGGCAAAAGCATAGAGAAACAAGGTGACATCTCAGCTTCTTCTTCCTAAAATCTGGTTCTTCCCAAACCCCTGGAGAGACTCAGCTTCTGGGGTTTTGATTATATGTTTCATTGCAAGGCGGTGAGGTAATGTCATACGTGATAAAGCAAGGGAACTGAGCTCGGGCCGAGAGTGGTGGAAGTTTGCTGGTTTAATCCAGGTCTGGGGACTTCAGATACATCTAGCCGTAATTTTAGAAGCAAGTATTTGAGGTTGGAATATCTTGCTGCTGGCTGGTCTGATGCTTGTTTTGCCAGGGCAGAAGGAACTGCTGCAACACCGTTGTAAAAGAATGGTTTCAGAAGGGAAAACTGAGTTAACCTATGGGTGTTTCAGCTAGCGCAGAGTAATGAATTGCTATCTTCATTAACAGAAAGAATGCCAAAGAGGCTAAATGAGTCAGAACAGGCAGAGACACAATCCTTTAATGAGTTGAACAGGAGCTGGTTTGTAATGTGAGGTTATTGATAATCCCGGGGTTTATATAACAGCATGATTCTAGGTCAGGGAGCAAAAAACACACACTCCTATACACACAGACTCGCTCACACGCTGAAAGATGACACACTCTTCCGAACAGATGGCTGCAGCCCAGGTTAAGCATAAGCACTCAGGAAAGATGACTTTTTTTCAGCAGAATAAGTCCTCCTGCCTGCTTTTGCACCTCAATGTGTAGGGCAGATGCTGATTTTATTCCAGTGAACACTTTTGCAAAAGATCACCTGGGCTGCCATGGCACTGGATCAGTTTAAATCATCCCAAGAAACTCCGTATTTAGAGATATTTTTTTCAGAAACACTGCAAACATCTCTTCCACAGCTTGAGAAACAGCCTTTTATTTTGCTGACTCCCTGCATTTGTGCTGGGGAGTTTGACACCTGGCGTCAAGGAGCTGGATCTGGAAATGGGGGATCCAGGCAGAATGAAATAGCTGTTGCCTCTCGGCTCTTGTTTTTGCTCAGTCTTGCTGCTGGTGGATTTGTATTGCTAAGCAAGGTGGCTTACTTTCCCAGCAAGGTAATACTAATGTACAAAATGGTTCTATCGTCACAAAAAAGCTTTTTAATAGTAGAACTAATTTCCCATTTTGCTTGGTAACCTGCTTAGTAGCAGTACGACAGCATCAAAGGGCAATTATGTTTCTTCAGCCGTGCCAGGATGCCAGCGCTAAGATGATGCTGGTTGTGAGTCGGGATCTTCACCTGGTTTTGCTATCCCAACTTCAGTCGTTCTGCAGGCAGTAGTTTCTACAAGCTCTCCTGACTGCGCAGATTGTCAGCGCTGCCCACGGCACACCTGCCAGTACTGTCTGATCTGCTCTTTCTGGTTCTAGAAAAGTCAATTCATGATATTAAAGAAAATTTGAAATTTTCTGAGTTCACTAGTCAATTGTGGCTTAAGTAGGCTACCTTAAATTTCCTCCCGCAGCATTCCCTGAGAATCCTTAAATTCCCAGGCTTAATTTTCCTGTGGATTCCATATGGACAAGCCTATTACTGAATAAAATAAAGGAAACTAAAAGATCATCTGTAAGAATGTCAAGAGTGACAGCTCCTGAGTCCATGAGTGACACTTTTAACCATATTTTTATGAAGTTGAAGGCATTTCCACCCTTTGAATTTTCTTTTTTTTTTTTTTTTTTTTTTAAATGTGCACTGATTCAGGGTGGGGTTCTTTTCCCAGATAGCAAAAATCCCTCCAGATAAAGAGGAAGATATTAATAGATGTCAGCCTAACACCAAGTCTCAGACCTGTTGCTTTCTCATCACGGTTAGTATTTGGTGACTGCCATTAAGAGTACTGCTGGTGAAGGCTTCCCACATTTTCACAGAGTTGCTGCTCGTGCGGTCTGGTAGCTGCTTTGTGGAAACGGATGTTTCGGCTGCTATCGTTCACATTTAAGAAAGCCACAGCTGAAAAGCAGACGCTAGGAATATCAAAGGCTAGAACGAAATTCTGGCTTCTGTCATTACCACTCACAGGGGACACGAAGTGGAACGGAAGACAAAAACCATTGAAACAAGTACAGCTTACCCCTAGAGGGGTTTTGAAAGGGCGAGCGGTGATGTCTGAGAACGCTGCAGGTGTTGAATCGCTTTGAGAACAAGCACAAGTGTTAGCATGCACAGGTGTCAGTAGCTGGAGAACCACGGTGCCAACTTCAGCGTGCACGAGCAAAGCCAGGGAGCTGGAGTGCGGCACGAAAAGGCTCTCGGCAGCAATCCCCTGTATGAAGCAGGTTTGCAGCTCCTCGGTGTGTGCTGGTAACACGCCACCTGAAGCTCTGTGTGCGGTTTCATTGCTTCGGCAAAAGTCAGCTTCAGTGCAGGTGTAAAAAAGGGTGTTGCAGCGGGAAGATTCTGCCCCCTTCCCGCATACTCCTAATCGGTGGTGGTGGTGGTGCAAAGTGGTTCCTAGAAAGCACAGGACTGAGCCAAAGCTACAGCTGAACTGGTGTCCCGTTGCATTGGCAAGAACAGCAATTGCATGTCATCGAACTCCCAGCGTTCACAGCACTGAAAATAGCAGGAATTTTCCCTTCTTGAACAGAATGATATATTCCTCCCTCAGTGATGGAAAAGAAACAATGGGGAAAGAAGATCAGGTTTGCCAAGAGCAGTGCATCCCTTTCATTTCAGCGTTCTCCCTGACACATAAAAAATGCTTAATTAATTACAGAAAGGAACTAGCAAGTGCTTCATAGTTTGGAAATAAAGTCAAAATATTTCTGAAAAAACATTTTTCCACTAGAAAGAACCAAACCTCTGTTTTGCTGAAAACAGAAATGACTTAATGGCAGTTATTTTGGACAGATTACTCAGGTTAAAGCAGCAATAAAAGTGCCAGGAGATGTCTGTATCAAACTCTAGAGGTCAGGAGTTCTTCTGATCTTCTCCCAGTAATCCGAACAGAGTATCTGGGTTCATTTCTAAGTGCCATGAAGAGTTCTGGCAGGATGAGGGTTGGAAACACGGGCTTTTGAACAGGGAGAAAATAAATTACAATTGGAGAAGAAGCTGTGTAAGGCCCCAAAAGCACTTTCCATGGAGTCCTGCAAGCTTGGAGACAGCCCTGCTGCCCCAATTTGAGTTTTCCTATTCCCTCTGCTGCATGAATGCACTACTCACGTGTTTGCTGTGTCTCATTTAGTTGCACAAAAATGAGTGGGTGAAATAGTTTAGATGAAAGAGAGTGTGTGGCAAGAGATCAAGAAAATAATTGCTGCTGTGATCCACTGTTGGAGCTAACAAATCTCAATTAAGGGAGAGGATGAGCAGGAAAAGATGTTGGGAGGAAAGAGATGTATATGCATGTGTACACACACACACACTCATAGACTCCTGCTCCTTCTTGTGTTTTCAAGGATTACTCTTGAAATTAGTCCAACAAGTCCTTTGGCTACAATCCTCTCCCCACCCTAGAGTTAGTTTTGTTTCTCAGAAACTTCAGAAATTGCCTCAGATCTTGCTTTGCACAAAGGTTTTACAGCATCTTTCAGGATGATCATTTACATTTCAGCAGGGAGCGCAGTGAGTTGACTTAATACAAATCCGTGGAGACTTCACAGCTGCAAGTATCCGACCTTTTTTAAGCAGTGTACTTGAAAAGCAAGGGACCTTTTTCGTTGAGGATGCTATATGGACCTGGCATGGATGAGGAAGAAATTCCCCTTGCCTGAGATGGTTTCCTGCCTCTTTCCTGGGACATCTGGTGACCATGACTTTTCCTAAGACAAAATAGGCTGTTGGGGAGATATCTGATGACAACTGTTGTTGTCTTGTAAGCATTAATGCTGCAAGATCTGATGGGGAGATGGGGGTGTGGGCATGCCCAGGGTACTTCTCTCAGGGTGGGTGGTTTGATAGGAATGGAAAGCTACAGGCTTTCCTTTAAGTAAGAGTTTCACAACCCAGCTTGGTAAAAACGTGAGGCTGCTGTGCTACAGATGAGGCTGTGAATGCGTGCACTGTAGGGATCTCACTTGCTATTAGTCAGTTAGCCCTGTGTGGATGGGTGTGAACCAGGGTATATATCTGCTCCATGCAAAGTACGTAAGCTGTATTTAAACTGTTGGTTTATCCGTTAATGCAATGGCATATAAATCTGTCACTCGCACAGGTTTGCTTAGCCTTCTTGGCTGAGAACAGCCATTCGTTTTGCAGCAGAGATCACATGCCCCCTTAAACTGTGCTTTTGAAGCATTGACACACTGCAAATGTGTGTGTGTAAGCTGGGGCATTACATCTCTTCCCCCTCTGCTTCTGCTTGGCAAATAAATACCCATTTCACTTGTTGCGTAGTGACACCTTCTGTGCATTCTCAGCGGCTGTGAGCACCAGGCAGCCTGCCCGCTTCAGAGGTCAGGCACCAGCATGGGTCGCTTGCTGGGACCACAGCTTCCTCCAGACCTGGAGACAGCACCTGCACTCACACATGCTTCATGCAGAGTCAATGGTGGCGTACAAATTGATATTTTTGCAAGCAGATGACTTGAAGTAATTTGTTTGCCCCATCATTGGCCCACACAAAATGCATGGAGAGAATTTTTCTTGCAAATAAATACCTGCACATTTCCCCCCTGCGCAGAGAACCCGATCTTCCTGGCTATCAAAAGAGTGCTTTGATGTTATGGAGTGATGTGGTCATCACCACCTGCCAGAGTGTGCAAGCTCTGAGTGCCAGTCCTTCTGCTAAAGAGCCTCAAGGAAGCAGAGTGATGAAAAATAAATAAATAAATAAATAAATAAATGAAAATCCCAGCTGCAATTAAATACACATTGTGAGTGTCTTCTATTTCTGAGCGTGGAAAGCTCTTGAACTCAAAACTGCAGAAGACAAAAGCTTATTCCAGATTCTCAAAAGACTGTGTGTGAGTGTCAGCACGAGCACTACTGCTGCACTAATGCAGTCTTAAATGCAAATGTGTAAAAAATACAGGTTTAGGATGACTGTGAGGAATTGGTACCTGGAAAAATGGGACATTGCAAAAGCTGTAACTCATGTCATTCATACTTGTTGCTGATGGAAGTTTATTGCAATGCCTGCCTAAAATGTCTTGTATTCATTATTTCTGTGTCATTAAAGGCTTCACTGCATGGCCACTGTAGTAATGGCAGAAAATGTCAAAGACACAATAGAAAACACGGTGTTGCAAGCTCCCTAAGTAGGTTCAGTCAGGTTTTTTTTCTCCTGGGAAACTCCTGCCTGTACAAGGATATTGCATCTGGCAAGGCTGTGGTGATATACATGTGGGTGGTTCAAGGTGTGGAACGATGTCACCGTTCCAGTTAGAACATGCTGATCATGATGTCGTATCAAAGAAAACCGCTTGCAAAATGACTGTCAGATGAACCCTGTGCAAGGGAACATAATGGTTTGTATGTATATGTGTCATTTGAATATCCCTGTGGCAGCCTGCATTCCCGTACCTGCCTGCAAACAGGGAGGAAGGGATGCTCACATGATGATGCAGTCTCATTCCAGGACAACCCGTGTGGAAGGAAAAAGCATCTTTTAGCCTCTGCCTCAACCGACAGCTATCCCTGAGACTACCAAGGAGGATCCCCAGTGCTACCTGCCTTTGCACTGGATTCAATGCCATGCAGCTGGCTTCAGGAGCACAGCCAGACAGGAGCGACTCCTGCAAGTCCAGCTCCAGTTCATACTGGCACACGTCGTTACTAATACCGGAAGAAACTGGATGCCTCTAATTTTGAGCACAGAGTGTTGTCATCTGAAAAGGACATCCTCTGCTCTCCCTGTCATATGGGCTGCTGGCAGGAGTGCTGGTGTGTGATAACCTCACTGTGCAGTAAATGTGAGTGGGAATGTTTACCTGTATCACATGCCACGTGTCATAAATCTCGGCATGGTCTGTTAAGGCAGGACGCAGGATGAGATCTCTGCTGTTTCTCTCTTGCCTGTCTGTGCTGGATAAGAGACCTGATGTTATTTTAAGCTCGAAGGTGTCCCATGTAGCTGCTAAGGCTCTGCCCATGCAGTAGCTGGGGACGGGCAGCGTTGCTCTGTGGGCCACCAGTGCCCGCGCAAGCCCCGGGGCAAAGGGCGTGCGAGGAGGAGGGCTGTGTGCCACACCACGAACCCACAGCACGCCGTCCCGACTGGCAGTAGCCAACTCATACAGGTTATCACATGTGCCAGGACAGTTCCTGCGCCTTTTGGCACCCCTCTTAGAGCAGAGGCTATCGCCGTTTCTGACCCATGGGCTCCCCTGGGTACTTCCCAAAGGAGCTCCTGACTGTGAACTGCTTTTCTTGGTTACTTTGAGCAGATATTTCAGGACTAGACCAAGGATCCAGAAAGGTTTATAAATTCCACATGGCTTTAGAGACCTGCTATAAAGTCTCATCCTTAGTTTCCCATGGATATAGTCTGGCTGACTCCAGCTGAGGATCTGGCACTGCTAACTTCTTTTCAAAAAGTAACCATAACCATGCAAAGTTACATGGGAAGAAGCAACAATTAGTAAACCATCACATCATTCCAATTGTCTTAGTAAGTCTAAACCTGTGAGATGCTGACCAAATTTTTTCCCATTCACATCCATGGGAATCAGAAATTCCTTGCACCTCCAGCACTTCGCAGTGTCAGGACCTTCTAGCATTAGAACAAGGCGCTATGACTTTCTGCCTTTAAATTTTCCAAAAGAAGATGTGCTGTGCCACAGATTTCCAATTACTAAATAGGATTAAAAATCTGGGTTTGGAGTTGTGGACTTCAAAGCAGGTCCAGGACTGAAATTTCTCTAACACTCAGGAGCATTTTGGCTTGATCTCATCAGGCCTGAAATTCCATTACTTTACCCTCGCGTGCAAATAAGCACTGCAATAGTTTCAGTCACTGCTAACGCAGCTATTACTTGAATAAAACGGTTCATTTGTTTTAAAGACCTAAATCAACACTCAATCCATATATTTTAAAAACAAAACAACCACAGGACACATTACATGGCATGAAATCTGGTTATGGGAGGTCTCTGCTCTGCTGGCTTCTGAAGTCACCAGAATTCTTTGGCTGAACTATTCCTGTATAAATCACCCAGGCACCTCTCACTCTTCTCTGCCCCCCCTGCTTGTGCAGACAGCCCTGCCCGCTGCCTCCTGCAGCAGGTGACAAGGCGACCCTGTGCACCCAAATGCCCATGGCATGGCTGGCAGGGCACTTATACCGGGGTGAAACAACCACAGAAATATGAACGATGCTTTAAATCCCCCAATCCCTAAATCATATGTTTCCGTCATGTGAATATATATGTGACTAGCATCTTCCTGGTGTGTGTGGCGGGGGTTAGTGTGAAATCAGCAGGCTCAGAGCAGTTTTAACAAAGGTTCATCTGAGGTAAGGCAGTAAGCTAAAGGCCACATGTTGCTTTTATTGCAGTTTTCCCCCTTGCTTGCCATTCTGAGCCAACGGTTCCCTCGGAGCCCTTCGTGCCTACACACACACACTGGCTGCACAGACACACAACAGGCATGTGAGGCTTCCCTGCTGAATGAGTTTAATATTCTGTCTGTGCTGGCATGCTCTTGTCTTGCTTCATAAAACCTGTTGAAAGCCAGTCAATTCATTAATCTTTTGCCAAGAGACGTTAAATGCCAAACAGGGAGAGACGATAATGACTTGACAGTTCATAAGAAAGGGCCTGATCCTGCAAGGTGCTGAGAGTGGGAGCCAGCAGGAAGAGGAGGGTGCTTGGCATGCTGCAGGATTGATCCCTTGCACATTTGCTGCTCTCCCTCTGCCCCAGTTTAGTACACAGCTTCCAAAGTGAAGCCAGGAAGGCACAAGTGTATGATGAAGCCACGACCGTGATGCTGTCCTTCGAGGAGGTCTTTGCAGCCTCCCCCGACAGAGCCTGCATCCGGGGGGTCGGCAGGACTGATGCTCCAAAGCACACAGAGGAGAAACAGGGACAGCTCGGTCCGTTGCCAACATGAAGCCGGCTCTTCTGCTCCCGTGGCTAACTGACAGATAAAGCCCTGGCAGTGCTAACTGCAAACCATGTGCAATGAGTAATCATCTGCGCCGCCTGCTCCAGCTTTACAACGCATGACCACCAGCACCGGGGCAGCGGGCGGTGCCGGGGGGCTGGCGAGCAGGGAGCAGTGCAGCTGAGCCTCCGCACCCCCACCGCAGCTTCGACGCCTTTTCTCTGCTCCACGTCCAAGAACCGCCCGCCACTTCGGAGAGGCAGGAGGAAGCAATACTGCCAGCCTCGGGCGACTGGGTAGCGTGAGTCAGGCTACAAAAAGGCAATGAGCTTCGCTGAAAGCTTGTAGGTTTAGAGGATAATAATTGTTCAAGCCTTTAGATTTTAATTTTAGGTCCTGAGATTTTAGGGCTCAGATTTTTGAGCCTTTTTCGGTGTCATGCTGGAGGTTATAAATGTTTAAAGAAACAAGGAGAAAAAGAGTTCTTCACATGGTTGCACGACTCAAGGAGCTGTAGCTTTACTAATGAAACTGCAGTTATCACAGGACTTGCATTAAGCTAATCGGAGTGGGTATCGCTGAGGCCACCCAGTTTCCAAAAGGTCCCAGTGTTTCCAGGGCAGTTAGCGATTCCAACGTGATGCACTAAAAATCAAGTACACTCAGCCTCCTTGGTGTGCAGGAGAAGTGGATCAATACTGAATTAGAGGTGGATAAACTGCATTTAACTATATTTAACAATACCACTGATAGCACTTAAACTTATTAGGTATCAATTATCCCTCAGTTTCACAGTAGCTTGCCTCCATCTCCTATCTGCAACATTTGATTGCTCCAGCCAGAGTCTGCGGCAGAGCTGGTGGTGCTCTGTCCCTCAGCTGATGAAATCAGAGTCCAATTTTGCAGAAACTTTTTTCCTGAGTCATTCATGAGTCCTAAATGTCCCCAAAAGAAGTCAAGCCGGTGTGTACCATTTTTTCTGATTTAAAGTGCCCTTCCCAGCTTAGTACTTACGCATCCTCTCCAGTCTGAAGGTAGAAGCACAAACTTCATAGAAAAACTGGCTTGGTGGTTTTGAGTTACCATGTACTGCTGATAGGCTTCACAAGAAAATTGCAGTTTTCTGCAATGGGGGATATGAAGAGAGATCCTGCACACTTTTGCAAAATTATTCCCTCGAACATACGTGGTGTACAAGGCACCACATGGCCCGCATTTCTCATTATATTAAGATTGCCAGACTCTTCACTGCAAACAAGATTGGCCTTTGTTGGTTTTTGGGTTTTTTTGCATATGTCTACACTGATTGAGTATTTTTAATTGGTTGCACTTTCTCTCCTCACTGCAGGCAGTCCAGTTTAGCTAGCAAACACCCTCCGCTCTGTGCATTCCTCAGTCACAGAGGTTATCTGCAGGCAGAGCCCTGGAAGCTCATCGCGGCTCATGGCTTTCCGTAAAGCAGATCAGTTCTGGTAGTAGGAGAGGATAACCCCAATTTCAAAGAGTGCCTCGATACTAATGGGACCACCCTCTAGGGTATTGTCTTTGCTACTTCCCACCGCTGGCATGTTTGGTGAAAGAGGGGTGGGTGATGGCATTGCTGAAGCTGGTGGCCCATCCTGACTCTCTGCAGCTCTCTGTAGCACACGGAAGGCAGGAGTGGGTGCCTGGAGCAGCCTGTCCTCATTACACCTCTAATCCATCTAAACCCTAATGTGGTACAACCCAACAGTGGACAGCAGCAGCCACGTCTGGGCTGTGTGTAACATGCAAGCAGCTCTGTGGCCTGAGCTGCAATAACTGCTCAGTGTAGGTGGAAGGTGGGATTATGGCACAGCTCAGCCCAGCCTTCCCTCTCTGAACAAGAAAAACTGCCCTGGATGGGTGGCTGCAGGCTCCCCAGGCAGGCTCAGGGGAGCACTGGGGTTGGAAAGTGCCTATCACTTCTGGAGGGCTTGTAATCTTGATTCCTTGGGCATGTGATCCTTGCAAGTCTTTCCAAAGGCCATGAAAAAGCAAAGGGATGGCACCTTGAACTCCTTAGTGAAGGATGGGGAGAAGATGGGGCGTATCTTCTTCTGGCCCTACCTGCTCCCATTGCTAGAAGCAGGAAGAGGTCCAGCACTCAGGCATCTAGAGATAATGATTCTTCTCAAAACCAATTTGCTTTACCATAGATAAATCAGGAGATGGGGACTGGGGGAGCATCCAAATCACCTACAGGCAGACCATCTCCTTGGTTTGAACACAAAGGTCCCGTTCCTCCTCTGGAGGATGCTCTGCCAGCCCAGAGCTCTTCCACTTACTCCCCTTGCGGGAAGGGCTCTCCTGCCTGCTGTCAGTGCTCGGGAGCAGGAAAGAGGCTTTGTGGCAGGGAGCAGGCTAGGAGAGGCAGAAATACTCACAGGCTGTGGAGAAGAAAACAAATTTTTTTCCTGTTCTTTCAATCTTGCACCCAAACTGTGGGCTCAGCTGGGGTCTGTCTCTGCCATCCCCAGGGTGCAACCAGCCACTTCAAACCTTCAGCCGAGGCTTTGGGCCATGCAACGATTCCCCTCTCCCCACATTGAGCATGTTCCTGCGGCCAAATACATCGAGGCAACAGGAGGATTCCCCTGCCCAGGTCTGCACCGAGGTGCTGCCGGTGTCTTTTGCTTCGCATTATTCGGGAACACCTCTTTGGCTGGCAAGCGTGGTGTGGGGAGGGCGGCTGTGGGGGATGCACTGGACAGCTGCCAGGAGGGATGTAACACCATGGTGCAGCCTGGGTTTCCTGGATACACCCTGTCTTGCAGCTATCTGCAGCTCACGAGGGTTTGGATCAGCCTCTCCCGGAGCGCTGCGAGCGCAGAGCCTCAGCCGGGCCTCTTTCTGGCAGACTTGTTTATCTGGGTGTTACATTGCTTGAGGCCAAGGCTTAGTTTCTGTTGTACTTGTGCCAGTGTACACAACCCTGGCAGCTTTCGGCACATGGGAGGAGTGTCATTTTATCCCAAGTCTCCCTCGGGAATTGATAACTGTTTAACAGAAGATCAGGGAGAGGATGGAGCAACTGGAGGGGTACCAGTGTAGGGGGGAACCTACCCTGGGAGCAGGAAGAAAAGGCTGGACAGAGGGTATATGAATAATAAACTGAGGTACTTTAAATTTTTATTTTTATGATTTGGTGGTGCTGGTGGTGGTTAGCTCCAGACTAGGATTAATGAATCCCCTGCAGCTATTCTGCTTTGACTAGATCTGGCAAAGATTATATTAGCAAGAAAGGGAGTGGGGGGATGGAGGAGGAAAAAGCACCACTTATCAGCATGCTCATACAGATAGGAGCTAAAAGGTGTAACCTGATGAGACATCTTTCATTTCAGACAATGCAAGCCCTGCACAGTCCCTCTGGGTCTCTTAAACAGAGGCTCTTTGGAGCCTCCCAAAAGTACATTGTGCTATGGAAAGTGTTAGGAGCTAATTATGCAGCAGGCTGAAGGAGCCAAGGCACCAGGCTGAAACCGAGAATAAGTTTTGTACCCAAAGCAGCTCTGGAAAAGCACAGCTTTGCACAGCAGGGTGTAAAGACCCAGATTTCCCTTCTTGCCACGCAGTGCCCATGCACATCTACAGTGCAGTACAGATGCTTTTTAGCTTGGGCAGTCTCATAAGGATGTAGGTCTCAGGACATTTTTGAGCTGTCTTCAGTGCAGCAGAGGCACACCATCTGTGCAATTGGCAGATCAACTGCGACAGGATCATCTGCAAAACTTTATGTGGAAAAAATATGACCTGTTTCATAAACAACCCCCTGTACTGAAATCAACCTCCCCTGGCCCTGGTTGACTGGGCCCCAGGAATTTAGCAGAGCACTTTTGGTTGCATGGTGCAATTAATTTTCAAACATGACCAAAGCAGCAAGGCGCAAGGTGAAAATTAGGAGACTAATATTTTTAATATTCAGTGTTAGTGGTGGCAGTGAAACATGGAAGAAATTCAGGGAAATCTACAGGCTCTTCTGCACCCAGTTCACATCTGTTCACAATTCACTGCTACCTGCCAAACAATTAAAAACAACAACCTGTTTTATTAGCTGTCACATCCCATAAAATATTTCAGGGCCCTTCATCAGCAGCTGACACCCTGTCAATAATAGCTCTCTGGGTTAAAAAAAATGTTCACAATGTTATTTCAGTGTCTGGCTCTCAGACTTTTATCTCTAATGCCCATCACAGGAGTATTCAAGCACTAAATGCAAGGTTAACAACTTTACAATTAAGGATGTGAAAGATATATAGACACTGATTTTCATCCCACCCTGAGTTTGAGAAATACAGGTCTTACAGGCTGACTTGTTCCACGGCTTGTCCTCCAAGGAGCGGTGCATGGGCTGGGCTGCGGGCAGGCAAGCAGCTGACCTTGACTTCAGTGGGAGATAATCAGACAAAAGCTCAGAGGAGCACCTCTCCCTGCTGAGAACTGGGAACACTGGGGGATGGTGGTGGAATGCTTTTCCTTAATTTTTGTAGTCTAGGAAAAAAGAAGATGGGGGAAAGGTATTATGTCATTGCACAAAAGACGACAGTCAGAGGTCATATCCGTAAATGTATTTAGGAGCATAATGCTCACCAAAATGAGTGGACACAGGCACTGACATATCTCTGTGGATCTCTGTGCCTAGGTACAGCTAAAAGATAATTTCTGCATAATAAGTACAAGATCTGGCTCTACTCAACCTTTTAACAGCTTGGGAATCTAAGCACTCATTTTATGAAGGCTTCATGGGAAAACCATGCCCAGGATCCTCAGGTGCTGCCCCTGCCCTTGCTTGTGGCACTGCTGACACTCATGAACTCATCAGACATTGCGCTGTCGTTGTTAAGTCCTGGCAGTGCCTATCCTGCTACCAGTGCTCCACTCCAGTAGCTGCAGTGTTTAAGGCATCCGATCTGAAAGACACTGATCCCTTCGGCACAATCCTAAATCTGCCGAGGCTGCCTAATTCTGCCTTTTTTACCTCGCATAGGTACAGGGAGACTTCCCACAAACCTTCCTTTCTAAAACGTGTTTTTCAGAGTTTTAAAAAACTGCATTCATCTACGTTTGAGAGTATGGTGCCCAAGGCTAAAATAAAAGTAGTCAAGACTGAAATCAGCAGTTTGAAAACACAAAGACTTACCAGCTCTCATTTTTAGAACTGAAGATGTGAGTGACCATGTTCTGAAAACCTGGGGAAGACGTTTTGTACTTTTTCATATAAAAGAAAGAGATTGCATTCCTTTTTTCAAATGCAAAGCCAAATGCAATCTAAAAGACAAGTATTTTCCATGTTCTGCATACTGCACAGCCACAGAGTGATAAGCCCTGCCCCATGGAGCTCACAGTTTAAATAGACCGAAGTGAGATGAAATATCACATCCAAGATCAAACACTAACTTGGTGGCCAAATCTGTGAACAGAACCCAGGCCCTTTGATTCAGAACTGTCAGCCTCTTCATTCCAGCCATCTCTCCTGACATGTTCTTTAATTTTCCATGCAGACCTAATTTTTCAGGAGGTAACGTTACATTCAGTACTGCTGTTTCATTGCACAGGTACTTTCTATCTGGTGAAAGATAATCTGTGATTAAATCAACTGGGATCAAACAAAGCAAAAGGAGGAAATCAGATATCAGAGTCCTGTTAAACACCTCTGGAGTGCCAGGAGCTGGCAGTTTCTAACTGATCCCTGCACCTCTGATCTCACAGGGGCTGCAGTCCCATCCATGAGCCATGAACAGAGCCTGCGGCATCGTTTATGTTTCAGGATGAAAACTAGTTGATTTGCTTGAAATGATCTAATTTTCATATATCTGTTTTCAGGGATATTTTCAGCATTAGTACAGCATAGTCAAGTAGCGTGGGGGAAATTTGTCGGTCAAATTCTGTCCTGTGCTGCCAGCGCACAGCCTGCACTCTCACCAGGTGTATCAGCGTGAGCATAACTGAAGGTAGCCTTTAGGTCTGAATGGCAGAATTGGGCTTGTATTGGTTTTGTGTTAGATGGAGATTTTTCCCGTTTTTAGATTACATTATTCCTGGCAATTATCCCAACTGAAATGTGATGTTTTGGTGCTATTTCCCCCTCTGCAAGGGATCTTGGCTTACTTTCAGTGAATGGCAGTTTCTTGGTCACTTCTCATCATGGCTCTGTGTTCTTCCAGAGTAGCTATTGGGCCTCAGAAAATAATTTCCACCCCAGGAATGCCAGGGCCTGCTTGGCATAGCAGTGAGCAGTTTAATGCTCAGACCTTTGTGGTTTTGTCTGGTTCCAAACCTTCCTATATAACTGCAGATATAGCCCATGTCTCTGAGCCTTTAGTCAGCCTCAGGGTGACATAGGACATGGCAGCCACTGCTTTAATAGCAGGATAGGGGTGGAATGACACTGTTTTCCTCTCTGTAGCAGGAGGACCTCGTTTAATAGGAGCATAATTTTCTGCTGGTGTACATTCCTGTGCTTGCAGTTGCATGCAATTACTCACAGGCCTGAAAAGAGCCACAGTAACTGGCTGTGGTGAGAAAAAGACAGATGGAAACAAAAGAAATTCCTGGAAGTGGGGTGGTTCTTCAGGAAAAAAAAAGAAAGGGGAAAAAAAAAAGGAGGAAAAAAAAAAGAAATTGCTTTGGCTGTAGATGTTTGCGAAATTCCATGTCAAACTGTCACAAAGGCAGATTCCTTGGTGTAATTTCCCTGATGCTAGAGGAGCACACATGGTATCGGCCCTCCACTCCTACAGGCAGTTTCAAAAGAGCCTCAAGGAAATTTCAACGGGATGTGAAAATTTTTCCTTTGGAAATCACAGCTTGTATGGTATCTTTTCTATCGCATGATGCTCAGCCTCAGGATTTCTATTTTAAAAAAGCCACAGTGGGAATAGCATGGGTAAACCTTGGGCAACTCTTTGAAACTCTAGGCCCTTGGTGATCTTAGCAGGTGAGCTGAGATAAATCGAGCGGCTCCGACAGGCGTGGGGCACTCGCTCTTTAAGGAGCACACTGGACCGCTGGAGTAGAAGAGGCGGGTGGCAGAAAATACCCTTTGATATAATGATAAAACGTCCCCTCTCAAACCTCAGGGAGCCCTGTCTCCTAATATTATTCTTTCTTCGTTTTCAATTCAAACCAAAAGTGAAAACAGAAAGAAAATAACTCCCTTTTCTCTCCTTGCTTGCTTTCCCCCCCCTCTCCTCTCCTGCTGCTGCGATGGCAATGGGAGGGGAAGAGAAAAGGGGCTAGAGCCACTTAGATCAGTTTCATGCACAGGAGAAGTAAGACAGGAATTATTTTTCTTGTTAGCCTTTTTGTAAGAAGACAGACAACCCTTTCAGCCCAAATACAATATTGTAATTGCTCATATTCAACTGACAGAGGTTCCCAGATGAGCTCCACTGAGGCGTCATTTACTAATCTGTCATGTTCTATAGCACCCGGCACAGAGCGCTGTAAAAGTGTCTTCTTCTCTTTAAGTTATTTATATTGTTGGCTGAAAGCGCTTTGCTTGTACAAACTAGAAACTATTAGATTAGACCAGCGGAGACAGCCAGAGGCAATCTTTTTAACAAAGTGAGTGGGATTCAAAGTAGGGTTGGAAAGCAAATATTATTTCACTGGAAGTCTATTAGAGGTAGTTCCCTGGATAACAAATAAGTGCTTTGTTAGCTTAGCTTGAAGAAATGCACCGGTCAGGTTGGCAGCAGCTGGGTCTAATGGTAAACTATGTGATAGCAGATGATAATTCTGTGATCAGTGCATCATGCAAGCCAATTTTGCTCTCCCTTCCTTCATAGCCTGCCACATCCCCGGGTTTACTTATTTAAAGTGCATGTCAGAACTTAGCAGCTGGGGATAACTCCATTTGTTTTAAAACTTCTCATCATAACACACATGCACACACATAAAAAGAAAAAGTATGTAAATTCAGCCTATCAGAAAGCAAATATTATTCTCACTGGAGAAGGCTAAAAGGTTGTCCGTGTTGGAGTGCTTCAATGAAAGTGGAATCTGGGCTCAAACCAAGTTTTAGACAGAGCTCCTCGTGACAAACAGAAACTCAGACTCTCTAAGTATTAGGTCAGATTAAAGCATATCCATTAAAATATGCAAAACAAGTCATAGTCATTATTAGGTGCTAATTCTGGCAAATATCGCTTTCATTCAACCCCTGAGACAGCTGCTTTCAATGATGGATAACATGATATTGCTTTGGTAGAGGACAAAATGTCTCTGTGCTGTAAATCCATATGAGGGTGATTCTTAAAAGCAGAAGCATGTCTGTATAACACCTTGGGATCTATTTCTTTCTATGAGAGGTGTTCCATCCATGTAAGCGGTTGTCTTTATTTATTATTAATAATGACTTGCCTGCTTGGAAATTCCCTGTTTGGAGCTTCCAGGCTGAGGGATTAAAAATCAAAAGTTTCCTGTGTAGCAGGGTGGATAAAAGTCAGTCAAACCATGGGATGGAGAAAATGTTAATGGGCAGATGATGGGTTTTTGCAAAGCAAAAGCCTGGTTGTTTCTGACTGTGGTCTCGAGGGCTAGAGACACCAGAAGGCTTCCCCAATTCCTTGCATTCACGTGTGAGACGGGCTCTGGGCTGGATGCAACAGGAACGCTGGGCTACCCAAAGGAGTCAGGGAAACCCTGGCCCATGTCTTGCTCTATTGCGCCCAGAAGAACTGGGTTTCTCCTTGGCAAATGCATGACGCAACCTGTTACAGGGGATGTCAGGGGGTTGTCTGCTCCATATAGTTGCTAGAGCAATTGGACTTGGTAGTGGACACTGCACTTTGTCCCTTTTCTAAAAGGAACCATAGTGCCACCCAGGGCTACGCATGGTCTTTACCCAACTATTACATTTTCAGACTCCAACCACCTTCAACATATATATCCCAGAGGCAGATTCATCCCCAGGGTGAATGCAAATCTGCTTCCTATACCCTCTCCACATCCATCCAGCCTTCCCCATCCCAGTGGGCTGCAGGATCATTAATTAATTAATCCTTGTTTGCTAGACAGCTTGTCTTTTGCTCCCTGTGTCTGACTGATGCTTGGGACTGACAACACAAATCTGTGCTGGAAACCTGTAAGCTGACAGCTCTGCAGTAAAAGAACAGGTAACATGGATACATGGAAGCTAAGGCTTCAAGTTCATGCAGGCAAGCTGTTGAACAGAGAAATCTCCATTTAGCTGGCTTTTTAAAGCCAGCTAAAAGTATGATTTTACCATCACCCTTTAATGTCTCACTAAGACTTTTTACTCAACCTCCAAAACTCATGCAAATTGACAATTGGCTGGACCCCATCCCAAAGCAGACAATACTTACTCAGAGAAGAAAGTGCAGAACTTGCCCAGCCTGCTCCCACTCCAGCACTGTTACATGCATTTTTTGAGGGAATCATTTTACTTTCCTAGCCCTGCTTCAAAACTTCGAGGAAGTTTGCCCTTTTGCCCTCCTCCCTGCCTGTACTCCAAAGCCAGAGGGGAAAAAAAGAGAGCAACCCTTGAAAAGCACACTTGTTTTTTGTTTTCTGGGGAAGGGGTGATAAGGAGAAAGAGTGAGAGGTTTTGTAGATGCAAAATGCAGTGGGAAATGCAGTCCAGAGTTACCTATGAGTGGTGCAGGTGAAAACCACCATCCACTCATTAATACTCCTAAGTGAGTTAAAAAGCTAGGGATTCCCAGGGACACACCTGGGTTTTACCTTGCCAAAGGAGTGGGAAGAAACAAGGTCCCCTCCCAAGCCCAAATCTCTCCTACGCAGTGGCATAGCCCCAATTCTCTGTCTGCCAAAGATCCTAAGTGTGCATCCCTTCCATTCACTATTCACCTCTAATAGCGCTGCTCCCTGCTAATGACGGGTTAGCCTTTCTGTTGCTGGAAGCAGGCGGCTAAACTGCAGCTGCCTTTGATCGTCCCTCTCCACTCTTCCCGCAGGGCCATATTTTCCTAAGGGAGAAGGGGGCGAGGGTGCAGCCATGTCACCAACTCCCTCTGGAACAAGCCAGGCAAGTCTTTTATCTGCAGGGAGGTTTCGCTCCATTTAGGAGGATTAAGGCTTCTCCAGTTTGACTAGAAGGCCTTGCCTGCTGATAAAAATGAATTTCAATCGCTTAGCACACCTGGCTCAATGCACTGTAAGTAGCTGCTTAAATGTATGTATGTAAAAAGCATGCTATGGGTGCTGGCAAACCCATAGCAAATGGAAGTGACTTGGGAGAGCATGGGGACATGTGAATGAAAGTCCCTATTCTTTTTCCTCCTCTATAAATGGAGATTTTTTTCATTCTCCACAAAGCATCAAATTCCACCTCTTTCTTCCGTAAGAGGGTGACAATTATGACAAATTTCTTTACAGGCAATGAGAGATCAGGGGCCAGAAAAGGGATTTTATTCTTAGGTTTGCCTGCAGCGACAAAGAGTCACCAAGTGTGACTGGGTTTTTGCAATCACTCTTGCTCCTAGTTTGGCTCCTTTGCAGATTGTTGGTGGATCTGCTACACAGGAAGAGCTTCAGACAATCCAGGTGATCTGCAGGGACATGGAAAGAAGAACATGCCCAGGAGACAAACATGTGCCCTGGAAAACTAAATGCCTGCTGGGCCAACGCTCAGCTGGTAGAAATGTTTCTATCTCCACAGCAGTAAACACAGGCAGATTTAGGCTGGTGGGATTTACTCCTCTACTCACTTTTTTTCAGTTCAGAGTGCATCAAAGGTTTCCTTTTTCTATGTATCAGGGGATTGATCCCAAAACCGCTGATCACAGGGCTGCGATCCTGTGGGGCACTTCAAATACACCTGGGCAGGCTTGTGGCTGGAGCAGGGCTGGTGGGGCAGCAGCTCCGTGTGCCTCGCCACAAGGACCAGCCAGCCGGGGCCATACGCTGTGCTCTTGCCAGGCTGTACCGAGCCAACGGGACCGGGAAGCACCTCCCCAGCTCCCAGCACAAGAGAGCCTGGTGGAGACAGTGACGCTTGCCCTTGTGCTTCCAGTAACAGGGCATCCTGAACGTTTTGCTGATGTATGGACTTACATAGGAGGTGGGTTCCTGGGGTTTGTTTCTTTCCTGTTTTCTCATTGCCTTTCCCCTTTTTGTAAGTGTAACTCATGATTTCAGAAGCTGGATGTTTCTGTAGGGGCAAGGTGGGGTTAATACTTGCTTTAACTAGTGCATGCGTTTCATTGACAGATGCTTACAGCAGAATGGGAATCTAAAGGCATCTGTCCAGGCTGGCAAAAGAAATTTTGTCACGTTGATACATATTTTTCTTCTTCATTAGTTAGTTTGGTCTTATTTCTTTTTCAGCAGCTCTTTCCCTTTCTAGAGCTGACTTACTCTCTTTAGATCAGTCACAGGCAGGCTGTAATGATCTTAATGCAGCTCTGTTCTGTACAAGCCAGCGGCTGAGTTTAGTGATATATTGCCATCTTTATTGCCCTGTTACTCCTATTGTCTCAAGTGCTTCTCCAGATCGATGGTGAAATTCCTCTGCTTTAGTGGCCATAAGCTGGGAGGCCGCTCATTCACCAGATGTGCGATAAGCTGAACTGTCACAGGTTGGGCTTACGAATGCTCAGCCTGCAATGGATGTCACACAGATCCATTCTGTAAAACTCTCGGCAAGAGAAGAGTGGAGTGAATTCCTGCTAGTGTCACAGCCCCCTTACTCATTAATTCTATTTGGAATTAGTTCTTCCAAGTGGATCTGGATGCTCTCCTCACCATCAGGTTGTCACAACTATAATATGATAAAATTATGGAACAGAAATAATTCATATGTGAAGTCAGAGCTACGTCTCTTCAGAAGAATGAAGACTTCAGTGAGAAGTAGTAAGGATGCTCACAGGAATATGAGTTTGGATGTCAGATTTCAGGATCTTTAGGCTAAGGCTCTGAGATTAGAGGGTCTGAAAAGTTATGCTAGTTGCTGTGTCATGAGATTTTAAGCCTGAAACCCTTTCTAGTGCTTTTGCATATAATATCTCCTTTGTATAAACACAACTCTTCCTAGCTGTTTCTCCTTAAACCTCAAGTTTGAGTTCACTCATTTCATTTCCTACCCTCCCACCTATGCAGTTGACTCTAATTCAAATCACTTCCAGCCATTGCTTAGCTCCACCACCACCATATCCACAGTACAGTCCCATTCTCTGCCTTCTCCTGGGCTTCTTTGCAGCTCTTCCCAAGCTTGAAACACAGCTGCAATAGCATCTCCTTCTTTATCATCCTAAATTCACAGGCAAGAGAACAATCACTGACACCAACTCCCTCACCCCTGACTAGATTTGGCATTGCAAGGATGGGAGTGGAGTGAGAAGGGAAGAGATTGATCCAATGTCCATAGAAGAGAAGGAGCGCAGAGCATTTGCTCTTCCTTCTCTCCCAACCCCAGGAAAAATATCATCCAGACTCCTGAGGGGATCTTTTTCCTGAAAAATATAGTGAAACAGAATCTCCATTTTGCATTGAGAAACTTTCAACAACAACAAAAATTGCTGTAACTCCCAACAACTGCAGCCATAGCTATATAATATTGGATGTGTTGAAGATCTATCTAAATTAGTAGGGCCCACAGCTCTTACAAGGTTTTCCCGGTGACTTTGTCATGAGGATGAGAATTTTCTAAATCTTAGCATGGGCTTTGTGTTTTTCACCCTTTGAAAATATATTTCTGGTATGGATTTCCATATCTGGCCAGGATTTCCAGCATAGAAAAATGTCATTCCAGAATCCAGAGAAGACAGCAACTGCTCAGCAAAAGGTGGCAAAAGAGGTTTGAACAACCTAAGATGTAAAAGAAGGAAATTAATAATTAATAATGTAAAAACTTTCACTTCAAAGGAAGAAACTAAGGGCATAAACACAAAACTAGGAATGTAACTGTTCGACCAGAAATGTAAGGAAGTCAGATCCATCGAGACTGGCCCCATACAATCCCCAGGATAGAGAGCCTTATGAATAACCCTGAAGTAATCTTGTCTATAGGTTTTTTCCTTGTTTTAAAGCCGTGTTGCATGTGCACCATGGGGTACCAGGAGGAACAGGCCCGAGAGGTTATTAGAAGCAAGATGCAAAGAGACTGATGGGCTGGAAAAACAGTCCCCTATAGGAACAAATCTAAGTGCCAGTATATACGAGAGACCGCAGTAGATTGAATGACGTTGTGTGTGTTGGGAGAGCTTCAATTACTTAATTAAGGAAACGATGATACCGAGAGCGGTTTGAAGAGAAAAGCTCTCTCATTTGGATTCATTTCACTTTATATCTTTTTGGTGAAAGATGGAAATAAAAACGGAAGCAGACATGAAATTTAATAATGTTATTGCTAGAAACTAAAATGGAAAAAATACTGGGAATGAATTAAAGCCGAGGTATAAAATGCTAAAAAAGGAAAGAGAAAAATGGTCAGGCAGAACCTTAATAATTCATTTATTTCCAGCAGTGGAAGAGTATGAAAAAACAAGGTACAGTGATTACAGCAGGCGACTGGGAGTTGGGACTCTTGAATTTTATTTCTTTTCCTTAACATATGTCATTCTGTAAGTCAGTCTTTCCATGCTCCAGTGTACCCAATACTTCTTTGTATGACAGTAATGTAGTTGGACTTAATTTGCTGATGCCCTGTAGGTGTAAATTGTTATGAATTGGCAGAAATCACTTGAGATTTAAGGATGAAGTTATCTTTCCATTAGGAGCTTGGCTACCAAAACAAGCTCTCCGTTGTACTCCCCCAAAGAAAATGGAGCTCCCACTGAAATTTCCCATTTCATATCTCACTCTGGGTAGAATTCTCCCCTGTGAAGTGATACTTCTAATAGAATATCTCCCTCCAACTCCCTGGTGTGAGCATTGCTTCTGGGTAAGCAGTGTGAATTGCCTCTCTCCTGTTCATAAAGTTGAATCAAAGCTTCGGTTAAGTCTATTATTATTATACTTTCCCTTGCAGGTCTCAATATCATCTCACATCTGAAGACTGAGGGCAATCACAGATGTGCTGATGAGACGTACTCTCTACTTGGCTTTTCCAAACAGACCTGCTGCTGATTCCTGACACTTGGACAAGAGGAGGATTAGTTGCCTCTTTGCTGGACAACTCTGGCACCTGCCAGCAGAGGCTGACAGTGGTCTGCACACAACCCCTGCAGATGTAGTGCCTCACCTTGGAGAAGCAAGTGTTACATCTGGGTGAGCCTAGAAGCTTGCATACTTCTAAAACATTGCATTTGCCATCACTCTGTGCATTGCTTTCCTACATGCATTTTTTGGAAGATGCTTGTTTCCCCTCTGGCTGGTTTAATCTTTTTAAGTGAGGCATCCTTTCTGAGCAGACAATTGATGCCCACCAAACCTGCAAAAGCACACTGCTACATGTTCAAGTCAATTCAGCTCTCATATGCAAGTAAGGTATTCCAAAGCAAAAACCTCCAGGTTGTTTATACCCATTGTAGACTGGCACAGTACTGATGTTGCTCCTGCACATCAGAGAAGCCATATGAGAATTTGGTTGTCCATGATGGTGCAGATAATCTGTTACCAAAAGCGACAGCACATTCAGATAGATAGAAGTGGTCTGTGGCTCATCTCTTTTGCCAAGCTCAGTTGCTGCATCTGGATTTGAATTGCTAAAATCAGCACAAATGTTATTGTTGAAAGCCACAGACTGCGGTTTATGTCAATGATAGAGAAACCTCAGAAAGTTTAGAGGTTTCCAGTCAGCACCCAAAAGTTTGGATATTTCTCCAGCTGTAGCAAAACAATAGAAATACTGCTGTTCCAAAAAGTTCAAGTAGTAAACCCTGGAGAGCAAGTTGTTTCACAAGATTTCTGAAATTTATGGTTTCAGTCTGAGGACAGAAATGTTGCAAGATCACCCCTTTGCTTGATATCTCTTTGTTGCCTCCTTTAATTACTTTTATGAATATTATAATGTCATCTGAGAATCCTGTGATGTTAATGGGGCTACACTGTGGCAGGTTCTATCCAATGCTACAAATGCAACCCTTCTCAAAAAGAGCTTCCAATCTAGATGAATACAACACCTTAAAGAGCAGAAAATGAAGTAACATTGCTCCAGCCCCACAGGGAGGTGAGACAACTTGCCTAAGGTCATGACTGAGATTCGCAACAGAGCCAGGGACTGAAGCAGACCTTCTGAGCTGCCAACCAGCACATTATTGATAAAACTCCTCATTTTCTCTTTCTGCCAGTGAAGAAGTATGGGTGTGGATGCTGAGAGCCAGTTACCAGAAGAAATAATTGCCTGCAAGATTTTTAAACTTCAGAACAAATCCCATTTTATTTTTGAACAGCAGTTAAGGTCATTTCCAAATTGGTATGAATGGAGTTGACTATCCCTGATTCAGAATAGCGAACATCAGCAAAGCACTGGCAATTAACCAATTTGTTAACAACCGCTCTGCTGGAGTGAGTCTGGGGCAACTGTGCAGGAAGGGAAAGAAGGCAGTTCACTGTAAATTTTACTGAACATTTCAGTGTTGAATCTGATAAATGGTTTCTGAAGGATTTTTCTGAAGTACCTTGGACTCCAAGGAGAGAAAACATTTCTCAGCCCAGATGCTGTGAGCCTGAGTATCCTACCTGCAACACCAGATGTCGAAGGAGAAGGATAAAGGGGAGCTGTGGTTCTAATAGAGAAATACAAAATCCAGCCTCACCGGGGTGGTCTTTGCAAGAATTACATTTCAAATATTAAGCTGGGATAAAAGTACTGCAATTTCTGGTTGTGGGAGAGGAGGTAAGAGTGTCAGACACTCATTTTTAGACACTAAGTATCAGAATTAGAAGGTCTGCATCTGCATGTCATTATCAAAATCAGCACTGAGGTCATTAACTCCTATATACAGTACATAGGTATTGCTGAGTGCTCAGCTGAGCACCCTCCTGAAAATACCTCATAAATACCTGGGCATGAATAGTTAGGTGAGTTTTGGTGAATTTGGAACAGACAGAAATGTACTTTTTTATTCTAATGGGTTGAAATATGTACCCTTTCAGTCCTTATAGACACAGGCCCCAATGTTGGCAAATAAAATTTATTTTTATGCCCTCCTCTAAGAAAGCCCTTTCTTTTCAGCGGGTCTGCTTTCAAACTGATGATACTTCTCAGCAGCAGAAATCTGAATCTGTGGGTTTGAACCACCATTGTTCCTTATCTTTCCATGTGAAACTTTTACTTTGGCATAAGAGCTCTTATTTCTAGCTTGAATAAGACAACTGAACTTAAAAAAAATCTTTCGAAATAAAAATTGAACTAGACTATCCATAAGGATAGCACTATAGCTATAGCAGCAGCAGTTTTAATTCTACAATTAGAGGTTAGAACAGAAGTTTTCTTTAGTAAGGATAGAAACTATGCACTCACATCTCTCTTTAAAAATCAGTAGCCAGATAAAACTCCAGGTACTCATTGCACTGAAAAAAAACCAAGAAAAAACTTCTTTCTAATATCTCAATAGAAGGAGGACTATGAAGTGGTGGGTTTTTCCTGTCTCCCTGAGCTGATGCTGTTTTGTCGAGCCCCAGTGTTACTGCCAATGCTGGAGCCGAGCTCTGCAGCTGGTTGCAGACACTCTGATTCATTTTGTTTCCTTCCAGTTCATACGCAGCCCCAAATAGCCAGGAAAAGTCTCAGGGCCTTGTATTCGATCTTTCACTTGTCAGTCACAAATCAAATTTATTAATCTGGATTTAGAACCATTTAGGTGCAGTTTGCTCTCTAGTTCAGTAATAATTATGAAAAAAAAAAATTGCCTCGCCTGATGGCTATGTGTGTGTGTACATAAATATATGTGTGTAATTATAAAGAATTATTCATGTTTCTTTGTATTTGCCATATACTTTTACTTCAGGTAAGTGTTTATGGCCCATTAAAATGGAGCAATTCCAAAATTTCCTAAGCATGATGAGCGGTACCATTAATACGTGTATGCTGTTGCCAATTACTACATGAATAACAATATCCTGAATGCCATATGCCTTCATTAAAAGGTGAGCTTGGGAATATTCTCAGTTTCTGCTTTCTCTGCGCTTCTTGAGTAGACTCCAGCCTCATGGTAGTCAGCAGCAGCAAGCAGTGGGGAGCTGCAGTTTTAATAACAAATTGCGACTAGTTGCTACTGGCTACAAAGCAGCTCCCAGCGAAGCACACAGCCCTCGAGGTTGCGGGAGAGCACACAAGTATTCCATTTCATAGGCAGTCTTTTGAGTGAAATGCATCAAAGCCTAAGCAGACCCTTTGCTGTGGGAGATATTACCCTCAGCTGAAACTGGGGATAGGGTTCTCTAATTTGCTCCAACCTACCCATTTACAGCAGGCAATACCGTCATTAAGAGCTGAGAGTGGGAGGAGGGGGAAGAAGGCAAAAAGCCCCCACTGCTACTCTTTTCAGAGAGCATTATAACTAGCTGTGTCTCAGAGATGAACTTGCCATGAACACGCAGCCTTGTATTCAATGACAGCAATGCTCCCAAAGACTTGAAGAGCAGTTTTACAGCCTTTACTGGTAATCACATACACTTAGTTATTATGTCAATGCAAATTATCATCATTTATTATTTATACAAGACGAGATTTTCCAAAGTGCCAAGGACAGCCAAGCACCCAACTCCCTCCAAAAGCCAGTGTGGGAATTATGTACCTGGATCTATCTGTGCCTCCACTGCCTACAAACGGCTTGGTGCATCTGATGGGCTTGGCTTGTTTATTGAATTATCCATAAGATTTATTTCTGTGGGATTTACTCTGATTTTCGGAATCTGGGTCCCCAGACAAACAAATTCTCTATTCAGTGCAACTAGGCACTCCAACATATTTTGTTTGCATTAGTTACACTCTGTTGCATTAGTAATGTCCCATCATATCATATTAGTAGTCTGCTTTGCTAATACAGGGAAAGTCGTTCACGCAGTACAAAGTCTACTTGTGTTAGCAGTTGTTTTCCTTTGTATTTCATTATAGACAGAGGCATTGAGCTCTAGGGGGGAATTTCTTCAACACCTCGGGTTAGATTTGTCCAATGGGATAAAAGGAAGACATTTTGTTTCACTTAAATTTGAACAGGGGAAATATAAGTACTTTGTTTTCTTCCTTTTATCTTTACAAATGCAAAGAGATTGTTAGAGTGATTTTGTGTTACTGAAAGGAGTTCAGCTGGCTGAGATTTTAAAATGTGGGCGTTTCAACTACTTTTGCTTTTTGAAAAAAATCCCCAAAACCCAAAATGGAGGAACAATGTTTATAGGACACCAAAAGGCTTTTTTTTTTTCCTTCTCCCAACACCATTCCCAACCCTGCCCACTCTTGAGCTGATGTAGCTCTGACTGACAGCAATGAAAGGAAGACTCCTCACTCCCTGGGAAATAATGCCACCATGTTTTAGTGTGTTTACAGAAAACTGAATTCAGCTTAAATCAACGTGGAGACTGAGCTTGAAACTGCTTTTTTGCACTACTTCTAATATGGGGATTATAATAAAGATTCCTTTTTAATTGTGTATGTATGTGTCAGACGTGTCCACAAGGACAAGAACAAAACTGAGTTTATTTTGTTATTTACAGTCTGATCTCAGAACCACTGGGACAATTGCACAGGTCCATGACCCAAGCATGAAAGCATCATTTGAAGCTCCATAATTGAGCATTTGACTACAGTTTCCATGGAACTGGGTGAGACCAAGATAACCCACTGTATTGCTGTTGAGCTATTCTGCTATAGGAACCAAGCGAGAAAATAGTTACTGATTTTGTTAAGCATGCAGTTATAGTAAAGGCCAATCTACCATTATAGTTCCTCTGAGCTCTCAGATACACTAAAAATTGAGACGGGAGGAAGGGAAAATGTGTTTATATGTGGTGAGAAAAAGGATATGGTCTTATCTGGGGAACTGTCCTTCAACTGTTACTCAAGCAGCAGGATCAGAACCCTTCCCCCTCCTCCATGACTATACACAATATTCCCTCTAGCCCAAGATAACATTAACAAGCACAGTGCGTTTAATGGCATACGGCTTAGACACTTGTCATGTCTCCTAGAGCAAACCTTGTTGCCAGACAATCACTCCTGTCATACACTATGATTTATTTTTTTTTTTAATGTTTTAATAGACTAATGAGAGTGAGAGGAACACCAGGCACACTGCTGTGTTAGGTGTGACACGTGCCCCGTGCAAGCACGTACTCCAAGAGACTTCTCCCTAGTTGCACTGCAAAGCATCCCAAATGGATCTTGATAGGTTTTCACAACTACAAACCTATCATGGGCATGTAGCATTAAAAAAAGTGTTTCGGGAGTTATTAGAACTATCTTTGCATCTCTCCTGACTAGTTTTAGTGCCTCAGGTGATATGTACAGTTGCTGATGATCGTTACTATTTACTGCACGACACTGCCTGAAATATAGTTGTGAATCAGTGCTCGATGGAGTAACAGAACAGAAAGATGGCCCCTGGCCAAGCGATGTCCAAAGCCATGAGCAGCACAAGAGTCAGACACTGTATGCTGATCTCTCTCAAAAATTTGGCCTTTAAAAAAAGGAACACTTTTGTAAACCTGGCCCTATGACCAGGTATGCATTAATCGAAGGGAGAAATGATAACAAATACATTTTATAAATTACTACAGTTTTTCTGAAAAGGTTCTCAGAGTATTCACCAATTGCCAAGACTAGAAATGTAATAAAATGTTTAGGAGGAGTGATTTACCAGCTCTCTAATGGAACAAAACATTTAGGACACGAGACTTTTCAAACCAAGCTCTGATCTGGCACAGAAGTGAGTGTTACCCATCTGTTACCCCATGACACCAAGACAGAAGATCAGTGCATCCATCTTGGAAGAAAGAAATTCAGGTTTCAGCATAGCAATTTTAAAGGAAGTATTATAATATCTGAAGCTGCCTGTCTTAATGTCAGCCTAGACAATCTTAGCTGGAAAAATACCTTTTCTGAAAAGTGCATTTTTTTCCTGAGATAACTACTTAAGAATTAAATCCTAAACTGTTAGCTCTTTTTTACTTTTTTCACCTATGTATTCTGTAGAAGATTTTTTTAAAAATGTATGCTAGTGAAGAAGTTTCATTTTATATAAATCGTCCCTCAAATATTTGGCTTTACATTCCCACACATGGCCTTGATTCTTTAATATTGACAGCTACTGCAGATTCCTTCCTTAAGGTCCCCATTGGGAAACTCAATGGTAGTGGATTCTTGCGTGGGTCTGAGCACGCAGGTAAACGTATTGCACGGAGGGGTTGGAGATAAAGGATGCCATCTGCCTCTCACCTGTTTGTTTCTGCATCTTGCTGTTCACCTAGAAACTGCCACCTGTTTGTGCCAGGTATGTACCACTCACTAGGGACCCAGAATTAATTCTATCATTGCATTCTCATCCACTTGCTGAATCATTTTAGCAAGACAGGGTAAAAATAATTCAAAAATGGATACCTATCCCAAATGTAGTTTATGGACTAGATAATTCTCTAACTCTGAAGTTAATGAGAAGGAAATCAGTAGAATTATTAATATTGAAAGTAAAATTACTGTAATCAAAATCAAAATCTGCATTGACTTCTAGGGAATCATATTTTTCCCACCAGAATATTATATATCAACCTAACCAAACCATGTAGCATCAGCCATGAAACAGCTCTTTGGATCTTGGTCCATGGTGAACACTAAGACATGAAGAATACTGATAAAGTGATACTAAAATGGTTTAATATGTCAGCTTAATATCACTGACCTTGTGAAGCAGACACAAGCAAAAAGGGGCTCTGTGTGGTGCATGCATGCTAGGAAGTCTCTGGCTTGCATGGTGGCTCTATTTGCTGATGTCAGAGAGCCTTCAGTGTGATATAGCATTAATATTGTCTCACATGTCAGGTAATGCAAATACAGAAAATTACAAGTAGTGTGAGCATGTACTGAAGATGAGCTCTGTGACATCCATTATGTAGAAGCAAAATCATCTTACCTCATGAAAGATGGCAGCTTGAAGGCGAAATTTAATGAGTCTGATTCTGATCTCGTACTAGGTTAAGCCAAAAGTGACTCCATTTCAGGTAATGGAAAAGCACTGCTGCTAAGCAAAAAAAGGGTTGGGTTTATTGATGCACCCAGCTATGCTTCTGTTAAAGTTGACAGCCTACTAAAGCTTGCTATTCATTACTGTCTGATATTTGACAGTCATCATAATTGTTATTAGAAAACCTCCAGCAATACTAAGTTGAGATACAAATTAAAAATAAGCCAGCGGTACCTTTAAATGTGCCATGAGCTTTGGTTTTGGCACTGGTATCTTTGAGCGGAGGCTTACAGTTCAATTCAGACAGTTAGCAGGGTGCTGACAGCAACATGTTGGTACAAGACCGTACTTCTCTCTTTGGTTTTGTTTTAATTAAAGCTGCATTTATTTTTTAAAACAGGTCATAAAGCTAACCTACTCTGACAACACAGAATTACATTATAAAATCATTCCTTATAACAATTATAAATCTCTGCTAAAGCAAATTGAAATGAAATTAAAGTACCGGCATACGTTGCCTTTCTTCCTGATAGAAGGAATTAATCTGATCAAAATTACCATCAAATGCTAGGAGTTTGTGGCCAGGACAGATCCAGAAATGAATCTCAGTATTCAGCTTCCTTCTCCTCCACATGAGTTAATGTGTCAGAGCTTTAGCTCCAAAGGATGCTCTCTAAGCGCCTGACATGTCACTTGGCTATACTGACAGCACATGCCACCACTACAGCTGGTTTCAGTGGCACTTTGTTCACCAGCTAAGGACGGGACCCTCCAGATGAATCCTGTCCTTCCACACTTCCAGAGAGAATGAGAAATGCTGGTGTGACAATTTAATTTTAAGGTAGTTTAAAGCAGAAAGAAAAAGAATATATATATATACACACACACACAAATATAATTATACCATATTATTATATAGCCAGAAGCGTTGAATGCAGCAGGCTGATTTCAGAAGGTTTATAGTCTGGGGTGACATTACTTATATGACATGTATGGAAACTATGGGGTGGAATTTCCCTGAAAACAGTCCTTGCCACAGATTTCTGGCACTTTGGATTCTCTACGTGGCTAGAAATCCTATGAGGACAATCTGTCTCATTGTACTTGAGTCGTCCTTCGTTGGGTTGGAAACCAGGGGTCAGATCCTTAATTAATGTAAACAGGAAGAATTCCGTTGAAACAAATAGAGAGGAATCAAAGGAAATTCTCAGTCCAACACTATAATACAGAAAAAGGTTTCTAAATCCTTCAGGACCTCAAAAAATATAGAACAAATCCCTTCACAGAAATGAGTGAGATGAGAAGAGGAGGAGGTGTTTTCCGTGATGGCCTGCCCAGAAAAACAGACATTTTTCTGTTAAGAAATTTACAGTCAGGGGAATCCCCTGCAGTGAGGTGCTCAGTATTTTGGCTCTTCATTTCTCAGTGTCCCTCAGAAACGGGAACCAGAATTAGCTGCTAACTTGAGAATGTACTGAGTCAAGAATTTCAGGATTAGAGAGAACACAGTGTTCCCCAGTCTGTAAGTAAGATGCATATATGTGAGTCACATGTTATAGGGAATGTCAAGGGATGCCAAGGCATGAAAAGTCTAGAGATTATGTCTTGCTGGCCAGACAGTGTGGTCATTCAAGAAGTGGACTAAGCGTTAAAAGGACAAAGAATGTTATACAGTGCAGTTTAAGGTCACTGTACTTTAAGCGAAATAATCACTGTAGACTATTTGGGAGTTCAGTCAATAGGAAGCTGAGAATCCCACTTGCTCTGGATGCATAAATGGCATGTGGGAAGCCTGGTGGCGGTGATGGCAGAGAAGAGGGACTCCCAGCTCAGCCTGGGAGCTCAGGCAAAGAGCTCCCTGACAGGCAAGGTGTTTGCCAGGATCCAGGGGTCAAGAGCAGAAAGGGCCAAGTCTCATTTCTGTCTCAGCTGTCATCTGAGTAACTCCGAGGATGCCCTTTCTATCCTCCAAGAGACACTTAGGTTTCCGTTACTTGCCAAGGCAAGGAGAGAAGGGATGTCCCACGTAACAGAAAATGGCCATGTATTAATGGATGGCTTTCCAAGGCTTCTTCTGTGTCTCCCTCCACACTCCAGCACCTGAAGTTTTTTTCTGGTTGAAACACATGAAGTTGGTGTTTGCAACTCAGGAAGTATTACTTGTTAGTGGCACCTCAGTGGTGTAATTTGCTTTCCCCAGGTCTCTGGACTGGGGCCGTGTCAAACTGATGGTGTTTAAGATTCCAGAAAGAAACCCTAGCAAACTAAACATAAAGCAAACTGCGCTGCTGGAATAACCTAGCAGGGAGGTTATGGGAGCATTCATTAATTGCTGCATTGCTTGGCAGGCTGGACTGGTTACCAGTTTGTTTCCAGTTGCAATGGAATCCAAATTCCTAGTTTGGATCTCTCTAAATGAAGCCTAGCATGGTTTAGATGCTGCAGCTCCTTTCATCTCTACAGATGTTGAGATCAGCTGCAAACTTGCATCTAAGTGATCTGAACTTTCTGTGTGTGCGGGTGGGGTTGACGTATACCTTTGTGGATGAAGGCATTTCCTAATCAGGACCTTCAGCTTAAGCAACACCTTGCTTTCCCTAATGGTTTGGCAAAGTTACCCTGTATTGCCCTTCAAAGCACCCAGCAAGGCTAGCTATTCACTCAGATTGCTCCTGAGAAATCTGCCTAGGGAAGTGGAAGCCTGGAGCGTGGATGGGGATGGGTGAGAAGGAACATAGTTATTCATATCTGATAGGGTATGATGTTTTTAACTGATTTGCAAATGCTCCCAGATATCATGATAGAGACAGAGAGAGAAACTGAAAAATATGCAGATACATCAAAAATCACTTTCAGGATGTGGATTAACTGTTGCTACGTAGATTACAATTTTACAAATGTCTGATTTCTTCACAAGGGGTGTGGTGGGAAACCAGAGAGATACTAAGCAAAATCAGTCCCCAAAGAGCTAAACTTTCGAATGATAAAGAACTGTAGCTGATATCTAGGAACTCTGTGGGCTATGAGCGAACACAGCAGCTTCTGCTTCTAATTCCTCTAAGTGACTTCCACTTTGCTGTGGTGGTTATCTGGGACAGCCCACGAGCATCTAAACTGGCTGAACAGGCAGCAGAAGACTTCTAAGGTATTCCTAACATTGAGCAAGTCACTTCACTTCCCTCTTTTGCTGCTTTTTGTCTGTCACACCATCCTTAAAGTCGAAATCATCTTGCCTTCAGGATCTCAGTCTAAACCTTTCGGGGCAAGAACAGTGTCTGTTTGCTTGTCCATACAAGTGCTAGCACAGCAGGTCCCAGTCTTGGTTACAGCCTGCAAGTGCTATTACAGAATACCTGGTAATAGTGGGAAAAAAGGATGAAGTCATCCTGAGCTCTTGTCCCATTTACTCACCACCCATGGAAGTTTCTATGTTTGCATCTCTCAGAGTACAGCAGAGTTGCCAGGTCCCTCTGGACCCAAATTTGGAAAGCTTTACCATCTCCCCCACCTCTGTTGGCTTTGATAAAACAGGTTCCTGCCAGATCTATTGGAGGAATGTTTCTCCTCTGTGTCCTTTAAGTACCCAAGAAGCTGGGCATGACATTCAAAGCCAGGGACCAGAGATGAGTTTGGCATAGCAGACTTTAGTAGCCTAGGTTACTCTCAAATCCAAAACCTGCCAAAATAACCCCAAAAACACATATAATCCAGCTCACATTTGTGTGTTCAGAGTATCTATGTTTAACTTGACTACTTAGTGGTTTTGTGGTATTCATGAATACACAAAAGTAGTACTTGTCGTGAAACTTAGACAATGGTTTATTTCCTGTGCAGTGATTATATATATGCTTCTGCAGCAGCTGAGAAGGGAGGGGTACGGTGACTCTAAAGCACAGAAAAGAGTGGTCTGTGAACCAGCACTGAAGGAAATCCCTTTATGAAAAAGAAGTGTTCCTTGGAGGGCCGTTTCCAGTGTAGTATGATTGGACAGGGTTTAGCTATGGGTTTGCACTAATAAGAGCTTGTGGCAAATTCCCAGGCATTGCCTTAAAGAGGTACCTGAGTATGGACATGGCTATTGATTGTTCAAACTGGCCGAGCCTTGAGGATCACACTTGCATGAAAGCAGTCATGTCGATGCACACGTGCATTAGCCACGCACCTGCCATAAAAGTAGTTTCCACAACTTAGCGCTTACACATACATTTTCCACTGTTGCGAATGCAGCTGTGGTGTCTATCTGGTCATGCCAATTTAGAAATCTCAACATCTAAGTATCTTGAAGATCCAACAACCAAAGGATTCAACTTCATGAACTGATTTCAAATCAACACTTGCCCTACATTCTCCATTTTTAAAATGTCTCAGCTTATTTGAAAACCAAGCAGATCTGAATCTCACTTACTAGCTGAAGCAAGATAACCCAGTAACTCGTAAGTAGAGATTCGTATACAGCATAAATGTGTAAAAATGGTCCCTTCAAACTCTTGTTCCCGCACCAGAAGTGTTTAGAAGATAATGAGATGAGCCGCCGCAGTAGTTCACCTGCTTAATTCCACAGTGCAAACTTTTAGTAATTGGTAGAAATAGACTGGATGTGAAAATTCTTTCAGGATAAAACGTGCAGTAATATTGTGTGTGGCATACCCAATAAGGCAACGGATTGAAAAGTACAGATTCTTTAGACCCAAACTTTTGAGGAAAGAAATTGCTTCATTCTCACTATTCACGTAACTCTAAAAGTAAATATTCAAAGCTGTAGGTTCATGCTATAAACTACACTGAGTACTCTACACCATGTATAACTCTTACATTTCTGGTCCCTGAAAATATGTTTATATATGTGAGTACTACCAGTGAAATGATGGTCCTAATGACATTAGTAGCAATAGACACATTCAGGAAGATTTGTGGAATGCTTCAGTCTAAAAAGATTGCTTTCTTCCCTTTCCTGATCTACACAACTTTATACATCTATACAGAAATATCTGTGTACATATATATACACACACATATATTAGCACAAATCCAGCCACCAGCTCCGTTTTCCAGTTACTTCCCACAATTATTTTATTTAGGAAGCTCTGATGAAATACTTCTTTTGAAAATCCAGCTCCATTGCTTTTGGCATTTTAGCTGCAAAGCAATTACTCAGCCTGTCAGGGTAATCATCATAAATATTGCTGTCCACGGTGTTTCTACAAGCCAATAGTAACTGGTTGGGTCAGTTCAGCTTGATTCAATGACCTTCCAAGAAAGACTTTCCATTTGTATTCCATTCCCAAACTACAGACCAGCATGCATGTAAAAATGGGCCATTGTTAAGGCATTGACCTCTTTCCCATGGTTTCTGAGTCATAATTACTGACACCAGCAAATTTGAACTCTGCATCCTCATATACCTGCAGGGTTACTCTCTTTTTCTTGCAGAAGCTTGAAGCAGATGTGTTATCTTTTGATTTCAAGAATCTACCTGGACAACAGATACAGAAGCATCGGTTGGGTTCAATTGCCCTATAATGAATGGAGGGAGCTCTGAAGTTTTTACTGATTGTGTAAGCAAATTGGAACTGGAAGCCATCAGTTGAGAATGAACACATGCCATGATGCAGTCCTTGAGGGACTACTTTAAAGGGCAGCTTACGTGCGATTCAAGGATGTACTCTCACCAGGTATAAATTGTCCTGACTTCCCAGGACTGAGTGATTTACAACCTTAGATGCCTGGACAGAGAATGTAACGATGCTGCGTTTGTAGTTTTAGCACCATTTGTTGGCAGCAGTTCAAGTTCAGCCAGCCCCCACCCCAGGCCTGCCTGGTTCCTTGGCTGGTGCTGGTACAACCCTTTGTGTTGCTGAAAGCCATCCTCTGGGAGCTGCAGCCACCAGGCAGGAGGAAGGCTGGCTCCTGCCCAGCCAGCGACGTGGTCCTGACAGCTCTCACAGTACCTAGAATAGGAACAGCAGCATAAATCAATAACTTCTCTTTCCTTCCTTTCCCTTCTTTCCTTTCCTCCCAGTCTAAATAGGCATGTCTTGGATGTTTCCCTCTTCTACCCTCTTCTAAACCACAGAGAGAAAGCAGGCTCCAAAAACGTCACTAGCATCAGCCTCAACATCCAGCCCCATCCGTATTCATTCAGAGTATTTCGCACCTATCAGTTAAATATTCTGTAATCAGCCCAGAGCCACATTGCCCCAGTCAGTAAACCGAGGCCCAGAGCAGTGATGCTGCAAGATCATACAGTGAGTTAGTGGTGGAAACAAGAATAAAACTCAGGAGTCAGCTGCCAACCACATAAGCTATCCCTGCTGCTGGCCTGGAAAGTAAAAATAATGGTTTGGAGTCCTCCAGTTTTCATTATTAACTTTTTGGATGAGTTTTGCCTAAGGGGAATGAGTTATTCTCCGCTGTTGCATCAGGATGTTTCACTTCAGCTGAATTATGTGTCACTTTATGGTAGGGTTGTCTTCATTTTTTTCTCGGTTGTGCTTAGGGAGATCTTTGTGAACATCTTGTTTGACAAATTCTGCACCACCCACATAACCACTTTGAGGCAAACTTAGCAGAGTCAGAGACTGAGCTGGGCCCACTTATCTCTGGTGGATCTCGGCTTCTTGTTGCTAATTGCAATCTGCAAGGCCCGGTGGCCGGAGCAGAGCATGGGGCTTGGATCTAAGCACTCAGGGCTTTGCTTTGTTGTTTTGTCCTTGTGGCTTTGGGCAAGTCACTGAACTTGATTGATAGCGTGTTCATTTATGTGCTTGTTAGTTTCTAATAAGATTTCAGCCAATGCAAAAACTATCTGCAGCAATAATTTTATGCTTTTTTTTTTTTAAGGGAGGAGAGATTACATTAAAAAAGCCTTCTCCCACACACATTTTTCTTATTTTCTTCTTTTTTAGTTTCCTGAAACCAAACATGGAAAATAAATAATCCTTAAACCAAGAACTACAGCGTTTCAAAGAAAATTCAGAAAAGAAATTTCTATTTCAGCAACCACCTTTTTTTAAAAAAAAAAAACCCACAAGCTTCCATGGAAGTTTTCAAACAATAGTGAAGGGGCATAGAAATGCCTGATTTGTCACCTGCCCTGTCTTGATCTAGCTGCTTCAGTCTCGAATGCCAACAAATACTGGTGACTTTCAAAAATAAGTAGGTTGTATTTTGGATGATATTTAGTTAACCAATACTTCTTGTGTATAGAATAGTCTTGATTACATTATCCAGCAGAATAAAAACAGATGGCAATGAAGTAGCTATTTGTCTTCCTGGTGAATTTCAATACATGGGGAAGTGAAGGCACAAAAAGATTGGTGTAAACTTGGCATCATATGGTCACTGGGAGCTATGAAAGCTTTTCCCAACCAGCTTTGCTCATGCATCTAATCTTGACCTGAAGGCATTGCTGCTGCTCTAACCTTCTCCTACTTGAACTAGAACATCTTATTTCCACTTCCTCTTCTCAGCCTGCTCCTGATTTGACTTCCCCTGCACCAGCACAGCTGCACACCATCTAGTGACCCGGCACAGCAGCGCAGCTCGGGAAGCACAGGTACATCCACTGGGGCAACAGGACCGGATGGACGAGAATGATCCATGGCAAAGGCAGAAAATTACAGAACAGCTCACTGGAGTCAATAATCAAAGCGCTGCCAAATGCTGAGAAGTTTACTGGTGCTCACTGCAGTGGGAAGAATATTAATGTACTTCTGATGAAAACCTGGCCCATCCCCATTTTGGATGCTTAGTACTTTGTGCGATTATGGCACAGCTGTTTCTGAGCTGGTAGCAGGCTTCAGTGATGCTCCTCCATCGCGTGTTCAATGATCAAGATCTGCTGCTTGTGTTTGTACCATTAGTGGTTATACAGAGCAACAGTTCGCCCCCCTAAAGTGATTTCTAGGACCTATATTGTGGAATAAGTGCAACCAGCGCAAGAAGCTGCTCTTGCGGGCAAAGAGGACAGTCTGGCAGGGCAAACTGAGCTCTGAGCCTTTCATAATTCAGTATGCTTAGCAGCCTGGGTGGATGCTGAATTTCATTATCTCTTCAAATTGCTGCAGATTTGTTCAAAGGAGCTTTCTCTTGTTGGTAGGGCCACAGGACAAGAACCAGCACGTTCACGTCTGCCAATGACGTTAACTGCCTTTGCAGCGGCAGAAACAAACGCAGCAGCCAAGCAGTGCTGTCTGCCAGCCTAGAGATAGGCGAATCAGAGTATTCCTGCAGACACCTGCCAACCATGATCCATCCCCTTCTGCCTCCCCTCCAGGTGAAACTCTGATTCAGCATCTTAAACCAAACCGCAAAACCTGCTTGTCAGTCTGGGAGCTCTCTCGTCTCCCTCTTCCCTCCACCACAAGACTCTACATGCAGCCGTGCTGCTGCCCAGGGGCTGGAGCAGGGTAGTTCAATAACAGCCTGACACCGGCTGCTGTTTGAGAAACTGCTGGGCTTTGGCTTGCTCAGGGAGAGCGGTTGATGCTCCCCAGGCTTGGCAAAGCTGTCCAGACTTGCACTCCCAAGGAGCGCTTTTCAGCACGTCCTGGGCTTTGTCACCCAGACCGAACCGTATTGGGAGAGTTTGCTTCTTTTCAGGAGCAGAAGAGTAGTGTTTTGTTCCTACCCTGACTTTTTTTCATGTAATTTAATTGTATATTATTTTTGCTCAGTGGCTTGAAGTGACAGTGAAGTAGAAATGCAGTGAAAGGATAATCCTGAACACAGTTACTGCTCCAAGCAGAGATGCTGGAGCCTTCCCAACCCCAGACTTGCTTTGGCCCCCAGAGCAGCCTCACTTCAGGCGGGGAGGAGGGCTGAGGGACAATTTTCTAGCTGACTTGAGTTGCCAGAATTCCTCCTCAACCTGCTACAGCCTTTGCTGACATCCTTATACTTCCCTGAGTCATCCTAGTCCTTATTGCAACCCCTTCTTTCTTAGTCCTCGTTTTTTATGTTTGATGAGGTCCACATATCACAGTCAGGTTTATTTACTCTCTGGAGCCTGCTGGATTTCTTTTCACATTTCCACTGATTTCCTACAGCACAGAGTCCAAGTGGAGAACTACCATAGCCTTCATCCTTATAATTCAGCTGGCCTCTTTATTCTCTTCTTCCCTGACAAGTCCTTTTTATTTCCTATTGTAACCCATGATTTTTTTTTTTTTGGTCCTGTTCTCTGTAGTTAGTCAAATAGATCCATCCAAACTATTAAAAGCAGCCTTTTCAGAGAAGAAGTATTTAACTTTTCATCTCTTCCCTTTAACAGAAGAACAGGCATACAGACTTTTGAGTTAAGTGAGAAGGGCAAATATATTAGCTTTGGATATCAAAAGAAAGGCAGGAGGAATTGTCATCCTACCTAATAAAATGAAAAATCCTGGGAAACACTGCCTTTAGAAAGTGGAGAAGATTAAACGCCTCTCTTTCCTCACACTATCTAAAACAGCCCAAACAGCCCCAGAATAAGCATTAACCCACAACCTGGAATTTAAGTCCTTTCCTCATCTGAGTGGCTGCAGTGGCTGAAAACAAACATCCCAACAACCCTGAATTTGAAATTGCATCTGAACTACGCCATTACAGCCTCTCTCTCTCCCCCATCATTAGGCTGCATCTAAAGATATGAATTTTGCACTTAACGAATGGTAAAACTGACTTTTACCCTGTAGTAAACACATTTTGAAAAGGTCCCGAGAATATTCCTGTAGATCAGGAGAAATAGCATAGATACGTCATTAAATCTTGAAAGAGACGTTGATAGAGTAACAAGAAGATACTAACTGTATTTAGACAGTTTTTCCATTAGATTGAATAGAAGGAATTAAGCCCCTCTGTGATTGTCTCACAGTTCTAGTTATGATGATGCTTGTAGAGGTCTACAAGAACTAGGATGTGATTTTCTGAGGCTGGAAGTGATGTGGAAGCAAAACTCCAGGCTTTAAACAGTCAGTGAAAGTGAGATTAAGAAAGGACAAAAGCAGCGTTACCCTGAGAAAGCAGAGCACGTAGAAGAATAGAGCAACTCCCACCTGACAAGAACATTTGCATTAAAGTCCAGCCTCCTCTGCAGATCAAGGATATAGAATCATAGAATCATTTAGGTTGGAAAAGACCTCTGAGACTGTAAAGTCCAACCGTTAAGCCAGCACTGCCAGGCCCAGCACTAACCCATGTCCCTAAGTGCCACAGCTACATGGTTTTTAAACACCCCCAGGGATGATGATTCCACCACTTCCCTGGGCAGCTTGTTCCAGTGCTTGACCACCCTTTTTGTGAAAAAACTTCTCCCAATACCCAATCTAAATCTCCCCTGGCACAACCTGAGGCTGTGTCCTCTCATCCTGTCTCTTGTCACCTGGGAGCAGAGACCAACCCCCCCAGCCCACAGCCCCTTTCAGGTGGTTGTAGGGAGCAATAAGGT
>JAVJGI010000002.1:4588004-4696055 GCA_035590275.1 Ibycter americanus | reverse complement strand
TGCCCAGTTCAGACCCACCACACTGCCCTGCTGGGATGAGCAAACTGAAGGAGATTGTCAGAGCTGCAGGCAAATGCTGGCAGGGGAGGGAGCAGCTAGGGGATGGGCCATGATACTGCAGTTGTAGTCTAAGCCCTGCTTTCTTCCTGGGGAAACGCAGCTGCATGCCATCCCACAGCCAAATTACAAGGCACAACCGATCTCAAAGACTGTCCACATCTCAAGGCTGTACCCTGCTCATTGTCTGCCTTTAAAATACTAAGTCCTGCTGCCACAAAAGTGTGCACATTAATGACAAAGGAAAGCAAAGCCACAGAGCTGTTAGACCCCACCGTGTTATCAATGTGGATGCATCCTTCCTGCCTGCACACTGCCAGGTGTCCTCCCTGCCAGCTGGCAGAGCTCCATCCACCAGGGATGGCCTTGCAATTATGCAATAGGTATATCTGCCTGCTGGCCCAGCTGAAAGTTCCTAAAACAGTAGTTAACCAAGACAGCAACAACAAAACTGTGTCACTCAGGTAGAGCCCTTGGTGAAATTCCCATTGATTTTGTGCAAACTGTTCCAAGTTTTCAACATCTTATAAAAATATGAAGCAACAAAGGACTCTTAGGATGGGTGGATGGAAAGCCAATATGCCAAATAGCCTGTTAACATTTAAAATGCTACCTAATCTAACCCCAGTATTCATACGTAGGGATGAAATAGGTGACAAATGTACATATGATAGCTGCCATAAAGGAATGGTGGCCAACACTGTCTTCATGACATTGGAGGTCTAAAATGTATCCAGAGCAATTCCAGCTCAGGCCAATTGCAAGTGGAAAATAGTTTGCTCTTTTCATCACTTTCTAAGACTGCTTGTCTCCTGAAATCAAGTCATTGAAAGATACACCTCTGAAAACCATAGAAGCATTTATTCCCTTGTGAATGCAACTTGAAATTTGACCTTGGATGCAGTCTGACCCAGTTCACTGCTGTAACTGCCTAGCTTGCTCCCCTGGGGGAGCAGGTTGCTTGGCTCCCATTGCCTTGACCAACTAGAGGCATGGAGGCCCTTCTACCTAAGAAGACCCATACTTCGGTCCTTCTAGCTTGCCCTGGTAGAGCAGGATGAATTACATCCAGCTGCAGGTGGATTCAAGCCTTTCTGCCTGCAGATGAGGGCGTGGTGCTGGATCTTAGGCAAGTTGTTGATGTCTCTCTACAGTTCAGATTGGGCAGGCCCCTATATCAACTGGTAGCATTGGTAGCTTCCAGACAGAGAACTTCTTGGAGGTTAATGGTGAGACACACTGTGGTCAGAGGAGAAGGTCTTTCCATCATTTGTCTGCTGAGCAACTACTGCATTTCATTGTTCAAGGCTTTAATCTTGCACTGAGAGGTTGATCCTTCTGCTCTGAAGTCAATGGCAGTTTTGCCATGGTCTTGAACAATACCTGCGTCAGGACCAGCATTAATTTTAAATTAAGGGTCAAGTAATGTTATAAGAGACAAAGAACATGGATGAGAAAGAGAAAAATTGGTGTGTTGGCTGGCCATTTCCTAAACAGGTTTGTTTCATGCTTCTGAAATTGCAAAATTTTTACTTTGTGTAAACCACTAGTAATTGCCCATTTGGATGTATAGAATTTATTAGACAGTCTTTGAAAAACAGATTCAAAATTGACCATAGAGGTCTCCCTCCATTCATAATAAATCCATCTTTATTAAAAGTAAAGTGGTGGGGAAGGCAATCTTCCAGCGTCCATTTTCAGTTGTTTAGTTACTAGCCTAATCAGTGACAACTTGAGAGTTTAAGATTTATGACAAAACAAAAGTTAAACATAGCTTTTTCTCAGAATATTGTTCTGGAGAGGGTAATTACACAAATACAGTCTAAGCTTATTATCTTTCTCTTTCTTTTTCTTGTGCTATCTTCCCTCCTCTTCTTCCTTTTTACACTACTACACTTCCTACATGTGTTCAGTGAAGCTGAAAATGATATTTTGATAACGGGCACACAATGAACGCTTAAGAGGGCTGGTTGACAATGTGAGACTTTGTTAAGGAAAAGAGGATACAATGAATAGCTATAATGGGAGTCATTAATGTAGGGACTGCTTTTTTTTTTTTTTTTTTTTCCTGAGGAAGGCTACATCTTAATCCTTCTCAGGTTTCCTTCTCTATTTATACAACACTGTGGAGGTCAAACCTAAAGTTAGGTCTTTCCTGGTGATGTGTAATGAAACTTAGGTCACTAAAGAATTTGTTGAGCATTTTTTAGCTTACATGTATTCTGCCTGCAAGAGATCCCACCTTCCTTTTTGTGGGTGTTCTCCTCCATTCTGCCTCTTAAAATAATTTGCAAATGAAAAATTAAAAGAAGCTATTAAAAATGTCTGCATATCCCGTATAATTTGTTGTCCAGTAATATCTAGAAATCTTGGTCTGGGACAGCACTGTGCGAGAGCTGTATAAATGCATAAACACAGAAAATTCCCATCTGCAGAAGTTTGCAACCTATTTCTTATAAAGCTTTTTTTTTTTAAAAAAAAATTTTAAAATGGCTCCAAGCCTGTTTATCCTCATGATGTCAAGAGAGCTGTTCTCATGAAAACTCACCTGAAAATTTAGAGTGCCATTTCAGTTAAGAGAAAATCTAGGGGGTTTAACTGCAATAGTTTGTCAGATCTGGCTGCTCCCAGCGGTGGCACATCTGTTGCTTTCCCCTTTGTTATCACAGGTTTTCCCGATGGCAACAGAAGCAGCAAACCCAGCTTTTCATTGCTCCCTGTTCCGCTCAGCCCCTCCTGTGACAGGGACACCCTGGGACCAGCTTGGCTTAGGGACTTTCATTACTAGGGTGGCAAAATCCAGCCCCAGCCAGGTTTCTGAGAAACCTTGAAGCTGATGGGAAGGTTGGTTACCTAGATTTGCTTTACCCTCCCCTTCCACGTTTAGTAGTTGTATTAAACTATTGCCCAAGCAGCCGTGCAGTAGATACACAGTGTGTTTCTGTGTCTGTGGTGAAGAAGCATACCGTGAAGTAAATAAGTATTAATTTTCCTGCTGAGTGCTGGTGGATTGCGAGCCCGATGAGCAGGTGCAGGGCAGGGAGAGGAAGAGAGGGAAAGTTTGCTCCTTTAGCAGCAGCAAAGTAGTAGCAACGTTTTGCCTTATTGCTGAATTGCTTTTCACTAGAATAGCATGCAAAGGAAACCCACGCTTCAATACCTCCATTTCCTTAATGACGGAGAAATCCTGAGATGAGTTATTCGGTGTCCACATCCTTCCTGTTGTATGCATCCTGTCCGCAGCAAAGGAGGCTCCTTAACGAAATAAGTAATTTTTCTTTCCTTTTTTTTTTTTTTCCTGGTGCCATCTTTCCCTCTACACTGTATGTTGTAACTCACCTCTTCTCTCTGCCCAGAGAGGAAGAGGAGGAGACACACCTTGCTCCACAGCCCATTAAGCTCAGAAATGCCACTCCTGAGGACCAGCACCCTATATGACTTAGAGATTTAGCATCTGGATTGCCAGTGTGGGACGTTACAGATGAACCTGATATGCTCTTCAGGTCAGGGTCACTGAAGCTTTACTACCACTGCTGTTGAGGAGAATGAACTAAATTCCAACCTCAGTTTCCCCTGGATAAGTCAAGACTCAAATCCACTGACTCCAGAGGAGAAGGTCTGCTGCTGCAGTAAAGCGCTGTGCTATTTGTTTTCTTCTAGCAGTGTTTTGTTACCAGTTTCTCTTTCCATATTGTGATAGAAACTGTCCATGTTGACACAATAGGAGTAAGGCCAGCATATACACTACAGAGAGGGGAAAAGGATATATATTTTTTAAAGATGTTAGATTTGAGATGGTTTTCACACTCAGATGTAAGGTCACGTCTACCTAAAGCACAGAGCAGTCAAGACTTTTTAATAAATCCACCCATTGCATCTAATTAAATAGCTTCAAAAGATGAGAACAGTTACAAGAACCAATAATCATATGAACAGAAAAGAGATGCTGAAAAAAAAAAAAGTTGCTGATCTTCAATAAGCAGGCTTTTTTTTTATTTTTAATGTAATGCTATATTACCACATATGGTTACACATGCAATGTTGGGGAGCTAGCTCTGAAAACAGTTCTTTTACTAGCTTTTAATAACACCAGATGTCTATGTGGCAAGAGGGAGGAAAGGACTGCAATCGAACTGGGAATTGGACCCTGTGGACTAGTTGAGCCCCAAAGCTGTAGCAAAGTCTCTTCCCTTCATACAGCACCACCTGTATTATTAACTGGCATCTAGAAATGGAAGATGCTCTGGGTTTTCAGATATCATAATTCCCTAGCCATCTGTCTGATGTGAGGCTAACATCGTGATACTGCCGCTTATGCCACTCTGAGTGTTAAGCCATTACACAAATAATGTAACAAAACCACTCTGCTTTGTGTTGTTGTTGGTCTTTTTCTCTGAAATAGCCAAACACAAGTATTTTGTTGTTCTATCTCAGCAAAAGACACCAGATGGGCTTGAGAGCCAGAGCGCAAACTTATTCTCATGATCTCACCAGATTGAGGGCAGAAACCATGTTAAAGTGATTGTCCACCAGTAGGGATATTGTTGCACAAGTCAGTGATGGGATATAGGAGATTTCTGTGCTTCAGTGTGGTAGAAATTCATCCATATGTCTTCATCATAATAATATAATATTACGTACTTATAGTATAATTATGTCTTCATAGTATATTTCATCTCTAAAGTGAAATTATACTGTGAATAACCCCGGTTTCCTACCTGCTGTGGAAGTTGATGCTAATGATTACCATAGTCAGAAACAGCACAGCCTGTGAAGCACGATCACAATATAGCTGTCATAGCCACATCACTCTCCTCGTTCATGGTGTCTGTCCCAGGAGATTTGGTAACATTGAAACGTGCCTGTGCTGGGACTTCCACTCTACTCAGGAGCCCATCTTTCCCTGGCCAAGCACGGCAGCTGAGAGGTGGCCTGTTGCAGAGACATGGACTACCAGGAGATCCTTAGCTTGACAATGCTGTTGAGCTTGGTATCCCGAAGTGAGGAAAAGGAGCATGTTGGCCTGCGGGATCTGCCGCTGGAGGACCCCATTTCCACAAAAAATTGAGTAAAATTTGCAGATTTAAAAGCTTTCGATGTGGGGTTTTTAAAGACATCTTTGAGGATTATACCTCCTACTTCGCATGGCTGTTGAAGGGAACTCGGGGCCAAACTCTTTTTAGCTGTATTATGAAATCTCAGTCTCTGCATTCAACAACAGGTACCAAACCCAACCATCTACTCGTTCACTCACTGCTATGGCTTTTATGTGACAGAAACAACACTCTAGAACAACCCTAACAAGGTGTTCTGGCCATGTAAAGCCAATGACACTGAAGTCTTTCTAACTGCATCCTGAAAGCCAGGGCTAGGAGGGATCCCTGCCATGCCACCACGGCAGCTGAGCTGGGATCTTAGAGAGGCAAAATGAGTGTGACTCATTGCATCTGCCCCTGAATCATTCCATCTCCCTCCATTCACCCTGCTGGGACCCCGCAACACTCATAACTGAGGGACCTTGGTGACATGTATGGAGTTAGACGTAAATCCCCCAACACCTACACCCTTCCCCAGTGGCAACTGGCTGGTGGCAAGTGTTCGACAGCAGGAAAAAGTGTCTTCCAGACTGGGAGTGCTGTGGAGCAGCTCAGCTCTGTCACAGCTCTTCTCTGTCCAGAAAGACGTTGGCGCTGATCAGTAAGGCGATTTTTGTGCCTAAAGACTGTGAGCGTGGTTGAATTACCTTTATGCTTTCCTTTGCTTTCTACTGAAGATGGCATTCCTCACAACCTGGTGCTCACGAGAGGGGAAAACATGGGTGGACACCACTGTGGTCAGAAAGGTGGGACAGGCTGTGACTGCACCATGTGGTGCACCATGGCAAAGGCGCTCTGCTCCCCTCTCCCGGTAAACTCAATCTGAGGAAGAGCAGTTTCTGTGGGCCTCACACCTTTCCCTCTCATTCTCTGGAGGAGGATGCGGCCTAGAAACCTCTGGTACACACCATGGGTGAAAGGGCATGCACCAGTGCCACTGTGAGTCACGGGATAAAATGTTGTCAACAGTGGTGCACAGCAGATGCTGCACTGTTTAGCTGTGGTCCATCAGAGGGTGAAAGGTGGACAAGTACCAAAAACCCTTATGTGCACTCAGCTCCCATCAGGCTGGTTTATATGTGCCTCCCAGTGGGCTGCCACAGCCCACCAGGCCATCTGTTTGTCACACATCCTCTCCCTCCGGCACTGCCAGGATCCGGGATCACACACCTAAACCATTAGCGGGTTCGCTTTGCTTCTTCAGAAAGGTTTTGAGGTCCACGGAATAAAGAATCACTGACAAACACTAAACTGGAAACTGGTTCCTCACATTTTTCAAAATCTACTTGGAAACCAGCACTCACCCTGTCAGGGACTTTTTGGGTGAAGGACAAAGCACAACATCAGAGCTGCTCGAGGATGTGGATGGAAATAAGCTGGTGCAAGCCATGTGTAAAGTACATGCACAAAGCTTTAATATGGGGACAGGCAGGACCGAGTTAGAGTGAAAGTGTATAGAACTGCTGCTGGATGCACGCTGCCTCCTTCGCTGCTTCGTGACTTGCTGCCCGCTCCCAGGACCAGCCCGTTCATTCCTTCTCCCTGAACTGAAATTACAAGGAGAATAAATGAATGCGGAGCAGTAGGAGCACACGGGGGCAGAAGAGGGGACATCCTCTACCCCATCATATGTCCACCACTTGCCTTTTGGAGCCACGGGCTTTTCGGCCTAGGTGCCAAATGCCCATCCACCAGAGACTGACATTTTTGCTCTTGGGCTCTGCTTTGCTGTTAAGGTTTAAAAAGCAGATGCCTTTGGGAGCCACTGTTTGGGGGCAGCAGGGGGGAAGGATGATGACCACACTTCTACACTTTTCCAGATTGTGCACTTTTTATCCCCCCATAGAATTCGTAAACAACAGGCTATAAAATACAGAAGAGCAGGCCTCAGATGTAATAAATAGAATATGGATTCGATCCAGCATTTTAAGAAAAGATAGTTCCACTTATTGCAATGGAGAACAACAATGCCAGGATGAGATACAAATAGCTGTAATAATTTTTGTGTTTTTAAGACTTTAGCAGAGAATAATCATAAATCAGGGGTTTGAAAACTTGGTACTTTTACCCACAGAAAACTATTCCACAGCAGCAAGTAGACCTGAAGGGAGATCTCACAGCCAGGGTTTCATTTATAAAGCGACTGTCAAATTTGAGTCTACATCCTCTTACACATACCATCTGCAAGTCACATCTTCTCCAGTCTGTCTCTGCGCTCTATGTTTAAGGAAGCAATCGCACAGAAATATTGTGACTTCTCCCTGTTGTGTGGAGTGGCTACACCTGTCATTTTATCTTATTCACTTGGATCCTTTCTGCTTATCACCGGCTTGGGATGAAGGGTCATCCTCGGCCGTGTGTTCTTAGAGCTGCTGCTCAGATTGGCATCTCACAGAGGAGGCAGAGCTCTGGTTCTCCAGTGCTCTGCATCTGGTTTAGCCATTTCCACCAGTGCAAAATGGACACGAACTGCCACTCAGGCAGAGCAGTGAATGGTTATACAAGGTACATTGGCAGTGGAGAATGAGACACTGGGAGCATTGATTTAGCAGACCATGAGTGAGTTTTCATTGTTTATTTTAGAAATGTTCACAAAGTTTGGTGCCAAGAGCAAAGATAAACAAATTTATCATCCAAGGGTGGAAGGGAAAAAAAAAATCACCACTCTGGAAATTCAGTTCTACAAGCTTTTGTAATACTAAACATAAAGGGATAAAGGAAGCAATATTCATTTTATTCCTTGCTATGGTGCTGGACATATATTAGCTACTGGAAGCCTCAAAGCACTACTTAAGGGATTACAAAGTCTGTACATGCAGCTCAGTAGTCACTAAACTATTGCCACCTCTAGGCTGCAGTAAGGCAGTTATTAACATGGGCTTGAATACTGGTTGGGATTTTCTGGCAATTATTTTAAATTGAAAAATGTCAGTTGATGAAAATCACAGGCGGTGATCTGAATGTCTTCCTTTGGGGTTGGGTGTGGGGAGTGAATGAAAGAGGAATATTTTTGCTTTCAAACCTACTGTGATTTATATTTTAAAAAGAAACAGTCTGAAATAAAATTATTTTAAATTTATACACCAAAATATTTTTTAAAAGGAAATTTCAGAAAAATTATTTGGTTGATATGATCTGAATCCTTTTAAGTTTCGATTTCTGCCTTTCACTCAGTATTAGGATGGGAAAACTCTAAACTGAGAATTGCTTGTGGATTGGAAAAACTGTTTCCTGCCCACCTCTCTTGGCAAACCACTATGTTTCTGTTTTGCTGCTGAAGCTTCAAAAAGCAACAAGCAGTGACTGGATCGGAGTTGAACTTCCAGCAAACGAAAAATCCTCCCAGGATATATGTTTGTTAGTAGCATGTCCATGGCCATGGGAATGTTTTGAAAGGTGAGGTTTCTGTAATAGCTCCTGTGGCTTCTTCACCATGGGAAGGTAAGTGAGCAATAAACATGCCCCCTTAGTCCCTTTCCACATTTGTGTTTGCTCTTCTGCAAGAGGAAAACATTTGTCTGACTGATTTGCAAAAGGGAAATGGCCATATATATTGTTGCAGGCATGTGGTATGGCTGGGAGGACTTGCAGCGCGCTGTGCTTTTGGGTGCTCTCTACCTTCCATAATGTCTTGGGTCTATCTTTACCTTCCTCCCCTACAAGGAAGGAGAACTAAAAAAATTCAAATCCAAAACCATACCAAAACACCTTTTCTGGCAAAATCTAGAGAATGCATGGAAAAGTGTGTTCAAAGGAGGTGACCTCAGACCAGAACTGTGTCTCTACTATCTGCAAGAGAAAGCTGAACTTGCATGTCTGGATTGGTGCTGAGATGACTTCAGTAAAGTTATTGTTTCTAACCCCAAAGCCCCTTTGGAACCAAAAGCAAACATGTCTGTTAGATGGCCCTCACTAGTACAGTATCAATATGCTTCACAGCTCCCATTAGGAAAAGGTGAGCAGAGCCTTGGCACCTGCCTTGAGCTTTGATGCAGCATCTACCTTCACAGTAAGCAAAGGCAATGGCCACAGTCATCCTGGGAAAGGCACAAACACCTAAACATAACAAAACCAATAATATAGTTCATTTTGGAGAGAAACCACCCTATACTGGGAACAGAGTGGAAAAGGAAATCTCAACATGGGCCTTCAAGCTCTCTAGTCGCCCTAAAGAGACTGGAGAGACGAGACTTCCTCTTCTGGTGTGGGAAGGTCTCCTCTTCTTGGGGAGGCATTTGACCTAACGTTAAATACCTCCAGAACCCAATGTGTAGATTTCTAGGTTTCTGATTCAAGGCTTGATCCTCAGCTTTTAAGTAATTTACACAAGGCACAGGCCTGATCTGTTTATTTGTAGGCCAGGGCTGGAAATGCACATTTTTTCTGACAAGGATGTTCTAAGTTAGCTTGTGTTTGCAAGACGCTTGGCAGAGGGGGATCTGCACAGCGCGGAGAAACCCCGGCGAGGAAGGGCTTTCTTCTTCAAATGGAGCATGACACCTGCACACCGACCTGGCTGGCTCAGAAATCAGGGCCGTTTAGCCAGTTCACTCCTCTGACCGCTGGTCATACCAGGGGAGAGCTGTACTAGGAGGTGAAAGGAAGCAGCGTTTTATCAGGTGGTTTAATTTCTCCTTCCCCAGAACCAGTTCACACGTGCGTCTTTGTTCTCCCTCTGCCCCTGCAAGTGCAGAAAGGATACATCCCAGAAATATTTAGAATTAAGAAGGGACTTATTTTTTCTCTCTCTTGCCATCCCAGGCTTTCAGGCCAGGGGGAAAGGAAGGGGGGATGCAGGGTGTCAACAACAATAAGCAGGAGGGGAAAAGATGCCTGGCACTCAGAGAGTTCAGGCTGGGACAGTTTGATCTCTCCCAGAGCACTCTCAGTGCTTGAAGATCACTGCTTTTGACACGTTTCTCCGGCTGCTGAATGAGAGGATTTACTTGGGTGAAATTTAGGCCCGAGGGGGACATGAAAATCATATTCATAATTTGAAGTGACATGTGATTCAGGATTAAAAAGCTGGCTGGCAGAGAAAAGAGCTGAGGTTATCCTTTTGAGCTGTGCTAATGCAGAAAACTGTGTTTTTAATCCTGTTCTAAAAAGGCCTAGAAGGTTTCCAGCTGGGGCAGTTAGAATATAAAGGAGCGGTAAAGATGAGGAATCCCTTTTTCAAAAGGAGGAGAAGAAAAAAAACCCAAAACAACAACAAAAGATCAAGTTCTGCTTTTGTTTTTCCCTGATAGCAAGTGGCTGAAAGCCAGGAGAGGAGATTTTTGTTAACCACCCTTCCTTTGTCTGAGGCCTTCCAGCCCTGCATGCGGGCAGGGGTCAGTGGGACAAGGCAGAGGTGGCTGCTGAGGAGAGGGCTCCTGGGAGCTGGCATTGCAGGTGTCCTCCGTTAGTGCATTTCTCGGGGGGACTGGGGGTCCAGCAGTAGCTTCTCCCTTTCCACCACTGCCCGGGAGCTTGGGTCCCTTGTACCAAGCCCAGAGCAGGAAGGTGCCCCCCATCACACTGAGTGTAGGGTCTGTAATTAATCTCTGCTCCTTTTCATGTCACTTTTCCCAAGAGGCTCTGAATTGTAGCAAGAGGGTGCGCTGACATTGCTGCTTATTGTGTTTATTATACTAATTTTAAGGTTTTAGTTGATCTTCCTCTAGATCCTTATTTTTGGGGTTTTGCCTACCATTTTAGCTCTCCTTGCTTCTTTTCTGATAATACTGTCTGACTTTTTTAATTAGAGTAATTTTCAGTACTATGGGGCAAGAACTCACTTTTCAGTATAGCTGCTTAAAACATTGCACAGGATGATCCATATTCCAATGGGTGTCTTAAAACACAACACACTGGAAGTTAGTAAAATGCATCTCAAAGTAATGTGCAGAATGAACAGCAAATTGCACAATCTCCAATTACCATGTTAAAAATGTGTTTTTCTGTATTTACCTCAACAGTTTCTGAAATACTCAGGTTATTTCTTCTGTAATTTTGCAAAACTGCATTTCACAAAGGAACCTTTAGGGTTAGTTGAAGCGTTCGGTTTTGATATACTTGATTTGGGTGAGGGGTTTTTTTGGCCTTTCTAACTTTACTATTTCACATAAAGTCCCTTTCAAACATAAGTTTGAATGAAATGAAAAAGCAAAATCATTGTGCTCTGAAAAATGTCACATTGTTTTCCTGTTTTTCAGAGTGGACTTTCATTCTTTCCTCTCCTCCAAAAAGCACTTTTTAATTGAAATAGAATTTTCTAATAAAAATCACCACTGACAAAAATAAAGTGAACTTCTGCCCAGCTCTGTTCAAAGTCTGTCACTGGAACAAATCATGAGACCAAGGTTTCAACTTCCCTGTCCCTCAAGGTACAATTATTTCCCACTGTTCTTTTCCCTGCTCCTCAGCTAAGACAAAAAGAAATGATCCAAAACTAGAAGAAGTCAATGAGAGCTCTTCTATGTATTGACTTTGGGTTTGGGGAAAGCTCTGGATCAATAAGATGCTATTATTAATCTAATAGCCTATACATAGAATTTAAGTGTGCCATCATATGAGGTTTTTAAATTCCCCCACAGAATTCAGTAGAAGTTTATTCCATTACATTTTCATGACTCAAAATTAATACTTACTATTTTTATCTCTTGCTCACCCTGTCGAGGCGGTATGGTTAAGGCAAGCATGCAGCCTCTCTCTCTCCAGCATCATCATTGGATGCCTAGCTCCCATTATGTAGACTTGTTCAACTTTCTGATAAGTATGAAACGGAAAGAGAAACAAAAAGATTAATGACTGCAGGGACCTAACCTGAGGATATGGTCTGGCCTATAAAAACTTTTACTGAAAACAATGCCACATGAAAGAGTGAGCCTCGCTGGATGCCTCCATCGCCACTTCTAGCTCGCAGGGTTAGCAGGCAGGGCAGAGAGAAACTACAACAAAACCTAAACCTCTGTCCCGGCACCATTTTCACTTGTAAGCTGAACATGAAGCCCAATGATGCTATTTTTCACTGAGACACTTTTCAGGGTAGAAGAGCACTTTCAGTGTGACAGATCTGGCTGCAGGCCAGCGGATGGCACAGCCCTCTGGGGATTTTTGTTACCATTGCTGGGTAGACTAAGAGTGCATAGTGCATATTACATGTAGTCAGGGAAGCAGCTTCTCCCATGGGTTCTTAATAGAGTTTCCTGCCTTAACAGCTTCATTGGTAATTTTTGTTTGTTTTCTTGCTTCAAGTGTTGGCACATCACAAACTAGACATGTTTGCCAATTGCTATCTGTCTCGCTGTCTCCAAACGACATCATTTTGGGGGACTGAAGGGAAATGACTGATTAGGTTGTATATTCTAATTCTCTGCCAGAGAAAGGCAGCATGTACTGCACAATGCTGCATTGACTAAGGAGAGCTTATTGTAGGTGCTCAGCTGGCAAGGTACGGCTGAAAATGCTGTTTGGAGCACATAGAGGATGTGCCATCTTCCAGTCTGGATGTCTAATTGATTGTTTGCATGTACGATTACCACAACTGTGGTCACAATTACAGCAATTATATGGGCAAATGAAACATGCAATTGCATGTGCCCAGTTCTAAAAATCTGGGCACAGGTAATTGCCAAAGACCACAGGGAGACTCTGCTCCGAAAAGGAGATGCAGCAGCATCCCCGGGCTGGGCTGGAGGACATGCTCGCCTCCTGCCTGGTGCCTCATGTTTTCCATCTCATCATCTATCTTGGAGCTGAATCCTCTCCTGAGCACCTCCTCTTGGACTTGCATACCTAGCCTAAGTTTCTGAATTACTTTTGAAATCCAAAACAAAGATGAGGCCAGCCTCTTTGGATATCATTGTATGGCTCTGCACAGGGAAGACACTATAAATAGTATCATCACACATTATTAACTGTATTCTCTGAGAAAACCAAAACCAACAGAGATCACCTTTATTCATAGAAAAAGTCCTAGCCATATCTGCAGAGCATTTCTCTAGGTTAATCTGGCCAGTATTACTTAACAGTTGTCATTTCACTGTGTGTACAAGAGTTGACTTTCTATCTGCCGGCTTCAAAAATGAGATTGAAAAGTTAATTCTCAGATATAAGAATTATCCAAGATTATCTCAAAATAGAAAAAAACCCTGTAAGTTTCATAAAAGATAAATAAAAGAAATATAAGACTGTTTAAGAATAAAATTTTGTGACGTATACTCACAATTCCATTGTTTAAAATAAATTCAACATTATCTTATTTTATGATTAACCTTATGCAAGTTTATAAAAATTGCATTAAATGCAATTTAAAAATCATTCCTATATTGTGTTGCCATTTCAGATCACAGTATAATCATGCACTCACTGCAAAATAATTTCACACAGACACACACACACAATTACAGATGTATTCGAAAACCACCATGAATCTGTTTGTCTGTAGATTAAGTGTCCACGGTGATCAGAGTACAATAAAGCATAATAAAAGACCAGTGAAAAATGATGAAATAAAACCACTCTGCTTTTATAAGTACAGTGTTATGAGAAAGACAGACCATTTTCTCTGAATATGTAATTTTTATTCTGTCTCTTTAATTTACATGAATAATTAAAATAGATTCAAGCAATCCTATGCTCCTATGGTTTTTCAGGATTAGAAGAAAATGTACTAGAAGAAAAGACCAATGAATTAAATGCTGCAAATCATAATAGGGAGCCTGACTTGGGAGAAACGACTAGCCTGATTTTCAAACAAATATTGAATGAAATACTTGAATGTCAATTTATTTTTCATCCCAAACTTCAAGTTATACAAATATCTAACTTAAATCTATAGTGAGGAGAAAGAGTATGAGGGATAAACGTCCCAGAAATTCAGATTTAAATCCTAATAATTGAGCTCAGCTTTCAGAGCCAATAATGGTTTCAAAGTGAATGTTTTTAAACCAGATTAGATATTTGCTGTATGCTTCATGAAATATCTTACACAAATATTTAAAAATGTAGCAATATGTGTTACGTGCATACATATAAAATTTAATTAGACTAACGAATTGATATGCACGTGGCCATGAACCATCAGGTATTGTAGTCTAATGGGGACTTCCAGGAAAGTATTTTTCCCTGTATTGCTTGTTTCTCCATCCACCTGTGTCCATCTGGCCAGCAGCATGAGGAAACATTTTGCATCCCCTTCTGGGCTCGAGGAGCAGCCTACAGAAAGCTTTTGCAGAGGAGCGTGATGTAAAATAACTGGAAAGCAGCTCTTTTTGCTGGGGCACCTGGACATGCCCAGCGGTCCCACCAGTGCTGCCCAAAGACAGACAGCCTGGGCTCTGTCGCACAGGGTTTGGGTGCCTCCATCTCACCTCATTAAAAGCTCCTTCTCCCAGCTTCAGGAAGCCTAGACTTTCTCTAGAGAAGTATTGTCCAAAATGGATTCTTCCCATCTATTTCGGGACAGGATGAATCATGTTTTGGAAATGCCCACCCCTTCTCCTTTGAGTTCGCACAGGTGAATAACTTTAACTTCAAATAACCTGCAGACAGTGAAGTTAGGGGGGGTGAGTCCCAGCCCAGGGACAATCCTGTCCCCCTTCTTGCCACCTGCTGAAGCAGCAGTCAGGCTCCCCAGCAGAGACCTGGACACGGGGCTGTATCCACCCCCAGCCCTCCAGTGCTGTCTGCGAAGGAAAAGCACCGTACGAAGGCTGCAGTAAGTCACTTTATTCGATGCTATAGCCTGGCCTGGTTTTCTGGCACAGTCCTCCCTCCAGCCAGGGCTATGAGTCACAAGCTAAGCCCTGAAGTTACTAAAACCGCTCCACGTACAATCAAGTTGCATATTTTGCAACATGTTATCCTTTTCGGGTTTGGCAAAGCGAAGCGTCTCCGTCGCAGGCAGAGTAGGAATTATGATGAGCTTTTCCCAGCTGGACTTCTTGTAATCGTCCCAGGGATAAAGAGTTCCTCGAGACTCCAGATCTATCCCTGTCAGGCCCTAAGCCTGTCTCCAGCTCTGTTGAGCTTGTCAGGGTTTTTATTTACAAGATTCAGCTAAAAACCTGTCCTGCTAGACTAAGCCAGGCTGTTTCTGCTTGTTTCTTAATCTCCAGGCAGCCTCCCTCCACATGTTAAGGGACACTTAGTTTGTTTAAGGCCTGAGGCAGGCATAATTACAAAATTTAGGCAGAATCCTGAACTGACCCCAAAGGTCTTCCTGCTCAGACAGAAATCATTTGTCATAATGAGCCTACTCATAACCTGCTGACCCTTGGAGCTCAATTAATTTCACGCAGAAAAAACGTTCGCAGCCTCTGGACCCTGCTGCAGGAGGGATTTGCACGGTGGTGTCTCCCACTCACACAAGCCCATATGGGCAAATGGGCTTAGAAATTTCTCCAGAGAGCATGAACAGTGGCAAGGCAGTGTTTTTAAAGCAGGGTGGTAAAATGAGGTATTTCTGGGTTTGGTTGCAGAGTAAATGTGTGCTCCTTAGGTTAATAAGTTAAATATGCAGAAAGGCATATAACAGCTTGTGGGCACATGTTTTAATTTTGTGTCCCTTAAAATGAAAAGACAGTCATCTCTATTGCAGGGACAAGTGATGCATCAGAAAGGCCTGATCTGCCAGCCTGCTGCAGCAGCGCTGTGCCAGAGCACGCTGCACTGGCAGCTCTGCCAGGGTACATCGCTGGGACAGGGGATGGGAGCTCCCCTGGGGCTATGGGAGACAATATAAATGATCTACAGTGGAAATAACGAGCTTGGGCAAAACACTGCAGCAAAACGGCCGTACTGGTTCCCATAGGCAGAGCTGGGGCTTTTCTGCATCGCACTGCACTGAGTCAGGCAACCCCCGAATGTATTTTGGGGTCGGACCTTTACTTGCTGAATATGAACTGCCACGAGTTGATCTCCAGTTCTTTCTCAGCTGCTGGCATAACTCCTGGATTTTTGTATTGTTTTCTCTGAGTAACACACAAATTACAGCAAGAATAGAGCTTTAATCTGAATATTTTTATGTATGCTTTCTGGTCTTTGTCCTCTCAAATACCTCAAAGGAATGTCTGTGCAGTTCAGCAAATGAAATTAAAATCTGTCTAAACTACCCAAAATTAGCTGTCTTGTGCAAGCTGGGTGTAGGAATGACAGGGAACAGATGAAAAGGGGGTTGAGAGCATGTGGATCAGGGGATATACTGTCAGATCCTGTAGCAGGCTGCTTTTTGGGTATATGAGAGGGTTGCGCTGGGCCCATTTGCGTTGGAATAGATGTTACTAGCCAGAATAATAAAAATCTGGCCTGCTCTATCTCTTGGCATGGTCCAGCCAGCCTATTTAATTAAGATTAAAAACACAGTCAAGAAGATAATTCAAGAGACATCAGTCATCTCAGACAATATGAGGCAGTGATTTTTTGTATCAAATCATTGAACCTGCTTATGCATTTGCGGGAATGCATGCGGCTGGACTGGATAATCCAAGAGCATCTTTCCAACAACCATAACTATTTGCACTTACATAGCACCTTTTGGCCACGGATCCCAATGTCTATAAATCTGTAGGCTCATAGGTGAGAGCGCAGTAATGAATTTGAGAACCATGTGATAAATTGTGTTTATTATGCGCTTCCCTTGTACAATGCTTATAATAGATTTTCACTAAAAGCGACTCCTGGACTGTGCAAGCTCTGTTGCAAGCCTAGCTGCTTTCAGCTGAAGCAGCCAGAAAGCTGTCTCAAGGAAATCCCCAGATGGCACAAAATTGGCATTCCCTGTTCTTTACCACACAGCCTTTTGGCATAAGAGATAGTAAGGGGGTGAAGCACAGTGCACAGTGATTAAGCCACGGCAGTCACTAGCTGCAATCACTTTCCTTTGGAAATTCAGTCAAACTTCTTTAAGTTATGCAAGAATGGGCTTTGAATGCTACTGGGCTCAGACCTGAGAGCAGTAAGGTGGCAAATAATTGCCTCTCCCTCCTTTTCTTCCCATCTTGCACAAAGAATAGGCTCACCATTTAGAACAGACCCCCTAGAGTTATACACACCATATTAAATAGTGCAAGCGTGTGACAGTTTCAACACAGACCACTCTCCCTGGCTTGATATATGCCTATTGTTTAGATTGTTTAACTGATGACACAATTTTCCCCCTGGTTTGTGCAGAGTCTGACCACGTTCAGAAACTGCTTTTCCTCTAAACTGTTGTCTCAAGTGCTTTCACTCCTGAAGATCATAGAAGATAAAAATAATGCATGTTGAGTGTGTGTAAGTGTGTATATATATGATACATGATTGCTGAGCGTTTATGACATTAATCTTCACTCAAAAAGACAGAAGAGATAACTCATAAGTTATCCCTCTGCTCAACCATGAATATAAATGTCAGACTCCTAATGGAGATGTTGTCTAATGAAATATCGTGAATTATTGAATCTCCTGAGCCATGTGCAAATTTCATTTCTTCTTCCCTTTTGGGTTCAGATTGGGTATTTTTGAGGTGATGCTATCAGCACTGTGAAAACCAGATGGAAAGATTCTCAATGTAGCATTAAAGAGCTAATCTCTATAGTGTGGGATGCCTGGGGGGATGCTGGTTGCCCACTCCCATGGCATCCATAATTAAATGCATTCCAAATTTACATGAAAAATGAATATTTTGGAGACCTCTTCCATTATGAACCCAATTCAAAGGTGAAGTTGAGGAATCCTAAGGCTGTAAGAGACAACAACATGGTCTATAAATCACAGTGGTGTAATTAAATCAATGTAAAGTGGATCAAGCTACTTTGGTGCCAGCTCAACACACTTAAAATGGTTTAAGCCTTGTTTAAATAGGTTTAGCTTCATTTAGTAAATTAGTATAGACAAGCCAAAAATTCTTTGTAATTTACCATCACGTCTGGCCTCGTCAGCTTGTATGTCTCGCTGGCTTATACCATCTTCAAGTCATACTTACCAATATGCAACTTACATCACTATTCTTCCGTTTTGCTTTGGCCTGCAGGATGGGGGGATTCATGCGCAGTACAGCTTGCCTGTAGCGGGAAAGCTGATTCAGAAACAGTGCTGTGTCTAAGGGCAGATGTGCACCTTGGAAACCTTGGCGGAAGTTCCTGGGAAAGCTTCCACCATTTTTCCTAGGAATTCCCAGCTCAGACCAGCAGCTGTCACCAGCAACAGTTTAGTCTGGTCACTGACCTACTCCTGTCTCATTCCCAGGCCCATTTTAATCTAAATTGCACTTGTTCATGCTGCCGAGATCAGAGATTTTTGCTAACTTGACCCATTTGAACTGAAAGGAGTCCAAATGCCTTCCCACAACCAGCTCTGCTGGCAGATCTAAGGTGGTAGAAACCTCATCAGAAGCTGTGGGTGCTGGTACACAAAGTTTCCTTGCTCACTTTAGCTTATCCCTCTTTATTTGTCTGCTTGAGAAACACATCATTTAATTTTGCTGAACTCCATCATCTCCTGCAGGGCTGATCTCTCACTTTCGGTGGAGAATTGTAACTTGCTGCAATCCAATCACTGTGCGGAATGTCTCGGTGTGTGTAAAACCTGTGACAGAAAAAGCTGAAGTTTCAGCTTAGTCTTTGCAAGGTACAAATAACCAGAGAGATGATCACTCAGAGGGCTGCGCGGCTCACAGGGAGTGCTTAGGGACAGTAATCCCTCTAGCCCACCAACATATTATGCAATAGTTGCACTGATACCATCATGCTTATCCTCACATTTGCCCTATGATGTAGAGATGTGTTATTATCCCCACTTACAGCTGCAGCACAAAGGATGAGGGTAGAATAAATGACTTGCCAGGAGGCAGATGGGGAGTCTATGGCACAGAAGATTATAGGAGCCAGGTGACCTGTGCCTTGGTTTGGCTCTATGCCCAGAAAATCTCCTTTTCTTCCTGTAGTTATTGTGCCTTCCTTCTGCAAAATGGAAACCTCTATTGAAATCTCTAACCCTTTAAGGCTAAAAAAAAAAAAAAAAAAAAAATAAAATCAAATTCCCGGGTTTAAAAAAAATACAAAGGAGCCCTGACTTACCCTGTAGACCTAGGAATATTGCATGATTGTACTATATTTAAGAAGTGACCCAGCATGAGTAATGCCTGTATTGTGATGTGGCGCAATTTTGGCCAGAACATTACCACCGGCCTCTTTTTTCCATTGACATGAGTCAGCTCAGTGTTGTACATCCAGGATACTGATGGTATTAGTGGGTGCTGATCCTGATTATCTGGAGAAATGCAATCGATGAGGTACACCGTTTGTGTATCAGCTTGCCCACGTGGCATGGCTGCCCTGCCGCAGAGATGTTTAATGACAGAGCTCTGCAGCGCTGAGCGTGAGCTCCATCACATCATCATCATCATCCACTGACACAGGGTCGGCACTGGGTTGTTAAATTCCTTAAGTATTTATTGAAGCCAGTAGTGCCTCGGGCTGCATCCCCCCCTTCCACATACCTAGCTGAAAATTACTGCCAGCCTTTGCCACTGACCCTTACAGGAAGCATTGAACCGATCCCCGCTGACAAACACAGAGCAATGGCTCAGCCTTGCCGAGTGACCCCCGGTGAGGGCGGCTTGACACTGTAGGCAAGGATTGATTGCAGGTAGCAGGTGAGACCCTTTCACTTGACTGCCTCTGGGACTTGGCCAAACGCTCTGTGCTTCAGGCAAGTCACACCACGTGGGGGGAAAGCAGCCCCAACTACTTTTGTTAGGGCTGTCTGGCCACTGATTATCTTCTTAGGCTTATAATTGCTGTGTGCGCGGATGCTTCTCCTTGAGCACAGTTATTGGGGAGCAGCGGAAGCATCTCGTGCTTCCCTGGGCAAAAATGGAAATGAGCACAGCCTCTCTGCCTAGCACGGCCTCCTCCCTGACGCCTCTGCTGTGACTCCACTGATCTGCCATGAAGATACTCCCCATTTACACCACTGTCCAGAAAGAGAAAATTTGATTTGAGGTAATTGTTGTCCGATGCAGTCAATCAGGCCTCCATCCAGTGCTTTATGGGAGCAATATTACAGCAGTAGTGATTTTGCTGTTGTGGTGGATTGCATCAATATACGCTGGAACTGATGGGTTAGGATCAGGAAAGTGACATTTACTGCAGTAAAGGGAGTACGTATTTGGCCCCAAATTTAGCTGGGAGAGAGACATAATTCTATCTTCAGCTGGAATCATTTATCCCAGCTCTGGGTCTTGCCAAGATAAATAAGCGCTTCTTCATCCTCACATGTTAATGCTGTTGTGATGAGCAAAGGGTTCATTTATTTTTTAATCGCTGTTCAAATTAAGCTGTTAAGATCAGGGAGAAACTCAAATGCTAGGGACCTGGGTATGCGTGATACAGTTCTTTATCTGCTGTCTGTAGGCTAATATGAGGGGCGGGAGGGTGGGGGGTGGGGGTGTACATTTCTTCCTAATTTATATTAAAATTAGATGGAGGACAAAGAAAAAGAGAGAAAGAAAATGCCTGGTCTAAATCTGGTCGAGGTTCTGAATCCCAAATCAAAGGAGCGAGGCATCCTCTGCAATAAATGTTTTATGAAGAGCACACACAGCATGGTAATGCCCACAGAAATCTGACAGTTTTCTCTGCTTTCCCTCTCTCTGCTCTACTTTCCCATCCGTGCCTCAGGTCACACAATTGAGCCTTGTTGCTCCTGTCCTTGCCTGTGGTCCCTGATTCATCACTTTTCAGACATCACTTTGCTGTGTCTGGAAGGAGCGAGCAGGAGAGACACAACTTTCACTGAATTTCCTCGTCTCTGTACTTCTGCTTCCAATTACTTGCTGCTCTTTTTTACTTCTTTCACCCTGTCTCTCCCGTTGTGTCTCTTTCCTCGCTACCGTTTCATTGTTTAGCGTCACTTGGTTGGACAATGACCTCCCAGTGCCTTGGGGAGAAGGCCCCGTACTGCTGAAGTGGTCAGCCCTGACCTTGGCTTCCCTGGGCAACCTCTGCCTGTGCCTGCAAACCCGTGCTTTTGCAAAGGTCCGTCATCCTTCCCCGGTAGTGGAAGTTGTGTGTTTAAGGTGCCTTGAAATATCCTCAAGAGTCCGAACGGCTCTGAACACAGGGCCTGGAGCAATCCCCCACATGCTTGTTACTGCTTACGGTGAGACTTTCAAGAGGGACCAGCTCTCTGGTTCCATGGAGCTCCGGTGTATTATTATACAGCAATTTCCTCACTTTGTTTAGGCATCTGGGGCAAGCCGTGGCTTTGTTGGCTTTTAACATGCTTTCCTAAGGCCCAGACTGCTGAGGTGTTTTTTGAAAAATCACGTACTGTTTGGTTTCTCGTTTTCAGTGCAGAGGATAGCTGGGGATGCAGAATGTCCCCATCCCTTGGTAGATGGGTCCTGTGATGCGCTGTTTTTCCTGTTGGAAATGTGCTTCTGTTTCCTGTTTGGAGCAGGCCTAGTCGTAGTCATTAGTTTCAATTTTAATCTAGCTTTATAGGAACCCTTTCAGCACAGCTAATTTAAAAAGATGAGGGCCCTTTTCCAAGTTTTTTTCCCTCAGCTGCTTACCACACAGCGCAGTGGCGGAGCAGAGGGAGGGTTCTCCATTTCAGTTCTGCCCTTCCTCCAGTTTTGCTTTAACCTCCTTCCCTTTCAGCATCGGAGAAGGATGCAGATTGCACAGACTGAGTTGCACACAAACTCCCTTGCAATGGACCTACGTCTGCCACCAGGCCAGGAAAAGAATCTCAAATTGCAAACACACCTTCAGCGTGGCAGGGTCCTGTGTCACAGCCGGACCTCAGCTCCCTCCCCAGACCAGACAGCATTTTCACCCAGCCCCCAGCTGGACTCATGTTGGTGCAACCCTCAGCCGATGCAGCCTTCTGGACATACTTTTGCAAAGAAATAAAAATTGAAATTCAGTATATTTACTGCAAATGACAAATGAGAGTATAAAGCTCAGTAGAGAAATTACCCAGGAAAAAGAAGTATCCCCCCAGGAATCAGATCATATTTGAGACTGTAACTGGATCAGACAAGCCGCAGCCAGTGAAACTACAGAAATTAGTTGTGCACCGAAGAGCTCCAAAATATGAACCTGTGGCTGCTCTACCCAGCCTCTCCTGCATGCTCGCTCCTTGGCCTCTGAAACACTATGCTCTCCTTGGATTCGGAGCTAGACCAATTTTAAACAACAGGCAGTGTGAGTATGCTTGTCCCAAACGTTGCTATGCTAGACATGGCATGTTATTATGAAAGCGTATTTTCAACACATGGGCAAGGTCTGGGGCAGCCTGTCCAAACGATTTATTGATGGGTCAACATTTCCACAGCCGGCACTGCGGAGTGGAGGCTTCTCAGGCTATTGAATATTTTATATTCACTTGATGAGCTAGATTTTGCATGAATTATGCCAAAAGGATCAACCAAAACCAGTCTGTGCTAGGTTCTCAGCTCTGCCTTGAGATCTGCTCTGCGAGACATTTCATCTCTCAGCTTCTCAGCTCTATTTTCCCAAGATGAGGCATTGATTTTTCCTTTCCTCTGTACTTTGTCTTACCTGCTCGGCTTGATCTGGACTTTGACAGTATTTCACATAAGTATCAGCGAAGTGTTGTCCCATGTTCTGTTTCAACCTTCAAAAAACCCCACAACAAAATCCCAATAACTGGGGAAGGTGGGGGAGTGGAGGGGGGAATCTTAGGGTTTTTTTTACCTTTTTGCATGTGTTACTTATTATTCTTCATAGAAAATCAGTGCCTTATCTAACAGAGAAGCTACAGACATTTTCACTTCTAGTTTTGTTGTAATTAATAAAAACTATGCTGTTTATATGAGCAGTGCTCTTCAATGGTCTGGTCATGTGATTACTGCATGAACTCACGGGGCCATGGGCTGAAGAAGCCTATGAGCGGGGCTATGAGGATGGAGGAATTTGAAAAGCAGAAGTGGAAGGAAAGATGGGATTGCTGAGACAGGAGAAGAAAAAATTTTGTCCATTCTTTGCACCAAGACCCATGTCAACCCTGGCTATTTATTTGCAAGTCAGATGGGCTTAGCAGTTTGCAAACAAAAAGATGAGAAGGTCCTTGCAGCCGCAATGGACAGCAAACTCCAAAAAAAGGGTTGGGATTGAACACTGAAAGCACACACGTGAGCCACGAAGTAACGCTCACGGAGGTTTTCTTGGAAGAAGTGGTTTTTAAAGGCATAGTCTGTGAGAGAGAAAAGCCAGCGTTATGCAAGGTGAAGAAGCGCAAGAACGAAGGTAGGAAGAGTGGGATGTCAGATACTAAGGATGTGGGAATGGAGGAGATATGATCACTTGGGGAATGCAGATCCAAGGAGCAAACTTTCAATTGATACAAAACACCAAAAGGAAACAAATAAGAAGAATCACAGAGAAGCTGGGTGTGGATTAAAAAAAGAAAAGTGTAAATAGGTTTGAGGGTGTTTTGACCTAAATGGAAAGAGATAAGTGAGAAGTCTGAAGTGAAGCATGAACAATCTTAATTCTTCTCCCTGCTTTTGGGCTTGTACAATAGGCTGACTACAGATGGGTTCCTACAACGTGTGGGTATTGGTTTTATCTGGAATTTATGAGATTTTCGACTTACTGTCAGAGCACTATTTCCCTGTGTTTTTTATAATTTTTTTATTATTTTTTTTTACTTTTTCTCAGAGCTGAATGGGTGCATGAAGGGCACATAAAGGTTTATTGAGTAAAAGCCCTAAATGCTTGCAAACTTTTACTATTCTTCCAGGGCCTATAAATATTTTTCTCAATCCTTCTCTTCAAGGCAATAAAAAATTCGTTTAGAGGTTAGCTGTGGGACACTTGACATGAGTCTGGCGCTAATCTCATTTTGAGGTTAAGGAAAGATGTAGAACTGAAACAGCCCAGACTACCAAAGTATTGAAATAGATATTGACATGCTCCTGTCTACAGGTCATTCACATCCATGGCACAGAAAGCTGTATGGATGGTGAAGAGACCAAGTCCATGTGCGTTAGACAGCTGCTGCCCTCTCCCATAGGCATTGCTGAGGTTTGCATTTTCAGTGGAGTGGCCTCCTTTTTCAAGGGCATCGTTTGTACCCCAAAATATGGCCACACTGAGCAAACCTCATAGATGCAAGTCTCAGCAGTGCATGTTGCTGGGTGTCTGGGATGCAGCTGAGAAGTGAGAGGTTCTGACACTTGGCTTTAGAGGCAAGGATCATTTTCTGAGTGCAAAGTCACACAAAACTGAAATTTAAAAAAAAAAAAAAAAAAACAAAAAAGAAAAGAAAAAAACATATTCCTGTACTCATTCCACTGACAAGCCAGGTCTTGCTCTTCCAAAACCTGAGAGTTTAAGGAGGTACCTTTACACCAAGTCTCTCAGTCACATTGCTTACAATAACCTCATTCCCAGATTTCCACCTCTGGCCTCTGGGTATCTGCACAGTTTGCTGCAAGCCCTCAGTTAGGAGTCTGCCTAGCTGTGCATCCTTGGGACAGATTTCAAAGCTGTTAGAAAAGAAACTAAGACAAGCCAGTCTGTGCCCAAAGGTTCAGAGCCATTGCACAAGGCCCTTCCCTTCCGTATGAGGGATTTATGTGATGGGTATCAATGTGGCACCTTGTAACCACTCCGCATGTAGCTGTGCTAATTCCCTGTCGGGATAAAGCAAATGAATTAATGGATGTTGACTTACAACTATTTAAAAGATGTTCCTTGTCCAACAGCAGACATCTACATCTTCCTTCCCTTTCCCCTCCCTTCTGGGTCTCTCTCTTCTTGCTTTGCAGCCCTAACCTAGAAGAACAGGAATTGTCCTTTCTGGCTGGCAGATGACCAGCGATATTAGAGATCTGGCAGGTGTAACTGCCTGTGGGGCCAGGAGACTTCACTTAGGTGCCTCCAAGAGAGAGGGCTGCATTCGGGACGGGGATGCACTGGTTGGAAGCGAGCTCAGTTTTCCACCGATGTGTAAGTCAGCAAGTATAGCACCCACGCAGGAAGCCGAGCTCTTCGGCCCAGCAGCCGTGTGAAACTCAGCAGTTTTGGTTTGCGAGGGTACATATGAAAATATTTTTGGTGTCAGTTTTCCTGGATGATTCCAGCTTGTGAAAATTGAAGGCAAGCACTGACTTTCCTGTTCCGGAGCAGTTGTTGCTAGAATGTCTGCAGCTTCTAGTTTCATCAGCGTTTCATAAAAATACCCTGAAAACAGAAGAATTTCATGGGAACGTTCCTGAGGCCCCTCAGCCTGGCGGTGGTAGGAGGCTTGCAATAACACATTCGTTCATTTAAAAGATTGTTTTGGAGGTAAACCCATTTCCGATGTAGATGTCTACACTGAGGCAGTAAAAGGAAAAAAGTGTCTACCTCACAGTGTTTTTTTTAATGTAAGAAAGCCCATTTTCAGTGAGAAAAACTCCAGTTATCTTTGAGTACCAGGCATTCCTTTTGGAAAGCTGATGTGAACATATATAGCTGTTAAAGATTTAATGAGATCCCACCAGTATGCATTGTGCATTTATCTAATGAGATCACATAGGTTGTCCTCTCAGCACCTCCTCCTATACTGAAATCAGGAACCTTCTCCGCTCTAGCTAAGCCCCCAGATTAATATTGCCTTGACGTAATTGTTCATTCAACACGACTGCTAATTTGTCAGTGGAGCTATCCCAGGGTCTTGCTCCAAGAGATATGAAAACAATAACCTTGTGACCAAGAGACAGGCCTAATGCTTTCAGTACTAAACTGTTGAAAGGGTGTTTTATGTGAAGGAGAAGGGAGTGAGTCATCAAGCAAGGGGGTACAGGGCTAGGACTTCTGAAAAGAAAAAAAAAAGGAATAAAAAACACCGAAGTTATCCTTCCCTGATACAAATCAGAAAATTGATGGGGGGAAAAAAGACCAATATATACCAAGTGTCCTAGAGGAATGCGTCAATCTGTATCAATCTGAATCAAACAAATTCTGGGCACCATTATCAAAAGTTTGTGCATTCACAGACATATGTGCACACTTTGTCTTGCACACACATATGCATCACTAAAGCACTGATGTGCAGCTTCTAAATAATTACCTTCTAATAACAAACCGTGCCCTGTTCCAGTAATGACAACTGCAGCACAATCAAAACCTACTGCTGCTAAAAAACAAAAGTCATATTTCAAAGAAACACTGAAGATTAGCCTGTGGTTTTCACTAAACTGTGTCTCTCTGATTCCTGCTGGGTGACACAATGGGCTGGCTTAACGCAGCCTGGCCTCTGAACTCCGCCATACAAGCCTTGGTTCCTTGAAACAGCACCCCTCACAGTCTGTCAGATTTTCAAAGCTACACTTATTCTGCACAATATAAAATATCCTCTTCTTTCTCTGCCCCATTCATCTGTGGCACATCTGTATGCCCCACCTCCCTATCTTTATAAAAGTCCTCAGAGTCTTTTGTGCATGTATTCCTTCCAACATCTGCAAAAGAAATCATTTCTCCTAGAAACAGTGGAAGGGTCGGGGAGTACACACAATAGCTGGAAATACTGTTTAAGGCCCAGAGGGGAGAACTTTTTTTCTGCTATGAAAATGTGCTTTTGCAATGCAATGCAATATTCAAACTTAGCCCCCGTCCCTCCGGCCCCCCGCCCCCCCCAAGGAAAAAAAAAAATGCACAAGGTGGAACAGGCTCATCTGAAACAAAATATACTTAAGAGAGCAGATGTGGCAAAACAAAACCCATAGCTTTCCATGAAGAGCTGCCAAAAATAACATTGGCTCGGCAGGCATGTGATCTTCAGAGGAGTTTGCTACTTGAATGAGTCAGAATGGTGATTCCATTTTTACCTCTTCAGTGAAGAGGAAATACATTCTCCTTGAGCACCAGATTCTCCTGCAGTGGCCCAGTTACACTGGGTTGTATCAGTAGGCTTTGCAGGTGCGCAGACAAAGTAGAAAGTGTGTAATGGTTTTCTCTAGCTTGAGAAGTTGTGCTTAAGAGAGGCAAAACCCAAAAGCTCATCTAGAAGTATATGTAAAAGCAGATACCTCTGCATACATATCTGAGATGAGGAGCTAGAAGAGGAAGGGGGAACTAATCTAAAATATCCTTTTCCATATAAAAAGATTTGGGCTCTGCCCAGAAAATATGCTTTATTCTAGGATGCAAAGCTTGCAAGCTTTATGAAAAGAAGTCTGTGATGTGGCTGATCTCACCAATCAAACACATATTCTTTGGCTCATAGTTCGTGAATGAAAATGCTTTAGTTTAGTTTTTTACAGAAAAATGGAGTGCCAATGGCCTCAGAAAGTTTCAGGTTTTGGTATCTGACCGTCAGAGGTTGGGACTCTCCAAATCAACATCTATATTCTAGTTGCTAAAGTTTTATTGTGAGGAAGCGAAATATATTTTTATTTCCACATCTCAGGAGGAGTTTACAGAACTTTTGTTTGAGTATACTATCCTTTTGCCTGTAAAATTAGAATATGTGTAGCTGGCATTGATAAGAATGATGAATAAGAGAGTCACACAACTGAGCCTTTGCAGTCTCTTTTTCTTCAAGAACTACATTGAAATGAAAGAAAGAGAAGGTTTCCTTGAAAACCTATTACTCTCTTAAGTGCCTTCCATATCTCTAGGAGGAATCATTTACATTTTGCAATAACTGAGCATATGATATCCCAGCTCCCCTGAGGGAACCACAATGATCTTATTTGCCCGTTCTACAAGAACCACAATGACCTTATTTGCACCTTCCCATTCAAGTATTGCCAGATTTCCTGTGACATATTTTGGAGACAGTTCCTGGTGTTCCTGAAATTGTCGCCCACATTGTCCAGTGCAATGCCAAAAAGAGTAGAAGGAAGTCCAATTGCAGAGCTGGTTGATTGCACGCCTGGTAGATATTTCTCCAAGAACAAAGACATAGTGGGAGTTGGGAAGTATTGGTCAATTGAGTCTTAGGAAAATTACATCTCATTAATAAAAAAAATTTAATATTGAAATATCTGGGATGCAGGTACTGAAAATAGCAAAAGTAATAGATCATATGTCAACTTCAGAGAAATGCATTCTGTCATCAGGCATCTGAAGTCATGCTGTTTCTGTTGGAAGTTTCAATCACTGGAGTTGAAGTCCATTGCCAAGACTTTCAAAACCAACTTGGGGAGAGGAGTTCAGAGGCTTTAGCAGAGCCTGATTTTCCCAGAGTTTGGGTATTCAGCAGTTTCTAAAAATCACACCAAGAGCTTTTCAAATTGAGAAAACACATCTGACAATTCATGACTGGAAAATGTGGTCAACATAGGGCTGTAGGTGCTCACGTCTTCAGAAAATCAGTCCAAGGTTCCCTCAAGTTAGAAACCTGAAGTTTCCAGAATGAGAAGTCTCTTTGGAAAATGTTAGCCTCAAACTCTGTTTTAGCTTTTCTAGCTATTAACATGGGAAGAAAAATATTGTATAATGACTAAATATGATTATTATGTAGTAGGTCATTGAGCTGAGAAAGTGGAATAATATGTGGGAAATAGTAGTGTCACGCTGGAGGTGAGGCATAGTTAATTTGTGAAAAGGCAGCGACGAAGTTGTCTACCACTGGCTTTCTAATTTAAGGCACCCTCCTGATACAAGAAATAGTAGCTGTTCTGTGACACTGTGACTTTGCATTTCCTTATTGCAAGATTTGTGGATTTGTGTTACTCTTTAATTATTTAAATACAAAGCTAATCTTTCAGCACTCAGAGGAGATAAAAGAAATCAGGAAGCACCAAGGATTTCCAAACAGGTTACTCCTTCTTGTCGACAAAATTCTGTTTGAACTGAATTTCTTCTGGTTTTTTATTTTAGATTTAAGAACCGACTTCAGTTAAAAAAAAAAAAAAAAGCCATTTAAGGCTATTTCTGTCAAAATCTAAGTGATAAGTATCTTCACTGCAAGATTTCATATCTAAACAACATAAACTTCCCTTCACTTTGATAAAGCGCCTGGAAATTAGGTCTGTGCTTACTGAGCAGCTCATGTGTCACAAAACACCAATTCTTTCATAATTTCTGCAATCTTGCTTTGGAGTATTGATGCACCTTTCCCTTCCCATCCAGTGCCACCCAGACTTTCACTGCTCCGTCACTGTGTCAAAGCAAGCAATACATCTTGGACATTTTGATAGACCTTAATTCCCAAGAAAACTGAAGAAAGAGCCAAGATTGAAGACCAATCTGCTCTGGGGACAATACACCATGGTTTATGGGGTTCTTTCTTAGAAAATTTGTGGCCTGGCATCTTCCTCCTGATCATGATCAGCGGGAGCTGCTTACAGGAGAAAATAAAATTAGAACACATGATTTGGTAACAAGATCATTCATTATATCTCTGATTTCCTCCCCTTTGGTTTAAACTTAAAACAAACCAGAAAGTTGCTCTGTCTCCTAGTTTTTCAAATGCAAATGGGTGTTGTAACTAAATCCTGCACATTACATGGCTGCTGAGATATTTTTACACATTAAAATTATTACGTAATGTTCTGACACATAATGACTGATTCTTCACTGGTGCCTGAGTACATCACTGAACACTTGGGTGGCATCAGCTGATTGCTGATATACTCAAACTCTTAATTACTTTCTTCTTTTTAAGGTAGATCTTTTGGTTCTATTCCAGGGCTTTGGTTCTCTTCTCAGCTTTAGAGGGAACATAGTTCTTTTATAAGTTGATTCTTCTTTGTTCTCCCCTGTAAAAGAGAAATCTTCTAACAAATCATTTTCTATTAAATTTTATAGCCCCACATCTGGGCAACTTCAAGGCCATATTTTGCCACAGAAATGTATCAAAAGAGGACTGAGAGGTGACCCAGAAGAACAGACTCCTGAAGAGCTGCTGTCATGACAGAGCGTTAGTAAGACCTATTTTCTCAGCTCTGGTGTAAGGCTCTGCCTCCAGTCAAAGGGTTGACTGAGTTTTATTACTATTGGTCTCTGCAGTTCTTTGAAAGCTCTGATCCTCCTGCCCGTATATTCCATCCTCAGAAAACCCTGTTGGTATTTTTTTCAGAAAGTATCACTGTGAAGTCCATATATCTGAAGATATCTATATCATGTACTCAAATACACTATTTTTACATCATCAAGCTGTTGAAGATCCCTGTTTCTCCCCTCTTCACCTAACTACATGCTCAGTTGCAGCCCACAAGGCAGCTGGATGGTAGATGAACCCCTGGGTAACCAGGAGGAACTGCATTCCTAGAAAATGATGAAACCAAGGATTCATTTTTCATTCCCACCACTCCCATTAGCAAATAGCAGCCACTTTTATCACTCCAAATACATTAGTCAGAAGGCTCTCATCACATCGGGGCTTCACAGCGCTGGATGCTGTACAAACATTCAATGTGTGCATTCCTTCTATGCAAAGGACAAGAAAATCATTACATCCTTGCCTCAAGCACCTCCCCTTTCCTAAGGCACCCTCTCCACTCCCTGCGTGCATCTCCTGTTCATCATGCCATAGATCTCAGCGACTGGTGGAAATTCAATAAACAGAGGTCTGATGCACGTTGATAAGAGAGACTCACAAACCAAAACAAGCAGAGAGAAGAAAAACTCTCTTCCTCTTTAACCACCCCACCCCCCAGCCCTCCTCAAAGGGACTCTCATAGGCTTGATGATGCAATTGCTTTTCAAGCCCCAACAAGCAATTTTTCTGCCCCATCGTGAAGTGAAAAGACCCCAGCACTGTTCACCCCAAAAATTCAACCAGCATGAGTCAAGAAAATCAAGACATGTATTACTACTAATAAAATAAATAAGAACATGAAATATTTTATTTTATTCTTTTCTTTTCTTTGAGGCCAAAATGACATTAGGAGCTCAGCTGTAGAACTGGAAAATTGAGAGGAAGGATTGCTTTTTTAGAGGAAAGCTGAAGTTTCTTTGTAGTCGATTAATTAGATCTCTGGGAGCCAGGGTTAAGCCCAATCTGCAGGTTACTGCAAGGCATATCCTCAAGCTGAGGGGGCTGCAATATGGAAGTTCTCTTGCCAGGCAAACCTCCCTTCTGCTCATTGCAAATCTGCCTTTTTTAACCCCAGAAGGTCTGATTTGCACGTGTTGCCTGCTAAAAATCAGCCACCTACTGCAGCTGCCCTTTTATATCCCTGCTCCGGGAGGAGACAGACTCAGACATGTTCTGGAGGAACAGGCTGCTAGTCTGTCTCTGACACCTCCCTGAAATATAGTGCTTCAATAAGCACCTCTGCCGCAGGGCATGGCTGGTTTTCCCAATTGAGCCAGCACGTTCTAGGAACACCACACCCCACCCACGGGCTCAGCCTCTTCCAGCACCCACTGGTGCCACCCAGGTAATTGCCATCTCAGAGATAAGTTGTGCCTTATCTGCCACTCAGGCTCCTCGTGCAGTCTATGTGGCAGGGTGATTCCTGTTCAGTGGCTTATCCATACCGGGGAAGGAGTTTCTTGTGCATTTTGCCAGTGTCTCATTATTAAAAACACGTGTTTACTTGTATTTCCAGAGGGGAAGGACAATAGTGCAGGAGCTGAGGAAGCCAAGGTTTGGTTTGTCATTCTATGAAAGTCTTCTTGGGTGACCCTGAAATGACACGGTATCTCTGTACCCCAATTTCCTACCTCTAAAATGAGAATAGTAGCTGCCTTGACTAAGAGGTGTGCTGGAAGGACACAGGGTAACATTTATGAAGTGTTTGAGTACCACAGTCAGGAAGGAAGGGGAACATAGAAGCACATTCGATGACAGGTTTACGTTTCCTTTACAGTTATACGTCTGAGCTGTTCTTTGTGCCATGCTTCAGCTATTGACCCCAAGATAAAAAAATTCAATGGCTGCATCAAAGAAACTAGTTTCTTTCCTAAAATGAGCAAGATAGCATGGAAATCCCTTAATAGTCTGGCTCAGGGTAGTATTGTGCTTCCTGATGGACAGGGCAAAAAAGCAAGTGGAACAAGTTTGGATGACACCAAACTATGATATGAGTGATAATGGCATGTGTGACAGGGTCATTAAACAAAACTGTACTTCCAGAAGCTCCACCTGGGGTAGTTATACTATGGGAAGAAAAAAAGAAGAAATGAATTAAAGGTACCTAAACCTGCAACTTCTGCATCTCCTGGGAGCATTCAGGCTGCTGGGTTATAGACTGATCAGCATGTGTGTCTTTTTTTTTTTTTTCAGATAGGTGTTGAAAACATCTCAATTTCATTCCAGCAAGAAACAAAAGCAAAAATAGTCATGAAATTAAACTCTTGGAGTTTTGCCAGTCCAGATTTTAGGGGTCTGGGGAAGAAATTAAGTTCTCACAGGGAGGCCAGCAGGCACAGATCAGCTGTAAGTGATAGAATCAGATGTTACATACATAAAGTTACGCTTTGAAAAACAGAAATGTCCCATTCCCCATACAGCTTTGCTGTGATGCATCCTGACAGAGGCCCAGAAGCATCTTTAGTGCAAGGCATGACAGCGTCCAACAGAAGTGCACTTGGCCAGGAGGACAGAATAATTTTCCCTTGATTTCAGTGGGAGCTGCACCCACTTGCAGCCCGATCAATCTGGTCCTGAGTAATGCAACGTGTACGGCTGGGTATGCCTCTCTTGTTCTCTCACACACACCTACGTACACAAACACAGACATTTACCCGCTGACTCACCGGCTTCCCAGCAATCGGTGCTCCTTTACTAGTTAAAACATGTGGCTGATACTCTCTCAGCCCTGTGGATTAACCCCTGTCTCCTTTATACACCATCACCTATCGCTCGGCAACAGAAAATAGACTCTGATTTGGGCCTGATGGGCACTCTTAGTGGTGATGCATGGAGACAGACAGATTTTTTTATGAGCTCACTTGACCCTTCAGGGTAAGAAGTGGAAATACTTGTTGTATAGTAAATTGAGCAAACATGACATGGATGGTAAGAGAGAGAGACAAGGAGAGAAGGCACAAATAACTGTGAGGGCTCTGCTTATTCCCATGTAGCAGGAGGCTGGGATGGCACCAACAAAGGGAAAGAACCTCTCTTGAGTCTCCCAGAGCTGACTTTATACCTGCAAAGTCAACCAAGAGATCTGAACAAAGGCAGCTGGTGATCTAAAATAAAACAGCCTCCAATTCAGTTGATTTCCTAACATTCAGTTGTTAAAAAACCCCAGGCTTTTACCCCTCTGAATGGCACCTGTGAATGTTTTCATTATTTTGTTTTTTCTACTTTGGGGTTGAGAGGAGGGGAAACATGTTTGTATTGTTGTTTTCCAGGTGAATAAAGTTGCAGTATCCCCCAAAATCCATTTTCCTAGTGCAAGAGAATCTGCAAAGTATGTTTGCAACACTTGCCGGGGCACATGAATGGCACAACAGTCTGCTATGATTGCTCAAAAGCAAAAGCATGTCACTGAAATGAATTACAGATATAGGATTAGAACTTATAAAATCTCTTCAATTGTAACCTAATCAAACTCAGTATCCTATTTCACAGACATAATGTTAGGTTATGCTGCTTCATTCTACACTGAATCTTGCTCTTACATATAAGGCAGACATCTCTGCTCATGAATTTGCATTAGAAAGACATGTCCAGAGCCCTTCAGTCTGCAGAAATGGGGTCTGGCCATGTTCTGGATACAGACTTCTCCGTCCTCTCTTCCCTTAGGGCTACAGAGCATGTAGAATTTTGTCCCAATAAATTTAGTTTCCAAAATAGGTGTTATTTCATCTTGATGCCTCACCAAAAAGCAGTAGGTGGGATTGATTTGAGGCTGCTATATTCAAATCTCCCATTACCACACAGTTGCTGCATCTTGAACTTCTCTTGTTTAAGAACTGGTTTAACACAAAGGGAAGATGGTGCCATGTAGGTCTATCAGTCAGTCGCTAGTCTATAGCACTTCAAACATCAGGGTACAAGCAGCCCAAAGTTTTATTAGTAACCTTGGTGGTTTGACAGGGGAGAGAAGCTGCTGCCTTGGAAATGTCTCAGTGAAAAGTTAATTCCAGAGTTTAATGTTCCTGTGACCATCTTGCTCCAACACAGAGGGGAGACCTGCAATTTTGCAGGGCTGAAGAGTCGTGATGGGAGAGGCTCCATTTCACAGACTGCCAGCTCTGGGTTTTCCTTTTCCGTGTTTCATTTGTGCTGGCATTCTTCACTAAGCTGCAGACCTTCTTGCTCTTTCTGGAGCACTGGGTGTTTACACGTCTGGGAGATGCATTCAGCAGATGAAGGTTGCAATCCCATGTTGTGCAACGAGGTAGAGCTTGGCCTGACAAGCAGGGAGCAGGTTCACCGATGCAGACGGCTTGATCATAGCATTTCTGTCCTCACCTGAAACTTCCCTTCATCGCTATCACTACAACCACACAGGCATCCCTGCCCTATTGCTCTAGCAACTTAAACTGAGACTACCAATTAATCTAAACCAGTGGTTATTATAAAATAATCCACTCGACCTGGAAGGTTAAGTCTACTTTAAAGGGAATTGTTTGTCCAGGCTTGTAGACATTGCTTCTGCTATGATTTTTGCTGCTCTGATTTATGACAGTTTCCCAGAAGGTACGCATTTTATTAGGAAAGGTACTTTTGGGGGAGTTTTTGATGGTATACCTGCATTTACCCAGGACCCTTGTGGTATGAAAACACTGCTGAAGAATCACACCTTGAACCACCCTGGCTGTATTATCAATAAATTGCAGACAAGACCCGGCCCAAAGGGGAACTGCCAAACTTGCCAAGGCTTAAACGTATTTTTGAACCCAAGACTGCAAAAGGAGAGAAGTTAGTGATTTAATCCACCAGCATCACATCAGTCAGACAGATGAAAGGCCTGGAAAGAGCTGCACAAAGTAATCTGGCTATTTCATTCCCATTGAACACCGACTTCCAACAGCCAGAGACAAAAGACATGGAAAAATATCCTAATGTAAACTGGCACAGGGGCCAGAGCACAAGCAGTTAACATTAATTATGTATTACCCAAGCACTATAGATAGCACCAAACAGGAAGGGGAAAAACTCATAAAGCTATTAATAATGAACATAAAATTTGTAAACTCGCTATGAAGAATAATTTGCATAGCAATATAAACATAGTCTCTAATGCTGAAAAGCTGGAAACAGTACTCTGGTAAAAAAAATAATCGTTATTTTATGTTTAAAACTATAGTTCTATTTATTTATTTATAAGCACGTACTATGGTCTCTAATTCACAGGTTCGTGACTGTGTGGAACGTAACCACGTTGCTACTGCAGCCATTCCCGGTTGCTGGGCACACGCAATAACAAATACAGAGCATGTGCTCTGCAGTGGTCTGGGGTGGACAATAATTACTAGTGATACCTGCGACTGCTTGAAGACATAGATGGGTCAAGAATAATCTAGAAGACCTGCTTTCTCACTCTGTCCTTGTGTTTTAATTTGCCTTGTGAGAAGTCATTGCATTGGGTTGTATCCTATCACAGGAGTTAGATCTCGGTTACAGTCAGCTGTTAGCTTCTCAGGGAAATAAGGAAATACCAGCAGTGACTTTCACCTACCCCATCTCCTTGAAGAGTTCACATGGTTGGCTCCAATGGCCATGTCATCCTGCAGTTTGTTGGATTGACTCTAATCTTCAACACTTTGGTGGGGGGAAAGATTCATCCATTATGTGTGGAGCCCACTTCATATAACGTTTCAGAGGCCACAGTATCTAAACACAGTGTACGGCTTTAAAACATGTCACCAGTTACTGGGGACCAGCAATGTCCTGACCTCACTGGGCTGGAGGTCTTTACCATGAGCAAGACACTGGCTCTTTCATTACCTTTACGGCTAATCTCAGGCTGCCATGTTTTATCATGGGAAAAAGGATGCCAACTTGCATTTACTCTGATCAGAACAGTTCCAAAATACTCAGAATTACTTAAAACATGTGAAAACAAATGCAGTTGTGATATAATCTGCAGGGTTCACCAGGCTTGCCTGGAATGGCTTAGGCTAACTCAGGAGACTGCAGAGGCCATACCAAGCGCGATGACATTTGTCAGACGTAGGAAACGACAGGGTTAATTTATGTCCAGCGACTTCAGTGGAGAAGCCTCCTCCTTGCTTTCCACTGAGCCTGAGAAGCAAAGTGCTGGTAACTTGCCCCTCAAGATATGATAGAAATTCCCCTATATTGCAGCAGGGCAACACAGCGAGCAGGTTAGCACCCAGGGCTGGGCTGGGGTCACCTGTCTCCCTGTCTGGAATTGGCACACAGCAGCCTGGCTCTGCTTCTGCACCTCCCCAGGGAGCACACCTCCCAGTCTGGGCTCTGCCAGCTCGACTTTGGCTAGGGAAGCTTCCCGCAAGCCCTGCTAAGTTCCTCCCAGCTGGAACTTGCTTTTGCATATATCACAGACACCTCTTGGTGGGTTGTGATTTGATTTTCCAGAGAGGCCTCCTGGGAGCGTGTCTCTGGAACAGGGTATGGGGGAGGATGGGGAAGGATGTAGTCGCATGCTTGATCAGAAAAGCAATAATGAAAAGTGGATGGAGAAGGGGAGAGAGCAGTGGGAGTTTTCTCATCAATCCTGGGTCCTGTTGGGCCAGCAGCCCCTCTGGTATGTTTAGGGATGCTGTGTGCCTTAACAGCCTCCATTTACTAATGCAGTAATGACCTGCTGGAGGAGGATTTGGCCACTGTGCTAATTGCATTCCTCCACTGCACAATAACTTAACACGTTATTAAGATTCCACAGAAGAGGGTCAGGGAATTCATCTCTCTGCAGTGCTCTCCTGACCCCAGCGCCATCACACACACACACACAGAGTCCTTTGCTCTTTCTCCCAAATCCAAATGGATGCTTTCTAAAGCTGGAAAGAAAATACTCCACTGTTGGTAACACTGGTATAGTCACAATTTTTTCTTCATATTCAACATTTTACATCTAATTGTGAATAGCTGCAAGCTCCAGCTCTCCTGCTTTATACTGCTCTTGCAGAGCAAAAAGGCTTAGAGATGGACTCCATGGAGTAAGATGGCCACAAGTTCAGGTGGTGCAAGTCATAGGTGTTGATGATAAGACCTCCTTATCACAGCTCAGGTTTTTACAAGCTCACCCAGCCCTGGGGGATGGACCAAAGCACAGCAGAGAGATGTTTTCACCCTGGGACTTTTGTCTCGGTTTGTTTTATGGTTGGCTATCGCACAATCTGACCCAATATTTTTCCTCCATTGGATAAAAGACTGTCAGAAAAGAATGTTAGGAGGCAATGATCCATCCCAGTGTGTACATTTATAGCTGCTAGTTGGCCCAGACAATACAGGCCTTGACTCAAAGCAAAGTGGAGGGTTAAAGCCCTTTGAGAATTGCCAAAACCAGGCAGGGGTGGGTGGGAGGGTGGGAATACAAGGGTGCCTGAATCAATTTGGATTGTTATGGCAAATAAGAGAGCATGGTGGAGGTGAGCACTGTCTGCAGAGTCTCAGGGACAGCTCTCACCCTGATTTGCTGGTACAAGGTGGGGACCTGAGCGACCTTCTCACTGCACTCCTCATATGCCACCACAGTGATGGCAGGCAAGCAGCTCACCTTGCAGCCTGGCATTGATGGTGCTGTGGATGGCCCCTTACCTATTTGCTCCTGTTCCTCCTCATTTTTAGGTCCTCTTTCCTTTTACTCTTGCCAAAGAATTGTACTTTCCTCAGAGGTGATGTCTGTCTTGTACATCAGTCTTGATGAGCGGGCTGATCCATCACACTGGATTGCCAATGAAACCACATACTTTGCTCTGAGCATGAGTCTGAAGGCTGGGGCATTGCCCTGACTCACCAGCGAGGCAGGGACCAGCTCTTCTCCTCCCAATGCCTGTCCTCAACCCTGCCCACCCCTGCCTTGTCTCCCCTGCTCGCTCCAGACTGCTCATCTTCAGTCCACTCATATGCCTGCAGCAGCTTTCTTATTAATGTATGTTAGCATCCGTCAGTGTGTCTTCCTTAGAAATCTTCTTAAAAGTCTCCTCTGTACTACACCATGTTCAGGCTGTAATGATTTTATCAGGTTGTGCTAGATCTAGTTAGTATCCTGCCACTTTTAGACTATTGGATTTGGAAGGGGAAGAGATTGTTTGTTGCATTGACTCCTGTCAGAATAACATGTACACTCAGCTCACTAAATAAATTAATGCTGGTAATTGTCATAAGCAATAATTACAAATGAAAGTGTATGCAAGGTTAAAAGTCATTTGATAGAAACTTTCTCCTGGCTCTGACTGGTTTGAACCACAATTTGTTTTACAAGCTAGCCTTTTCTGCTTTTTCTTTATTTGTATGGATCCTCACATATCTATGTAAAAGAGCAAACAGAAGGCAGCAGGTTAGGATTATTTTTACTGCAAAGTACCACAAAGAAGCTTCACCAAGGCATTCACCTGGGATGAACCGAGCACAGTGAGCTAACCTGCAAGCCAAGAGCACTGCCATGACCACCCTCAGAAGGCCCCCCCTTGCACTGGGCTGCAGGGGGGCTGGGAGCCTGCACTGAGCAGGGGCACTGGTCCCAGTTCACCGCCACCCCCCCACACCTCCCGGCAAGCTCACAGCAGGCACCGTGCCGGAGTCATCCCGTGGGCTGCATCCAGCCCACTGTACAGCAGCTCTTGGAAAGGGTTACTGCTGCTGTAAATAAGAGGCTGTCGGATCATCAAAGTGAAGTCAAACTTCTTTTTTTTTATTATTTATTAAAAAATCTCAACAAGCGTAGGGTTGGTTTTTTTCTTCTTGGCTGCAAGGAATAGGCTAGTTTGAATGCCATGAGTTCTCTGCTCTAATATGATCATAGAATCATAGAACCATAGAATCGTTTAGGTTGGAAAAAGTCCTTTAATATCATAGAGTTCAATCATTAACCCAGCACTGCCAAGTCCTCCACTAAACCATGTCCCTAAGTGCCACATCTACACATCGTTTAGGTACCTTCAGGGATGGTGATTCCCCCGCCTCCCTGGGCAGCCTATTCCAATGCTTGACCACCCTTTCCATGAAGACATTTTTGCTTATCTCCAATCTAACCCTCCCCTGGCACAACTTGAGACCATTTCCTCTCGTCCTGTTGCTTGTTACCTGGGAGCAGAGACCGACCCTCACCTGCCTACAGCCCCTTTCAGGTGGTTGTAGGGAGCAATAAGGTCCCCCCTGAGCCCCCTCCTCTCCAGACTGAACCCCCCCACCTCCCCCAGCCACTCCCCATCAGACTGGTGCCCCAGCCCCTTCCCCAGCCCCGCTGCCTGTCCCTGGACCTGCTCCAGCACCTCAGCGTCCCTCCTGGAGTGAGGGGCCCAATCCTGCACACAGGGTTTGCAGTACAGCCTCATTAGTGCTGAGTACATGGGGGACAATCACTTCCCTGTCCTGCTGTTTTGGATAAAAGCCAGGATACCATTGGCTTTCTTGGCCACCTGGGCAAATGTCATTATCAGGATATAAAAACTTAGTTCCCTTCATTGTTTGGGTCAGAGTCACTAGCTTTTAGACAACTGCTTCTAGTACTTGTCCTCAAGCACAGCTCCAAAGTCACCCTAGAGCTGGGTGGGTCCTTTTCTGACCTTAATCTAATCAGGTTAATGAGACTGCATGTGGTAGCACTTGCTAATCAGTGCTTGAAGCTACAAAGAGGGAAAGGTATCAGGTTTATTTGTATCCAATTTCTGGCTAGAAGTACTCTGAGTCTTGAGTAGCCTTGTAAGTAGATGCTTTTTTTAATCATTCATTCTTTATAGTTTTGCACTGGTTGTCATATTTGCTACTTAACTGAATATAGAAATGGGGAATCCTCTTATATGTTATTCCTCTCCACACAGAGAGATGGTGGTGGGTGACTATACGAGTCTTCTTAGGGAGAGGCTGAGCTTTGTGACTGCTACATCATGTCAGGTAGACTGGAGACTTGGTAGACTTTCCTGGAGAAGTTAAACCTGGATTAAGTGCTAATGATGCACACAGAGTACTATATGCCCCTCAAAGGTTTTGTTTTAGGTACCTGCTTTGTGCTTTGATCAGCAACTTGCAAGATAGGGGAGATAGTCTTTCTTCTGAACAAATGAAATGTTTTATTCTAGCTAAAGTGCATCCTTTCCAGAACAGTAACCTTGTGTATGGCCTGTGGTCCTTCTGCTTTAATCTCTCCCTGTAAACCGTCTCTGTCTCCATTGGGAGTTTTCTCTGTGTTGATTTCACCTAGGATTTGTAGCTTGTCTAGCAGTTCCCTAGTTCAAGTGCTGTATGTGTTCTGTCATAGTGGGTCCCATGAAGCTTCCACCATAAACAAAATGCAAAATAGTTTGCAAAATTTCTGGTGCTTCAGAACTCAAAACTGAAGCTAGAATCCTTGGTTTGGACAGGGACATGAGTGTTAAATCTCAGCCTAAAAATAATGCACTTAAAAGCTCAGCTGGAATATCCCTTCATAAGACCATCTGTCATAGCTGAGCCATGAGCAGTTTGGTACATTGCTGATCTGTCTCAGCGTGCTGTTAAGTTGTTTTTGTCTCCCCACTGGTGAGGCACATTCTTCTCATTCACTTAATTTGTTTCTCTCAGAATGTTTTTATTCAGTGGTTGTCACTAAGTCAATGTGACGTGAAACAGGAGGGAGGAGAGGGCCATATTCTGCCTGACCTATTCAGGGTCTCCATTGCTGTGACAAGGTACGTGGTACCAATGGCCCATTCCTGTGTCCGTCCCGCCAGTGTTCCTCTGACTCTCACTGCAGACCTCGCTGTCTGCCTACCTGGAGACAAAATCTTGACAATGCCTGTTGACAGTGGCTGGGATTTTGTTCCCTTTTTCCATTGCTGGTGACTACTGCAGCCCTTTCAGCCTTGGTAGTGAGCAGTTTCATCTTGTGAGTTGTATTTTCCAAAAGCCCTTCTGATCATATCACAGTCCTCACTGCAGAATACTGCTTGTATGGAGTTACTTAGAATGGGTTATATATAAACACACATTTCAGCGCCTCTGCATTCCCCACTCCACTCTTTCTTTCATATCCTCCTGTCCTTTTCCCCTCCCTTCTTTGCTCCCTGTATGTCTTGTTATGCCTTGTTTCTACATGCCTAAGTCATGCTTTAAATAACAGCTGTCTGGTTCTTTGCTTCTTCTCATACCCAGCTAATTATTTTCAATTTATTGATTTTCCACATGGAGATTAATGGGTTATTCAGCTCACAAAACCTACATCCACACAGCTGTGAGCTAATGCACGGGTATGGGAAGGGGTGGGGGTGTATGTGTTTATGTGGTTGATCACCTTTCTGATGAACTTGTATAAGAAACCAAAGGGATTTTTCTCCTCCTCACTCATTATAAAAGCCACCAAGCCTCAAACTTTTGCCTATGAGTAATCACATTTCACAGGGAGTAAAAAATAATAAATAAAACCCTGATAAGTTTGTAGAAAAAAATTGTTGACGTGTCTCCTATATCATTAATTACACTGGTTAATGTATTCTGGGTGTGAAAGCCAGGTGCAATGGCAAAGTACCATGGCACAGATGTGGGTGATGTGGGGTCAGAAGCTCCCCTGTGACCCCCAGCTTTGGTCCCACCCCTCTGCCACAGCTCTTTCTGCTTCCTTGTGCTGCTGCATCAGCATGTGGGGTGCAAACAAACAACCCTTTCCTTGGTTCTTTCTAGCAAAAATAACTTCAGTGATCCAGTGTACAGCACAGCAGCTGCATCATACAACCAGGATAGGCACAGGAAGCATTGGATTCACTGCTGACGAAAAAAATCTCATGGAAACATAACCTCTGGGTACGAAGCATTGACTCGGATCTTACTGGTTTATCTGACCAGTGGGAACCCACAGAATTAGGCTAATATAAGGTTGTGGATTTGCGTCTTACATATAATTAATTGGTAATTTGGGGGCTAGGAACTTTTTTTAATGTTTTGCAATCTCCTCTATTAGCAGTTTTCACATCACTTTTTGTCAAGTGTGAGTGTGACCAGGCTCTATCTGTAAGACAGTAATTGTCAAGGGACTTGGGGAGAAGGTGGAATAAATGTTTAAATGCAATCAGCAGTTGAAGTAAAAATAAACAGAAACATTGGCAAAGTGATAACTGTTTAGCAAGTCTGGGCTGAATATTTCCTGCTTGCCTGGAGCCTATCAAAATGGTAGCCCAGATTCTCCTCCTCATTAGGATCCTTTGGCATGCTTGGCTCGCTGGGCTCTGAGCTGCAGATTTGTAGTCAATAGCTAAACACTGCAAATTTCACTAATTTCAGGGCATGTTCAGAACTCTTCAAAAAATCAACCCATTTGCTGATGTATGGGTTGAGATGTTCAGCTTCAAAATCTGGTTGCTGCAGCAAAGTGCTCTTTAAACCTCTGACCTTGACTTTCATCTTTATTCTGATGACACCAAAGCAAAAAACCACTTCTTCTGGACCTGATACTTCTCTTGCCAAGGCTAGATGGATTCGGGTGGGTTCTGGGCAAGGAGTTCCTCCTACATCTGCTACAGCTTTGCTTGTAACTGCTGCTGGAAGAAGCCTGTGCTGTCATGGGTAGGATGAGTTGAAATTACAATGTCCCAGTTAGAACTACTGGTAAGATTTGACTTGGAGCGAGTTAGAAATAGTGATAAGGATGCAGTTCTAAAACTAAGATTTAGGAATGAGAGACTTAGACACAGGAGATCTGAGGTGGAACATGAAGCTCTTCTGACCAGAGAAACGTGGCTGAAGAGCAAGACAGAATTAGACACAAGCTATAGATTATTTTATTTTTAACCAGTTCAAAAATGGATGGTGGGACAGCTGAAGTGTGTCCAGATATTACTCATTTTCCCCCTGATGTTAGTCCCCAACACAAATTAACTTTAGTCATTTTCCTCTTCCCTCTTAGACACACTCTATTTGTTAAGCCATGTTGCCTTAACACTTCTGAACCAGCTGGGATAAATTTAGCTTGCCCAAGGAAAAAGTGCAACATGGCAGCCTTTGGATGAAGGAGCAAGCATGTGTCTCACTGACTGCAGCCTCTTGTAGGTCATCGCAGCACATGTCTGTCCTTCTCCTGCTACGGCTTTTGTTGAAAATGGCTCAAGGTACAAAAAACTGAAGCTTCCTGTTAGGTTAGGAACGGATCAGTGTGGGTAAGGTAGCGTGGGCAGGAAGGCATGCAAGCATCTGGTTTGAATAGTTCCGTGCATGCAGTATCAGCCAACTTTCTGTAGGTTTCACGGTTGTTGGGTTTTTTAATCCCAGAGCTCTGGAGCAGTGGTGGGCTCCACCCTCCCTGTGCCTCCCAGGAAGGTTGCAGGGAAGCTCGTGGAAAGGGGGTCAGCCTCCTTTGTTTGCAGGAGCTGCTGAGGTTAGAAATGACTCCAAAAAGCCCAGACGTGCTCCAAAAGGTCAAGAGTCTCCTGTGACAACTGGGAGGCAGGAGGACCTGGTGCCTTGATGCGCTTCTGATGGGAAAGCAACATGTGAGAAGACAGGCGACCGAGCGGCCTGCAGGATACACATTCCTAAATGTCACTTAGCCATACAACCTGCGAGGGCGGAAAAGTGGGCAGATGGAGAAATAATATTTTCATTGAAAATTCTCTACCTCTAAAATATTTCCTGTCAGGTTCCTTCCAAGGAGGGCTGAAGCAAGGAAGGAGGGGGGCTGAGGTGGGATGTGTGGCGGTGGATACGAGTTTGTGATTCCTCAAGCCTCTCCATTTTGAGAGCATTTAACTCAATCCCCTTTTTTGTCCCCCTCCCTGAGAAAAGGATCATGCTAAGCATTACTGGAGCCGGAGGCAGTTTGGGAAGTGAAATAAACACCTGACTGTTAAATGCTAAAGGTTTACTCAACCAAAAATAAAAATAGTTCTGGTTTCCTCCACGACACTCTAGAGTTACGTTCATCAGTGCACATAAGCTGGACGTTTGCACAGGGGGAGTCTTGAAATGTTGAAACTCTTTGGAGGGGAAAATTTTGAGGCAGTAAGACAGTCCTCCCTCTGTCCTGTGAGAGCTCTTCTGCCACTGAGAAAATGCTGCAGCTGTTTTCCTGGTGCAACCTAAAAATAAACTCCCTCCTCCTTTCCTAGCTGCTCGTATCTGTTTCATGGGTGCCATCACAAACCCAAGAGGCCAAGTGTAAAGGGTCACAGTCTCAAGGGTGGGTGCAGTCCCTTTCGCATGGCCTGAAGGGCAGAAGGGAGCTCTGCCTCAACACCTCGGAGAAAATCTCAAGGAGTTTGGGGCTAAAGTCGGAGTGGCCTCTGAGTGTTCAGGATCTGCTAGTGGCAAATGATACAGAACAAACACTGCAACTGGGCAGCATGAGCGTGCCTGCTCAGGGGTGGTCCCAAAAGAGCACAGCAGAAAAGGTGCAAACGCTGATGTTAGGAGTCCTCACTGGAACCTTTTTTGCTGTTGCTCTGCCCATCAAGCTGAAGACACCCCGTTGCTGTAGGTGATCTGCACCTCAAAGCCAAACTGGAGCATCAGAAAGTTGCAGTGTGTGCAAAATTATTCTGCTTACGTGTCACCTCCAAAACGCAGGATGGAAAATGCCATGTATTACAAAAGATATTTATTGGGGTTTATCATATATGACACATGTATTTGCAATATGTTTCCTTCTGTCAGGTCATCCATAGATGGACTAGGAAATATCATTTAAAGCATATGAAATAGAGCAGATTCCATCCCTGTAGGATGACTGCTTGCTGATTCCCAAAGCTTGCCAACTTGTAAAGTAGCCCAGAAGGGCTATACGTGAACTAAACCATACTGAAATAGCTATTGCATTGTCCTATGTAGATATTCTTCTTCGGGTAGAAAAATAGATTAAGCAAACTGGATAAAAGAGCTCCCATTCTGCCCATTTTTACATGGGGGCGGGAAATAGGGTGGGAGTGGGAGTTCAAATGGGCATCTCTAATTAAGTTAGATAACACCAATGCTTGGTGAGAAAAGTACACACCTTTCCCCTTCTTAATGGAGACGAAGTAAATCCATGGCATCTGAAATTATTCAGGACTCCCAGATGGATAAACTGAATTGGAATTACAAGACTCCCAAACTTGCATTTGCTCGCGGGAAATGGGAAGCCCAAAGAGGGAAAGAAACATCAAACCTGAGCTGAGGTAATAGCAAAGCTGGATTAGCATGGAACCGCTCTGGCTAAAATGAAATTTGCTGTAGTTAACCAGAAAGTTTTAGGGTAAGAAATTATAGAACTATTTGGGCAAAGAGAAATGAAAGCCACCTGTTTAAAGTTACCCTTTAACCTATTCCCTCTGCCTTCCCTTTTGCTTTCTCTCTCTTTCAAATTCTCCCAGTATCTCTGCTTTCCATAGAAGCAAATCTTCCCCAGGGAAAGTCAATTCTGAAGGCAATTTTCCAAAAACCATTTGGCAGAATTGGCCGGTACTTCAACTGCAAACATGAAAAGGCATTTATTCCACTAACTCAAACGTAGTTTGGAAGAGACATTACTGAACTTGTTTTAGGAATATACTTTGACTGCATCAGTTTTATTGCTTCTTGTATAAATGTCAAACTCAATTTGCCTCAAAGCAGAAAAAACGTTAAAGTGCATGGTAATGTATATATTACATACAAAAACTGGGGAAAAAATTGTTATCTCCATGGTAAATTCATGCCCATACCATGTTAATTGTACCCATCACGCACACTCAGTATTTCATCAGTGGTAAGAAGAAGGAGGGTGTGTGACCCTGGTATTGAAGACTGTGTGTAGGATTGTTGTTAAGCTGGCCAGGTAATACAGGTTCCTGAAGATCTAATAATTCTTAAATTTTGGTTGCTCAGTTTTGGAACCTCAAATTTTTCCTTTTTATTCTTTAAAAGGGTTGTTTTCCTGTTGTGTAGAGAATTTGTGGTAAGCCTGTCCTTTGTGCACCATCAGCAGCATTTAACCTTGCACTGTTAGCACATCAGCTAACACACATCACATTTGAGATCCTGGACACCCAGCAGCAAAGGATTTTTTTCTTGGAAAGAGGCGGGGAGAAAAGAGCAAGTCTTCTAAATTCCTATTTCAATCGGTACTCATTGCTAAATTTTCTAGCAAGAAGCGAATTGGCTATTTCAAAACGCTTTATCTCAGCAAAACTGTAGTTGGAATTTCTTGGGGGCTAAGGAAGAAAGCACGTCTTTAATCCAAAGGTTATCCTCCTGCTGAATTTCAAAGACTTGCTGCAGACAATGTGGGATACAGACCTTCCAGCGGAAAAAACTGGAGATTCTTTTATGCTAAACAAAAAGTATTAAGCAACCTAAGTAATCTAATTTCTGCCATTTTACTGTAAAAAATTATTTGCAGAGATTTTAAGTATTAGGACAGGCTACATATTAGGTGCTGCCATTTGTGAAATATTACTGTGAACACATTAGATTTTGCAACGGTTTCATTTGCATTTTAAGGTCTGATCCTGCAAAACTGTGACTTCCTTCATATCAGTAGCTGCAATGGCATCAGCAGTGCTTCTTATCTACATAAAGTTAATGTCTTGCACAATTATTTGTAGGATCAGGACGTAAGACTGAAAATGCAATTACTTTGTGAGTTACAAAAAAGAAAATGCTCTTTGGAATAGTAGGTGAGATTCTCTGCTGGAGTAAATGATATAGGACCCATTGAATTCAACAGAGCTATCCTGATTCACACCCGCTGATATGGCCCATTAATTTTAGTGTAGGAAAATGAATCTCTGCTCTAAAAATACCAATTAGTAATAAGCTTTGAGAAAGAAGAAAAAAATCAATTTGAATTCATTTTGTGTAATGCACATTTTCTGTTGCTATTTTAGTTAAATTATTATTATGCATAATAATGGCAGGGCAATAGGTGCTGTCACTTCAGGAATTTGCAGCTGTGATGGGTAGTATAAAAGTTACTGATAGGGAAATTTCAGAAAAGCCCATCAATTGGATACAATTGTCATTATTATGATTTGGATTATGGTAGTGTGTCCCTTTCCCCGCTGAGATCTCATCCCTGGAGTGCTGAAGGCATAAAGAGACATTATGCCAGCTCAAAACAATTTACAGTCTAACTAGAGGAAAATGAGCAGAGAGGAAGAAGGGAAACTGAGGCAAACAGAGCTTCTGTAAGTGACTGAGCTTGGAGTCAGTCTCATGGCCAGGTGTGCTATTCAACCCACCAGGCTGATCCTCAGGAAAGTTGTTGGGTGTTTTTGTGTTGCGTTTTTGTTTTTTTTATTTAAGTGCATGTGCAAAAGTGAATATGTACTTTGGCACTGAGCCAGTTTCAGTATTCAAACCACCCGGAGACAAGCATGCAAGCGAGATCCTGTGTGAACACCCAGCTCTGCAGGCATTGAAACACCAGTTGGTGCATGGGGTTATTTGCATGCTCATTTTGCTTCTATTCAGCACTCATCCCACATGCATTTGTGCAAAGAAGATCACGCTCCTGTGCCGGAAAGTTAAGTGTTGTCTCTGTGCATTGCCATTCAGCATTGGTTTTTCATGAACAATAAAAGCCTTTTGGGATAAGTGGCACTCAAAGAGGATTCATAGCTGGTTTCCTCATATTCCAAGCAATCCTGCAATAGTAATGAGTTGTAGTCATAGCTGGATTACTCACTGTTACTCAGAATGTAAGAGCTAAAATGAAAGAGAAAAAAAAAACCTTTTGGTCATGCAGTGTAGAACTGAAGGGTGGAAATCACGTCCACAGGACATTGGGCAAGCCAAAAGTATAAGTTGGTTCAGAAAGTGATTTAAATCCCGGAGGACAAACACAGCAAGGGCTATTGAACATTATAGTCGTTAGCTGCAGATGAGTAGAAGTGGAGACGATATGCTGAGGGTACCAACACCCGCAGATCGCCTTGTTCATGCAGCCTGTCCTCTGCAACGTGCAGGCAGGCACTGGGCACGCTGCGCCTTCGTGTCACCCCAGTGGGGCTGAATAAGGACCCACAGACTGAAGTTTGCCCCAGTGCCTGTGGCTACGACATCCAAGCCCCAGGGCCCCACCACAGTGATTCAGAAAATTTAGATCTGTAGATGCCCTAATATTGAGAGGTGGTTTTTTAAAGTAAGAAAATAACAAGTCATATGAGTATATCAGCTCAGCTATCTTACGGAGCTTTTTCGGGGACTGCTTTGAAAACCTCCTGTTCTGTACCTGTACGTGTATTGACTTGGAAGAGTTGAGCCCATTTAACACTTCTTAGGTTGACATTAACATCATATTACGACCAAGACTTCAGGGTTCAAAGCACAGCTTCGTGCAACCTGGGATTGCTCAGACCTTCCAGAGATGGACCCAAAGATATGGAAGACTGTTATTTTCATCTAACCTTCAGCAGCTGACAGATCAACAGCAGCAGTTCACAGAGGCAAGTCATCCCCAGGACATGAATCCCCTTCCTCCCTGATCCCTCTCTCCCACTAGCCCCTGTTAGTAGTTTCATCTTTTTCTGCAGTTATAAAGTTGTTTCTCAATGGCAGAGAAAGTAAAAAAATCCACAACCCAAACCCAAAAAACCAACGTAACCCAACATTTCTTCCTCTAAGAAACCTATTGACAGGCAGATCCTGCGGATTCCTTCTAGTACAGCTATCTTTGAACTGAGGACTTCTTAGTGAAGTTGGGGAGTTTCCTGGGGTTTTACTGTTTTTTTCCTAAATTGATTGTGGAATTTTTAAACAAGGTTGGTGCCTCTGATCTTTTTCTCAGCAGCTGCAAAATCTGTTTCTCCCCCCACAACTTGTTCTACAGAAACCAGGTATTGGAAAAATTAAAGGGGAAAGGACAGCAGCACGATTTGCACAGCCAAGCCAGCCCCAAATGAAACAAGGACCATTCCTCTTGCTTTGTGAGTAATCAAATATCCAAAAGGGCTTTGATCACATTTTGGGCTTATAATATTTGTGAATGAAGGATAACTGCAAAAGTTTACTCTAGATTTTGATTTAATATTGGACACTCCTCAAGATCATTAATCCCCACTGTTTGGTTCAGGTCCCTGCTGTGAAATCCAGATTTCTTGTTATTTCTTGTGTGCAGACTTTATTTTTCCAAGCTTTCAATGATGAAGTGTCATTTGTTGCTTTCCACCTTTTGTCAGTGTGTTTTCCATGTGTTGTTCTGTACCTTTTTGTTACAAGGATGCTATCCTCGCCTGTCACAAGACTAACTGATTGTAGTGAACTATGACTTTCTACCATGCCTGGACCTGGCCTGGCATTTTTAATGTCAGTGTGTGTCTCTAGTTGGATGCAGAGAGGTTATGTTGCTGTGAGTATAAGTCCTTTCCCAGGCTGGGAGACCCAGATGAGCCTGCCTGTAAGAATGAGAGAAACCTGCAGGGATGAAACAATGCCCAGAGGCAGAATGGGACATTTTTGCAATTACGTAAAGAAAGGGGGGTAAAGGCATATACACAAGCACACATTTTAATTCTGGGGTGTGCTGTAATGTGTTTCTAGCTGGAACAACCAACAAAAATGCCAGATGAAAAGTTTTTCTCAAGAGAACTCCATCTTTTTTAAAATCAGCAAAGTGCTGAAAATCTGTACCAAAGTGTTCTCTGCAGAGATTTCTAAACTCAGTTTGGCTGCCTGGGGCCATCCTGACAGAGCAAGGATCAGCATCCAAGTACTTAGGTGGCTTTTTACTCCAATCCTTTTGAGGGACTTCTACCACCAACCCAATCACATTTATTTCACACTCAACCTTTCCAAATAGTGTTGGAACCAGAAAGTTATTTATGTGACCTGCTTAATTGAAAGAGCATTTGCTGTCAGTGATCAAATAAACTGTTATTGATCTTCAGCATTGGAGGCTACTCACATGGAGCATTCTGGTATGTATTTTTCATTAAGACACTTTTCAGAAAAAAAATCAGAGCGCAAATGCAGCAAAAAAAAATTCCTATAGGATACTGAGATAAAAAAATCAAAGAGATTAGAAGTGACTCCAGAGAAAAGAAACTGTGCAAAGTACAATATAGCAACACCACCAGTGATTGCACAGAAATGTAGTGGCTTCAATGCAAAAATGTTCTGCTCTGAACTCCCAACACTTCGTGAGAAAAAACTATTTTAAATCACAGAGGAATGGCTTGACGCTTTGTTTGAGCAAACAGATGAGTCCTGGGAATGAAAAAAGGTGCAGCAGTCAATGGGATTTTGGTTTGGTACCTGACCTGAGCAAACCCTCTACAAGCCCTGGGACAGGCTACTTACTTCCAGCCCTCATCTTTTCAGTATAGATGGACACTCTTCTTCTTAACTAATTTAGAAAGTTAAAACTGATCTTGATTTGATTGGAGCTTGAGTCAGCTAGGGTCTGCAATATTAAATGGCAAAATCCCCACATACTCTGGAGATGCTGTTAATCTGTATCGCTCTTGCCTCCCTTTAAATAAGGTACAAATTCCTGCCTTATTCTCTAGGGGTGATTCAAAGAATAGATGCAATGAATGAAAGTGAAGATCAGAGATGTTACAGTAATGAGGTCATGGCTGCTCTAAGTATCCTGCTAACCAGAAAGAGCCAGGGAGCAAAGTCCTAATCCTGAGGCCATGGGGCACAGCCTGGCTTGTACCCCTGGTGAAGGTTTGCCTTGTCATGGGTCAAATGAAAGCCAGGCTGTGAGATAGCAACTGATTTGTGAGGACTGTGATGACCCAGGCTTTGAGCTCACTCCTTGATGCTTTCACTTAGCAGTACGGATGTACAAAGGAGAGGACATGACAGTCTTTAAATTCCAGCACTTGGTGCTTTCCCACCTTTTTGAGTTTGAAAGTAGACACTGAGACACAAGCAGTGATTCTTTACAAGAACCCTTCTGATCCAAAGGCATCATACAGCAGGAGAAAACCCTATATTGCCAATTACCAGATGTAGAAAAGTTATCATTCTGCACATGCCCTGCTTATATAGCCTTTCCCATGCATCCAGCATCAACCACTGTCAGAAACAGACAGTAGGATGGATGGACCTTGCTCTGATCCTGTAGTTTAAGTGACGTTAAAGATGTGTCTCATTTGTCACTAATTCTGTGATAAAACTATTGCTTACATCATATCTGAGAGAGGGAAATACTTGTCCCACTTCTGCGCCGAGACCAGAGGCTTCCGTTGTGTTATGCTTTACTTACAATTTCTTCTGATTGTGTTTGGGAAAAATAGATCTTAAAGATATATACTTAGAATTATGAGGAAATTGAGGGCACAATTATCTTCACTTTCAAACTATGAAGGCATTCACAGCTTTAGAGAGCTGCTGAGCTAGTTGTTATAACCTTCTCAGGCTGCAGACTCACCAGGCTGTAGATAGGATGTAATCTTGGCATTCTTTTTTTTATTTTTATTTTTTTCTTTCTATTTTTAAGTGAAGTCTTCTTCAAACTTCATTTTTCAGCAGGATTTTTTCAGTCTCTTAGACAAAAATACTTTGTATTTTCCTTACTCTGTTATTAAAAAAGGACATCAAATCGTGCATACACTCTCAGACTACAGCCATTTTACTGATAGAATTACACAGCTCTAAAATATAAGGCTTATAATGGAAACACTAACATAGCCTTGACTACTGCAGCCCTGCTCTAATATCACTGAACTTCCTTTGGGGGTGAAGCTTTGCCTCAGGAACCTTAATTATCTGATGTGGTCAATTACTCCAAGATAATGATGATTTTATCAGGTATTACTGCTCAAATATTTTACGATAGACAGGCTATTTAATTGCATTCCTGACCTACCAAAATGCTTACAGATGACTCAATTAAACACTAAGAAGAGGTAGGGGGAAGGGAGGAAGGGAGGGACAGCACTTAAAATCCTTGCTTATAGTTCATTTTGAGAGTTTTGTTTCTCTTGAAAATCCTTCCGTCCATCCTTTCACCCACCCATCCATCCATCCCAGCAAGCTGCAGGTGTAGCATTGCCTAGGTGGGAAGGTTGGATAAACAAACTCAATATTAATGTACAAATGGGAAAGCGTGTCCAGCCTCTTTTCGGCCGAGGGATTAGAACGGCATCCTGCACAATCCCTGTGATGGATTAGCAAAGTCGCTTTACAATCCCTGAATGTCCCAGTGCGTATGAGCATGGTGAAATGGATTTTCTACCACATTCAGGTAAAGCAGAGTTTTTAAGACAATGAAGAAACGTCTTTACTACAGCAGCCTCTGGGAATAGTCTCAGCTCCTGTAAAGCCTTCGGATACCCAGGTGCAATTCACGCTGCAGGCAGCAGGCTGGTCCGTCCTTCGCTCCGTTAGCCTGGCAGTGCCTGGTGCTGGGCTGACGTGCCAGGTAGGCTGAGGTCGCCCTGAGGACTGCTTTAATTGGCATCTTTGCTTCAGTGGTCGTAATGGACTGTTTCCCAGGCACAGAACTGCCATGTCTCAAGAATGCTTTGGCAACAAAGCGAGCATGCCTCAGCCTTGGGTCAGTCCCTGCCCTGGATGCTCCTGCGCAGGCGGTGCTGAGCCCTGTGCACCCAGCGGTGCAGAGACCTCTTCCCAGTTTCCCCAGTCAGGAAAAGAGGGGGGTGTTTCCCCTGCCAAGCACTCAATTTGCTGCTGGTGAAACAGGAACTGTGTGCAAGATTTTGAGGGCAGATTATTTCCCTGCTGCTTACAATAATGTTACTGTAACATTTTCAGCAACTGTGTTAAGGGCTCAGCCAAGAGCACGGAGAACAAGGGCAAGGCTGCCATCTGTCTCAATGGCTGCTGGAATTCTGCTGCATTTTTCCACAAAGGTCTATTTGTCTTTCCACCCTGGAAATAACATGTATTGTTGCAGTATTGTTGCAAAAACTGGCGGCAAATCCTCCTGGGTAAGAATGTGGTTACCCACTGCTGCATAGGCTAACAGAAAAGAGAGGTGACATGTTACGGGGTTTCACTCAGAAAACTTTTCATGATAATATTATTTCCATTTTATGGAGTTTCACAACAGAATTATCATGGGCAGCATTCTGATCATTTTCTATTATGTTTTCAGCCTCTCTAATACCCTTTTCAGTCACATTCCAAAGCACAGCATCCACAAATATTCCCAAATATATCCTAAATTGCCGAGGAAGGAAACAATTTTCCTATCTGAAATTAGAACAAAATATGATTCTGTAATGTCAAATTTTAGCAAACCAAAAGCTGCAGCAATTGGTTTGGATAAGTGAAAGCAGTTCAGTTTGACTTTTAAAAATATTACTATCATTAGTTTTCATATCAAGATGAAAAATCGTATTGAAACTACTGTAATTCTTTCATTATTAAGAAGAGTGACAACTAGCAGTCCGAGGAAACAGAGAAAGGCAGCAAAATCTTAAGCACCATGTAACCCACTATCATTTTGTTCAATATTACGTAAGGAAGGAACAAATTTTTGCAAGTGAAACGGTGAACCGAGGCTAGAAAGTGTGGGCTCTGAGCAAATAGTGTGCAACAACAGCATCGGCCCAAAGAATTTCCTATGGCAGCCGCCTTGCTGGCGGTACCTCCTTTCACTGCCCACACAGCACTCCTGATGGGCACCGAGATGTGCGTCTGTGACACAAACTGCCAGCGATGCTTTCTCTGTTTTCTTAAAGGTATACTGCCTGTGATTTTTATTTATGAAACCCAGGGCACGTTGCACATCATATACTGTGCTATGGTATTTGCAGTGGAACTGCTTCACTGAGCTGACCAGGCTGGACCCGCAGATCAGCCTGCCCCTCGATTTATTAAACAGGTGATGAAGTGTGGGCTCGCTGAAATTGGTGCCTGCTGGCATCCCTGCATGTGTGGTAGTGATGCAGGCACCAGGTGCACCAGGCACATAGACCCCAAGGGCTGTCATCTTTGCAGCGTTCCCCACATCACCCCCCCCACCCCGCCGCCTCCCAAAACTGGACTCCTCTAAGGTAATGCACTTTCTTGCAGCAGTTTCCATACAATCATACCCGCCCAACTTAGTCCAAATATTGCAAATCAAATTTCTATGCTTGAAATGCTTCAGCTCCTTTTTACAGTACATACATATTTCAGAGTTACCACTTAATACAATTATAGTTAATTTAGCCAGCAATTACAGTAATAGGAAGACTGGCAACCACTGTCATTCAGACTGTGGAAAATCAATGTTGCACAGAGGTACTTTTATTCATCCTATGGAGTGTCTCCTTCGTTAGATGCATATACTATGGAATCACAGAGAAAATTTAAGATCACTCTGGTTTGGGGGCGCTTTTTTTTAACATTTATCCATATACTGTTTGGTTTCCAGACAGAAATATAGTGAATGACATCCTGAGGCCCCTTCCAACCTGATTTATTCTATGATTCTGTGAATTATTGGGCCTGTTCTTTCAGCAGATCCATTTTCTATTGCATTTCACCTGACAGAGGACCTTTGACAATCCATTTCTTAGAGGCAACTCAAAATATGGTTGTCCAAGGGCAATGAAATAGAAACTTTCAAGTTTTTCTTAAACCTTTTGTACAATGTTTGCTTTTAGTCCAGATTTCATAAACTTATGTCCAGGAAGGCATTTAAATAGGTGTTTCAGTTAATCCTTGTTTTAACAGAGTTCTGAAGACTCCACGTAAACATATGGCTACAGTTAAGCAAATGTGCACAAGACAGGAATGAAGTGCTGAATTACAGATGTAGTGCTTCCAAAAGAAAGCTAAGGCTATAACCACGTCTCCTGAGTTTTAAATCCTCTTTCTCAGTCACTTAACTATGCTGAAGCAAACTTACTTTGGACTGATGGTTTAAATAGCTGTTATATTTGCATTTCATTATGTGAATGGCCTTAAAAATTAAGACTTGCATAGGGCAAAAAAGATCTGTAATTGTACCTGGAATATTTAGTCCCCAAAAGAGGGTGGCTAGTGATGGGAGGCTCCCTTTGTTGCTCAAAAAAGAAAATCCTTAAATCACTGCCATTACTGCAAGGAGTTGTTTCAGCAAGAAGAATAATGATATTTTTGCAGGTTGCCAAACTTTGGCTGTAGAAGAGCCTCTTGGCAGCTGATCCACTTGATTGGATGAGCATTACTGAATTTCCTCGTTGATCTGTTTGTCTCTGCATGGTGCCATCTTTTGACGGTGTTACATTATAGCCCCTTGTTCTTATGATAAATTATTTTAATCCATCATCAGAGCACACTCTTGCTCTAATGATGGATTAGTGTTATGCATCATCAGGGCGAGGAGCATTGATAATGTACCATAAGAATCCCCACTGACAGTGGAAAAATCTGCCAAAAGAATTAATTTGCACTGCACCAAACTGAAACCAGAGATAAAGGTACGGTTACATCCCACAGCAAAAATTCCATGCAGAAGAAGCAAGGCCGGCTCCAGTGGCAATCTGGGGGAGGAATAAAGATGGAAATATGGTCACTTAGCCACATGGCAGTGCAGGGCCTGTGCCTTTGCTCTGGAGAGTTGTGCAACTTGGATCAACATGTGCAAAGGTGGAGGTGGTTTTTGTGGGTTCAGGGCTGCAGCAGTGTCCCTTCGTGGTATCAGAGCAAATCACTGTGGTGCACAGAGTATGAAGACGCCTCAATTCTTTAGAGGTTAGCATAGGGAGTTTGAAACCAAGCTGCCTGGCTCACAGAAGTAGGTGCAAGTCTTTGGTGCAGGTATCATTGCACTCCTTTCTTGTAGAGCCAAACCGCAGCTGTCTGCTGCATCCCCCAGCACCAGGGCTGCCTGCAGAGGAGGCTGAGCCAGGAGGAGCAGCCCCCAGGGGTGGCATGTGATACAGCCCTGCTCCTCAAATCCTGCACCAGGTCTTTCAGGACGTCGAGAGAAATTGCAATAGCATTTTGTACCTCCGTTACATCTAGTAACTCCTGCAGTACTACGACGCAACTTGAACAACAGAGTGCAACAAAATGTAAGGTCAGAGCTAAATAACAATAAAAGTCTATTAAAGCCTACATTTTAACCTCTGAATCTTAAGAGCTTTATTTGGGCTCAGTGATGACTTCCTTCAACTCTAGCTGTGGAAATAAAAAAAAACAAACAGAAGTGGTTTCTTATGTACACTATTGGAAAGAAATGTAGCCCTCAGTGTATTTTTCTTCAAATTCATGTTATACCTATTCTACCATACCTTGTGTTACAACTGTGATGATAAGCATCAACAGAACGTTGCACACCAAAGAAAACACATCAGAAATTGAACAGACTATCATTCACCTTCAGGTAAATCCATAATACAGAACATTAAACAATATTGGCATCATCAGAGGCTGGGCTCAACTCATCCTGTAATTTCAGTGATAAAAGTGAACGAGTCTATTGGCACCTGGGTTCTCCAGGGACCCTGCACTGCATGTCCTAACGTGTCTGTAAGTGCCTGAAGATCACGCTAAAACAGAGAATTTTCCATCTTTAAAGGCAAGACACAGAACCCAAGTACAGAAGTTGAATTTGTGACCCCTCTTTATGAGGCTGGTACTTTCGGATCCAGCCATCTCCCTCTCTTTGTCAGGACTGTCACACTTGCTCTTCATGGTAGCTGATCTATGTCAGCACTTTGCCTACCCAATTTTCCTAAAGAAAGTGGAAGAAACTTAATAAATAAGAAGTGATGGAATAGTCTGCTATGATTTGACAGCTTTAGGGACAGGGCTAAGGTTTTAGAAAGAGTTTTGGCAGAGCAGGGCATGTCCTGAAGAACTGGTGTCCAAGTTAAAAGACGACAGTGTCCAAGTTAAAAGATAAATGACTAAGCAAGTAGTTATGCATTAAAGCTAACGATTCACTGTAATTTTGGTGGAAGAAAGACTTTCTCCTCATTAACTACCTTTGGCACAGACCAGCCTGCTAAAAAAAGGGAAGAGGAGTAGGGGTGCGTGGTGGGGGAAAGCTGTTTCCCATATTGGTGTAAAACACACCGGTCCCCACGCTGCTTGTCCCGAGCGGATGCTGCAGGATTTGGAGCCACTGATGACACTAAGACTTTTTCATCAGCTTTGCTGAGCTTTTCATCCACTTATTGAATGAGTGGTGTGTGTTTATCCCATGTCACTTTTGGGTTGTGCAATGATCCCAGGCAGCTAGCAGGACTTGCAATTAATTATTCATGTAATGCACTAATGGATAGTTGGTCTAGGAACTAAACTTCCTGAATAATACTAATTATTTTTTTTCTAGTGCAACCTCTGAAGAACAAGTCTGAGCACATCTCCTGTCTGGCATTTCAATGTAGTTACTTTCTCCATAGCGTGGGCCTCACTGCCGCATTTAACCTGACACCTGGAGAGGATCCAGGGTGAGATTTGACCGCGAAGAGGAGTATGACATGGAGCTACAGGTTCTTCTTGATTTCTGATTGAAACCCCTCTGCCAGCCATCCCAGGAATATACCCTAACGGCTGTGATTTATTACTGTGTTATCATGCCTGTCTGCCTCATTACAGACTTTGAATTTTATCAGGCAGCTTGTCCTCTAGTGTCTGGTAACCAATTACCGTGGTCTGCAAAGAAGCCTAAAGTACTTTGCCAAACACTGCTAATAAACTGGGAAAGAGCCTGAGCACCGCTTCAGGTTGCCTTAAGGAAATTCCAGAGAGCACTTTCCACTTTATTGTGTAGTTCACAGTATGAACTGGGAATTATCTCAAAGAGTCATTCTCTACACAGAGCTAAACTCCCCTTTAAAGATCGTGCCACACTGGATTACTGCACACGGACTTGCCTCCATCCAAAGACTGCTGAACTCAGTAGGAGTCTTTCAGATGACAACAGGACTTAGTCCACAGTCTGAAACTAAATACTTCAGAAGAAAATGAAAAAAAAAAAAAATTCCTGTATTCCTTTTTCTACCTAAAAGAAAAAGCTAAAGCTGGCAGGAAAAATCAGAATGGACAAGTGCCTGCACTAGAATAGAAGGGTGACATATACCTGTTGCTCCACGCTTGTGAAAAATATTATATCTTAAAGGGTAAAATAATCAATAGTGCTTTGTGTGAGTCCTCTGCAGCAAAGTGAATGTCACATGAATCTATAGTATGTGCTCTGTTATGCATTTAGTATTTTCTTTTGGGGCTGGCTCGCTGTAATGTTCCAAGGAAGAACAAGCTGACATCCCTACTGCAGAAGTGACCACCAGTCATCCTCCCTCAGCCAAAAAACTCTCTTAATCCTGCTCATTTCTCCAGCACTTCAAAGGGCTTCACCTGTGGTCTGCCTGCTTCAGATGGCTTGGCTGGTATCAGCGTAAAAGGTGAGCAGACTGGAAGCCCTGCTCCCGGAGACAGCCGCTGGGAGCCTGCAGACCTACCCTGCTCACATCCCCACGCACCCGAGCGCACACACCACCTCTCTCTCTCTCATTTTTCCCGCAGGGCAGTCTTCTAAAAAGTTTTTTTCCAAGTTGTAAAAGACCAATTCCATAAAGGAACAGCTTAGTGCTACAATGACATGATTTGTGGCTTCCAGGCTCCAAAGCTGTAATTTATTCAGACAATTAGCAGCAGCCCTGTATTCTTGACAAATTCTTCGCTTGTGTGCAGCTACTACACAACAAGGTGCTTTTAAGAACTGTGCCTTACGGATTAAAAGACTCCCCCCTCCTTTTTCCTCCTTATTTGACAAGTTCTTTTCACAGTCAATGGAAATTAATACAGCAGGTTAGAGAGGTGATATACAATAATCCAGCCAGCCAAGAAAGCATTGTCTGAAAAGAGCAAGTACAGAGCCTACAGGAATGTTCAATACACAAAAGGGAATGCTTCAGCGTTTGCCTTTTGGTGAAGTTATTTCACCCTTCACTTCACATAATCCTCCAGAGTTACTGTACCCGATGTCACTGTGATGCTGTTAATAAGTGTAAATGGTATTTAAGTGCGGGTTAGTTGTCCACAAGCACACACCAGAACGTCTGCCCCGGCAGTCAGGTGGCTCTGCCTGGACCACAAACCGGCTGGAGCATCAAACCACAACGCAACGCTGAGACTCACAGAGGCACGATATAAATCACTCCAGACCCTTTTTCACACGCAAGACCAAAGTTAAACCAGAGTTATAAAACACAGCTCCAGCTCTAAATCCTGCCCTCCTCCAGCACGGCTGAAGTTCAGCCTGGCTAGATGCATGGGGGCTGGGTCAAGGTCCAAATCCTGCCTGGGACCTTGTCTTTCAGGCACCACAACCTTGCTGAAAGTAAGGCTCTGCTTCCTGGCACAATGCGAACTATTTTTTTTCTGGGGATCTGTTAAAGCTACCTCATTACTAGCACAGTTAGCAGCCAGCCTCCGTTCCAGCCCATTCTCACACGAGCCTCTCTCAGCAAAATGAGAACAAAAGCATCCACATCATCCTGGGCTTGGGCAGACATCACTTTCTTTTCATTGCAGGGGAAAATCCTGAGCTGATATTTGGACTAATTTGGGGGCTGACATACCACATCTCACTCCAAAACAGCTTAGACTTTGCAGTAAGACCTCTGCAAAGGGCTCTTCAGAGCCTTCCTTGTAGCACTTCAGTGCAGTGGCGCAGGTGGGAAAAGACATTAATGACAAATACTACGCACTTCATGTTATGCTTTATAGACACCAGCAACTTGGAATAAAATGGCTTTTTGGCCAGACTGAAATTTGTTAACATTAAATTTTGAGCAAACCGCAAGAAGATAACAGATTTTTTTTCACTAACTGTGGGCAGAGAAAAGGAGGTTTAAAAGGCACGTATTCATAATAAATGATTCATCTGGAGCTCAGATGCTGGCGTGAATGGGTATCTTAGAAATACTTGGAAGGTTACAGAGGTGTCCGTAAAAAACTGCACGACTTGGCCTGCTGTTGCTTTTGCTCTGAGTTATACAGCATTCAGTTCAGCAACAGCAGGGCTTCACCCCTTAGCAAATGAAAATTCAAAGTATTTGGCCTCATGTGGCAAAACAAAGTGTTTGTTCAGTGGAACTAACTTAAGCAAATTCCTCTTAATTAATATTTTCTTTCAACCAAAGCAAGATTGCTATTGAAATATAATGAAGATCTTTTCAAAGATCTTGTCTTGTTTAGGAATGGATTTTTTTTTAGCTACACTAAAAGGGGAGAAGATACAATAGAACAGCGACTGAATCAACACATCCGTTAATTGCAAATACTTTGTAATAGTGAATCAAAATACATTTTAGAACATAACGGCAACAAGTTAAAAGAACACAGAAAAAAGAGGCCTGTGGGAAGAAAAGCACGTTGGTGCAGCAGGGTCAGTAGGGTCTGGTGCTTCCCCTGTCCTTAACCCACCGCCTGGGGATGTGGCTGCCTTTCCCGGACCTGGCTCTGGTGTCAGTGGATGCAGTTACAGCGATTTCAGGGCAGCATCGTGCTGATGGATACCTACTGGTGCTATGACACCTCAGTGTGTAACTCTCAGCTATTAACAAGGCTCACAAAGGAAAAAGCTAGACATTTTCCTTGCAAAATTAATTCATAAAGCCACCAGGATACAGGATTTCAAAGCGTTTGTCATTTAGTTGAGAGCCTACCTTAATAGGCTTCCTTTTTCTTTTTTTCTTACAGAATGAGTTTCCTCTCCCCTCTCATTGTCTTCTTTCTCAGCTACCACCTTGTTTTGGGTTAATTTCCCTAAACAGAGACATAAATACCGTATCAGATTGCCTCTTTTTTGGCTGTGAGTCAGGCCTGCTGTGCTGTGAAAGCTCGTCAGAGTTGCAGAACCTGTATCTGCAGCAGCAGCTGCACTTTGCATTTGGAAAAGGACTCAGGGAAGAGCCACCTCCCCGCCCCTCCCCGCCCCCTCCCAGCCTTTGTTAATCATGTAATTAAACAGGGGGAAAAAAACAGTAAAACAAACTGGGGGAAAAAAACCCCACCCAAACAACAACGAACCGGAAAGGAAGGATGGGATTAGCACTTCTGATTTCTTCTAGCTTTCAACATGATTTTATTCTCCCAGATGCAAAAGCCACCAAAGAAGACCAGGAGTTTGTGTGGGAGAGAAAGAGAGAAAAATCTTCAAAGGCAGCTGTGAAAGAAGTCTGGAGAAGATCTGTTCATTATCAGTCCAGCCTTCGGGTGTGACTACCAACGAGTGGGACTCTGCCACTGCAAAGTGGGGTTTGGCTCACCCGTGCGGGGTTTTGCTTCGCTGGCAGGCATCAGTGCAACGGCAGGACCCTGTGGGCAGCGTTTGTCAGGAAATAGGGAAAGAGGATCTTATTCAGGAATATTTTAGGCATGCTTTATTAAAGCAGAGAACATTTCATCCACCTCTGCTTAACCTTGCTCAGGGCCCCCCAAAAGGCAATAGAGCCCCTACAGTGAGGTCTGTTTATTTTCTGCTCAGTTGGAAAGCAAAGGTCCTATTACCGTTAAAGGGAGTTACAAGTATTCATCAAAGAAAGAAATGACCCATAAAGGCAGTTAAGTTAGTTTTATTCCCGCTGCATAAGTCAACCTCTTTTCTATATATAAAATGATGGGGTTAGAAAAGGATATTCATCAGGCAGTCCACTGATTTCATTGGCTGCACTTCTCCAAGTACTTTATAATTTGTTGTTATAAATAAATATGTTTTTAATAATAAATTGGTATTTAAATAACATACAATAACTGTCTTATTAAATCCCACTTTTTAGAATGAATAAGCAGTTAGACATTAAAGACAAGGGTACCAAACAGCCACAGGATTTCAAACCATTTTCTTTTTTATATACAAGCCATAAATATCACTATGGAATTATTTGGTTAGCCAAGGCCCTGGATGAAGCCAGCAGAAGACCCTGCTCTCTGATGATGTTGCCTTTAAGTGATCATATACTTTTCTGGTATGATGACTTTTAAACAATAACCACACATTATTTTCTTTGGCCATCCCTTACAATTCAAAAGGGGCAGCCTCAAACTCCAGAGTTGAAGTAATGTGTCCTCAAACCAGAGCCCAAAAAGCAAGGAGTATCTAATAGCAGGTTTGAGATTATTGGTCTCAGTCAGCTGGGTCCACGCTATTTCCAGCATTTAAGTTCATGCATTGCCTCAGAAAGGGGGGGAAAAAAATCCCCTAGATTTTTTTTTTTTAAAAAAGACAGCACTCAGTCCTACATACATAAAGCAATTGGCTTTGTCTTTCTCCGACAGGGACACACACACACATATATGAACACACCCTTTTCCCTTGGTGCTGCTTTTATTTTAGAAGGAACAATTGTGTGAAGATCAGCCTCAAGTCCTGCTCCTCTGCCAAGGGCTTGTCTGAGACAGGAATGCAAAGAGCAGGGGAAAGCAAACCTGCCTTGGGTGTTAGGAAGGAGAAGGGATGGTTTGGTATCGTGGTACCTGGCCCTGGGTTGGCTGCAGCACCCGAGTCCATCAGTGCTGGTTTGCCCTACGACCGGGAAGTCATCCGCAGGGCAGGTGAGAACCCAGCCTTGTCCCTGAAATCCTGTTTTTCCCTGAATCCTTGCTGGAGATGGACCCTTGGGAGGCAGCTCCCTGCATGATGCTGATGAAGTAATTTCTGGGTTTCAGGCTGTACCTCAGCCTACCCCAGCTACCAAACATCACCTGCCTCTGGCCCTTCAAATCCCTTCACGTGCCACTGGGCCAGGCTGAGGAGGAAGGAGAGGTCTGGGCACAGGCTTTGCAGCTGCAGACTGGGGGAGGAATTCAGCATGTTTGCAAGGAACCCGTTTGTAGCTTGATCTCCCCTTGGTTAGAGAAAAGCACAGGGTCATTGTTGTGAATTGGAGCAGTATCCTCCTCCCATTCCCAAACTCCATCCCTTCTCCCTACATTCAGCAGAGGATGCTGCTGGTCTCTCAGGGCAGGCTGGTGCCAGTCCCTAAACCTCAGTTTCAAGGTAGACCTCACGCTGGTTGGGAAGAGAAGCAGTTTTTGGTGTTTGCAATGGGGCAGGTGTGGATGCAATGACGGTGGGTCTCCAGGGCAGATGCACACACAGGTGAGGACATTACGTGAGCGCTGGATTTGCTCCTGCCCCCAACCTGCAGCCAGCAGCTCTCCCACGTCCTGCCTCCAGCAGCTCACCCATCCTGTCCTCTTCTTTTTTCACATTTTTTTTCTTTTTTTTTCTTTTTCCCTTTTAACCCTCTGGCTGAGCTAAGATTTACTCCTCAGCACAGAGCCCCACTGGAATTTATCACCACTCCACTGTGCAGTAAATCGAAGTGCTGGGGTCGTGCTGCCAGTGTCCATGCCGCTGGAGCCCATGCCACCCATGCCACCAGAGCCCATGCCGCCGGAGCCCATGCCACTGCAGTCCATGCCACCAATGCCACTGGAGCCCATGCCACCAGAGCCCATGCCACCAATGCCACTGCAGCCCATGCCACTGCAGCCCATGCCACCAATGCCACTGCAGCCCATGCCACCCATGCTGCCGTAACCCATGCCAGACCTCGCTCGGCCGGCTCCTGCAGCAGCGGCAGCCTGGCCACGCAGCCCAGCAAGCCTACACAGCCCCAGCCACCGCACTCTCCCTCCAGAGGACAAAAGCAAGTCACAGATAAAGTTTACTGGCATTCTTGCTCCAATAACTTTTCCCATCACAATTTTTTTCCCCAGTTATTATTTTTTCAGGCACCCCCCCCCCCCCCTTATTTTATTTTAGGCGCCTCTGAGAGTTCAACTGTCGCCTGAGGCTTCAAACTAATTTTCTCTTCAGAAATGATTGCAGAAAGCCGCATGCATAATAAATCCCGTTATTGCTCTTGTTATTAAAATAGGTTGTTAGGGATGTGGACTTGGAGGCCTTTTTGTCTGATGACAGCAGTTCTTCTTAGCTAGGCGCTTATGGCTTATTGACTGAGGCTGCCAGGTTCAAAAAAAGCCAAAAAAAAAAAAAAAAAAAAAAGAATAAGAAAAGAAAATCAAAAAGAGGAGCTGTAGCTGGTGTTTAATAGCGAGTAAGTTGGGATGATTTGAGGTGGTTGCTTTAATCATGTCCATGGGCCATGTTCGAAAAAGTGCATTTCCAGCAGCTGCAAGGCTGTACCGAGGGCCCACATAGTGTGTCTGTGGCGAGTTCTTGTCTGGAGAAACGATTTATTAATATTTCCTTGACACGATTTATTTGAGTGATTAATTAATAATGTGTGACAGCCAGGACTGCATAACCTCACCGTGTTGAGCACCCAGCAACCCCCAGTGAGAACCAGAGCCTCCAGTGAAGAGCCTGAAGAGATGGACAGGCTGAGGGACTGCAAGGGAAAATGAACAGACCCAGTCTCCTCTTTCAGATGGGGAGCTGACACGCGTAGAGGCAAAGTGACTTACTCAAGGGCACCCAAAAACACGGTGTCAGGGCTGGTAATTGAAGAAACACTTGTAAGTCCCCGCTTGGCATGTTGACCATTGACTCACATTTCCTCACCTTGCTCCAACAAACTGCACGCTTCATCCAGCAACCTGAAAGATTTAGCAAACCGGAGCAGAGCCCCTTTAAAATGAAATGTGGTTAAAGCAACAAATCTCCTGTGAGGATGTATTCTTAAAACAATAAAAGGTTCCCAAGCAGGTTTGATAAAGGAAAGTACACTGTCCAATCATTAAATGGAAACATTTTCTGGTTACCACATGAAGATATGCTTCATAAATCACTGTTGCCCTGTGAAATGAAAATCTGGTCATAGATGAGGCCATGCACTTAACAAGTTTCTTATGCATGGAAACTGTGAAGCAGGGTGTATTCCTACCTGGTGAAACCAAACATGTCACATCGGTACAGGAGCCAGTGCCAGAGCTGGCAGAGGTCTCACAGGGAAACTTCTTGCTGCAGGCACGGGGGCAGGGGCGATGCACACACCGCCTGCCAGGGAGCTTGGGATTTCCCGTGCACTTTCAGGGCAGCCCTGGGAAGCAGAGAGCAGTGCTCCGAGCCGTCACCTCTGCAAGAGCCACTGGCATGAGATGAACTGAGAGGAGATGTTCAACAGCCTCCCTGACAGTTTGATGTCTGCCTGCCTCTCACTCCCAAAGGGAGGACGCGGCTTCTTCGTCAGTACCGACTCTGAAATCTCCCCGTTAATATACATGCAGATGGTGTTGTGCAGTGGTTGGCAATTAATGATTATTTTAGCATCAAAGAAATACAGGTTGTTTAAAGATTATTTTTTGTCCAGGGTCAGGATAGCTTTTATACTGTAGCATCCCAAAGAGGAACTTCTGGAGGTTTTGCTATCAAAACTGTAATATCAAGGTACTCCGGGCCTTGCTCTGACTTTCAAGTAGTGGGAGATATCCATAGGATCAGTGAGCTCAACCTCTGCAGCACATAAGCTACCCGGTTAGCACAGCGTGGGGCACACAGTAGATAATAGCTCACATGTCAGATTTATCCTGGGAACAACTAGATCAGGTCCTTTGGCTCTGAAATGTTGAACCATATTGCAAGCTCAAGGCAATGGGGATGTACCGTCTCATTTCTGGTGCCAGTGACCTGAGGCTTTGCTGGGGACATCAGTGGAGTTGGGATTTGACCTGCTCTGTTCAAGAACCAGGCCACTGCCTAGGTTAGGGCGAAAATAGGTGCTATAAACTAATAAGACTACTGAATGTAACAACACCAAAGAGGAAAAAGAGCTAATCTAGGAAACACTATCACCCAAAGGAGAAATATGGTCACTCAAAAGCTGTCAAGACTAGCTAAATGCAAAAGCTCCTGTAGAAAATATAGAGTCCATTAGAGGAAATACAGACCCAGTTGCATATTTAATAGGTTGAGAGCCCCAGTCTGCAATTCTTAATCAATTAATTTAAGGTATCCATTTGAGTGTGGAAGCTGACACTCTACGTGAGTAAATGAAGTCAAACGTTAATACTTGAAGTGCCCAAATTAAAAACAACATGCCTGGCTTCAGTAAGAAGAAAGAAATTCAGGCACACCTTTCCCACCCGTGTTCCATGTCTAGGTGGATTTTAAAGAATGCAATTCGTGCCCCAGCAATATAGAAGCAATTACAGAAATGGAAAATGACCAAGTCATTCTCAGGTATTCATAGAAAATTGGCATCTCCTGAATATTGAATTGTACTAGGTCCTAGCTTTCTATAAATACAGAAGATCAATAATTATCAGTGAAATGCTTTGCTAACGTCTGAAAGTTGGCAGGACTGGAATAAGAAAAGCCATTTACGTGTTACTGCCTGAAAGAGAGAAATAGTCTTTCCTGTTCTCTTGGTGAATACACCACTTGGCCTCGTGATGAGGAATAATTATGGGCTGCTCCATTTGCACACTCAGGAAAGGAGTGAATCAACAAAAGTTGGCTACAGCTGACCTGTTCTTCTCCAGGATGAACACTACAATGTTCCCAGTCCTTCTATTCTGAGGCCTGCAGAGCTGCTCCACCATACAGCTTCATGGGTAGATGGTTTGTTAAGAACAGCTGCTCTCGGGAACTACTTGGAGGGTCATTGAGTAGCAAAAATATTTATTGCTAACCATCCAAAGATCTTAGGGCACTTTCCAAAGGACATAGGTAACATCACCAACCTGATTGTATAGGCATGCACAAGTGAAGGAAATCACTCAAGGTTTTAGGAGCAGGGTAGATTGTGAATTAGAGTTTATGCCTCTCAACTCAGTGCTGGACTCCTGCCTGTTTCCTTACTTTGCTTCTTTCCTGCACCTTTCCATCCTGGGAATGCCGCAGAGGCAGCTGTGCAGTCCAAGGGCTGCAAGTTCCCCCTTCCCAAACTCCAGTATCTTAGGGTTTTCTTCACTGCAGCAGACTTCAGAGTTTGGGAGAATAAAGGCAGAAGGGAATAAATAAGCTAGAAAACATATCATCATCATTACAAACATAAAAAGCTACAAATCTGTCACACTGCAGAAACTCTCACTTCATTGTTACTGTGATTTATTGGGGAGCTAATTTTAAACAAGTTTTCTTTTCCAAAACCACAACACAAAAACAAACTGAATAAGCAAGCCAGAGGACAGAAGCTAGTCGCTACCGGACAATTTAAGCAATAATCTCATTTGCTTTGTAGTATAAAAAGCAATAAAGGGCTGTTTACTGAGTGAATAAACACTGAATGAATCACAAAAAGCTCTTTATTGCGATTATACTCCAAGGCAGAGGAGATTATTGTTATTACACAAGAAGGCACAATGTGAAAATTTAACTCAATGCGCCAGATTTTCAGACTGTTTCAGTGATACAATTGGTTCGGGGAGTACATTGTGTCTAATCTTAGCACGCTGTTTTGACAATTCTGCATGCAAATCAGGTGGTGGGGTACAAATGCATTTAATTAACTATTTACAGCCAATTTATGCAAGCCTGGTGGCTGGACACGTGTTTTGCACAAGCAATGGCATGCTGAACTGGTTCGAAAATCAGTTGCCCTGTGTGATACATTTAGGCTTGCAGGAGACCCACAGACGTTCTGCAGCGAGGAGCCTCCCAACCACACGTTCAGCTGCAAGGTGCATGAGGTCTCCTCCTCACGGGCAAACCTGTGCAGCTTCCGTGTAAAGTTAGTTTCAAGGAGGTGGAGAAGGGGAATGTAAGCAGTAAGGACAACACTGATGAATAAAGCATCTTTCTCTTTTTGTTCCCCTGCATGTCTTTCTAACATGCTTTTATCTTGTCAGGTAGCCTTGTCTTGCAGTCCTGATAAAGTGGTTGTGCTGAGAAAAATAAAGCTAATCATGTATCTTTTTTTTTTTTTTTTTTCTGTGTGGGTCTTCTTACTGTCAGACCATTAAAAATGGACTGAGCTCTGAAAATAGGACCTCTGTGGCATGGGCTTCCTCTCCCGGCTGGTCAGCAGGGATAAATTCTGCTGCAGTTGAGGTTTGCAGTGCTGGGTCCTGCAGGAGCCACCAGCCTTTTGAATGTGTGTGTGTGAGCGTGTGCCAGGCATGTGTTCAGACTACAGCACTGCCTCGAGCACGGGGATGTTGGTTGGTCTCCTGACGTGTCCCCATATCTCCTTGCGCACTAGTGCTTCCAGTGTTACCAGTCTCCTCTCAGCTGACACAACAGACATCATCTCCCTCAAATAATTACCCACCTCTGGCCATTGGCGATTTTCTAATTCTCTGCTGAAGGCTTTTGTGTCCTCATCCAGCAGAAGCAGTTGGTGAGATGGCATCTTTCACCATTGCCTTGTCTTCCCATGAAACCTGCTGCCTTGGCAAAGACACCAGCATCTGCACTGAGAAATGGCAGGAGAAGATGCTCCCAGTTACAGAAGATGCTCTCCATTAGACAAATCTTTCCTGCTGGGACTGTTACAGGTTGAAAACCTGCACAGCTCATGCACAGAGCTGGATTATTAACACATGATCACTAGCTAGCTGTTGAGTGAGAAAAGTGGGTTAACCCCTGAAGATGATGGCTAAAAGCTTCATTCTCCTTTTACATGTAGTTGAGAAGCTGCTGAGAACCATCTCCAGTGTAACCTGACGGGTATCTGAGCAAGAGAAACAGTAAGATAATACGTGAACTGGCCTTTTATTTCTCTTGGATTCCACTTTTAAGGGGCTGCTGTTTATGACTATAAGCATTCATGGGCATGGAAGAAATCCCAAGTGAGGCAAGGGCCTTTCTAGTATGTATTCATTAAAGAAACCCAGAAAATGCCTATAGCAGAAATAATATAGTTTGTTAGACAGGAGGTACAGTTAGAAAAGCAGGCCTGTGCTCCCTTTAAAAATATGCATAAGAAGGTCATTATGGATTTTTTATTTGTTCTTATTTGCTTTTGGGTTTTGCTTTTTTCCCCCATTTGAAATACTTCAGCCACACAAGGAGGGAATAGAAACAACATAATGTGATTTGGCAATCAGTCTCATCAGACAATAATAATCAAATCCAACTACGTGGATGCAGCAAAAGCTCCTCCTGATTTTTTTCCAGAATTGTAGGTCTGTACCGTATATTTGATTTGATTTCTGAACTATCCAGTAAGCAAGCAAGGAACTAAATTCACAAAAGTAATTTGGAGCAAATAGTTGAAATTACCTCTGGTGTTTGTCCAGTTTCGGGGGCAATTAAGTAGATCCCAGGAATTTGTCTTTTATTTATTTTTTAATGAAACTTAAACAGCCTCCTGACTACGCTCTTTGTGAGGCTCGCATCAGTTCAGTGCTAACAGCACAGGGAACAGACACTGTAGAAACAGCATTAAGTGCTGATATTTGAAAATATGGCCTTTTGGACCTATTTTAAGCCAAACCTCCCACGTGGAAAAGAAGCATCAACTTGGACCACTCAGGTAAGGAGGAGGAGCGTAGGAGCTTTTGTCATCAGCATTTCCTCGCCTCACCTATCGTATTACCAACATAAGGAAAAAGCAAGAGCCGTAGCTGCCAACAAGAGCAAATGATGGTTAAAGTAAAATAACAAAAGGAAAGAGAAAATATAGAATATTATGGGAAGTGTACATGGAAAAAAAACCCCACAGACCTTAAAAATATCAATCTCCTGAACTCAAAGCAATGGATTTATTTTTTAAATTGTTAAATAAACATGAGACAGGAATGGAGAGGGGTGCCGTGTATGAGAATAGAAAGTATTTTGTTGCTGATAGTTCTGAATCTCCTTTGAAGGTTTATTTTGCGAAGGCTGAAGCTTTCAAGGTCCTGAATTCAATTCCTTTGGGCTGCTGGCCTCTGTAAACACTTTCACGGGCTACCAGTGGGGAGAGAGGAGCTCTGGCCCTAGAGAACAAAGCCTTCATGTTCAAGACACAATTTCTCTGAGTAAGATGTGGTTTTGGCTGTTCTGTTGAAACCACTTACACCTGGTTTACTTCAGCAGTGCTGGGCAGGATATGGTAAAAGACCTGGAGTGTTAGGACCAAACATACCAGATGTTCCTACACATACATTCCCTGTCCCAGTGAAACTCCTAGCAACAGCCCCTTCCCCTTGTTCATTCCCTTGACCACAATTCAACAATCTAAGCAAAACATTATTTTTTAAGTCTACTTCTTTTTTTCTTCCAGCCCTGACTCTCATTACCCATTTGGCCAAGTCCAACTTAGCTTTAGTACTCCTTAGTAGCAAAGCACTTGTGTTAGCAGTTGCTGCATGTGGTAACTCACTGGCCTTACAGGTATATTTTTGCATTCAGACAAAGCATTCTCTTCCGACAAAACCGAGGGATTAGCTACTCTGTTTTCCAGCAGTCATACGTAGGGCCTTGCTTGTACATGCTCCCACCAGGACATATGGGCATGGAGAAAGGCAGTGATGAGCAGGGGAGGAAGACTGTGCATTACTGAAGAAAACGTTTGTCAGAGCAAGTAGAAAAAAGCTAACATTCTCAGTGGATCTGTGCAAACTTTCATGCTAGTGCCTCCTGGGACAAGACTCCAGGAATATAAGGAATGGTTTATAAATCCTCAAGCTGTTCAAGAAATCTCCTTTAGTAGATACAAACTGGTCTGTTTTGAAGACACAAGGAGCACTAACACCTCCAAACCTAGCTAAAGTCTTTATCTAGATCAAGAAAAATGATAAGTCAGGGAAAACATAGGAAAAAATTTCACAGAAAGATCGAACATGCTTGTCAGAGCTCGTGTAGCAGCAACACTTTCAAACTGCTTCTTCCCACCTCTTCCCCAGACAAGCAGAGAAGCCACTTCACCTTTCAAGGTGATGTAACCCAAACCATTACAGCTACACACAGTCAGCAACGACTTGTTGAGGACTGAATACGGCAGATGATATGATTGAAGTGACCTGGAGGACAACGGTGTTTCTGCTGCAAGAAGCTACCGGTGCCAGAATGTACCAGCAGCAGTACCGAGGTACAGACTTGCCCACATAGCTTCAGTCTACCAAGCAGCAATGACAACGTTGGCCACTGAAGCTGCCCAAGCTTATTCTGATCTCCACCTACCTATTCAGTAGAAATCCCGGGTCAATATGAGCGGATTGTTGCTGTACCTGTAGACTTCAAAGTTTCTTTTTTTGTCTTTTTAATTTTTTTTTTTTTTTCCCATGGCACCAATCTCTACATCATCTTAAATTCTGATTAACCTAAGTCAGCTGCAGCTTGTTGCAGCTATTTGCAAAGGGAGAAAGAAACTAAACCAAAATAGTACCAACATTTCCTAGTCTTCACTTTTTCTGACTTGTCTACCCAAAGCCGTAAGCAATTCGGAGCACACTGTGCCCCTCAGGTTAGCAGCGTGCAACACTTGTGATTTCCCTGTGGGTCTCTAGATGCTACACTAATACAAGCAATACCTGACAGTGTTTAAATGCTGACATCTGGAGTTCGCTTGTTGAGAATTTTATGAGGAGAAGAAAAAAAAAAGCTCACGTTTTATGTAATTTTACATGTCACAGCTTTGTTTTTCATTCCCAAATATCATCCCTTTCCCTCAATTAGTCAGCCTTCTGTTGCATGAAATGACTGTCATTTTCTGAACGCTGTAATTGCCTTTTGCAAGAAGAAAACCAGGTATGGTACTAAAAAACCCCCCAACCACCTAATGGGGCAAATGCTACATATATACACACAGCTTTGCTCAACTGCAGAGGTGGGAATGGACAGGCTTGGAAAGAACAGATTGTGCTCCATAGCAAAATGTTATTGTGGAAAAATATTTAGGTCCTGCTTTGTGATTTAAATAGTAAAAACCTTACATCTATACATCTTTATCACGAGTGATTTCAAAAGCCTTCACAGCACAAGTAGAAACTATTCTGCTCAGTCCTGAACGGCGGCCAGCCCTGGGGTGAAGCGGCACAGCTATTTAAAAGTGATTTACAACATGAGGTTAAGAGGAGCATTCAATGCAAATGAACTCACTGGATGATTTCTGATGGCGAACATGCCATTAGCCTTCCTCACACCAAGCCAACATTTCAGGCTTTTGTGAAAAACCACCATGATTTTTTAAATGAAAGAAAATTTCAAAAGCTCAAAGGGCTTATCCAGGTGGAGCTGGGGAGGGAGAACTGAATTTTGTTCGTGAGGCACTCTCCAGATGAAATTTCACTTACAAAAGAAAGAAGGTTTAAAAAAAAAAAAATAACCTGTCTGGGTGGAACCTGGCAGAAGTGCCTAGACAGGGGACTTTCCCTGCTACCCTGCACTAACTTGTCCCATTAATCCTTTTAATTTCATGTATTCATTTTTACACAGCTTAGCTTGTTCACTGCATGCCAGTACAAATCATGTTTTGCTCCCTCTTCTCTCATCGTGCTCCTTCCTCTGACAGGACCTCACTGCTGCTGCAGTAACTTATGTGGTCTGTCAGCTGGGCCGCTGGGATGCGAATCTCTTTGTGTCCCCTTGGGGTGCCATCGATACTTTATTAAGAGTTTGCATCTCTCTTTATCCGGGGAAGTGATGGACTAACTACATTTTCCTTCCTCTCTAGTGGTCTCAGAGGGCAATAAATAAATAGATAATCTCTAAAAATGTCTAGTAAATAACGGCTGAAGGAGAATCGACTCATAATTTATCTAGGTTTTCTTAAAACTGAAATTTGTTTTTAAAAATGTATGTTTCAGGTATCATTTCCCCCCTCTTTTTCCTGAAGCCATGTCATAAAATAAGTTAGTGATACATAACTGACACTCATTTGCACTGAGTATCCAAAACGCTGCCTAGAAAGCTACTTCATCCACCCATCAGATTTTGAAAATATAAACTCTATACCGTATTTGAGTCAGGACCTGATCTGGATGTGATAAGTCCTCCTTACTGCGGGGGATGCTTGGAGCTGCCGTTTAATTTGAGGGCCAAGTTCTAACAAACAAACATCTGGAGATTCACCAAAGCTTTAAAGTTAATTGTTTAAGTTTACCCAAACCCATGCTGTCTCCTCTTGTTTGGTGATGCTCAGTTTGTGCTTAAGTTTAAGTATATGGCAGTGAAGTCCTCAGAGAAGCTTCTCAGCATACATAAAGCTAAATACATACTTTACCGTTTTTCAGAAAACTGTGACATTCTGAGTACTACTACCAACAGCAGTGGCATGTCAGGCGATGAGAAAGCAGTTCCACTTCTCTGGGTTATATAAAAAAAATTGAAGAATTCTGTTCTTCAGAGCATAATGGAGCTGTGAGAACTGAATGATCCAGAAGTGGTGTGTCTGAACACACAGCTCTCACAGTTTTTTATTTGCAACCACCTTTAAGCAGGAAGTTACAAATAAACAGAAGACAGAGCACAGGCATCCAGCACTGCAATCGGATCACTCTCTAATTACCTTGCCTTTGCCTAGAATTCAGCTGGTCTTGCCCTGCACATCAGAGTGCACACGGCAAATCGTAGCATCATAGAATCATTTATGTTGGAAAAGACCTTTAAGATCACCAAGTCCAACCGTTAACCCCTGACTGACAAGTCCACCACAAAATCATGCCTCTAAACACCACGTCTACACATTTTTTGAACACTTCCAGGGAAGCAAATGCTCAGCTTGAAACCTGGTGTTTCGTGACTCCCTGCTGCGTGCCCACAGGGGTGAAGGCTGTCCCATTTCCTCACATCACATTGTAAGCAAATGTTTCCTTCCCATCTGCAGTCTCCCGACTTTGTAGAGCTTGTTGTCAGCACCCAGCCTCACAGACACCCCAAGTTACACACAATGTATTTCACAGCCCAGTGAAACCCATCCAATTTACTGCCAAATTTCATGTGTACAGTGACCACAGGCTTGTGCTCCACACTCTTCAGCGCTGTGTCCCACCAGGGACTCATGTCCCAGCTTTTCCAGCTGCTAAGGAGGAGAGTTGCCAACAGGTCAGCATTTCTACCACACCTGCTAACCACAACAGCTGGCTGTCCAGCACCTTACCCGTGGGGTGGTTTCTGGTACTTCACAGTCTCATGGACTTTGTTCCTTTTCTAGTTGGAGCCTGGAGCATGAGCGTTTGCAGTGCATCTTTGCTCCTTCCTCGAACCTCTTTTTGAGATTGCAACTGCAGCTCCCCTACACCATCTCTCTTACTTGTACATGAGTACACATCAGACACAACATCTTAAGACTCTTGATTAGAACTCTTCCTAATTACCCTTGCCACCACATCCATGCACCAGCAAAGGAGTAGCAACTATATGGATGCAAATATACTACACAGGGTTCAACTTCTGCCCTTGTAACTCTTATCTCAGTTTCTCCAGGCTGTATTTCCTTTGAAGAGCAAAATGTTCTTTTCTTAGTATCACTTCTGATACTCTAAACAGAGGAATCTCACTTTTCTTTTAATTAACAGCAGTTTCCTCATTCACCTTCCCATCTTCATAATAAGATGCAGTTCTTCAGTTCTGGACAGGTTTAATGCAACCTCCCCAGGATTCCAAAAAGCCACACTTCTTTTGAAAAAATCAGGAGAAGTTGAGACATCAAAGAACAGGTTTGACAAGTGTTAGATGATTGAGCCAATCCTGCCCTTAGTCAGAGAGAACTAGGTGGCATCTCAAGGTCTCTTCCACCCCAGCCTTTTACAAATCTGTTATTTTATACAATTAAAGATGATCAGAAAGTATATCTCTCCATTGATATTTCCCAGCTTTTGAGCATTCACACTCTCAAGAATGTGCTTTTAAGGGGATATTTTTGCACATATGGGCAGGCTTAATGCAACAGAGAGAAAATTAAGTTGTTTGAGTACTGCCTTACAATCATTCCTCCTGTGACAGGAACATTTGTCCTCGGTGTTGTCAGCCACTACTTGGAACAAAAGAAGAGTCACTAAGCCCCTTGAAGCCAAGTAACCCTGCGGGCCAGCAGCCATACCCCTTTATATCTACCCTGTATCTCAGCAGCGAAGCAGTTAACCAACCATTTTTGCTCATGTGAAAATACAAAGCAGCTGCTTAGTTCTACACTTGGCAGAAGAAGGCAGCCCCCTCTGCACTCCTTGTCTTCTGCTGCTCTTGGATCGTTGCAGAGTTAACCAGCTGTTGCATTCCACATGCCAGTTACACCAGTTTGGAAAAGCAAGAGCAGGGATAGTTTTATGGCTGTACAAAAGGAATGAGAATAATACACTACTGAACCAGAAAGGACAATATTTATATAATAAACATTTTCAGGAACATAATGATTCCTTTGTCGTCAAAATTTTGGAGTGGTTAATTGCGCACACGAAAAGTGCACCTAATCCACCCGCTCAATAGCAGTTAATATGTTCCCAAAGTGTCTGTGCACTGCAGACCTGGCCATCTGCACAGTCCTTCCTGCAAAAGTCCTCACAAAGAAGGGTGCTCAAATGCACAAACACTTCTGAAAATATAGTTGCGTGTATGAAAGGGCTCATTTTTTTATATCTGTGAAAATGCAACTCAGATGATTTTGTTTCCAAGTTTAAAAATATCAGACTAAACCAGGCAGTGAGGGTTTATTGCAAAAAGTATGTACTAGTTGTGTGCATACCAAGAGGGTATTTGGGTGTGAATTAGAATTTGGTTTTGTGATAGGGTGGACGCAGCCGCAAAAAGCAGCTGCAGACTGAGATTCAGAGTCAGAAGCTGCCCGTTGCTTCAGATGGTCATTTCAGGCTAGATTCAAGTTTACTGAGTTCTGTTTCTAACTAAAATCTAGAGCAAAAATGTACGTGAGTTAAAACAGGCTTAGCGTGAAAACTTTCCTAAGAGCTGAAGTGTGGCTAATTGGTGTGCTTATTGGTGTCTTTGCAGAAGGCTTGTCCTTTGCTTCCTAAACACTGTAAGGAAACTCCCAGACTAGTGAACAGATGACCTGGCAACAGATCACAAAGGGTACCTGAAAAAGAAACTGGGACAGAAGAGGCCATTCCTAAACATGAAACCATTTTTTTCTGGGAAAGCTTACAAAAAGGTGCCAAAGGGTCTGCAGACTTCATACATGATTTTAGCTCAGAGGCGATGCTCCCCATACACAGAGGTCAATGCTAAAATTTTGCCTGAATAAACTGACATCCCATATTTCATTATTTTAAATAAGTTCCTCATAAACAGACTTTAGGCAGGAAAAAAGCATTAAAGTAGGCATTGTTGTTTGATGTCATGGTGGGTTCCCTGTCCCTTGGAAATACAGCACTGACACAAACTCATATCGATAAAAACTCCATCCTTGTTGCTTCTTCTCTCTGTCTTGATACACTCATCCTTCTAATCACTAGTGACTGCCTTCTCTGCTACAATGTCCCTAAACCCTGACATTCATTCCCCGTACCCCTTGACACCAGGCACCCAGGCCACAGCCACACTGACTCATGGATCTCCTCAATCTCTTCCAATTTCTGGACTTCCCCTGAAACTGAGTTTCTAGGAGTATTTTTCCTGGATCTGCAGCTCCTAGCAACATTTGCCAGTAGCACAAGTCCTCAGTGGCCACCACATGGATTTCCAAGCTTGGGATTTTTTTTCATGTAGTTTTTTTTTTTTTTTAAATGCAAACTAAATATCTTTAAAACAGAGGAAACTCAGCCAAATGTAAAACCAACATTAAGTAGCATTCAAGCAAATGGTACTTAAAAGAGGATGGAAAAGATTCTCTTACGTTTGTTTGTATTTTAAAAGGAATTATCTCAAATATTTTCCTTTTACAGTAATAAATGTAAATGATTCACACCATACTGATATCAGGACAATAGAGATATTGAAAAATTCAGAACATTGCTATTGCAGAATTTGATTATTTCCTATCTAAAAAAAAATTATTCAAATTTCAAATCATAAAGTCACCTTCAAATGAGAAAGACAGCTTTCTTTATGAAAATACTGAAAAGTCCCACTTCAGTAATTTCTTCCGGAATCCTTTAAAATCTGAGTATTCATGAAAGCCAGAATCATTTCCCAGAGAATTGGGTTGATTTTAGTGAAGTGGCAATCATGTAACAAACCAAAGTCGTTGAGCAGCAGCAAAATTCTTTATTAAAAAAGTGCCTTTTTTTTCATATATAGATCAGGAGGTGAGCTCAGTGAACACAATGAAGTATGTTGCATGGTTGTCTACTCTGGTTAATTTGTTATATCCTACAATGCACAGAGGCTGGAAACCTGACTTGCCCTCCGAACAGCTTTCCCAGCACCTTCCTTCCCTATCCAGCCCAGGACATCCTGTGATCTAGAGAGTAATATTCCCATAGGATACCTGCAGCTCTGCTGTTCCTGGCAGTAGGATTGACTGGCATGCTGGAGTTCCTGCTGCACATGCCGTACTCGGGCAGGATTAGGTAATTGCAGAGCCCTGGGTACTGAAGTGATGCTTGCCTGCGAGCTGTTATTTGTGGGATGTAGGCTAATGGTTTATTAGGTCAGGCATCCCACCTCCAGTGGAACAGTTTTATCTTCACGATGGCGTGAATTGTTATTGTTAGCTAGTGGTGTGTGGGATTTGTGTTAATGTCATTACTAACTGAGTTAGCAATGCATGGATAGTGCCAGGCTGTTAACTAATTACTTGCAAGATGGTTTTGGTATCCAGGTCTGCCTGTGACGGGGGAGATCCAGGTCTCCCCCTAACAGCTGCCCTGCGCTCGGCAGCGGGGAGGTCACTTCAGCAGGAGCGCTGCGGGAGGTCATCCCTCCCTGCACAGGTTTTGATATTTCCTTTTAAAGAAATGTTCCATTTTTGAGAGCCACACAAGTTCTTAAAATTATTTATGCTCCCTAAGAAATAGAAAATGATCAAGAATCCCTGCTCAGACAGCGCGGATCTGTTTGAAACCTTCGCCTTACAGTTTGCCTGCGTACCAGGTGAGCGCAGAATCCTCCACCGCTATTTTACAGTGCTGGTTTTTATAGGTGAGTAACCTGCGCTTTCACCGGAGCTGGGACTTGAGCACAGCTCTCCTTTACCCAGGGCTAGCGGTTATTCCAGATTTGTCCCTCTTTGACACAAGAAACCTTCCCCTTTACTCCAAAAAGTTTGTTGCAAAGAACTGGCATTTTCCAACCAAAAGACTTTTAACGACAAAATTCCTGAACAGCTCTAATTATACCCTACGGCTGAGTCTGAGGGATAATATTGTTAGCCTCCGTAAAATAACGGTCCAGCATCCCATTATGTGTCCCTGATCCTCAAGAACTTGGAGGGGGAGCGTTGGTGAGAAGCACAGAAACTTGGGGGGCTGTTAGGCGAGTGCATGCTGCTTCTTTGACCACCCTGGATAAATAAAACCCTCCGTGACTGCTGTGGGATCAAAGCTGGTTGGAAAAATATTACAAAAGCAGCAACCGATTTCCATGTGCCGCACACAGTGGGAAAACAGGCGGACAAAGGACATACCCGTGGTAGCTGCCCAGCCCAGGGGAAGGCAGGCGAGGGCGAGCCCCGTGCTGCACACAGCAGTGCCCGAGGCGCAGGCTGGCCCCACTCCGAGCGCTGCTCCGCTGCCCCCGACTCCCGGGGCGATGCCAGAGGTCGTGCGTGGGCTGGGATTCTTTGGCGCATCATCCGGCTCTCCCACCGATTTGTAAAGCGCGTCGCAGAGCTTTGGAGTTAACTTTCTAATGAGGATAATTATTATTATTACATGCACACATCTATATAAAAGCCCCAGATCCCCGTGAGGTTTCTTCAGACTGTCCCAGAAAGAAAACATTTTCATTGTGTGGGCTGTGATTGGGAACACATGGACACGCCGCACCCCACTTCGCCCCGCTCGCTCTGGTACTAATTACAAGGGGAGCAGAGCCCAGTGCGGAGGTTTCTTTAATTCCTCGGTTTTGGAGACTCAGCAATCGAATTACCTGAGGAGGCTGGAGCTTCTCTGGGGTACAATCAGTCATGCAGCGTTTGGGTTAGGCCAGGGTGGGGAGACACGGATAATATATACATGCTGGCAGCATTATGTAGCCACCCAACTGGGGAAAGAGGAATTTATCTTAATTAATGGCGTGATGTATGACACGTTAGCAACACAAACTCTTTAATAAACCCTGATGCCTTCTTTTACAATTCACAGAAGATGAAAGCGGGCTGGGTTACCTGTAGGAGCCGGGTGTTCAGAAACGCTGGCGGAGCAGCTTGTGGTGAGCGCGCTTTAATAGCTGCACATGGTGCTTTCGATTCTGGAGTCGATTTTAGACAAAGCTGCCTTGAAGCAAAGGAAGCAAGTTTCACTTTCAACCTCGCCCAAGGCTGCTACCCAGAGATGAAGATACCAGTGAAGAAGACTGAAATCTTAATTTAATTAACTGTAACTCCCAATAGGACAAGCTTGGGAGGTTTGGTTTGGAGCATGAATATCTGAACCAACTGAGCTAAAGTATTGGCTTTCCAAGTTCCAGTTCAAGTTTTTGTTTGGCACAGGGCTGACACACAGACTAGATGTGAAGCTCAGGTTCACTCAGATTTGCCCAAAGTATAAGGGTACTCAGATTTGACTCATGTAAAAAACCCCATGTTTACAGTTACAATGAATTTGGCCTTCTCCCACGCTAACAGCTATTTATTTAAACCTTTCATTTTGGTCATGTCTTTTCCATCTTACATTTCTTAGCCTGCTAGGTCAAAAAGTGAATAAATAGGTCAAGTGCCTCCAAAGAAATGGAACACAGAGGTGGTGTGGCTAGGACTTGGACTCCAGAGCTCTAAATTAAGCATATTGGCAAAGACTTTTATGGATTGCTATTTATTCTTATGCTTTTTGATGGTCTTTGCCTCTTTGAAGACTAGCTTTCGGTTTTGACCAAGAAAGGAAAGGAAAAGGAAATGTCCGAGGACTTTGCAGATGTGGAGATCCCTCAACTGAGATCCTGGAAGCACTAAAAGCTCAGAAAGAGAGAAGTGGGGATGATGAAGTCAAAATATGAAGAAAGAAATAAAATCTTCATCAGGGCCCACCAAATTCAGCAGAGAAACCTGACATGACTGAGTCAGGACAAGCCCATGACTCAGAGAAGGGACACAGATCCCAGACTGCACATGTGACAGTAAATTTCACACTCACCTAATCACAAACACAATAACAACATTGTGTTAGGACCCTTCTGTGATAAATTTATGGCATCTTGTGTCCTTGCATTTAAAAGGGAAGACAGATTCCTTTGACCTGAGATCGAGACCAGGGTGTGCATTACTCCATATCCTTGAGATCCATGCAAGGAAGCCCATAAGGAAAGACTCCAGAGACCAAACACTCAACATTTTCTCTGTATTACACAGCACAAACACTTTGCCTTTCTTCCATGGCTCTCCGTAAAGGTAAGAAAGAATAAAACTCTCCAGTCAGTAAAAAAATTACATTTCCCAAAAAACAAAGGAGAGGAGAAGAGTCTTGCTCCAAACATGCTTCTTCATGCTGGTATAAAACTTTTTCCTTTTTCTTTTTCTTTTCCCGAGCAATTTAGTGTGGCCAATAAAAGCCCAGCTAATTTTTAAATCAGCATGTAGCCAACTCAGCCACCCAGTAGCTCTGTCCTTGGGCAATATTATTGAAGCACACACAATCTATACTAAAACGATCAGCTTCCCTCAGGCCTGCCAAGGGGATGCGTTAGGCGAGCCCAAAATATGACAGAAGGAAATTTATGTGCAACTTTTACACATAATATCTCATTATGACTCTCCCCAATCTTTCAATTTTAAAAATAAACGGCCTTTGTAATGATTTTACCAGGAGCACGTTGGAAGGGAGATTGAAAAAGAAAAAGGAAAGTGGCTTTGGCTACAGTTATTTCTTTTGCTCTTCTCCTTCTCTCGGGTTTTTCTTTAATTTTCCTGAAGATGTTTCCACTCAATTTAGGAAGAAATGGAATTTCCCCCGCCCTGCCACCACTCTTTCTCTGTTTTGCCCATGTTTTCAAAGAATGGAATGGCTGACATAATGAAGCTGCTGTCAATAGCAAAATCATTTTGACCAGTTGGTAAATAATGAAAGTTTCCACTTAACGTGCAAGCCGGCTTACCCAGGGGACGAGCGCTTGCTCCTCTTCCAGGCCAGCAAAGTGTCATCCCTTGCACTCCGCACACACAAGCACATCTGAGAGCATTGCCTTGCAGCAAGGAGAAACCAGATCTTGAGTTCAGCTAAGACCAGAGTTTGTGGTCGCTTTGCCATGAAGCACATGCACTTCTGGACACCAGAGAACTGATTGCACAACCACACGAGCTGGCGCTTGCAGGGTCAGACCCAAAATGGAACTGAAAAAAGATGGAATAAATAATTACGTGCAAATAAAGGAGGGGGGAATCCCAGTGATGACTGATCTGCAAATACACAATTGCCAGAGCTGAACTCTAGGACTGGGTTCGATAAAGAAAGGGTAATACTGTGCATTTGCCCTTCTCCACTGAGATGCCAGTCGTTGCATGATTTTCTAGTGTTTCATTGTGGGTATCAGCAGGAATGACTTCATGTGCTATTTATACTCCACAGACCACAGCCTGAGAACCCACGGGAGAAACATATACCTGAAGTGAGAATCCGTTATAAGCGTTTTCGGGAACAACCTCCTCTTAGGGGGGTAAGGAAAACAAACAAAGTTAAACTCTCACAGCTTCTGCTGGTAGCAGAGCGGGTTGTTCTCAGAGTGGAAAGCCGAATCGCTGCCAATGTACACTGACTGATGGAAAGAGCTTTCCCATTGCGGGCTGATGGGCAAACGACCATTATCAGACAGAGAGAACCAGAGCAAATGTAAAAATACTCCAATCTGTGCAAGAAAGCTTTCGCTGTTACACGGTACTATACCATAATTCCTTTGCATCACAAGTTCCCAAATGTCTTCCAGGAGCCAACAGCTTTTATACCTGTTCCCCTCTAGCTGGTCTCTTCCCTCCCCTGAAGTCCACGCACTGGGACAGCACCATGCTTTCAACTGTATTTGCTTCATTCGTTTATACATTGCTGCTTACTTTTCCGTACGACTACACACTGCTTGGGTTTCATTTTCCATGCACTTGTGAAACCCCTAGTAAAGTTATTAGCACCAAAAATCTGTAAACACCTTTTGGAAGACTCATTATTCTCTTCATCAATCCCCACACCCCTCCAGTGAGTCCAGCACTGACAGCCCATCAATACCTGCCGTCACGGAGCCAGTGGGGTGATCTCTTCCCTCGGGTGGCTTTCAGCTATACCTTCTCTCTGAGGGCTGAGCTATGAATTATTTGTGTAACTCTGGGGAAACCACAAGAAATCTTGAAGCTGGATACTGAAGTAAATAGGAAGAATGTAAATATATTTAGTAAATACCCATGACAAAAATAACATCAGAAAACATAGAAAATGGAAGAAAAAAAGTATACATCTTGGAAAGAAGAAAAGACTACTGTGTATTTTCATTGTATTTATAATACATTAATTCTACATTTGAAGAGGTCATTTGGTTTAGGCAGGACAATTTAACTTCATTTATTCTCTTCAAGAAAAAAAAAAAAAAAAGACCAAGGTCAAAGGGCTGCTCCTCATTAACTTATTCCACGCTACCTAGAATGAAATAGCGGGAGGCAAGAACTGAACCAGGACCTACCCAGGGTGATTTTACAGACTAATGCCGTGCTTTTACCCATCCCAGCAAGGCCTGGGAAAAAGTTGTATTTAACAGGAGTCTTCCAACAGAGGGGTGAAAGTGAACGTGCTGAATTTAGAAATATTTAAAGGAGACTTACCCATTGATGTTCGTCAACAGGGCTTGTTTGTTGTAGTAGCTTCACTGTAATATTTGTTTTGGGAGGGAATGGCTGTACCAACATTGTTACCATTAGTATCAGTGACATAAAATGTCATGAGATAAAGAGAATGTAGGAGCAAGTGGCAGAAAATCTTCAGCCTGGGGGCTGCTATGGGTTGAGTGGCACAATGCAGTCAATGAATTCTCTGAGCTCAGTTTTCCCCACTGTAAAATAGGTACAACCCATTAGGCTAATGAGAATTCATTTATTCTTAGACACTGCTTTGAATTAGCCATCTGCCATGGACACACAACGTATGTGAAGAACTTCAGACCGAGCTCATATTGGATACCCCTGACGCAGGTCGTACATAATACATATGGCAGTAAAACACCTGAACGTTTAGCATCCAGGGTGGAATGTTGCAATTCCACTGATTGCAATAAATACATGTTTGTGTTATACCATAATTGCTCAGCTTTTAAATCAAACAGCACAACAATTAGCGCATGGCTGTTCTTCATACACCTTAACATCCCTCACTTCACTGAACGCTTTATATGAGAAATTTTACCTCTTTGTTTGAATGGATTTAAAGCAAATCTGCCTCAAATCTTTCCAAGTTTGCCACATCTTCATGTATTACCTGGCAATGTTGCTGCTTTCACTGAGCAGTCTGAGGCTGGAAAACCCTCCTGAAGTGAAGGCACCTTTGTTTCCCCACTGATTTCTTTGGAAATACAAAGCATCAGACACATCCCAAACCCATTTTTCCATCCACAGAATGGAGAGACTTTTCTATTGAGTTGCTACAACGGGATCTGCCAGTACTGAAGTTGGGCGTATCTTTGAAATATTTCCTAGGTGGGGTGTTAACACATATTTCTTTCCAAACACATTTTTTTCCAAAAGAAAAGGTTGACTAGAAAGCTCAGAATGTAAGAACATTAAGAAGGGCAAGAGGAGCGTGGAGAGAAGAGAGCAGAGTACGCTGTGGCGGGGCTATTTCAGCCTCATCTTTCTTATCTGCTCTTCTGGAGACTTCTGGTCACAGGTCAACATCACACTTCTGCTCCCAGCAGGCTGACCACAGAGGAGAGGACCTGGTCTGGCCACTTGGTCATAGCTACCTAAGGCAGCCAAAAAGTTCAGTGACTGCTTGTGGTTTCAAATCCCAGAACACGTAAAGCACAAACACAGGTTCTAAATGCGAGGCTGTGACCTCGCCGCTCACCAATAAAACATGCCCGAAGTCATAATAAACAAAACATTACAATTCAGGGTGGCAAGGCATAAACCAGTCCTATGTATTTGCTTTCTGGCCACTTAAGCAAATCTTAGCCCTTACCAAAAACTACCTCAGTGAACTAAGTTAGCAAAACAATCCTGATTACAACATAGGTTAAAAAAAAAAAAAAAAAAAAGTCAAATAAACTTAACCTAGGGTTTCTCATGGGATGTTTTATGTTCTTGTTGTTGCAGAGCAGAATATGGGCCAGGATAAACATGGAAGGGACACAAGTGTGATAATATAATGATACCTTTTATTAGCTCAAAGAAGAAAAAAGAATAACAGAACTTGGGATACATCAAAGGTCATTTTTTCTTCACTTTCAGGATGCAGAAAGGAAAAACCACAGCTTGTATATTCCTGACAATACTCATCTTGTTGGGAGCATGAACTCACGTTGTGGGCTTTTCATTTCCCTGGATAGCCAGCGAAGGAGGGGGAAGGGGAGAAAAAGACTTGCTTTGTAGGAATTGAAGGAACTGACATCTGGTTATACAACGATACAAATTTCCAGGTCATACTTAACAGCACGAATAATAAACTGAAAAGAGTTGCTGGCTACTTTCAGCGTGACACCGTGGTAACCCTGTTAAGCTGTTTTCCATGGGCTACCTATGGAGCTGCAGCGGATCGCAGTCAGGGAAGGAGCAGAGGCAAATTTTTAGGAAATACTTACTTTTGCAGGAGATAAAGATGGTAAGATCTGAGCCAAAGATGGGTATCTGAGCCTTTTCGCAGAGGGGACAAGATTCAGAGCTGCTGGAGGGGGAAAGAAAAAAAACACCCAAACCAAACCAAACCAAAAACCCCAAGCAAAACAAACTGTGCACATGAGGAGATAAACCTGTGGATAAAAGTGATGTGCTGGCAGTCTGGTATCTGCTGGCTGTTACCAGATGCAGAAGAGTTGGTGCAGTAGATTAATGATTTCTTTTTCATCCTCTTACCTCTTTTTCAGGCCCTGCCATCATTTATTACAGCATCCTTACTTTGTTACTCAGACTGACAGGAGGGGAATAAACTTTACCCTGCAGGTGTTTTCAGGAGAAATTATCTTTTCCCCAGGAACCGGATTCTAGATTTGGTGAGTAATTTTTCCCAACAGTTCGTGACACTGTAGTAGCAGATGTTTTTTCCCTAGGTATTTCAGATATGCCCACCTACATCCTAAACAGTACTGGTCTTCTGTGAATAGACATTTCTAAATGTAGGAAGTATTTTAGAGTGTTAGGCTAGAAGGTGTATTAAAAGAACTATCACTTACTTTGATTTTAAAGCATTAGATTTTGACATCTTCAGTGCAGACAGACCAAGAAGCTTAAAATGCACTTATCACACCAGAAACAGATTAAGTCCATTTTACCCTTTCAAAGTAGATCTCAAACTTCCCCAAGCAATAATGGTATATTTTTCAACTGAGGGAAATAAAAAAGGGATTAATAGGATTTAGGGTGACTGGGAAGAAGGAGCCATCTCTAAAGATTTCAGGACACAGGCAAAGGGAGATGGATAGAGGGGCCTTTCCCAACATTTTGCTTTCTTGTTAATACAATCCTACCTTCATTTAGTGCAAAATTAATGCCAAATCACTTGTCTCCCTCAATGTTAGCATGAGCATGTAAAATATGTATATATGTATTATATATACATACATATATTGTACCGCAGCAGAGATGCAACAAGGGAAAGCACGAGAAGCCTGATGCAGGCACACTTTTAGGAGGCAGACGGCAAAAAGCTATAGGAAGAACAGAGAAATCATCAGCTAATCAGCTCTATCAAAAGCCAAGGATGGTGTCGTTTGGGAAGAACAGAGACGGTGCAGGGGGGAGACCAGCCCAAGGCAGTGATTGCCACGGCTAAAGGAGAAGCCGCAAGCCTTGCAAACGTACGATTCAGGCTACGGCACTGACTTTTGACCCCACATCTCTGTTGAGCAGCATTTGGTGAAATAAGATGATGCATTTTGATTTTTTTTTTTTTTTCCTCCCTGCAACAGCATTACTCTGAAACACAGAGGCACAGTGGAAGGAGAAGGACAGAAATACGTATTTATACATATATAGGAGCAGTTTCTGTGCTTTCCACAGAGCAAGGCACTTTTGGGCAAAGCTGAAGGGCTGGGAATATCCCCGCAGGGCAGCCATGGGAGCGTGCACAGGCGCTTTGCACCGCGGCGCTGCAGTCCAGCAGCCGATCGGCTCGGGCGCACCCACACTGCCAAGCTCCAGCACGCCGAGAAAAACCTTGATGAATTTTAAAAACGGCTGGAGAGAACATGTTAAATCTACGTGGCATTGCCTGGAAGCCTGGACCATAGTGCAGGAGGAGTTTACCCTGTTTCATAGGACCGCAGGGAGGATAATTTTGCTGATGCTAGGCGTGCCCTAGCTGATTCAGAGAGATACTCAGCCATCACCAGGTTCAGAGCCCATAGATTGAGAGATAGCATTTAAAGCGTGCCTTCTACCTGGAAGTACTAGGGAGAGACAGAGAGTGTCGGGCACTGGCTGAATCACACCCAGCCGCCCCACCAGCTCTGTAATAACAACTAGGAGAGGGGACCAAGTGGCAAAAGAGTATTCCTTGTATCCTTTGCCTTCTTCAAAATTGCTTTTCTGCATTTCTTCTGGTCTCCTTCCAACCATTGAGCAAGCTATTGTTTGTTAGAGTAGTAAGCTAAATAAGAATTCAGTCTCTTCAGGGTTATTTTTATGGATTGTACAGCTTTTATTTAACAGCTACTCTGCTACTAAGGTTAACATGAAAAAGATGGTCCCTTTTGTGGAAAGTTCAGCACTGACACATGGACACACTGAGAATGCCAGGCTGCAAAGTGTCTGTTTGATATCCAGTTAACATATGGGCAATTTAATTTTTCTTTTTTAAAATTATTTCTTTGCCACAGCAATCTTTGGAAGATGAATGTTTCTGAAGACAAGGATGTTGCTTGGCCTACTCTGTCAACATCAGCTTTACCCAAGTGCACTGGACTTTCACCCAGACCTAAGCTGTAATACTACTATTTGCAATAAACATCTTGAAAAATAAGGCAAACCCATTTTGTTGCCAGTTCTGGGGGATTTTGTGGGGTTTTTTTCCTATCATAAGAGACCAAATGGGTGAATTCAGTTTACCTGCCCACACGTCACTGCATTTCTGGAAGGCATAGCCCACTTAGGCGACCGCTGAAATTGGCCTTGATTCAGGAAATGCAAAAGAAAGCAAAATACATGAGTGATCTATAGCACTATTTATTGTAGCAGCTTTGGGTCATTCCACAGGTCACATACTTGCTTTATTGGATTAGCAGTGAACACATGTGTGCATCGCACACACACACAGAGCAAATTTTTGTCTCTTTTGGTCTGGCTTTTTGGCTAGGTGGTAAGAAAATGCCATTTCTCCTTTATTGTAGTGGAGCACTGACAAAAAGCTTTGTCCCAGCACCTGCCAGCCTTACACCAAATTCCTGTCCAGCTCTCCATGCAGACATCCCCTTGGCATCCCACAATGGTCCCACTAACCTGAACTGCTGCTTCAACCTCCCCTCCAACCCATTCACTTTTCACCGAGCAATGCAAAGGGGCAACTTGCTACCAGTTGCAATCCTGGTTTTATGTAAATCAAAGACAAATCTCCCATTTCTGGCAGGAGTAGCTGCCCTAAATCTCTGTCACTAGCACAGCTCTTTAAGAGCACAGTAATTCTCCACCAAATTGAATCTTCTCTGACAATTGGCAGCACATCAGAGACAATTCACAGGCATATTTTTTCCCCTTTCCTAACAGGAAATAGGGCTTGTGTTACATTTACAGTGACCTGGAGCTCCAGGGGCAGACTAATATCTCACCTAAACAAACAGACAGTATTTCTTCCCTGATAAAGGCAGATGGGCTGAAAGGGAAAGCCGACTTGGCTGTGGCCTTCCCAGCTCCCAGCAGCTGTATGGGAGGTGTCAACCACGCACAAACCTGTGAACACCAACACAAGCATCCCTGATCCAGCCCAGGATGATGGTTCAGAAGGTTTGGAGCTACAGGTCAGTGTTTGCACTCAGTTTTTGTTTTTGTTTTAATGAAATGACCATTGTCTCATCTCCTGTAGACCTCAGTGGGGTTCCGTCTCACAGTGTGAACTGGAGGTTTCACCGCTCAACCCATGGAAGGGCAGAGAGGACCCAAACACCACCTTCTTCTAACCTCTCCACCTCCTTGGAGCCTGCAGCATTTTCCCAGGAGGTTCCTGCTCTCCTCTGTGGGGACAGGGAGATAATTCTGGGCTTTATTTGTGGTGGATTTAAAAAAGCAAACTCCAAACTGTGTGAAACGACTCCGGGGGACAAGAACTTGTAACAGATGTCACGATTGTTCAATGTCCGATTGACAAGAGAGCCTTCAGAAATAATAAACGCCTACATGTGCTTGCTTGTAAGACAAATAGCATTCAGAGACTACTCTTCTTGGATTTCCCTCCCCCGAAATACTGCTGTACGTTTTGCCCAGAAGTGATAGCCCGTTCATCCTTTGTAAAAGTCACAGAAACAAACCAAAACCGGTGGGGCAATCTACCAATTGCAAAACTCTGCACCATGTGTGCATCGCACCAAACATGCACATGAAAAACAGAAGTGAAAAGTCTGCTTTCACAGCCATTAATTCCAAACGCCAAAGGCACCAGAAAAGCCTGCATGTTTCAACGGTTCGCCTATCCCAGCAGCAGGATTCACCTCTCTGCTATCCAAAACCCCATCAGCTCAGCAGCAACCATTTTCTTGATAGAAACAGGCTTTGCACCAGGCCCTCAGCTTCCCCCAGCATGCACAGGATCAGACCTCCTGCAAATCTCATGCCCTTCAGGATACCCAAGGGGAGCAGAGTTTAAAGCTAAAGGCAACAAGTCTCACAGCCTCCGAAACTTTTGGCTTTCCTAAATACTGTGGAGAAACAAACACTCTGCAATTTTTCCCCTGCACAGCTTCACCCCTATCACAGCGAGGGAGTTGCAGCAAGGTGGAGAGCCCCCTGATAGCTCAGTGTGAGCCTGTGCCAGGGAGTCCCTCTGTGCAACACCTCCCTGAGCCTGCACCGTTCCCACAGGATCCCTCTCCGCATCTAGTATAGGAAAAAGTACGCTCCAGGCTACCAAGAGTCAGACAAAGCCTGCCTTTATAGACAAAACCAGCAGCGGCAGGAGGAGTGAAATCTGGAGTGGGATAAATGTCTGCAGCAGAAGATATTCTCTAAGGGAGCAGCAGAGAGACAGTGACAGGGGAGGGAGCGATACTGCTGGAATGACTTGCTTTAAGCTGTTGTTTTGGCTTTTTCAACGCAACCACAAGTTTGTTCATGCTAGGCACAGGCCTCTCTCTCTCCCTGGTTATTTCCAGGAATCGGCCATCAACAGCTGGCAATTAGAAAAGGGCGAGAGCTGCGGCTGGCCGGGCTCAGTAGGTCTGAGGTTCTCAGTTCGGTTTTTTTTGGTAAGAGAAACAGCTGTTGACCTTCGGCTTTTCTGTGTCACTCGTCATGACATTGAATAGATGTATTTTAGGATGACCATATCTGTTTACACCAATAGTTACAACATATCCCCTACAAATCTCACTCTTAAGTAGAAAAGCAATGTGCTAGCAAGTCCTCGCTCCTACCCATGTGTATGCTCTCTAATTATCGCCCTCAATACTTCTGGGTTGTCTAGGGTTGAATTTGGGAAGGCAACTGAATTTTAACTCCCTGAATCTGTTTTGGGCCCCCCAAAACCTCCTGCTCAAGCTCAGAGTGAAACCCTATGCCAGCCTCAATGAGTGAGAATTTTCTATGACTGCATCCTGTGGTTTCAGCTGGTTTTGCAATTAAGTTTGTGTCCTAGTTTCGTTCTGAATTTCAGCTGATGCCATGCTCAGCTCAGGTAAATCAGAACCTTAAAATGAAGTTCAACCCCATACGAGCCTCTCCTCTGAACCAACTGTTGCCCTATGTTTTTTGTTCTTTTTTTGCTATTCTCTTCCCCACCTCATTTCCAGTCGAGTCAAACTTTCCTCTAGTCACTGCTCTTTCCTTCATAGCACAAGTGAAAGGAGCCTCCCAGGGCATTTGGAGGTGGTTGCTAGGCTTTTCCCTCCAAATGCACATTAATCAGTAGCTTTGCTTTCAGCCTTCATGCATTTCTGAAAATGTAAAAGCAAGGAGCTCTGTTCTCCTCGGACGTGCATGTGCTGCCGGGCTCTTTGCAGCCTCTAAGTACTGGGCTCAGTATCCACCAAAAAGCAACTGGTGTGCACACCCAGATGACCGGGGCCCGTGCGTTAGAAGGAAGCTTACCTGATATGATGGTGTTTTTGTAGCCTGAGAAGCACTTTCTTTGTTGATAGTTCCGAGAACTAAATAACAGGAGAGATAAACAAGCATGAAAACAAAGCAGCGTGGTCAGGTGGGTTTCACATCTTTCCAAGAGTCTGAAGTCGAGAAGCTAAAATTTACAATTTAGTCTAAAGCTGAGAAACCAGAGGTCAGAGAAAAGCTGCCGCTTGTATGTGCCGAAGTTTTGTAGATGCAGTTATGTACTTTTGTTTTCGCAGTGAAATGTGTTGCCTCCATCTGTGTAAACAAGAAGCAGAGAAAGTTAACATTACAGGAAAAATACAGCAGAGGGAAAGGGAGTTGGGCAGGTTTTGGCTACACAGCAAAGAAATTTGGTAGGATTAGGGCTTCAGCTCAGCCCTGTCCTCATTTTCCAATCCAGATAAAGAAAAAGAATGAATGCCCAACACATTGGGAAAGGGGAGAGACCTTTAGAGGACTGTACCAGCTAGGCCAGCAATGTGACCTATGAGAACTCAATTTGATTTTAATGCAGTGGGAAGTATGCCCGGGACTCTAAATAATGCTCTGTGTTGTATGTAATGCTACACAGAGCCCCAGTTAGACGGGGTCCTGAGTCGACACAGCTGGAGGGAAAACTCAGCAGGAGTCCCATGCTAGGCAGTAAATAAATAAATAAACTTCAGCGCCATTCATTTATTTATAGGGGTTTTGTTATTGTTCAGGTACATTAAAAAAACCTCAACAATCTCAGCCAACAAGGTCCTTAGCCATATTTCCTTTGTGCAACTAGTGATTTTTATGTATTACCTCTCTCCATACACATATTTCTCATCAGGCTCATCGTGTCCTGCCTTGCCTGGCCCTGCCCAATATTCTCCAGCACCTCCTTCTTTCTCCCACAACCTTTATGAAGGCTCTCTCATATGCAGCTTCAGGTGCATCCTCTCTGCCAGACAAGGCACTGAATTTGTGCATTTTGCTAAAAAAGGCCCAGGCTAAAAAAGCATTTGCTTAAAGCTTGTCATGTATTATATAAAAAAACCCTTTGTTTAAATAGGGTTGTAATCAGAAGTATCACACAAATGGTTAACGTGATTTTTGAACAAATTAAAAAAAAATCAGATCGTCAAATCCTGGGAAATCTGAAAGTACCTCAGGATCTGCCTAGACTGCAGAGAAAGGGCGCTCCACCACGAGTCGTGCCTGCTGGGCACCCCGGTCAGGATAGCTGCTGGATGTCACTGCGGGGCTGTGGCGGGCTGTATTCCCCTGAAGAGGAAGCTGGGTCTGGGGGAGACATGGGGGGGCCCTGCTCCCGCATCTCCCCCCGCCGGGCACTGCAGGGTGCTGGGGCACGCACCTCACCCAGCGCTACTGGATGTGCTCTGGTCTCCCATGATGGAGTCTGGCCAACTGGATTAAAAGGAAAATATCACTTTACAACAATTTTTTTCACCATATAAAGGAAATATTAACTATGGACCAATAGAAAATGTATGTAACAAGTAGAATAGAATGATTAAAAAATTTAGAAGCTCTTACAAACAGTTGGCATCAGTTCAGTCTCTGCATTTAGTCTATATACTAGAAATCTTCCACAAAAAAATGAAAGCTCTAGAAAAGCTGGTGAAATTTCTTCTTCTTAGCTGCAAGTGTGGGGTTTTATGTGATTTTAATTTTTTTAAAGCTACCAGATAATAAAAGATGCACAAAGCTTTCCCTGTGACTCTCTCTCTCACACATACAGACATACACCAGCCAAATCAGACCCAAACTAGATAGTGTGGGCAGAACAATGGGAAACGGATAGCATCTGTTTTTGTTTTTTGTTTTTTGTTTTTTTTTTTTTTTAAAAAGGAAAAAAGAAGGGGGGGGCGAAGAGGAAAAACAGAAGAGGGAAAAAAAAAAAAAAAGAAAGAAAAATCGTGCTCAAAGTGGTTAAGTAACTGTCTCCTTCCCTCTCCCACCCTTTTTTGGTAACTTGATTGAAATCCAAACCGCAAAGCAGATCTTTGGGGTGAGGAACCAGGGGAGGAGAGGAAGGCAGAGAGGAGGAAGAGGATAACCTGTCCTATCGGCCCCATGTCCTTCCCCTTGGGAAGGCGAAGGGTGGGGAAGCGGAGCTGCACGGTGCAGTGACCCAGGCAGTGTCCCGCTGCCCCCGCGCAGCCTCCCACCCACCGCCACATCACGGCGGAGCCTCAAGGCTGACGGATGCGCTCGGGCACTATTCTAAGGCCAGGTCTCCTGCTTTTTCACACAAATAGTTTGGTGAGAACTGGGCAACGACTTTTCTATGCTGGCCTAAACTCCCTAAAAATCAAGGAGGAACACCTGATGCCATCACTGGGCTTTGCTTCTACACTTAAGTGGGGTTTTTTGCTATTCAATATCAGCAGCATTTATTACTTCCCTGCTTCAAAAGTGTCAGGCAATAAGCCAGAGCGAAAAAAATGGGATGTGATTTATGTGACCTATCTTGTACAGTCAGTAATATAAAAGGTGTAAACTATGTATTATTGTTGTCATTCCTGTTGGCATATTATTAAGAGCAATCAAGAATCCACTGGATTCCTCTATCACATCCCAGCAGAATATCTTTGTAAAAAACACACAAATTGTAAAAGTAATGGAAACAAGCACACCCAGGGAAGGCTCATGGATTACATGCTACCAGGATTTAAAGTCACTTTCAGGTCTACAACTTTTATCTTTTTTCCCACATATCAAAAAAAGAAAAAGCAGTTTGACTGAAAAATCAAAGGTCACTTTTGAAAAATTGGGGGTCAAAAAGAGATGAAAAGTTTCACACCACACACATACATGCAATTTGTACTGCCAGCCTAAGTACGTAAGGAACCAGCCACGGGCTCTACCCTTTTTATACCTCTTCACTGTGTAAACAGCTCAAAACTGGAGGGCACATGTCACTTACTCTGACATGCAAATCATTACTGCTTTGTCTGCCAGGAAATCTGTGTAAACCAATGCTGCGTTCAGGTTCATTATATTGGCATTTTCACCAACAAGTAAACTGAAAGGTTACATTGCTGACATACCAGATGTTACGCAAACTGCTTTTCAAACCATGGTTTCCATACATCTCTATAAATAAATAAATTAGACGCTTACAAATGGTGTGTGAATCAATATATGGTAAATCACCCATTTATATACACACAGCAAAAACTACTGTGTGTAAACCCCATATTTCACACAATGTCAAAACCTCCTTTTTCACCCAGTACTTTTCATTTTCCTGAAAATAGCTGTCATCTATGTAAATGTTTTCCCTGAAGACCAACTGTTCCTCATAGTAAGAACATCACACGGAAACCTGGGTGCCTGAATTAGCACATGGTGTTATCAATGGGAGTTAAGCACCCAAGTGTGAGTTAGGCTACAACACATCGTTAAGGATTTCAGTTTACGTATCTAAAAGAGTAGATTTGCATGTGCTAACTTTAGGCACGCTCGAGTGTTTAATATGGATTTGCTCCAGTTTAGATTTAGCCTCAGGGTATTTTGACCCCCTCCTTCTGCATTTTTATCCCCCTTGACTCATCTCTGATAACAAAAATAAGCAAAACGATGTTTGTCCAATGAGGTACTTATGTGGGACTGGTTCTCCTTTCGTGGTGATGCAAATCAGGTCTGACCTTGCAATTACAGTCTCTATGAAGTACACGTGGTCACGCTGACATCACAAGGGTTAATAATGTGATTTTTAAATGGGGTTACACTCCCTCGGTCTCAGGGCTCAAGCAAAGTGGGGCTGACCCCGGCTTAGCTTACAAAGACCCTCGGGTGCCTCAGGCCCTGTTACTGCTGGAATAAAAATGGTATGTGGTCCTTGGTCACCAAGGTCTCTCACTGCAATCGCTATTTCTCTAGAAGTCCCCTGCAATGCCAGAGATTTCTTGCCATGCCCAGTTTCCAATGTTTGAGTTTATACTGGTGTAAATCAGGGCAAAGCAGATTAATTTCCTAAATCTCCAATTGCAGAGAAATGAGATTTCTTGGAATGACGGTGATGCCTTCTGCCAGTTGCCTCATCTCCTAATCAAAAAAATGTCATAACAAATCAGCTTTTCTGTGGTACCTTACATACATTCAACATACAGATGCAGGATGGTTTCAATACACACCAAAAGGCTCCTCCAAACTGGAAGAAGCCTTGATCAGTTCAGACCATTCTCAACCAGCTGTGACACAGGACTGTGTCTTTCCCACTTTATAATTCTTCGCTGAGTGCTCATACTGAAATTGTTTCATAACCACATGAATTTGGAGTTTTCATTTCACCCTTGGAAGAAATGTAGAGTCTGGCACGGTGACAAGTATAACAGTGTGTAAAAGCACAATTAACTTATGCTCCCACCCCATTTTTTTACATTTCTAAGGAAGCTCTGAGATTTCAGAGTGATTGTTTTCTCTTCAGAGCCAGCAGCACACGATCCCTTCACTTCATCAGCAACGCCGTACAGAGACGGTGCGCTCGGTCACCGGCGTGAGCCCCTGTCCCACTGCCGGAGGAGAGAGGTCACAGCACATTCCGCATCTTCCCCCAGCACCAGGCTGCCGAACCGAGGGGAGCAGTAATTAAAAAGGCCAAGTGGAGTTATATATGGCACTAACAGAGTTAGGCACCGCAATCCTGTTTTTTTCCTAGTACAACCAACTTTTCATTGCAAAATGTGGATCTGTTTGTACATAAACAAGTAATGCCTTAGAGACTCGAGATCAAACAAAGTTTTTCAACATGATTAGGTTAGAATATGCCAAAAGACGCTGAAGTTACCTGTTTGCCAAGTATTTTGAGATCTTGAATTCTCAACTCATCTCGGTGAAAGATGGCTAAAATGAAGTGGTTTCTGACACTCTGTGCTAAGATCCCAACACTGCAAATGTTTATGAACTTTCATACCTACCTGCTTGCCAAAGACAGCTTGGGTGAGCAAAGTTAATTGTAAATGCTTTCTGAATATTGCCCCTTCTGCCTAACTAGTGTGAAAGTGGTAGTTATTGAGTCAAGAAACTATTAGTTTGAGAATGCTGAATGAGCAAGGCTGAGGTTCTCTGTGCTGAAGACAGATGCTGTATCAAACCACTGCTTTGAACTGGGTTCCCTGATGGCTTCAGTTTACTGCCACTTGATTCCCTGAGATCTCCAAGTGACACCATGTAGAGTATCTCACTTGCATTTCATCTTTTTCCTGATCAAAGTAGACCCTTCAAAACTTGCATCTGTATATTTTCCTTTCTGTCACCCTTTTATTGACCTTTTTTCGACAGCTACATGTAGATATCTCACTAGCAATGGGTGCTAACACAGATCAGAGGTGCTTTCAGATTTAATCACCCCAGGCCCTAATAATCTCAAGTAAAAAAAAAAAAAAAACAACAACCAAACCTCCAGAGTTCATCTGTCTTAAATTCTCTTAAAGTTTGTTTTAGCTATCCATCAGGCTTGCCACTTCTAAGGGAAAATAGTTTAAAACCAGTATCAAGCAGACTGTCACTGCAGAACCACCATCACTTGGATCAGAGATGGCACGAGGCGCCAGCCAGGTATCATATTTCCAGCAGCATTCAATAGCATTACATATGCTTTTCCTTTACCACCAGCACCATAAAGACATACTGCCAGACACAATCATCTGTATCTACCCTGGCAATTTATAAGCTATCCTAAGCACATGGTCTGAAGAGCCTGGCTGTTAAAAGAGGAACAGCCAGCTGCAGCAATGGATAAAATTGCATCTAAAAGCAGAACAAAACACTGCCACGCCGAGCCTTTGCGAGTTTTCTTTCACAAGCCTGCACCCAGATTTGTGCAGGGTTTTAAAACTCCGTTTAAATAAATAGATAAATAAGTAAAAGCATTCTGCCACTCCCAACAGTTGCAAGAGTCACAAACTAAAAGCAACACACGCTCATATTCACAGGAAAGGCAAAGGAGACTGGGTAGATTTTATATGGTGAGGCTTTGCTCTGTGGATTTTGATTATTTTTTTAAAATCTTGATTGTTCATTTTTAATGGAGTTCTAATGAAACACCCTCCAGCTCTGCAGTGGTTTGCATCTATGGTTAGCAAGCCAAATACCAGTATGTTTTGTTTCACAAGTAGCTTTAGAGATAAGAGAGGGTAAAATCATGCCCTGGTTTTACAAGGCTGTAAGAGGCACTTAGGGGCCATACAGTCCCCTGCTTGGCTGCCTAAAGCCTACCCTGGTCATTAAAGAATGTGAAAGGCTTATAATAAAAGCTGGTGACTAATATATTCCCTTTATACAAATGTTTTACGTTTGTCACTGTAACCATTACGGAGAGACAGCTCCGCTCTCCTAAAGGCTGAACCTTGCCCAGATTTATTTTTTTTTATTTACTCAAAACTGCACCTTTACAAGCCACCATTTGCCAAAGAATATCACATCCTAATGAGCGTTTACATCCTATGGTAAGTATAAGTAAAAAGACCATAGTCACAGGGTCTTTATGATACCAAGGTAAGACAGAACATCCTCAGCGGGAAAAAGAGGTGGGAAAGGTGTTCAGAGAGCTCTTTCCTTAAACTGCTTGGAACCATACTTTCCAAGAGAAGATTTCCTCAGTCTGAAAGAGGAAAATAACCCCACAGTTTTGCGTGAAGTGGCCAAAAAAAAAAAAAAAAAGAAAAAAAAAGTAGTGCGCTGGATGCTGAGCTGCACCACAGATGCACCGCAACTCCTTCAGTTCTCTCATGTGAAAGTCACAACGGTCTGCCAGAGACTGACTTTCTGCCTTCCAGACACACGGGTCCATTTTTACCATATCTCATGGTTTCAGCAGGTAGCATGTGAGTTGCACATGAGAACCACATGCATCAAACGTGTCTCGCTGTAGATTCAGTGCCACTGCCCTCTTATTAAGGAAATAATTTTGCATTCTTGGATGTCCTGGGACATCTGCAGGTGATCCTAGGCAAATGGCAAATTATTTCACCAAATCACTTCTCCAGATGACTTTGTGACTTACATAGTGAAGTACAACCTGGCAGTGAGCATGAACCTGGACTTGACCCCGAGTTCCTGGAGACGTACCAGCAGCCTCTTTGTTCTAAAGAAATTTTGATTGATCATCTTCCACTCTTCGTGGTCATTTATTTCTTTTTTACTGGCCTATTTCCAAGTAAAGGTCCATGCATTAATCTTGCTTCCACCACTGTAACTGCCTTTCTCCATTTGCAAGCAGGAACAACAGGTGGATACACATTCTGCAGGTGGGAGGGACTTCTATTCCTTTCTTTGGGAACGGATGAGCAGACACCTTTTCCCACTGTGTGCAAACACGTGCACCGTACCGCAGAGAGCACCTGAGACAGTATAAACCCACAGCTCAGTAATTTGGCCCACACTGCCTGAGAGAAACCCTCCCATGCAGAAATACGAAGCACAGTGTCACCTGCAGCGTACAAACACCTTTTTCAATTACGCCTGTGTTTCCCTCAGACTGCCTGCCTTTCTGGTGGTAGTATGGACAGTTTGAAGTTATAAACCGTTATAAAGTCAAAAGTCCAAGCAACAGAGATGGTGATACCTTTTTTCTACTTGTACACGTCATGTTAGGACCAAACAATATTACAGCCCTTGCCTTGAGTGAAGCCATGCACTGTCTTTGGCAGTGTCTTAAAGAGTTGATACAGGCAGGGAGAAGAGGGAAGGCTGATGCCTAGAGCTGGTCAAGGTGTTATAGCAAAGATTTTGCCAAAATCTCACTTCTGACCAACCAAAATCTTCCCCAGCTCTGTGACAGTTTCTCCAAAATCCAGTGGTTTAAAATAGCCATCTCAAACAACGAAACCAGTTCAAAAACACTTAAATGTTTAGTTTTCAGATTTTCAAACAGAAAGATCAGCATTTTTCATTAATGATTTTAAATTTATTTCAAATTTTGTGGGGGTTTTGTTTAAAGCTTAAAGAAAATTAAATTAATAAAAACAATTAAATGAACAAAAATGAATTGCAACTTCTCATTCAACCCAAGAAGTAAAGCTGACAGCTTTTCAGCTCACACACTTTTTAAAGACAGAATGTTTTGAATACACTCAAAAGTTCTTTACAAATATTTTTGCTGCATGTTTTCAGAATTGTCAGAAAACAAAAATAGGCCATTATTCACATAGCTGTGCCAGTAAGCTCCATGATTGCGAAGGACACAGACTCATGTGGCCTCCAACAGCTGTATTGCATCTAATTCTCCTAGTTCAACTTTAGTTTCCTATTGGTTTGGCAACCCTGAACGTCCAGAATACCTAGCGGATAAACATTAGGCACGAGAACATAGGTAGAATTTAGGCTGCCTGAAAACAGCTTTGAATTGATGGATGTTTTCCATCTCCTGCTGGTCTTCCAGGAATGGTGCCTCTCCAGCCTACCTCTTTCTCCCCTTTGTCTAGGACCGTGTCCAAATGGCACACTTAGGCTCTGCAAAGGGCATTGAAATGCATGTATGTATAACAATGGTGCCAAGGAATAAGGCAGGACTGGCATCAGGTGAAGGAAGAGAAGCATGCCAAGGAGAAAAAAAACACCTAGGGTGGATGAGACAACTCAGTTCTCAGAAAGCAAGTGCTGAGATGGGTTGCTTTGGTGACCAAAGGAGATATCATTTGTAGGAAAGTCACATGACATATAAATGTGTGACCCAATGTTCTCTGCCATATCCGGGGGTGGCCAAGTACTCACAGAGGTTATCACTGGGAGGAAACTACTAGATGCATGTAGTCACCTCTTTCCTGGAATACAGGCTGTCACCAGAGACTGAAAGAGGAACTAAATATGACTCGGCAAAATTTGTGCTTTCTCATAAACCTTTTATAATGTTGCATTTTTAAATTCAAACTCAGCTGTGGAGCTTTGTTTTGTGACTTACATTCAATATCCATCATCATCATCGTTCGGTCCCAGATCGTGAGCCCCTTGGGAATAATGACTGCCGTAACAATGAATGCCAAATCGTGCTCTGCCCAAGGAGCCTGATATCTAAATGTAGGACAAGAGAGAGATGGAGACAAACAAACAAGAAATAAAAGAGATCTATGCGACAACCACGATAAGCAATAATCTCAGCACATCATGTTCTCTGGCATTGCCAGCTCCTTTTGTAGGCATCGTGGCAGAGGGAAACTTTATTATTTTGATCCAAAAATAACCTATATTTTGAATGCTTTGTTATAAATGTGGTTTGATCAGTCACACGATCTCTGGAATGAGAATAAACACAGGTTATCTTAACAGACAAATAACTAATTGGACATTTATCTTCAAGCTGCTTTTCCCAAACAGTTTTATAATCTACACACACACACACACACATTTAATTGTATGCTTTAAATGAATTGGCATTCATGCTATGCCTTAGCCCCATTGTGAAAACACAATTTCTGGATAGATGAGACATTTTTATAAAACAAGGTTTTACTACTTGCCATGGACATGATCTTATAACAGTTTCTGACTTGTGAGGTTACAGGGATGAAGTCTGTGCTGTACCCACTGCATTAGGAAGCAAAGATCTTTCTTACACGAAAATAGGTTGAATTAAAGAAATCGACAAAGAACCATAAATGACACTGCCAAAAAATGATTTCTAAGAAGATCATCCAGCTCAAACTAAACTTGGTGGAAATACTCCAAACAACATCAGTAGAGGCAAGGCCTAACTATAGCATGGATGGTTTGTAAGATGGGTGTGCTGGGATAATTTATTTGCATGGCAGAACTGTAATTTTTTAATTCTTTGAGATATTCATACGCAAGGTCCAGTTAAAGTGAAGGCTCTGTCTCTATCTGAACTACTACTAGAACTCGATGTGGCTTGCTCTATGTCCTCATACACAGGAAGGACTGATAGCCTGGCCACAGAGGAAGGAGTAAGTTCGATCTGTTCACTGCCTTTCTCTTCAAAGTAAAGAGTGGAATTACAGGGGAGGAAATGAGGCGAGCCTCGGCTCAGCTTGCTGGCAGGAGCATCTTAGGCTGTGTGGGGTAGGAGACGGGAAGGCGAAAAGGCCTCCTGAGGTTAAATGGCCACCAGCAAATTACTGGCCTCCCTCAAACTGGAGGAAGCAGGGAGGAGCGTGATTCCAAGGGATACCAAAATTCCTGCTCAAATTAGCCAAAGGATGATGCAGTTTGGATGCTACCTACTGCACTGGGTGGTACCTGTGGGCATAACCTAGTACAGAGAAATGCAAACGCATCTCAAATCTTAAAACTTAGGTCTGCAGACTGATATAACAACCTGTAGCTCAAGACACTAAGCCATTGTCTTCCAAGTAACTGGTTCAAATCAGTCTCTGAGTAACTGAATTAAAGTGTCTGCCATCTAGAAACAAGAGTTTGGTGGCTGAAATAAGCCGCCTGTTGCATTGAATCAGACCTCATTTAGGCAGACTTTAATAGCCGATGCAGCTACCTGTGCTAAGAGACCTACCAGCACAGTGTCCTAAGCTCAGTGCCAGCAGGGCTATACCACCGGCGTTGCCCAAAGCAGGCTAGGAAAGGATTGTCTGACCGCTGCTTCCCTGGGGACCTCCAGGGAAATGAGTTGTATCTCATAAGCTTCTCCATCAGCAGAAATTGGAACAAAAACAAATAAAACAGTTGGTGGTCTCAACTGTGTTTTTTGTGGGCAGTCACCCATGTTGCAAAAGCTTTCCTTGTGATGGGCGCTAATTGCTCTGCCATGCTAGAGGTCTTAGTCAAGAAGTCAGAAGCGAAATTACAACAGAAAGTAAACGTCAGGATGACAAAAGCATTTCGGTGCTTTGCCCCAAGTAAGGAGCCTGAACTTCCCCCAGAACCAATGGGAATGTTGGTCCCTGTGGAGTAATCACGAGCTGGACTTACCTGACCCACATTTAATGGCTACAGTGAAAGTGAAAGTACTGCTGTTTCAGGGTTTTCTGCAGAGGAGGAAGAAATGCACCTTCAGGAGTCAGACCAGAGCTTTTGTGGGACACTCAGCTTCCCTGAAGGTGCCCATCTCCTCATGCACTATCCAGAAAGAAAGATCAGTGTGACTCCTAATGCCAAATTTGGATTTGAAGCATCTCTCCATTGATCTAGATGGACCCTTTCCCTAAATTTGAGGCTTTGAGCTTCTTTGAACTGAGCTTGCTCTACTCTCTCCTCTGCATGGTCTGTGCAGCATGAATGAGCCTCACAGCTGTTGCCAGGTCAGAGATGGAGATCTTGATTTTTGGATTTGAGATCTTGATTTTTGTGAGTTATCATGGGTATCGGTAGTAGCAGGCTGAAAATAGGTACACACTCTATCTGCCATGAAATTCATGGAGAAGTGTCTAAAGCAACGTGAAAAAGCAGTTCTGAAACTGCACATTTTGAAAGAAACTAGATTAAAAAGATAGGCAGTGATTCTCAAACACAAACGTTAGTTCTCTAATCAGAAAGCAGGTCACTGGGTGCTTCCCACGAACAACACATTTGTGGTTATGCAAACCTTATAGGCACAGTTTCTAGTACAAAGTAAGTATTTTCATTGCTAGTAAGTTCAGTGTAAATATGTCTCTTTTCCAGTAAAAAATACTATGTTTTTAATTATACTTCTAATCTTATCTTCATTAATTAACATACAGTTTTATTTATAGAATTGGGATTTTTTTTTTTAATGTAGGAAATACATTTACTCAGTGTTTAGGTTTATACCCTGAGGCCCATGACTGTCTAAGAATAGATCCTAGATATTAATCTCATTACAGACATACCCTCAAAACCTTAATTTAAGGAGTTCCCAGTAACCAGGATCTTGCATCCTTCATGGGGAGCTGACAGAAAGTTCTCATGAAAGATGTTGTGATGTGGTACGTACCTGGTGGGGAAAAAAGTGGTGTTTGGTGTGTGATGGATCAGCTCTTTCAGCCAGTCATCACTGCAGCTTTTCCCATCATAGGCATAAACCTAGGTCTTATTCTTCTGTGTGTTTCCTGCAGGAATAACGTAAGTGGCAAATCTTCAGGCATGTAAACTCACAAATGGGCTATGTCATGCAGAATGCCAGAGGACATACTCTGGAGGCTACAAAGAAACAGAAAACAGAATCAAATGAAACAGAACCAGTCTGATTATACAAGATAAAACTGGTACTATGGTTTATTGAAATCAAATTATTATTGCTAAGAAGTATCTGGTTTTAGTGGGAATTATTTTCTCATGTGATATTTCAATGCTCAGAAATGCCAAATGTTTTAAAAGTCACCATTTCAAAACAAATGGTGGTGTTTCAGCAGAAAACATTAACATTTTTTCAATTGAACATCACTGATTCTTGGGGAATACTTCATGCTACAAAAGCTTTTGAAGTCTTCTCCAGCTCTACCTACTGCTCTCAAAAGGAGAGTAGAAGGGGAAGGGGAGCATTCTTAGCAGAGCAAATAGGGTCTGGGATGACAGGAGCAACTTGATGCTGAGTGGGGCGGTGAGTTTGTGTAGTAACCGCTCTGATCCGAAAGGCAATGTCCAACCCCGTCTCCGTCTTAACTTCAGCTTGGAGCGAGTGTCAGATCCCAATGTAAACTTTCCCATCTGTGTTATTCTATTAATTGAAAGGGAAAGGGATTAGCGTGTGTACTTGTCACATCTTTTGACCTGTTGCATACTGAGACTGAAGGTAATGTTAAAGCAAACAGCATTCTTCACCCTCTGCCAGGATAAGCAGGGCACGGCGGTGGAGTTTTGTTAAAAGAAAAGAAAGCCAGACCACGTAAAACAAAGTATGTACCCTGTGCAAAAATAAATCTTGGAAGCTGAAGATTTCCAAGGGGTATACCTTAAACAGGGAGCGCGCAAGAGAGCGAGAGAAAACATTTGAGAGGAAAGTTCCCCTCCCTGCCAAGCACCAGATGGAGGGCCTTCCCACGGAAATAGCTGCAGAAGACAGATCGCTGACAAAAACCACTGCCAAGTGAAGGAGGTCCCACTCGTTGTGCTGGTAAAAGCTTAGTGGATGAGAACATAATACTCTGATTAAAACATGTGCTCCAGAGAGGGGGGCTGCAGTGTGGCACAACGCTCTTTAATGCAACAGAGCGTGGCTGGTACCCCCAAAAGGAGTTCATGTTTTGGAAGGTTGATGTGGCTTGGAGCTTCATTCCTTCTTTTCATATAGGTGCTTTTTTTCCCCCTCACTCTAAGTTTATAGAGCATGTGTGTGCACACAGACATGCATAATGGCAACAATAATCTGCTTTTCCTCTCCCTTCCCCTGCATTTTATTTCCACAAGGCCTTTGCTGCGACTGGGACAAGATGAAGTGTTGGATGCTGACACTGATAGAGAATACATTTGGGGATAGAGGGTTTAATGAAGCTAGGCACCAAAAATCTCTTTTTCAAACGTTTCAGTTAACTTGGCACTAAATTATTCATAGAAAAAGAAATTGAGGGCTTTTCACTCCTGCTTTTTCCTAGATGTTTCTGGTTCCTTTGTAAAAATCCATAGGAGTGCGTGCACTTCGTCAAAGAAGAAAACAAAATCAGCTTCTCCAGGATGACCCAGTCAGTTCAACAATGGGAAAAAAGGCAATTAACTGTATTGCTGTCACAGAGAGCCAAATGAATGGACAGGATGACCTGGGTACAGAGTGTTCAGGAAACAGGCTCTTCCAAGAAGGCCAAGCAGGTACACCCTGATGTTCCCAACATTTGAATGAGAGCCATTATATTACAGTTATGGTCAAGGCCTGAGCATTCGATGTCAACAGAACAGACAGTTAAAATCAAAATATTAACCACAACTAAAACCCGGTTCCACTTTTGGACAGTTTTCCCTCCTCACAGTGCAAGGAGTGTGTCAACAAATTAGACTGAGTCCAGCAGTGGACCATCAATATAGCCGGATGCACGAGGAGAGGCTGAGGGAGGTGAATTTTTTCAGCTGAAGAAGAGAAAGTTAAAGAAGGGGATCTAATTGGTGCCTTCTACCAACTGATAGATGGCTACGGAGAAGATAGGGTCCAACTTTTCTCAGATAGGCACAGTGAAAGGATAGGAGGCAACGGTCACAAATTGCAGCAAGACAAATTCCAACTTCATTAAAAAATAAACTGAAAGGAGGAGAGTTAAGATCTGGAACAGGTTGCAGAGAAAGCTGGTAAAACACCCAACCTTGCAGATTTTTAAAACCTGACAGAACATGGCCCTGAGAAACCTTAGCTACCTTTGAAGTTGGCCCTCTTTTAAGCAGGGGCAGATGATCTACAAATGCCAGTTCCAATCTCAACTAGTCCATGACTCTGAGAATACCAATTATATTTTTTGCAGTGATATAGACAATCACTTTTAGAAATCCTCATCTCCTACCTCAACCGTAACGTCCACCCCTAAACAAAAACTTCTTCTTTTACTCCTACAAACCAGAAGACAAAGCGTTGCTGAAAACAGTCTGCACCACCTGCCATTTGTGCCTTCACGGCAGGGCTTTTGATTCTCTGTGAGCATCACCGTCCTCACCATCTATGACAAACAGGCCATGGCTCTGTCCCTGTGGAAGAAGGTGGTGTTGTGGCAGGAACTACACCAACACACGGCACCAGTTATGGGTGACCAGAGCCAGTCCTGCATTGTCCCGTGCTCTGTCATCTGCGAATAAATCTCACTCCCTTCCTTGCTGTTTTTAAGCCAGGGACTTGGATGCACTGTGTGGACAAAAAGCAGCTTTGTTAGCTTAGTTCACATGTCTCCAGAAAACAGTGCAATCATACTGACAAAAGAAATTCCCTTAAAACATGATGCATCTGTTCGCACTGGCAGAGTCTTAACAGCAGAGAGTCTGTAGAGAGGAGAACTAAGGATGACACACAACTTTCCTGCAGTGACAATTAGTGGCATCAAAATGAATTTACCAGGGTGTGACAAAGAGGAATATCATCATTTCCCCTTGACCTCAATCTTTTTGATGGGAAATGTTTCCCCATGCTTTGCAAAGTATTAGACAAACCTGTGTTGAAGTTCTAGGGTAACCCAAGGGAGTGCAGTGGGCAACACTGAGCTTCTGCATGGTGAGGCACCAAATGAGATCACGGAGATGACTGCTGGGATTCCTTACCACTGATAACGGTGTTCCCAGAGCACATATTAACCCTTCTCAAAACAGACTATTGAACCAAAGTTTATGGGAGGCTGTTATAATAAATGCAACCATTTCAATGCAGTGATTGGGAATGTTTACAGGGTGTAATTCTTGGCTAAACAAAGAAGGCATTTTTGGGAGGCCATGTGGCATGGGTCATTGCTTTGCTGAAAGACGGAATGAGATAAGAGCCCTCACACTTCACCAGGCTTACTTTTTTCCCTTTACATGGCTGGAAGGGTCCAGGCTGACAGTACAAGGCAGCATTATTCCAGATTCCCCCATACAATGCCATTACCTCGTTTTCTTCTCAGCTCCTGAATCATCTTTACTGGCTTTGTCTTACAGCAGCACATAACTGCCCCATCCAGAGGCCAAGGCTGCCATGTGCTGTGCAAGCACAGAACGAAACTCCGACATCGGTTCCATGGTGCCTTAAAGGCTGTCCTTCCAGCAGAGATGTATGTACTGGTATTTGTACACACTGATAGCCTGATATCTCTAAATTACATTTCCCAAGGCAAATATCTATGTGCATTGTATGTACATTGACAGAATATTTCCTAATACAGAGACTTGACAGTATCTATGCCAAAGTTCCTGGAGACAACTCCAGGACTCGGTACGCAGATTGAAGTCAGATGTGAAGCTGCCTAGGTTCTAGGTTTGATATCTACACAAACAGACTGTCCTTTTTAATTAATTAATATATGCTTTTGTGTAGTTGTGTATAATGATGTACATGTACAAGTATGCATGCAAATAAATACAGAGAGACACACACATATATATATAATGCATGCTATCAGATAAAGAATAGAGGAAAAAACACATCAGAGCACTGTTTTACATTACAGATTTGCAGTCTCCTGGAATGGACAGACAATATGTGTTTTCTCCAGGATTATTCAATCTGTGTACCAAGTCAGTGGCTTTAAAAAGATTGCCCTTTTGCTCAACAGAACTTACTAGTACTGCTTGGCAACTTTCCACTCTAGTTCTGTACTGGCCAAATAATCTGCCTAATGCATTTTAAGTCTTAATTAGATTTTTCTTACTTTCTTTTTTTATTCTGTCTGAAAAGAATATAGTTCAAGGACCAAGTATTTATAGCCCACTTGGTGTTTCTACACCAAAACGCCAATATTCTCACTACCAGGCACTACCAAGGCTTAAGGATGAGCACACCTATACGTACGCACAAACAGGGCCCCCCACACCATACCCTCCAATGTTCTGTACCGCCACAAAGGACCTGATGCTTGACGCTTTGCCCTTATTTTACCAGTAGCAAAGCGAAAGGAAAACAGGGTCTGGGACATTTTATTACCTTAAACATTCTATTTACTTGTTTAAGTAATGTAAAAGTTTTACGCATTGGGATCTTTTAATACTGTTTTTTCATCATCTATTTAATTTAACCACACTGTGCCTCCAAATTTTCACTAACAATTCTTACCATCTGCTTTTTTTTCCATAGTTGATGGGTCCAAGATCTGCACAAGATGGTGCCATTTCTGATAATAATATCCACAATCTTTTCTACTTTAGAACAGGTGAACAAAAGGAACACCAAAGCTTTGCTCAAACTGTTTGCAGTTATAGACCTTTCTTTACATGCAGGAATTTGCGTCAAGTCTCTCTCTAATACAATAAGTAATAGTGAATGACACTTGGAGGATCTCCCAGGGTAAAAAACACAGGTTGTTTTTTTTTTTTAACCTGAATTATGAAGGACAGCAAACTGCAAATCACTCACTGGCTTCAGTGGAGTTGGGGTTTCACAGAGTTTTCTGCAGGGCAATATATCCTTTGATTAGCTAAGTGATAGCAGTATAGGCCTCGCTTGCACTTCATCTTCCCTAATTTCGTCCATTACTTGCCAGCTGCTGGGGTACCTCTAAGCTCAGGGTAGAGACTGTTTTTCAGCTAACCACTATCCTCACTGCTGTCAGCACTACTCACACTGCCGATCTCAATTGTGGTTCATGTCATGTAGCTTGCCTCTGCTGAAAATATTAAGAAACTGCACCAGTATTAAATAATTTCAAATTTGACTGCATATGTTACTTAGATGTTGGCGTGAATGAGTATTATCAGGATCTGGTCCTCTCAAAACAAAAATAAGGTTCACTCAGCATGAGTTTAAGTTTTGAACTATAGTTCATCAGAATCTAGATGTGAACTGATTGCTATCACTTTGCTTATTTCTTCAAGCTAATAAAGTCTGTCTACACTAACACAAAGTCCTCAGAGAAGTCTTTTAAAGGAAAAAAAAAAAATCAAGCTAAATCAACTCTCAAATTCCCATGTAAACTGGGTTTAAGAGTGGAAAATTTCTTTTACCTATTCTTTGGGTGGTACAAAAATCTAAAATTCCTATAGCCCTGCTTCCCTGGGCCAAGTCAAACAAGGATATTGTCCTTTTAATGTCTTAAAGGCTCTGTTTTCTTGTAATGCCAAATGCAATATTTTTTTGAAAACACTACACCAGAAGTTTCCCAGCTGAGAAAACAGGCTGGTGAAAAATGGTTTCAGAAAACGAAATAAACCATGCAAAAGCTGTTCAGGGTGTGTGTATGAAATGAACATCTGGATTTGGCTTGTTAAACTGCCTCCTTTTTTTTTTCCTCCCCCCCCCCCCGGGGGGGTGGGTG
>JAVJGI010000002.1:4570394-4587994 GCA_035590275.1 Ibycter americanus | reverse complement strand
CCACTCTTGTTCTCACAGCTGTTCGAAAAAGTCCTAAGGGAAAAGAGAACGGTCAATGGACTGGGTTTCACCTTTTTTTCTTTTTCTTTTTTTCAGACCTCTTTGCACCTACACAAGGAATCCAGGCCACATGTGTGTTTAATAAGTAGGCACAAACACAAGAGAGAAAAAAAAATATCTCAATTCCTGTTGGTTCTTAGGAGAGACACTGAAGGAAAAATAAACTCCGGATTTCAAATTTTCTCTCTCTCAAAAAAAAGAAACCTTATGGTTCCAATAAAATATTTCTTTAAAAAACCAATGGATTATTATTTTTTTAAAAAATCAGGGTCTTTGTAGAGTATATCTTTTTCTCTGTTCCTTTAGAAAGGAGTTACAATGGGTTAATCCTTTACCTGCTGGAGCAAGAGGGAATTATAAAATGCCAACAGCCTGGGTTCACTGAACTGAGTCTTCCTATACCACAAAATAGATACATACATTTGTATTGAATGGGTTCCTATTTAATTTCAGGCTGCAACTTCCCCAGCTTGAGCAGTCCAGAAACGAAACTGAGAACAAAAGGAACTGAGAAATTATCTGGAGACAATATTTTCTGAGAAACAGATGATTTATCTTTTCCTGCTGGCACGCTGTCCCCTGGCATCGCTAAAGCAATGGCCGACAGCAGAGCATCCTTCAGCTGCCACCAGCTTCAGCAACCTGCTGCCGGCAGAGCTGGGGGAAGCTCCCTCACAGGACACTTCCAGACAAGGTGTGAGAGCTGCGTTAGGTCTGACCCTGGTCCTGGATCGTGGGTCAAACGACCGTACTACATATTTCAGCCAGCAATCAGGGCTGCTAAGATAGCTCTAGTCCACTAACAATTAGCTGCGTCAAAATACTCCATCCCCTTTGAAATACAGCCACGTGGCACTGAACCCTCTTATGGAGACAACCAAGGAGCAAGGCCACCAAACCTGAATAGTCACTGGCAGCTACTATAAGCTAAACCACCCTCTTCATTCAAACTCCTGTTTTCTGTCCAACTACCAACAATTTCTGTGCTCATCTACACTCATTGCACAGATTTTCACCTTAGAATTATTGCACTTGTGGGTAGATCTCTATAAATACACACCTGCTGCTGCTTAGAGGGTTTGCAAATTTTGTGATCCTTGCAGTAGCAAACCCGAACCATGACTATTTACTCCACCCTCCTTTTACTGTTGCTCCTCTGAGTTCTGCTTGGGGTTGGTCATGATATTGCAGTCCGATAAGTAAAAATATAACTACCCAGATCCCTGAGTTTATTTGGAGAATCTTACTTTGGGTAGAAAATTCATGTTGAAAACCAAATACCTGAGTAAAAGCCCTTTGCAAAGCACAAGTCCTAGCGCCAGGAAAGAACCTGATTGCTTAACTTTAATACTCTAACTCAAACAACACAGTGATATTTTCTGGAAAAAGCCTTTACGCAGTAGCCTCCATCAAAAAGCCAACGTTTGTCAGTAGGTGTTGCATGTGCAGACCAGATCAGACACACAGTGACAGTGTTGAGCTTTAAGAAGTTCTTTCCAGTGTGGAGGTGGCAGTGCTGTCTGTTGATGAGGTGACCCTGGATTTGAGCTACGTAAACACCAGCCAAAAAAAAGTTAACAAAAAACAATACATAGAAAAACATTCCCGCTCCAATCCCAGCACTTGCTTGCCTGCCCATCCTAGGTCTGCATGGGATCCGTGATGAGGAGACAAATCTAAGCCTGAAATAGAAACTTGCCTTGCATTAAGTTGGTCCAATGACGGTTTTAGGGAACAATGTTTCATCAATGAGGAACCAATTTGCCCATAATTTCCACACCCATATCTGCTTCACTAGGACTGAAAGACAGAATTACCTCAAAATTCAGCTGAAGGTAAAGCGAATTCCCTTCTCTCCTGCCTCTCCTTTTATAAAAGATCATGAGAAGAGCACGGCAGTGAATATTATTTATGGAGCACCTAATAAAAATGCTATGGGGAAATAATTACTGGAAACATCTGACTGTGTGACTGTAAATGCCCAGGCCCCAGCGCGCTGATTTAATGGACCGCTGCTTTAGTCTGTTATGCCTCGTGCTACTGACTTCGAGCCCCCCTGCCCTCCTATTAAACCGCTCGCATCGCTCTTAGATCAGGACTTTATTCTGCAAGGTTTGTGGCAACTTTCCAGAGAGGGATAATGTCGGCAGGGGTGACTCTGTGTTCACAGGGAGGCCTGGAGCCAGCCCTGGGAGAGAAAAAGGCCTTCAGGAAGAAATCACAGTGGAAACCTGAAGGTTTTGTGGTTCTGGGGCTGAACAATGTTTCATAACCCAGATACTAGGTGCTTTAGGTATTTCTGAATGACACTGGTTAGGTGTGAACTCTTTCGTCTTTCTTTTCTACCCATTTATCATCCACAAACCACCCAACTGTGTTTTATTCTTTGCTGGTTTTATCCATTTTAGATATTCTTTATGACCTCCTGAACCCAGGGTACAAACCCAAGCAGCCTCCCTGCACTAAGGACACTTCTCACCGAGAATTACTCCCATGCCCTCTGCCTTTTCGCAGACAGATGCAAAAATGTTAAAATTCACAAAACACCTTGTAAGTGATATGGAAAAACACAAGGATTTGAAGTTGCTGCTTTCATTTGCAAAAACAGTCCTGAAGAAAGACCGGAGGGCTATCATTTAACTACTGCTGCTGACTTGCTAAATGAAGAGGAGAAAGTAAAAGGCAGCTCGCTGCCGCACTGACAGCGAGAACAAAATCGTATCCACTCTTTCTGAACGCAGCAGTTAGCACGCTTTTTCTTCTTTTTTTTTCTCCTTTTTTCTTTTTTTTATTGCTGGTTTTAATGTAATATTTAAGTTGGAACTAAAACAGACCATGGAACATTAAATCACTACCAAATGCAAATTTACCTATATATCTGAACTACATTTTCTCCTACATGTACAAAGCAAAATTCTGCCATTTGAACTGTGAGCTCCTATTGCATTTAATGGGAGGCAGCAACTCCAGACATTACTTGGAATATACATGCACTTATCTTGTTGTTACAGGTCTCCCTCGCAGAACTAAAAGAGAGCTTTAGTACCAGACAGTATCTCTCCGGGGTCATACCCAATGAATAGTGTTTTTTGAAAGGATTATTTCAAAGGAACTCTGAAAAAGAATCTAATGACTTGCAAGCTACAGGATTGCAGCATGGGAGGAAGTAGATAATGGAATATGACAGCAATGCATTTTTCATAAACCCAGTGATTTCTATCAGAACGAGAAACCCATCTATAATTCGGAGAACTCCCCCCCAGAAGGAAACCTACGCTGTTGCAGAAAGTGCACTGAAGTACGAAATGAAACAATAATGATGATGATGTTACTGATGAGTCCCATAGCTCTGTCTTCCCTTCTGTCTCACTGAGGTTTCAGACTCGATTCAAGAGGAGCAGCTCCAATCCCTCTCCGCCTCGGCATCACTAACCAGGGAAGCTCGCAGGCATACATCAGAGACCTCATGATAGATGCAAAACCCGAGAGGAGAGGCTGTTCTTTATCTGCCGAAAGTTAAGGCCTGCATCTGCTCTCAATTAGCAGGCAATTAGGGGAGTTGAAAACAAACCTGTTTACATTGGCTATGAAGTCTAAAATAATTTGTGAGATGTCAGGACAGGATATTAAGATGTTAATGATCTTGTTTCTTTACTTTTTTTTGCATGCAGCGTAGTATCGCATCTCCCTTTTGCAGCTCTGTACGCAGTAACAGGCTGATCGACTTCTGGGAGGGTAGGAAACCACTGGAGGCTGGTTTGGATGAGAAAAGAAGTCGTGTCTTACAAATAGTATGTATGGGAGACCTGAGAACGAGGAGTTCTTCGCAAATAAAGAAGGTTGTTCATTTTTAATTGTGAAATAATGTCACATCATGGCTTACAGCCTTCAGAGGCTTCAGCCGCAATTCCCAGAGTAAATGCCCAGTCTGCAACCTCCCGTGAAAGTCAGAAACAGCGGCTGAGCAAATCCAGAAAAGACTATTTGCAGCTCTTTGCTGGGCTTGCTCTGGTGGAATGATTCTGACCCCCGTTCTCCTTCCACAAAAGCCAACGCCAGCAAGTGGCCGTGGTCCAGGGAGGCTGTTTGCTCCCCAGGCAAGCACCCTGCCCGAGACATCTAAGGAAGGCTGTGATCTCTGAACTTCAGTTTAACATCTGGGATAGGATCCTGCTTATTTCTGTGCCACTTCCTTCCAAATATCTATTTACAGCACTAAAACTTTCAGAAGAGAATTTTTACCACTGACCTCTCAATTCGGCAGCATCCACTGAGGTGAGGTTGGTTAAGGTTCAAGCTAACGCTTCTTGCCTTTGTTGGGGTCGTTTCTGATCAGTCGCCTGAAAAAGGCTTTGCAGAAACACACATCTTCCTTGAAGAGAAAGTGAAAAGCAGCATTAGTGTCCTTTGCTTCTGAAGTCACAGAACTAGTTTCTATTAGCACAATACAATAGAAAACCAGTGGCATAGATGAGGAAAGCTGCAGAAAACACCTGCCTGGAACATGCATTTTGTACCTTATTTAATACAATAGGTCCCTTTCCTCCTGACTGTCCAGGTTAATTCTATCAAACTTGTAGTGGGGCTTATTACCTTGTTATTAACCTTACATGATACAGTCATCATCTTACCTTTGACTCTCATCACTAACCAGAAAATCATTCCAGTAAACAATCCAGTCCGAGTTGACAAAACTACATTTTTACCTTTCCAACTAATCAACCATGTTACCGTAATTATGTATGTCATGCAAACAGAGGCCTGAATTCACCCTGCCCTCAACATTTCAAAGAGCCAGCGAGCAGAAAGTGCACCACAGGAGCCACTGTGCCCTCTTGTGTTCTCCTTTGGGCCATCTCCGCTCTTGTCTTTTTGGTTTTCCACCACCACGCACTATGAATCCAGCTCTAATAAGAGCCAGGTGCTCAAGCCCCCAGGCTACAAAATAGTTTTAATTATAATATTAATAGTATTCTGCTAAATCAGAAAAAAAAAAAACCAAATAGGTCAGTATTTGTGGTTATATTTTTCAATGTCCTGGTGTTTGTTTTCTTTCCAATTTTATGTTTCTTACTGGCATTTATAATGCCTAAGAGACATTCCAGAGGCCAAAATGCAGGCGATCTGATCTTTGCATGATACTCCTAACTTTCCACAAATAGAAATACCAGGAGGAGATCAGTTCTACATTATACCAGCCCCAGAGGTATAGCCTTGAGTCTTGACCTCCTTTGATGAAAAGCAGAAGAGCTCAGTATTATTAGTATTTATTGTTATTATCTTAATTGCTACTATTATTAAGCAGCCCGTGAAATATATTAATATAAATAACACAAACATAGACATTTGAAACACAAATTCAAGCACAAAGAAAAGACACCTCCTATTTACCAAATATTAAACCAAATTTATTTAATACTTTCCATTAATAACTCCTGCAGATGCATGCTGTATGAGTCAGTCAATAGTAAAGGTTAGGATGAACGTGTGCAGTATGGGAATGCCAGCTGGTCTCCTTGGTGGATACTTATTATTTAAAAGATTAAAAAAAAGAGGAGGGCTCTGTTGAAAGAAAAACATTATATTAATTTAGTTTCTGCCAATAACATTCAGATCAAGCCAGTTCATTCCAAAAGTTGAAAAAACGTAGCTTTGGCCGGTTTCATTTGCTGGTGGAAGGAGCCTGTCCTGCGGTGGGGGGGAGAGGGAGCCACAGGGTGACAATTCTGTTTCTCAGCATCAAGGCTTGGAAAGACACTCCTGTTCTGCATGGTGCTGGAAAAAAACTTTTCAAATGCTTTCACAGAAGCGCAATCAGATCAGCCCCATGGCCATCGTGCAGCTCTCCTGACTGTGCTCCCCCAGCACAGCCCCTTCCCCATGGGGTGCTGGGCAGGAATCCCCCCTCGCTGGCATCTTCATCTGACACGAACAAACCGTTCCCTTTTGCTTAAATGACACTTGGCTCAACATCTGCTTGCCAAATCATGCCCCTTCTGCTGCTTGCATCCATCCCTCTCTCCGACAGCCACCCCTGGGCACACAACGAGCCCGGTTATTTGGTTGGGAGCGCTCGATGCAGCGAGCTCAACTCATTCACTCCCAACTCTATTGACTCCTCGCAGCCCAGAGTAGTAAAACATATTTTTGTCAGTAAACTACACTTCTGTGACTCAGACATTGACACACAGGGCGCAGTTACCGTGTGTGCAGTAACACGGTGCCATATTTAGAGTTTCTAACCATAACCACACTTGCAAAAACTGCATTAGATCAGCAGCCAGTTTCCCGGACTCCCACTCCTTGTTTCTGACTTCAGGAATTCAGATTATTTGTCTTGTACCAAATAAAGTTGCTTAGGAGATAAAACAGTAAGAAGGAAAAACAGAGAGGCCTAACAATTAGTTTTAATCTGTTCTGGCTTGAGTAGATAATACTTATAGTGGAAAACAGCAGATAATTGGAAAAAAAAAAAAAAAAAAGCAGCAAATTGAAACCTAACATGAAAATAAATCTTTTTCCTTGTTTTTAATTTTTTAAACTTTTAATGTTATCCTTAGCAGAGCATATGTAATTTGCAGAAGTGTTGGCCAGTCTTAATTAACTACAGTTGTCCTTGTTAAGGCTGCCTATGAATATCAGCATAGACAAAGCAAGAAGACCCACCGAGGAAGGGGTCTGAGCTGACTACTGCTGCTTACTGCAGTTGGCCATCAGGAGGGAACATTTCAGCTGTCTTAGTTTAAGATTTTTTTTCCATAAAGAGCAGGTTTGGTGCAGTGTAAAGGTTCTCTCACTTTTTTTATCTTTTTCTTCCTTTTTTTTTTTTTTTTTCTTTTTTTTCCTCCCCAAACAACAAGGCAGGTATTGCTGGTAGGATGAAGAAAGTTGAGAGGCTCACACAATCGCACAGGATGTTTTGGGATTAGTGAGGATCAGAAGCTCATGCTCTCATTGCAAGAGCGAGTGTTTAACAGCGAGGCCAGCTGAGATCAAAGATACCTGTCCTGGGAAAGGAAAGGCAGATAAACATCAGGAGTTAGAGAAGATGTCAACTGCAGGAGGAGGGGATCTGGGACATATCAGATAACTCTGACCTAGGTCCCAAAACATCTACTGCCTGGTAAGGAAAAGGAGTCCCATACAGGTGTATTTATTATTTTGTCTACACTTCTTTCTTTCCCATGCTATTTCAGGGAGAATAATTTTAGGACCATAGGCAACACCTGCATACAGCTGCTCTCAGGGGATTACATGGGAATGCCTGTGGGGTTGGGAGCCTAAGAAAAAAGTGTGAACTTCAAGTCCAAAAGGTCACGGCCAGTGCTGTGGTTTTAGGGCAGCTGCACCACAGAGTTTCGCTGCCTTATGGACGCTACCAGGCACCGAAGGACAAAGTGTCCCAGCAGAGGAGATTGGTACAGTGACCGAGGGATGTCAGCGTCTGGGAGAGCCACCCTGGAGAGTGGGAACTGAAGCCTTCCCAGTGCCTGCTCACTTGTCCACCTTCGTGGCCAGCTGGTACGGCACTGGCACATCCCAGTCAGTGAGGTACTAGGGGACTTCTGCAGAGCAGAAATGAATTTAATCCGCTCTGAAGGCAAAACTGGGTTGGAAAACCGTTCAGCATATTTTATTCTTTAGTTTTTAGTCATCCTTTTAATGAATATACACCATTTCGGTGATGGTGGTTTGTGTTGGTTTTTTTTTTTTCTTTTTAATAGAAAGAAAACAAAGGGCAACAGTAAAACTGATCATAAAAGGGAATCAGCTATTGTCCTGCTTAGATTAGTTTTAAGTGCCGAGCTCTGAAGAGCTCCCTTTTATCAACAGCACTAATATGTGCTACTGACCTGGTTCCTTTTGATCTGTTATCAGGGCAGGGAATCGGTTGTGTCCAGTCACCCAGGATACAACTGAGACTAAAAAGGAAAACAGAAATGTGAAAACTGAGGCACTTAGTGATATTGCTATTTTGCAGTGGACCCCAGGAAATCCCCTAGGTGAGATCCCCCTCCTTGGCACCCTGTTCTCCATCCAAAAGGCTCAGACTCGCCGTGGGTCCATCCTCTGCCCCTCTGGAGCTGGCAGCTCTGCGAGAGGGGGCTGGCTGGCGCTCCTCGCCCGGTTTCATTTCTGGGAAGTCAGGCTTGGTCAAGTGGAATGAATCCTGTGTTCATTTTAAGAAAGTTTATATTTGACTCTGGTAGGGCTGGGGAGGAGGTGAATGATAGGAAGAGGAGGGAAGGATCAGAGACCTTGTGGGGCTGCCCCCACACCACCACAAGCAGCCCCATTACCAAGGCAGCAGGAAGATGAAGCAAAGCACAAAATCAAACATGCCTGTTGTTTTGGTTTTTTTTCTTCAAAGCTCAGAGATGACTCGGAATCTAAATCCAACTTTTACTCCACAGCTGACCTTGTGGCCCATGAAAAAATGTAAACTAAACCCCCTATTTTTACAAATCATCTTCTAAACTGTGGAAAAACACTTCCTAACTTTGCAGCACAACCTGGCTCGCCTTGCAGCCACGCGCTTTAGTTGCTATCCACATCTTGGGGGTCTCAGCAGCCACCGCTGCCCTGCAAGAGCAAGTGAGGGGCTGCTTTTTTCGTGCAGCTCTTGGAGCCATTCTGCTGAGACCAGACACAGAAGTGGAAATGGAGAAAGGAGCTGAACCAGCCTCGACTTTCACATCAGCTTTGCACAGTTACATGAAGCACTTCTAATCTTTTTGGGCTGTATCCCACCTGCAGGATAATGGAAACAGTTGACATAAAGCTGTGGCTTTGCATCTCTTGCAGGGCAGGCATGACATTATTCCCTCCCCAGTAACAGTGCAAAGGGAGTGTAAGCAATCCTGCCTTGGCTGCACACAGAGGAAGCAGTAAATGGAGATGCTCTGTGCAGACTTTGCATTCCCCCAATGTGGTATAAACCAAAACCAGTTCCTGCAATTCTGTGCAATAATATAGAAAGGTTGCTGGCTACTTCTCCCATCCTTCTCCTGTGGGTATAGACTGCTGGCCTTGGAGGAAACCAAGAATGCCATCCTTCTAGATATATAATCACAGGGATTTATAAAATACAGTGTTGTTGTTAGGTGCCTTGAAGGGAAAGGGGAAAATAAATAAATAAACTACATGGGCGTTGCCACTGGAAAAAGTAAAAAAAAATCTGATCTCAATCAACCAACCACATTTACTACTCTGCATCCATGGCCAGGCTTGCTACATAAACCACCACTGTCATCTCTTCATTCTTTTCAATACTTCTTAAGGGCATCCATCTTCCTTAACACAGCATCCCTGATTTCAAAAGCCAGACACAAATTAATTCCGGGAATCCTACAGTGGGGAGACATTAAAACCCATTTAGAGGTTTCTGTGGAAGCCTCTCTCCATGCTTATTTCAGTCGACTCAGACTCGCAGCGTAGCACGCTGGAGCCAGCCAGAAGGAGCGGGGGGTTATAGGTCTGCGGCAGACTGCAGGGACGCGCTGGGTCGGGCTTATGCAATAACCGAGGGGGTTGTGTTCTGTGCTAGGGTGTCGATGGTGTGTACGTGGGAAGAGGGGTCTGGGCAGTGCTCTGTTTTAGAGAACTAAATTAAATATTTCTTTTATTTTCTTTTTAACTCCTTCATTCTTTTTTTTAAGGCATTAAATCTCACAGGTTTCATTTGCAGAGACCAGCTGCCTTCAAGACTTCCTCTACAGTTCTCCAAGGCTATGAAAAATAAGGGTGGAAAAAAAAGGAGGGGGAGCTGAGCCACAGCATTCAGAAGAAATGTGTCTAACACATCTCTCAGGGTCTAGAGAAAGAAGGAAGCTTCCTACAGGTTTGGGGTTTAAATTACCCCACTGGGCTAGGTGTTCAGTAGCATCTCTCCTTCCAACACGCAAACATCTATATCGCCAAGTATCTCACTTGTTCTGTTTTCTAACGGTTGTTTTAAGATGTGCAAAGAGCTGAGAGAACGGGGACAGGGAGCTGCCTCCTGACTCACCTGGCCCGCAGGCGGCAGGGTCCGCGGGTCACACGTCAGCTGCATCGCGGTCGCCCGGTTGCACTCTCAGCCGCCAGCACAGGGCATTACAGCACATTTTCTTTTCTATAGCTCATAAAAATCATGCATTTTGTCAATAACCCCTCCTATTTTTATATTAATTTTGTGGGGATTTTTTTTTTTCCGGGTATTGTCGAACTCTGCTTCAGACGATCCATGGGTAAAATAAACATTTCCTGAAGATACATTTCCTTCCTCCATGCTTCAGAAAAGGAAGAACACCTTGTCCTAAGCGGATATGCTGAAAGGTTTGGGTAGTTTCAAAGAACTGACCATCGTTTGGAGCTAAGCTCACACCTTAGTTTGTGACCTACTTGCTGTTTTTAAGAGCGGAGAAAAGCCCCCAGCACCGTGTCCCCTCTGTGAGGACTGGAGCGGTCCATACCCAGCATCTGCCTCCAGCCCCCCTGCACGTGCGCCTGCTCTGCCTGCATCCACACCACTTCTGCAACTGAAGTTAGTGAACATCCTCCATCTTCAGCAAAGGCCAAACCAAAACTTCAGCCCTGCTCACTCCTCTGGTCCTTGGGATATGTTTGATCTAGCCACTAATACTATGATTATATTGGTTTCTTCCCCTTTGAGAACTGAAAGCTGAAGCCGAGGTGGTCAACTGGCATTGAGGGAAAATAACCAGTGATAAGATAAGAATATGAGTCGCTGTATTGCAGCTGACATCCTCCTCACCCATAGCCAGGGTTTTGGATAAAGCTGGCAATATCCCCCAGGCATTCAGGCATTGCGAGAAACAAGGAACAGAGCCTTTTCCAGTCATCTGGGGCACCCAGCCCAACCACAGAGACACCAAGGAAAAATTGGAAAAGGACCCGTTATGTTGGGGGGGGGGCTGCTCTTACCAGCAGCTCCACAACCCATTGTTTATGCGAGATTTCTGCATTGCGTGAGTTTGCCAAGTGAGATTGCAAAGCCAGTGCAACACGCTGGTATTTTCAGTACGGACAACAACAGAATAGCAATTTTTCACGGGTGGAGAGGAGTAAAAGAGTATTATTTAGAACTCCTTGAGCCCCAGAATTCGGATAGTTCATTTAGTAGTTTTTAAAGCTCTGTTAAAATTTTTCTTTGTGTTGGTCAAAGGACAAGACTTGTTCTTGCCTATTGTACAGACCTATAGCTTGCCTTTGGCAAGTCCACTTCAGCAGGATACACCTCAGTTTCCAAACTATACTATGAGAACGAAGCGAGGTATCTATCTTGTTACACACTTGGGGCTAAATGCTTTTTGGCTGTAACAGACTCGAGCTACTATTAGAAAACCACCTTACAGACAATGTCTACAAACACTTGAGAAGACAGGCTCAAAAGCAGCATTTCAGGGAACAGAAGCTAAACACAAAGGAAGAGAAACTGAATTCCTTGAAAGATCTATAAGAAAAAAATACAACAGACACATTAATTATTTAGCAAAACTCAGATGTCCATTAATGGCTACTTAGACAGCATTTTGGCAGGATATCCTATCTACTGTATCACTGTTGTATCCCTGTAACTGCACATTTTGCTTTGGTATGTTTGTGAGCCATTTCTCTTGCTCCTGGCAGCGAGGGTGAGGCTCTGCGGTTCACCAGCTCATTACTAGTGGTCTCTGTTACCGTACCTGCTCCTAAAGCCAGCACCCAAAAACCTTTCCATGGACCACTGAACAGCAAAACGAAGTCATCAACCCTAGGGAGAAAGAAGCTGTGGCAGATTTTTTTTTTTTTTCTTCTCTTCAGCTCTAAATCAGTGAAGCCTCATTTTACCAAAACATGGAGTCAGGTCCTCATCTCCATCAGCCAGCAAAGCTTTGTCCCATGACTGGGATCAGAATCTGGCCAATGAAGATAGAAAACCTGGAGAAGTCGTATTCAGTGCTCTTGGGTGCCGCCTGCAGGTTTTGAAACTGCATTTTGCTAATAACTATTCCAAAACAACACTGAACGTAGTCATTTGTGGAATAAAAAGGGGACTTATTACACTAAAATTCCTAGAGAAACCAAGGAGTGAAAATATGAGCTTTTTTTTCATTCAGTTTTGAGTAAACAGAAGCTGAGATGTGCATTTTTTTCTCACAATGAGTTTTCGTCATGATTTAAATCCAAAAGGTAAAATTTAATAAACAAGCCAGAGGGTCATAAACTCAACGCAGATCAACCTGGGAGGAAACACACACAGAAATTTTCCCAGATGTTGCTCTCTCTAACACAACATTGTGCTTTGACGAGGCCTCGCAGACTTTTAGCCACATAAATGCCTTTGAGGATCCTCATTCCAGCCCCAAAAGGTAGACCACATATGGAGATGTATAAAGCTGCTGCTATTTTCAAGCTCTTTTTTTCACTCATTTTTGTAACGCTTCGTGTTTCTGGACTGTGGAAGTCCAGAGGCTCTGGCCTCGGTGTCCACAACCTCATCGAAGGTGTGATAACCCAGCAAGACAGCAACGTGGCATCTGGAAGCGCGGGCAGACCCCTGCTGGAGCTACCTGCCCGTGGCGAACAGCTCTCCTGGAGGTCTGACATTATTTGCGCCTTCCTTAACCTCTTTTTTTCCTCTCGCTTTTTCATGAGGCCTCGGAACGGTTTCCCAAAAGGCCCTGCATTTGTTCTGGCAGCCGTCCATATTTTGCTTCCTTGCAGTCCTCTGGGTCTGAGGCTGCCACTGTCTCCCCTTCTGCTCCTGGTCCCACCACTTCCTCCCCACGTCCCGTGCCTGAAGTACAACTCAACTCATAATGACCCAGTTAAAAAAACACAGGTTATTTGTTTACGGAGCACATTACGCACTCGAAGACACAGTCAAAAACAGCTTCCAGGGGATGTGGGGGCCTCCTAGGTTAAGTAAAAGTCATTTGTGATCTGCAGCTCGCTCGGGCAGCCCGAGCCTGGCTGCGGGCGCGGGACGTGCCCCGTGTCCGTGTGCGCCCCGGGCGGGAGGGGACGGCGACTGGGGACACAGGAGGGCGATGGGGATGGCAACCAAGCCCTTTGCAACAGCGTATGGTCCGTTTTCAGTGCTGGAGAAGGTGGTAAGTGGAAGGTAAAATAGAAGGGGGAAGGAGGTAAAACAATTCCAACAACGGAAAAATTGACTCACCTTTTCTGATGCTCTCAGACCCGGTGGTTGGAGCCTGGCTGTATTGACCTGTGACACCGGTGGCCAGTAAAACTCAGCTTTCAAAATCCTATTTTCTTCATAGAAAGAGAAAGAAGAAGATTGCTCCACTCCCACTCCCTAGGAAAGACATACTCATTTCTATAAAGAATAGAAGAATTTTTTCATAGCATTTCCAAAATGTTTTTCGTGTTTTTGTCAACTTGATTCAAACTGAAAACACTGATTTGGTTTTAAAACTAATAGAATCATAATACAGTCTAAAAGTTACAGGTTTCCTGGGTTTTTAAAACTTATGTATTTCTTGTATAAATATCAAAAAAAAAGGCAAAGAAGAAAAGGAGGGAACGAGAGGGAAAATGAACTGGAAGTACAGACCTGATAAGTCTGTAAAAAGACTATTCATTTTCGATCTTTTTTTCCCCAAAAAAAGTGAAGCCTTTTACCACTCTAAGAATTTTTCATGGAAATTGCTGTATTGTCCACACGACTATATTCAATTTAAAAAACCCCAGTATTTCAAGAATACACTTTAACCATCTCTCATAAAATATAGTCTTTTCTCCTTTTCAGTGCTTTCTCTCATACGTCAAGTCTCTACCAGAAGTTCAAGGCCCTTCTCATTGAAAAAGAGAGGGGAATGAGGGAGAAGAGAGAGCGAGCGCTGGAGGGGGGATACAAAAAGAAGGAGATGGGAACAGCCCTGACACAGCAGAATTGAGAACAGTTCAGTGTCCTGTTGAAAATCTCCAGTGGGAGCCACAGAAATCCATCAGTGTCTGGAATGACTGGTCACTTGAGGTTTATACAGCACCACACGAAACATCAATTAGAAAAGGAGCCAGCTGGCAGGACAGCGAAGAGTGCAGAGCTGCAGAGCCCAGCACCGCAGACGTGCATGAAGCAAACCCAGCACCACGCGCTTCACGTGTCCAGGGCTTGCAAGGGGACACTGCATATATGGATTGCCATAGGGAGGAGGAGGGAGAAGGGGTGAGAGATGTCCGTCTGGCTGTTGTCAATTAGCTTTTAAATTTTAATAGAGGCCTGAGTGATATTTAGTTTCTCATTTAGACCTCAGCCCCTCTCTCTCTGAGGCTGGCTGCTTCTTCCCCTAGAAAGCAAAACACCAGCCAAACCTTTCTAAAATATTACCTCTCTTTTTATTAAGAGATTTTTCTTCTGAAGGAGGAAGAACTAGATATAAACGGGTTGTAGGGAAAGCATTGTGATTGCTCTTTTCCTCTTATATATACCCTGAAACCTGAACGTTAACATAATTGTGAGACCGTGTGGGAGCAAAGAACAAGGATTAAAAGTCTATCTTTATGGAGTGATTTTTCATCCAGAAGATCCCAGTGTCCTCTACACTACCAGTAACACTAATTTCACTGGAGAGCCATGAACACATAGCAAGTAAAGGATAGGCAAGACACCAAGGAAACAAGGTCCAAGGGACCCAGTGATGTCAAGAACTCCACCAGTGAAGCCCACAAAAAAATATACACAAGAAATTAGGAAATGAAAACTCTCATGCTGCTGCTACCCTGAACAATGTAGCGATAGCCAACAGAAAATAAGAATAAGGCAATTAATAGACACGTCACCCACTTCTGAAATGCGGGTATTGATTGAGTGGTGCCCAGAAGGCAGTCGGATAGCATCGCTGTGTGACAGACCTCAGGAAACGAAGTGCCATATCTGTGTGAAACCAAAGGCGATGTTTTGAACAGGAAGCTGGCTAGAAATGGGAGCAGCAGAATAAATACAAGAGCAATGAGAAGAAAAACAAAAGCATAGTGTGCTTTTCAACTATCAAAAAACCTCCGGCATTTAGAGCAAAACTGGGAAGTACTGGCTTTCTGCTGTATATAGCTTATTTATGATTGTTTCCACATTATATACTTACATAGCTACAATAAAAGCCCAGCAAAGTGGAGTAAGCAGTCCAGCACAGGCTCATTGGAGCCATTCCCATGCTGCACTCAGAGCGTATCTCTGTGGGTAAGTGCAGACCATCTTGTGCTTGCTCTGCTTGCACTCCAACTAGTTTCAAGCCCAGGTTGCTGCATTACCGTGGCGCCTTCCCTGAGCTGTTTAGCTCAGATCCCCGCAGGCCCATGAGCAGAGGTGCAGTGCCATGGCACAGCCCAGACCATTGCTGGCCGGCGGCAAACCCAGCGCAGCCCGTCGGCGGGGCAGAGGCGGCTGCACCCACCAGCTGGCCGCACCTGTAGGTGCAAAGGTGGCATCTTCTCAGGCTGCCCATAGAGGACACGTTGCTTTGCCAAGTGGTTTCTGTCCACAGCTCTGACAGCATAGCGTATGGCCTGAGCCTCACAGGAGAGCAGCCCCCAACCCTCTGCAGACTCCAGCTATAGCCTCGCTGTGCCCAGGCACGTTCCTTTAATGTCAGTGGCAAATCTCCCTTTTGCCTCAGCTTGTTATGGATTTGGTCAAGCCTGGTCTTGTTTCTTTTGAAGTCAGCAGGAAAAATCTAGTGGGGGAGAGGATAAAAATCTATTTCCCAGTGTCTAGCTTCTTTTAAATGCCAGATTATCCTCATGCAATGCAACCTGAAGTCCTCCACTCTGACCGGTCCTATTCCTTCAGTCACCTGGTTTTATTCTCTGGAGTTTGTATCCTGGAGTCCCAGCAGCAGCAGCAAAAACCAGCTGCCAACATCCTGGGAATATCTGCCTTGGAATCTCAACTACTGTGTGAAGTTGCTGCTCTCCAGTTTGAGATTTGTGTTTGCAAAGGAAATCTGTCCAACAACAACACAGGGAGAGGGAAAAAAGGAGGAAAAAGGGCTTTATATAACAGAATTAACAGACCTGTTGCAATAGTAACATGAAGTTAACAGGCAACTTTTCCTCCTCCTCCTCTGCCCCCACCCCAACCTCCTCCTCTAACAGCACTTTCATTTGTTTTTGTTTCCAAGCTTCTTTTACCGGCCACTCACACAGCCCCGCTCCCTTTGTCTAATTTGGATCTCGAACTTCCATGCAACCGACTCTTTGCTGTAACTGTAAATCTTTTTATGGCCCTTCTGCCTCTGAACTGTAAAAGCAATGCCACTGTAAGCTGCCTAAATGGGTCATAAATCCACTTAGTGCACTGAATGAGGAAAAAAGTTTTTAAGGGAAAGAAGGAAAAAAAGGGCAAACTAAGGTGGCTGGAGGGACACAGGGGAAAAAAAAAAACCACCCAAGAATGTATTTGCTAAATGGAACCAAAATAACAGGAGTCAAAAGGAAAATATGAACGCTGACGGGGGATGGGGGGGTGAAATAATGCATCTTGGTGGTAAAAACAAACTGCTTCCGAAGGGCTGCTCAGGTTATTAACGCTCAGTGGTTTACAGGAGGATGTTGGTTGCCCTCCTCTCCTGTTGGCATCGGTAGGACCTGGTAGCACAGCTGAGCCTGCTAGCAGCTAACAAACACTCTTTTTCCGCTGGGTGGTCTGGGGACTGGTGTCTGGGTTGAATTCTAGCTCTTTTGCATTGCCTGACTAGCAGGTTTAATTGTGGTTCTGTGCCTCAGTTTATTAATCTGTAAACGGGAGATAAAGATATTCCCCTTATTTGTAAAATGTTTTGGAAATTGCTTAAATACTGCAAGGGAAGGGGCAGAACTGATTCCAGCGGCAGTCAATAGCAACAGTTTAATTTGTTTCTGTAGAAGTGGAGCTAGCCCAAAATGGGCAACTTTTGTCTATGTAATTTATTGCATTTATCACCATGGTATCTGAGCTCTAAGAGTATTATCCAAATTCCACTGAATTCACCGAGTGTCTTTCCACTGCTTTCAATAAGTTTTGGATTTGACCCCAAAGTCACAAAAAACCTGAGGAATATGTCAAAAGAATGTAAGTGGGTGTGAGTTGAAATTGAGGAGTTTGGAGACTGGAGTATGCAGAACAGTAGCTATTTAAAGACCGAGTTTGCTACCGAGTGTTCCCTTTTAATAGGGTTATATAAATACATTCCCATCTCAATATATGTGGAAAAACAGGCAATGAGGTGAGACTCTATTGCTTTATTTCTTATGGGAAATATTGTGCATAGCTAAACCACCTCTTCCCCTTTCCTCACCCACCACCCACAGCCCCTGGAAGCCTTCAGCAGCTGTGTACGGTGTGAAGAGGCACATCCGGGAGCGCGGCGCGAGTTGCAAAGTTCACAGCCCTGCTTTTATAATAAAGCCCCTGTTTTCACTGCGTTCTCACTATGCCTTAAAGACTTGATCTGAATTTTGGCACTCGGCATGTCAGAATGGGAGGGGAGACTGGTTATGCCTTTTTATTATTATTGTTATTGTTATTTTATTGCTCTGCTTCCTTGCAATGAAAA
>JAVJGI010000002.1:4480504-4570278 GCA_035590275.1 Ibycter americanus | reverse complement strand
CTGGCAACTCCATTACAATTCTCAGGACAAGCAGGCAGTGGCCAAAGAGGACCGGGAGCTGAGCCCCTCGCTTTTCGCACCGGTGCCAGATGTGCGGTGAACTGACCGATAGTTCAGGTCAGGAGATGCTGATGCTATAACTTAAAAGAATCCTATCAAAATGATGGAAACTTTTGACTATGAAAAGTGGGGTCTGCACCTGGGTAGCAATTACGTTTCAAAGGAAACCCATCTGGTATTTTATTGCTTATTTTCTCCATGCACAGTGTGTGTAACAATACAGGGGCTGGGATATTTCATACTGGGAGTCTTCCAAAAAGCTGTTTACACTCTGTCAGGTCAATAAGCTACACAGATTTCTGCAATATTATCTCAATTATGGTTAACAATTGGAATACACATTTTTTTAAAAACCTTCCTAAAAACACTGGCATGGATCCTCGGAGCAGGCAAACTCCCACAAACTACACCAAACTCCTTGAAGCTCTTATACCCAAAAAGCAGCTAAGTCTTTAATATCTGGAAAGTTTAAGAACTAGAGCTGAAGTGAAGCTTATTTTTGCCATCCACAGAGCTAGAGCAATCTGCCCGCACTGAGGACTGAACCCTGTCTGCATACACGTGCTGGAGAGTAGGACACAAACGTCACAGGCTGCAGGACAGTGCGGTTACGGGGGAATCCTCTGGCCAGGTGAGAACCAGCTCCAACATGAGGACTGTGTCCATGTATTAATAACGCCGGGCTTGAGCTGGATTGGGCCTGTCTGTGTGTGAACGGCCCTGCAAACACATTATAAAGAGCACATTTTAAAAGGAAAGCAATGTAAAGTCCACCAAATCGGGTACTAGTCTTTAAAGACCTTGGGAACCCAACAACAGTTTTACAGTAAAATCACATCCAGCCAGAGCGCCTTGATTACAAGGCAACCTCTCCTTTGTTGCCAATTCCAGCTATTTTATTAATTCTAGTGAATATATCACAGGTCTCAAGAAGACGAATGCTTTCATTACAGCCTTGGCCTCATCCATTAGGTGATTGTTATGGATCTCAACTTTCATTTTTTAAAGTTTTAACTGTCACCATTCAAAGAAATGGTATTAAAAATAAACTATGAAAATTTCAAAGTAAGAAAGAGGGGGAAATGGTAAACCCCATAAAAATGCAGAACACAAATTAAAAAAAGATTATTGTGGTAATAATTTCTTAACTCTTGAATTTTAAGTGATCATGTCTGATGGCTAGAGTAGACATTACTGGCTAGCTTACAGCAGCAAAGTTACTTTGAATGAAACCCATGTAACAGAATTTGGCTATAATCTACATTTGCTTTACATTCACGTAACCTCTAGTACAGAACTAGGAAACAGTTACAGATTTAATTTACTTTTCACTTCTGATGCTCCTTGCATATTGTGGGGGATATGAATTTGGCAAGGAGTTTGCATTTATTAGCACATATAAATTTACCAGAAATGTTTGGTCTTGCTGTTAAAGCCCAGATCTAGAACACTGGAATATGTCAGAAGCCGAGTGTCATTTTTAAAAGCAAGTTTAGAAACCATGTATTTCTGTTGAAATACTTTACAAGTAAACCAATCGCACCCAAAAAGTTGAGAAAGCAGAAACAAGTCATATCTTGAAATACACTTTTTAAAAACCTATTTCACTATTTCTAAGATTTGGAAAAGTTGATTCATGATTTCTAAATACTTGAAATTGGAAATGCTGCTGATAACTACTTATTATTTCATACAGCATCACCCAGATACAAGGAAAGATTTCTGTCTCCCTAACTAAATATAAGAGAGTAGACTTACTGAAGTAACTTCCAGAGCCATGCTTTAGCAGCTTAAATTCAACAGTAGATGTTGGCACTTGGTCTCCTATCCACTCCTTCTGGGTAAATACCACTGCAGGCACTGAGAGGCCAGGCACCCCAGGGTGCTGTGGTGTATTTTGGAAGACTCAGGTATGAGATTTTGCCGTGAACCATCCCGTATGACCTGGCCAAAGCCTCTTAGGAGAATGACATGCAGGGGATCTGGACCTTAACCTCTTCTGCTTGAATTCCCTGACTATGAAACGGAGGAAGAAGCGTTGCTAAGCCGCAAACCACTAACAAACGTGTAATTAATGCAATGGGGTCCAGAGCATCACAGCACCGCACTGGGGAGGCTGGGATGGACTCACCTTAGGACAGCTTGCGTGTATGAAGAGCAAAATGCGGTACAGAGATACTGGCTCAGGAACCTGGACGAAAATAGGGTGAAGCAGCACTATGTGGACTCTGACACGCATGAGCTGGCTCCGCTGCAGATCGGGCGGGGAAGTCACTGCTGTGCCTTGCAGCCCGGTGGGAGAACAGCACTGCGGTCACATCACACTGGAGAGAATGAAATTGCAAGACACACTGAAAATATTTCAATTTCTGAAGTTTTCAAAAAGGTATTCAGAAGCGTTACAGTTCAGAAAAGCCCCTTTTTCCTTCCCTTAAGCAGGTGCAGAAAACAAAAGAGTTGTGGATGGAAATTTATGCCTAGCTCTGAACTGCTTCTTTATTTCTGTTTGCTTTGCTCTATACCTCTTGCCAACGTTCTGGATGAGAACAACTTCTTTTGGGGGCAGCTTCCACTTTCTTGTTCATGCTGGTTTATTTTGGATCAGATTCCTAAATCACATACGCAAACTCCAACAACTATTTACATCCACGCATAACCTACCCACGCTATTAAAGAGAAAAAACCTCCTTTCAGCTTGAGGAGAACCTGCTGTCGACAAACTCCCTCTCCTCTGAACCATAACCTTTGACTCGTCCTGTGGGGGAGAAGGGAGAAATGCAATCAGGTGCAGAATGCCAATACGTCCCTCTGGGGTGACAGACATCCAATTTCCAAGCAACCATTAAAAGGTCCATATGGAATTTCATGTTTAATATGAAGCAGCAAGAAACAGGAAAACCCAATGGCGAACACATGCCGTGCATTACTTGTGCCTGCGAGCTTGGGCCAGTGTCTGAGGCTTTCCAGGTGCTCTCTTCTGCACTGAGAGCGAGCTGTGGGGATGTTCAGCATGCTCAGGGTGCTCTTACACTTTATTATTATTATTTTAACTAAGAAACTAGCTGCTTGGTCCATTTGAGAAGGGTTCAGCTTTGAGACAGATGTGGAAATAATCCAAAAACACGAGGGTCAAGCAGTGGAACGTTTCCAAGAGTGCATAAAACATTAAGCAAGTGAACAGAAAACATTTATTTTTCCATCTCGTATTTCACAGTAAACTTGGATTTCTCAAGCTTATCTTCATATCTGCATTCTAACTGAAGACTAATTGTGTTTTCCTCCGTACTTTTCTGCAGATCAAAAAAGTTCAAAGCTAGGGTCTCCCCGTTCACACCAAAAAGTTGGTTTCCCCACCGCCGGCATCGGCGCAGCAGCCAGGAAGCCAACGTGCGATGCCACGGACACTGCTGGGCTATGGGGTACCGCTGCAGCCCGTGGGCCTCTGGAAATGAAGATGAAATGAGGTTCAGTTGTGTGCAGCACATTGATAAGATTTTGGCCCTCGTTTCAGCATGACCCAATAGGTTTAAATTGCTTCATTTCTCAGCCAGCCGAGAGCAAATGGGTGGTAGATGTGATATGGCTGTTCACTGGAAATCACTCTTGATTGATTTAGCTTCTCCTCCTCGGTAGTATATGGGCTCAGTATATGGCTCGGGCACATAAATTACATGGAAAAAACCTTTTGCTTTTGTGTATAGTGTGTATATACGTTGTCACCCCATCACAGGAGAAGCTTTTATGAAGTATTAGCTGTAAGTGTATACAGAATAGAAATGATCATTTTTAGCTGCTTGACAAAAATAAACTCACATTTCAAAATAATTTTGAGGTAGAACAAAGTAGAACCAAGTAACTTAGCTAATTTTTTTTAGTTAAACAAAGAAACAAACAGAAAATGCTGCTGTTGGCTATAAAAATGAGAACTGAATTTTTAGGACTCTTTTGTTTGTTTTTTCAAAACTAGTAAGAGCTGTGAAATTCAAAAATCTTTTCAGTTCTCATTAACAAGATTTCAGCAGTTTGGGTGTTGCTTTTGCCTTTTTGAAAGAAGATACAAAGCTGTTTCATGTTCATTTTAACATGTTTACCCCCAAAAAAATTTATACTAGCATTGCTACATTGTTATTTCTGGGGGATGAGTAAAAAGATATTGGAGAATTATTCATCAGAATCATTTGGGTGATTTATATACTTTCTCGTGATTAGAACAAGGACCTCATTTGAGGCTGTAACACTCTTTCTACCCACAGGCAGATGCAGTATTGAGAACAGTCACTTGAACCTAGACTAAAGACAACAGAGGTTAAAATCAGGGAATAAAGCTTCAAGACAAGGGGTGTTTTTGTCATGCAGCACATGACAGCAGGGTGCTGACTCCAGACTGCATTTCCCAGGGGATACAGCACTGACAATCGTGCAGATACACCATGGCAGAAACTGGTCAAGGACCAGCATCTCTTCTCCTGGCTGGCTGGAACGCACGGGAGAGCCAGGATTTTGTTGGAAGGGGAAGGATGCGAGAAGAAAAGGGGGGGAAGGAATCCTGCAGGCCTATGCTTAATATTCATTAAGATTAGGTTTTAGATCAGGTAAATTTGGACAAACATGTGAGGTGAGATTTTTAGATTCATTATCTGAATATCCCGGTTTTTAAGACCCATAGCCCACCTCACTTTAAGTTATGTCCCAAAGCTATTTTCCATCCTTGAGCTCAAAACTTCAAAACTCACCCACGTGGGAAGACTTCTTTTTCTCCTTATCCAAGCCAGCTCCCACTGAAGGCAATGGAGATTCCCCCGCAACCAAGGGCAGGATAGGTTTAGAAGGTTCAGATCTATGTTAATATTTTAATCTTCCTTCAGTTTTGAAATCTTCTGTGCTTGTCTGGTTAATGTAAAGTAAATAGTGCGTAACTGCCGACAGCAGAAACCCTGCAGACAGTTACCATTGCAATAAACATCTGATAATTAATAATTACTAGCAAAATGTTATTGTTCTTATCAGTTTGGTGAAAGAAGAACAGAAATTTATTTATATATGTATATAAAAATATAATAGATATAAAATATAAATTTTAACCATACTATATTATTTGTCCAATGCAATGTGAACTCCTGCAGCATAATGACCATCCCTGTAAACCACTGCCAGAAATCCTTACCAGTCTTGCAGGATCCCAGTCAATGCCTCCCCAGTTTTCCCAACCAAAGCTATGCACTCAGCAAAGCACACCTGCCATAAATCTCGAAGCATTACCAGCTTTCAGTGAAAACTGGTAACATTACAGCTGGGCGATGATGTATGGGGATGTCACCAACTCCCTCTTCTCATGCACATACCCCTTTCCCCTGTTTCAGGCATTTTTTATTGGCTTCAGTGACTCAGCCGTTAAACATCTCTCAGCCATCAAGCTGAACGACAGCCGGCCAGCCGTGGCTTTCTCCCTGGGCTGGCCGAGAGCGGTCAGCGGCCAATGTTTATGGGAGGGTGGAGGAGGGAGCTGGGCGTAATTAACGGGACAATTGAATGGGATACACCTCTCTGATTTCAATTAACCTCTGAACTTTGCAGTGACAAGATCTCATGGTTACCAACTAACTTCAGAAAACCCCCAGATGTTATAACTGGTTAATCCGAAATCTCAAATAGCATATAGTTGGGATTTGTTGACAGTCTTTTTTCAGATCACTTCATTCTCAACAAAAAAAGGAATAACATTTCAGACTTCTTTAATACTGTTATTGCGTTGGAATTGGGGTCTGATTGTTGTATCAGAGCTGGGATGTGATTCTGTTCCCATTTCAAATCAACAGCAGAATTCATTAAGGGGAGGGAAAAGAAGGCAAAAGACCCAGAGAAATATATTAATGACATTAAAGACACAGGCTTTTAAAGCTTGCAGAACAGATTAGTGTGTACAGGCAGATAAATAAAAAAAAAATATCTTTGTTCAAAAAAGACTGAGATAAGCACAGAGCTCACATCAGAGAATAAACCAACCTAGCTATGTCCAGAATAGTTTTCCATGATTTACTAATGTATTTTAAAGAGGGAACTTTTTCTTTTTAAGAACATCACAAGAGTTTTAGAGATTCCACACAAGAGGTTCTTTTAAAACCCTATATGAACTACAAAGTTTTCTAGCTTGTAATAAAACTACAACTGAAAATTAAAATTGATCAAAAGAATGCAAATTTTTAAAATGAAAACATCTTTTGAATGCTCCTACTTTTTTCATCAGAAACTAGAGAGAGAAATTCTGGTTTTGTTCTCCTTTGTTTTCAATACAATTCTGTCACTTAAAATGTTGACCATCTCTGTGTAGAGAAAATAGATTTAGTTCTGCTATCTTTTATAGGACCGCAACGGCTAGAGGATAAACTGTTACCACTTTGCGTATTGGCTTAAATTAATTTGTTCTTAATCTTTAAGCAGCTATAAATGAGAGCCAAATCTGAATTTATGATAGCAGACTGTGCCTTTTCATGTAGCTGCAGTTACAGCACCAGATATGTGAGATGCTGAAGGGTAATGAAGCAAAACCAAAGGCTATGGTGCAAAAAAGATTATAAATATCAGAAAATGTGACCAGCCTCATAACATTTTAAACAGATGCACTATCCTATAAGCAATTTCAAGACAATTTGAAGACAAAATCAGTGTTGATGGTATGGATAATAAACCACTCTTAACAAGTGCATTAATAAAAATATCAATTTAAAAAGACAAAAAAAATGAAGAAAGATTATAAATTAATTAACCAAAATCCACAGACTGAAAAGCGTAGACCATTGTCAACCACTTCTAGGACTTTGTTATGCAATTCTTAATAGTACAATTAGTCAAATTAATCGCAAGCCTGTAAATTCTTTATTTATAGTAGTAAATAATTTTATCTAAGTAATCTCTTGTACTGTAAATCTCACAATCTAGGCTGATATTATCAAGCATTTTTCTCATAACGGATATTTAAAGCATCTGAGTAAATAAGAGCCAAAAGTCAAAGCTTCTTTAAAGCAGGATATCCCACTTTTCAATATTTAAGAAATTTCAGTGGATGCATGTAAGAAATTCCTTCTAGACACTTGAAGATGCCCACGTTACAGCAGTCTGCAGGAATGCCCTTCAATTTCTTACACATTACTAGCCCTATCTAATAAAGCGTAATATCCCAATGATAGAAGCATCTGGCTCTTCTCCCCTAATCAATAATATTCAGCAAAAGTCCCCTCTTCCAGCAGCAGCATAAATTATCAGATATATGCAAATAGACTTGCTAATGTTAATTGCCAGGGCTGATTGGTGATTAATTTTTTGATTATGATCAATCATTCCACAGGAATCTTAATAAGACATTCAAGGCAATCTACAAATTGATAATAATTAGGATCCCCAACCGGTAACACATCCACAGCCAACTATAAAACATCCCCGTGACTGAGCGTGTTCCTGGGAACAAAGTTCCCCCTTTTGAGAAAGAGAAAAGAGAACGGTCAAAGCCTCCAAAGCCTGGTGGGACAATGCTATACATCTGGCAGGAGTATCTTTTTTATCATTTTTATGATAAGATGGGTTATGGCACCCCTAATGCAACTGGCCACCTTCTGTGTGTTCCTCAATGGGATTTTCAGTTACATGACAATGCTCTGGAAACGTTACCCCAACACGCAGCCTTCCAGGCTGGGAAAACAAGCGATGCACAGGATCCCGAAGAACCCAGCCTCTGCCAAGCCAAGGAACATCTCTCAGAGTCCTGCCAGACCTGCAGGGAACACAGTCAGTGGGGTGACACAATCAGGATGTCAGGCCATAACAACCCAGAAAGGACCAGGCAGGAGGTTCGCACCGTGTCTGCTTTTCCAGTGGGGCTCAGGTCGGAGCACCCAGTGCCTGGCGATGCCAGCCATGCTTTCCCTGCCTGCCACTTGTTTGTGTACTTTAAGGTGAAAGTTGAAACATTGTTGCAAATAGAACAGCTCCAATTGTCACATTATTTATTTTTTTTAGCTGATTCCTCTGGCAAACATCAATATCATTATGGAACATTTTAAACCCAAACAATAAATATTGCTGTCTACAAACCAGAAGGTGCAAGTGGCTGGAAGAGGAGGTGAAGCTCAACCGAACCAGCCCTACAGGCAGCACAGGGCTCCTGCCGCCCACCTGGGCTTCAGGGGAGTTTGGGGCACCCCTCGCCTGCACAGCCCACCCTGGCATCTCGGGCACACGCTCCAGCATCGGCCCTGGCAGAGCAAACGTTCTGCTTCGCCTTCAAAACAGACGGACAAATCTTGGCGCCTGCTGGGAAGAGCTAAACAGCCATCGCCTGCCGTCAAGCGTGGGTGACGTGCGGGAAACGAGGAATACAGGGAAAGCGAAACTACGAGCACGTGGTATCTCCGTACTGGCCTGTCATGTTCGACTAATATCCAAGCGTTTGAAATTCCTGTCTTCGTGGCCTAATTCTGATTTGCAGAAAATATTCCTTTTTACGTGTCAAGAATGGCATAAAGGAGCTTGACCATAAATGAAAACAAATCCCTGAGGTCTACAGTTCTCTCAGTTCTTTCAGTGTTGCCAAATGTACCATTTTATGATGAGGTCCAAGGTATTTACTCTTTTATTTGAAGAGCTTGTAGTTAGTACAGTGTAAGTAGCTCAGCTTTTGTTTTCATTAAAAGGACAGAGTAGGATTAACCCCCGCTTTTATGTTACGTTTTCTGAAGAGAAGTTAGTTTTCAGTTGAATAGTTTTTTGGCATAGGAAGTATCTTCTTCCTGAATATGTCATCTTTTCAACAAGAAACTGAAACATGGCTTTTACAAAAAGTCCAGCTTTAAGTGGGAGCTTTTACACAAACAGGAAAATATTTTCTTTTGCTCCCAAAGATTTCAGTAAGAACAAAGAAAACCTTAAAGGAGTGCATGCTTGCTTGCTTCCCCATCGAGCAAACAAGAAATGCTTTAAAATGACACAAGTACACATGAGGGGTTTAACCACAAAATGGCTTTTCATTAGGCATTTTTAAAAGCCTGACTTCATTCTTCACTTAATCTCATTATTTCTCAGCCAGTTTCAAAAATTTTAAACACTTCTAGAGGGAACTTAGTGGCCACAGCAAGCACAGGGTGTCACAAGGAGCAAACATGAGCATGTACCAAACACGTTTACCTTAGACAAAACCAGCCCAATGCTTCTCTAGTTGTCCCAGATCAAGAGCAACTCCTCTATTGCCAGGGGAGAAATTCTATTGTTAAACTGGTGTCTTTGATAAACAAATTACGTCCATACTTTACAAGTTAACATTCCGTTATTTTTTTTTTTTTTAATTCTGCATACTTTTTTAAACCCAAGAAATTAACAAATGTTTAAGTTGTCTTTGCAGCTGAGATTCCTCACTGCTGCCTTTATAAATCTCACTCAGGAAAACTGAAGTGCTAACACGTTTCTTGGATTTGGTCTGTCATTCCTCTCTAGCTCCTCGCACTTTTACAATTCACAAGGTCATGAGTACAAAATGTGCTTGTTAACTTACACAAGAATAAAGCTGTCAGATGGGCTGAGGCCTCCCTGTGTACCAGTTTAGTGAAATATGATTATCCAAGCTGTAAAATGGATAAACCTATTAAATTAATAAATCTGCTGCCCTGTAGCCTACCACTGATGTCATTGCCTTACCTACAAGGCACCCCTTCTTAAATTAATACTTGATAAAGGAATAAATCTTTTAAAGACATACACTAAAGCTTTGCATTGAAGAGTTATCTTTTGCGTTAGAAACCGTAAGTATTTTTTACTGCAATGTATGTAAGTGAGAGAAGATGAATTCCAGGGGAAAAAAAAAAGAAATCTTAGAAAAATGTTATTACCCAGCTAACACTGTGGGCTGCTTCTTATCTGTATACAACTAATCACTTCCCTGTTTCTTTTTTTATTCTAATGTGTGAGTGGATTTTAGTGCTCATGAAAGTGAAGAATAATTAGTAGGGTAGTGGATAAAGTGGAAGGGCACTGCCTTATCAAAGACAGATTGGGTCAGCTGCACATGGGCAAAAGAAATCATGATTCACTTTTTTCAGCCACTTTGATTTATTACTCTAAAGGTCCAACAATGAAGTTTCACATCAAGGGAGAGAGAAGGAAAAAGAGTTTCAAAGGGTTCGCCGTCCTTGACTTCTTAGAAAGCCTTTAGCATATTGTGCTTGCTAAAGTACAATATCACTGTTCCTTATTAATAATCTATTACACAGACACCCTCACAGAAACAAAAATGCACTCTGCAAGGCACTGACCAAATATATGGCAAGACAAAATCTCTGGCCCCAAGATCTTACAGTCTAAAATACAAAAATCAAAAAATGGAAGGGAAACGAGCACAGCCATAAGAAAGGAGTTGCTTTAAGATCACATGGCAAACAACCAGCAAAAATATTAAACAGAAACCAGATTCCCTAGATCTGCAGCAGTACCCACAGACAAACTTATACTTCAATAATGTTAAAAATGAGACAAAAATAAAATCCCAGCTCATCCAAAGGCGTCCAGCAACGTGCTCAAAACTCAAAAGTGAATTTGTAAAAGGAAACAGGAAATGAAAACTAAAGAGGGTTGACATGATTACGGGGTGTTAATAAGAAAAGACATAAGCCAGGGGCCTTGATGTACAACTGGACAACAAGAGGTTACGTTTGGAGTCAGGGCTATGCTAATTTGCAAACTTGGGTCCATTTCATTAAGTGAGCTGAGAGACAGGCTGTCTCAGTCCAGCAGAGAGGGATCTCATTATCCATGTAGGGAGCAAGAGATAAGAATCTTTTAATAATTGCTGGGAATTTTTTTTATGATGATATGGAATGCCAATTTATGCCTCTCCACTCAATGTGGATAAAAACCAGCCTCCTTCACAGTTCAAACCGGCCCCCCTCCTGGCTGTGGCCATTAGGACAAGGAGGGAAAACAGAGACTAATATGCTTGCCCAGGAGACCAATGCTGCAAAACTCCATTAAATGCACTTCATAGTGGAAACAAGTTTGTTTACAGTGGATGAAAAAGTTTGCCAGCCCTTTTTACTTAATTATTAATATGCACAGCTGTAGGATTTAGGGCCCAATCCAAACCCCAGCGCAGTCAATAGGCAAGACTCCTACTGACAAGTAGCCTTTGGATCAAATCCTTTACTGATTTCTTGTTAAGGAATGGTTCTGAACTGACATTTTTGAAAAAAGCTAGAAAACCTATATTACTTTGGCAAAAGCATTGTTCACGCTCCCTTCCCCTTGTCCCTCTCATGACAACACATCCACTGCATCCATGAGAAACGAGCTTTCCAGGAGCCAGAGATTTGTGCAGTTGTTCCCTTCCCGGCAATAGCTTCCCACCTACATCAGGCTAAGCACATCACAGATTTTGTGACAGGGACAAGTTTAGTCTATAAGGGACTAATTTTGAGAGACTTGTATCTTTCACATGATCATACCAAACACAATTCTGGCTTCCTCTGAAAGCGCTGGCGTAAAAAAGCAGGGATAAAGTTAGACAAGGTCTCATGCTCATGTTTTACTGCATAATATTTGCTGAAGGCTGAGATACAGACACAATAACTTACCAAAATCACCCTAATAGCATTAAACTTTCAAAAGTAAAGTTTTCCCCCTGCTCAAACTTATGCTGCAAGGAAAAGAGGAAGAAAAACTGTTTCCACAGCCAAATCTGCTCATTTGCTTGAAGTCGCTGGGCTGGACTGTACATTAGTGTTGGAAAACACTGTCCAGGGAACTCCAAAGCTGTGCTTATCTCTAAAGCTGGCTTCAGGATTTGTTTTTATGCATCGAGTCAACCTAAGGGCTATGCACAATTTATCTGTCTCCTAAGGAGGGACAAAATTATACGTCTCTCTTCAGCTGACCTTGCTTCTTTTCCCAGTTTCTAGTAGTTCATGAATGATCTTTAATTTTCCATATTCCCATTTACTATATGAAATTATTTGGCCAGTATCTTTTGCGAAAGGCGCTCCCAGCCTTCACTTTGCAGGCAATATAGGAGAAAGGACTGGCAAAATGGAAGCCGTCTTCTCCAGATAAAAAGCTCATGTCTGGCTCCTTAATTAGATGGGAACAATTTAAGAATCGGCTATATGGGCACAGATGCTCGCCCAGGATTACAAAAGTGCCTTCTGGGAGCATGTTCTGGTATTTACGTTTATGGAAAAAACTCTGTCTCCACAGACATTCCTGCCTGTAAACCCATTCCTTGGAAGCAAAGCCCGTGTGCCCCTTGGCAGCAGAGCCACGAGCGGTGCAGTGACGTTTGCCACGGTGCAGACACAGCCCAAAACTGTCACTACAGGTCCAGCCCACTGGATCAGGAACAGGAATGACTGGAGGGAAAGAAGCACAGAGTATGTACGCTCACAAAGGACAAGGCTGGTGGAAGGAAACCCAAAAGACTGGAAAGGAAGAGGAGCAGAGGGCAGAAGCGGCTTTGAAAGGGCTCACATTTCCCCCAGGAGCCTGCGACTGCACTGCTACAGCTCTTAACAAACGCTGAGCGAACAGAAGGTCCCCCAGCCCTGACCTGAGATCAGTGCTGCTGGGGTACAGCCCCTCCTCTTCCTCACAGCTGGAAGAAGAGAGCAAGAGGTTTACACCTAACACCTCCTCACACCCGCGCTGAAGCAGGGGCCAGGCACACGCTGCCTGTAAGCAGCTGCTGCTCAGTCCCCCGCTAAATTAACAGTGCCTGCATCAAGGGGTGAGAGAGACTCGTATTGATCAAGGTCACTTCTTGGGCTGCTGCAGAACAGGTTTCTTTTCAGAAGCAGTTGGTTCTATGAAAAGGAGAGAGACGGAATGAAGTGGATGGCAGAAGGAAGGCTCAGCTGAGCCAGGTCCCAGGAGGAACCCGGAGAGGCGCCGCGCTGGGGAGTGTACAGGGATTAGCCACGTGCTTGTTCTTAACCTTGCAAGGACAGTGCTTCAAACCATCCTCATAAAGCTCTGATCAAAGTTACAGTCTCAACTCTCTACTCTTCCCACCCCCTTCACCACCACCACTATCCCACCCCTCAGAGATATGAAGAAATACGAACAAAGGCTGCAGTAGATCATGTCAAGCCAATATTAAATGCCTCTAATGGAGCCTAAATTAGACTGGTCTTCTTAAATGTCTGTACGTTGCCTGTAAACACCCAGGGACTCTGCAAGTGCAAGTCCTGATTGCCAGGGAGGGAAGGGTCAAACACCAGCCTTGTACTTACAAAGTGTCTTGAGTTCTTGATGTCTTAAGACTTACTCCAGAAAGTGATGTTTGCAGTCCTCTCTTGTTGATGTTTTTTAACTAAATGGAAAAGTGTCTGTATTAACAATGTCACGTGAGTTTTCCTTACTGTACACTTCAAACCAGAGCTGAAGTATCCAAATAACACAGTTTCAGGCTTTGAGTGCATTTCAGTCAACACTCATCAAGTCAATAGGCAAATTCTATCATTGTTGTAGCTTTGGGCTCCCCACATCTGTGCAGCTGCTGGTATTACCTCACATTTCATCCCAGACAGCTGTGGGACTATGTACATCACCCTTCACTTTTAAAAGTTTCCCTGTCTCCCAGTCCTCCTAACTAAGGATATTGCAAGCTTTACTTTCTAATCAAAGACCTCATCATATTAAAATACATGGTAATCTTGTCAACCGGATAAATGATGTCCACTAGGGGCTTGTATGAGACCACTAAATTTAGTTTTGCTTTTGAATTAAGTCACCAAATTTCCACCTAGATATTTACAGACGAAAAACTAAAATTCAAAATCTGACATTCTCACAGCTTCATACTGTTTGCTCTGCTCTGCTCTCTTCTCTCTCCCGGCCATAGCTTCCTGTTGTCAAGTTGGGAAACATCTATCCAAGCCACCTTGGTCTGAATTTATTTGCAGTGTACTGAGATAAAAGTCCAGCCGTAACGTAATTAGAATTTAGGGGGGTAATAAGCTCCAGGTTTTTTAAAACCCATTTTCTGTTGAAAGGAGATATCCCTCTCTCTGCTTATTTCTCATAATTACAATATGAATTTAAGGTGCTGTAAAATTAATAGAACACTGACTCTAGAGACTGAAGTCTCCTACGCAGGCAGACAGACAGCCTGTCCCTGCCGGTGCCCTCCAGCTGTGACCATAACCCTACACATGATAACAACTAGTTTACCTCTAGGCAAACTCATTTATTGACCATTTAAGATGGATGTTAAAAGACCAATTGAAGCTAATAATATGTAATGCTTTTTGAGAGCTGGATCCTTGACTGTACTGACCAGATTTTTAAATTGCCCACCTCATTACGTGCCACAGAAAAGCTGTGGAAAAATCACCCTCCACTACTGATTTATTTACACACACACACACACACACACACACACACACGCAAGCTAGAAAGCACAGATACAGTAAAGTCACCTTTAGCCTGCGATGGGTATGCTTTGACCTCATGTTTCAGGAGCTTTTGGTAAACATGAGTAGCAAACTCAGTCTTCATCATCCCCTTTTCTTGCAAGGTACCAAGAGCCAAGGCGCTTCAGGATGGGTCTTTTGGCCTGATGCTGGTGTCCAAGCAGGGCAGGGCAGATGGGACCATGGTCTGGAGATGTCGCAGCCCACTGCCCCATGGTCTTGAGGTTCTGCAAAGGATTTTGGAGCTGTTCCATCCACAAGTTCTCACTCCAGCCATTAATTTGATGACGGTGCCAGGAGGCCCGGCCAGGAGAGCTGCAGCCATGGCTCCATGTCTATCAGGGAGGATTTCTGCCCTCTGGCTCGCCTGTACTGTGCATCCAGATCCACTTTGGAAACAATCTTCTGTGTTCTCTGCTTTCATTTCACAAATAGGTGTGGTCATAGCTGGAAGGCAGTGGCTCTGTGTTATGAATACAAGAAAGAGGAGATGGCAAAGGAGGCTCTTGTTAGTAGCTTCTGAAGACTGAGACATTATGTCCAGCTACATACCCGTGATAAGTACTAGAAAAACAGGTTTATGTACACAAGCATATTTGCTCAAGTGTAGGATATGATATAATTAAGCCAATTAAATAATTTTTCCTAAGATGCATTTTAGAAATCAAGCTGTTATCTATTCATCAGGCTGTCAGTAAACACTCTTTTTCACATGCAATGCGTTCAACTTCTGCTCAGGTTACGTTACTCATATGCAATCTTTTCGGTAATTAATAACACCTCTATCAGTTCCTAGCTTTTCAACCTCCCTGCAAACAACCAAAATATTAATAATTGAGGGAATTATCCTTTACTCATTTGAGTCCAAGTTACGAGGGTTTGTTGGCTGGTTGGTTTTTCACTTAGTACTTCTAAGTTCCTGTATGTCTTCTAGAGCTGGGTATGGAGTCACTATGACCCCAGTCCTGGTAACGTTCATTCATGCCAGCACCTTCAGGCAAGGGGATAGATCATATCCAAGAACTGAGAAGCTCAACTTTACAAAGTGCAAGGTTTGCTTTGCTAGGTGTCCGTTCAAAATTGATTACTGTTCTTACACTTCACAGACGCAGATATATACACATGCTCATTTTGGTTCGTAAACACACTTATTTTTGCTGATATATACATGCTCACCTGTCCTGTAAGTGCATATAAGCAAGCCCTGGACCTGTGGTCCAGCTGATTACAGTTCCATGGGTTATGTTAGTTCTGGCTCAGTTTTCAGAAGTTATGTCTATTTTTTTTTTCTTGCATCGGGCAGTTCTTTCAGAAGCAGCTAGTGTTGCAGCCATAGATGAGTAACAACGCATTGCCTGGGTCCAGAAATGTCAAGCGGACTAGTGGTAAGTGCATTTTGCAATGTTCGTGGCAATGGCATCACTAAAATCCAGCATGCAAAGCTGAAAGGCTGCCTTAGCCCCTCGACAACCTGCGTTTTTCCTCAACATCTACCAGCAAGACCATTTTAATCCTTCACAAACAGCTTCTGTCTTTATCCTAAACAAGTCATGGAGCTTAAACAATGTTATTTAACCTCCCGTGCCCTCTCTCCATATTTCTACCAGTGTCAAACACCCGTAAACTCATTCCAAAAAGCCACGCATTACCCAACCAATGCTGCCTAAGGAAAGCATTCAGGAGTGTTTATGGGGCAGCTGAAGTGTAATGATTTAGTAGATGTTTATAAATGTTTATACTGTACAGATTAACATTCCCCGGGGGGCCTGTAATGAAGAGAGTGCTCCAACTGGAATCAAACCAGCCAGCCTAGGCTGAATGAACATGAATGAATCCTGCTGGCCTACCCCCATGAGCTGTTTACTCAGTTTGAAGGGATTTCCTCTACCCATGCTCCCTTGGCATTTTGTTTTGGGAAAGGCAGAAGAGGAGTCTGGTCTCAGAAGGAGCACAGTTTGGAAACAAGGTAGAAAATCCAGCCTGTCACTTGGATCATAGCAATTATTCACAAATTGCACTAGACAAAAGAGCAAAGAGCCCAACCCTTCTGCTGTGGAAGGTGAGGCTGAAACTCCCATTGGCTTCAAAGGCAGCTGGGTCTCCGTCTTAGAACATGGTTTTCAAACATCACACCCAAGTGTAAACTCTGAAAATCATGTTGAAGCAACTAAGTCCTGCTATTAAGACTAGGATTGGGGTCTCTGTACATACAGCTTATAAGTTTCATGTTAGGCCATTACAGTTGAAAAACACGACTTCAGATACTGTGACGCTGTGCTGGGGGTTCGCAGCAATGCCTGGTGAGCTTCTTTGTCTAGAAGAAACGCTGAACCGTAGCGGTGCACAGCTTCAGTGAACATCTAGCTGAAAGGGATGGGCATCTTTCATCCAGAGTAAATGAGGGAACAAGTTCAATTTGTTCAGTGATGGCTCAAAGAGTAAAATATATTTGCTGCTGGTACCGGCGTGCATGTAATGGGTGTCAAATTGCCATGGGTTTAACACACGAACACCAAATCCAGTAAAGTAAGGCTGGGATCTGGTGGATGAAATCTGTGCCTGCCTTCGTGCCTTGGAAGCAATGAGCAAGCAGGTTTTAAAAGATGCTAACAGCAGAGATGACCCTGGGAAGTATGAGAGAAAGATCATTCCTTTTGGGCATGGTGCCAGGTGAAAAAATACCCCAAGCCTGTGAAATCACAAGTAAGGAAACAAACTCCTCTGGATTTCTGCTGTGGTCAGGAGAGTAAGACTTTTATAAATGACACATGTATATATTCAGAAAGTGAATCATCTCAAAGGGGCCAGGAAAGGGTGGGAAGAAAACAGAAAGGATCGTGGCATGGCCATAGCCAGCACAGGCCAATAAAGGCAGCCCAAGACACCAAGCAGTGAACTGATTCTTCAAGTGGGAGATACCACTGCCAGTGGATTTCTGCAGACGGAGCACTCACAAGCCCTTCTTTTTTCTTCAAGCTGTGCTTTTTTGCTGATGTAGTAAGATTTCTCACTTCTCCAAAAATTACTCTACCTCTGGTTCTGATAGCTACAGGTCTGCCTAGGACAGACAGTAGCATCACGAACTACAGGTGTTCTCAAAATAAAGTACGAAATATTCCTTGCAAACTCTTAAACCACAGCACCGAAGGCAGTCCCATTGGAAGTGTCTGCTGTGATTCTGCAGCCTCTCTAATGGATCAGACAGATGTAAAGGGCTCAATACACACAAGCATTTCTTTCAATGGGTTTCTGAGATGTTTTTAAAGACTCAAAAATAAGTTCGCTTTAAATCTTGGACGGAGACACCGGACAACGGTAATTTTGTCTGCAGTAGTTTATTTGCCCATCTCACAAAGCTGTCTGAGCTAGTTACAGTGCTTGGCAAACACTCCTGGTACAAGTTCTGCTCTGTAACCCCACTTGGGTCTTTAGACCAGTGGAAAAGACAGATATTTGAAATCTTCTAGAGCACTGTAACCATCAGGTAATTAGCTGTAGCAGACTTACAAAGTAGGAAAGGCTCACGAGAGCTCTGAAATGAAAGCACAAAATACCTCCTGGAACTAATTTTAGAGTGGCTTGAAGTATTTAATCCTGCAAATTATTGCCAGTGAGGAAACATCAAGGTACTGCTGGATCTTAATAGTGGCAAACCAGCAGGAATGGTTCACCCTAAGCTGCCTCCTGCTGATGGCTAAGCAATCAGACACACTTTATACTGCTCACAAGGTGCAGGGGCAGCTATGTTTTGTTCCCGGTGACTTGCAAAGTGGCCTGGAATTGTTCCTCTCTTCTCTGTGTCTGCAAAGGGTGCTTTATCAGCAAAGCCAATGCAGCCTTACTTTGCAAACAGCAGAGAATAAAAAAGAGAATAAATACTGGGGGTACACACAGTGCCCCAGCTCTGCATCATGCCAGACCCCTGTTCCACAGATGCTCTGCATCCTTCAGAGGGCAGGGAAGGGTTTTTAGAGGAGCACAAGGAGGCAGAGTGCTTTACTCTTTCAGAACTAGGGTCTGTCTCATTTGGAAAGATGCCTTTCGGATTCCTTGCTCTGCTCATGAGTCCTCATTAATGAAGCTGAGGAGAATGGATTTATCCTTTCATCCCTCTAGGAGTCAGTTTCTCCAAGTGTGAAGCTGGGAAGGTAAATGTCAGCCTTGTGAGGGCTGGTTTTCGGAATAGGAAATGGCAGATATGGGACTAGAAACCAGCTTTCCTAGGTTCTTATGCTCAATTTGCTCTCACACAGATCTTCAGGTCTGCAACCCCCTTTATTTTCATCAGACACCATGTGAGGGAAACTAGGAAACTCCATGTTTCTTCTCACTGGGAAGCCACTCAAGAATCCTGTTGCTGTGGTGGCTAAAAAACTTCATTTATTCTCCAGACTGAATTTATTCATAGCCAATTAATACCCATTTGTTCTTGTGCCAAAATATTCTTTTATCTTTAATAAGTAGCCTGTCTAGCTCTGTGAAAGCTATATACTTGATTGCTACAGAACCTAGGAGTTTCGTCTTCCACAAGCCGCAGGAAGAAGTGTGGGTAACAGAACGTACTGTAATACCCCATGCAAATTTTGCAGGAGCCCATCCAGGTGTGTGCAAGAATCTATGTACTAATTTCAAAGCTATTTCTACTACCAGCTTTCCCAGCTGGAAAGCTTTTCTCATCTTTTAAAAACAAAGGAGAGGCAACAACCTACAGTTTAACATTTTCTTGAAAACTGTTTCCCAAATAGTATAAGCTGCAATGCTCCTTCCTCTCCAAAACCCACCAGGCACCGAGGACCATCTTGTCTACAGAGATAAGAATTAAGATCCTGCATACTTCTTTGAACAACAAGCATTTTCAAACTCAGATTTGGGTTTTTTTTTTAGCCACAGATATCCTTTTGCACATGTACCACAGATCTGCAAAACCAAGTGATCAAAATGTCAGAACATAAAACCTTATTCATCTGCATTATGATTCACCCTTTAAATATAGGATTATGTCTTGTTTTCCACCAGATTCTACCTCAGGACGGACAGTGGTCCCTTAATAAGCAGATACTCAATATTTTGTTACAGCATCATTATCCAACATGTGGCTTGAGGCCTTATTTACCACACACTATTCAAAACCTTCTTGAAAGACACAGTCATTAATGTTCTTGTGCATTTTTTTAGGGCTCTTATCAGTATGGCATATGAGTACTTCACAATGTTAATTTCTTTTAACAACACCCTGTAAGATGAGAGGATATTATTATTCCTGTTTAACAGATGGGAAACTGAAACACAAAGAGATTCAGGTCAAAACATTCTGCTAACGTTGGGTACCCAAACTGAGATGTCTGGGAATTGATTTCTCAGAATGTTTAACATTGTACAGCATCACATATCAGGACAAATACCACTGACAACATATTCTGCAAATGGGAACACAGAAAACAACATAAAATTAATAGCCAGTTGGGAAGAATTCGGTTTAAATTGACTTCTCTAAGACTGGATGAGAGTTTTGCAGTATTCAGATGCCTTAACCACGAGATCCCCCATTTTCTTCTCAGTCCTCTGTCCCTTACTACATTTCTCCCAGCTTCCATACGAAATACAAGCAAGGTCCATCAGACACCAGCCTTCTCCTCTACCCAGCTGTGACTCATCTCCTGAGCTGCTCCACCTTCTGAACTGAATGAGACCAGGGTCCTCCACTAAATATAGTACATGGTCATGTAATTAAAGACTACACCAAACACATGTACAAAAGGAAGCCAAATAAACACTGTGCAGGAAACCTTAATTTCATGATTTCCCGACACCCTTTTCTACATAATAAGCTTTTCAAAGAGAACACTGTCTCCATTATATATATATAAAAATGTAAAATTTTAGATTTAACCCTTATATATACATATATAAGGTAAATATAATATACAGGATAGAAATGTTATAAATGCAACAATATAAATTTATATATATATATTTATATCCTTGTTCCTGAGTTTTAATCAGCTGAAAGTTTCTAAAAACTGGAAAAGATACCTAGCATGGAATACTAAACCCAAATGACTAAAGTTTTGAAGTTGAAATTACAGGTGATCAAAATCTGCCTATAGGTTTCAGTTCAGCATTTTGCCTCTGTCTTTCCGTTTCAGGGAATCAGGATATACCTGTTTGGGTGGACCAGGACCACTTCCATTTTGTAACGTTCACTGCTCAAGGAATACAGAGAGGCAGCAATCCAAATTTCCAGTATGCAGGAAATTCAGTTATTTCGTAATTTCATTTCATTCTGAATCCAGAGAACCCCTATGCCTCCCTTGCCTCAAACTTTCAAATTCCCCTTGAAATCTTATTTGTGTTGGGTTATATTGTTCTAAATAAATCAACCAGAGCTGATACTAGCATGGGAAATTTCAATGTGAATGTTCAGATTTTGACAGAGTTACAAGGAAATAAAGAAGCCTGGAAAGTTTCAAGCAATCCTAGTTACAGGTACAACACCAGCTATTTCTAAAATACCACTGTAGTAGCATATAAATTTTGCAATAAATAACTTATTAAATGTCCTAGGTGTTATCTTCAATGCAGTTATACCAAGGAAGGTATCCTCATTTTCCAGATACTTTTACTGCTTTCCTTACACATAGCAGAGCGAGGAGCGGAGCGAGGAGCAGAGCTCCTCATCCACAGACGTGCGTTGTTTCATACATTCATGAAAAAAGACCCAGATCTGAACCTTTTTAATCTAAAGGGACCACCACTGACCTGTGAACGAAGGAGCAGCAGTCCTGAGTGCCCCGTGCAGAGGCAGTGGCTGCAGCAGGCAGAGCCGTGCCGCGCCGGTGCTCCTGCAGCTCGAGATGTGGGCAGATGCAGGGGACTTCTAGGAGGTGAAACCAGGGTTTGGGCTAACGAGGCATTAAATGCCATGGAAAGCTGGACAGTTTGGCTGTTTCACTGATTAATATTTTGTTCTTTTGTGTTTTCTCATCAAGGGGACGAGCAGAGTACAAAATGTAACTTGACTCAGATGCCCTTGCAGGATACCCAGGGGCTCGCTGTGAACCTGGGTTTCTCCTAGTTCACAAAGGATCAGTCAGAAGAACTGCATGAGAGCTCTTCCATCAAAAACCCCCTATGTCAGGATCTTCTATTTTGAAGGGAGGTGAGAAATTGGAATTAAATACTCAGCTGAGAACGGCTCTTTCCGTAATGCTCAGGCAGTGGAAACCGCTCAGCCCCGCAGCTGCCAGCAGCCAGCGAGGAATTCCCCTGTCATGAGGGCCATGACTCACGCGTGCCCCTGCTGCTTCTCTCCCTCAGATGTAGGGGCCATACTTGTGGTCTGGGATGTGTCAGGAGAAAGGACCTGGCAGAGCTCGCCTCTGTTACACAACCTCTCCGTTCCTGCCCGGAGGCATGGTCCACCCAGGGCAGGGAGCTGCTGCAGGTGACACCAGCTAGAAGATCCTTTTGCAGCTGATATTTCTTCTCTCCCTTCATTTTCCTTATTCCTCTGTCCTCCGGAATAATCAAGAGTAACTCGGTCAGCTCCCAAGCAATCACGATACTGTTATAAAAGTCAATGGGATTTTTAGCATCGGTTTGAGCAGCGTAAAATGAAGCTCCGCACAGACTAGCACTGAAACAGGTATTGAGGTCCCTCATCAGTTTTGCTCAATAAATTAACAACAGAGCTGCTGCCACAGCAGTGTGAGCAGTTTGCAGCATTTGTATTTGTGCTTTGGGTATTTATTATTGTGTTTTTCACAAGCCCTTTTAATGCCTCCAGGAGTAATTTATGGAGACAGAATAGCATGAAAAGAGCAGATCCCACTAATTTAAATCTCTGGATGATGAAAATCGCATGAGAAGAGCAGGTTTCACGTTGTTTCCTCTCCATGAATGGCTTTCTGAGATAGTAAAAGCAAACAAAAACACTGTACAAACACAAGATATTCAGGTTTGTTTGGGCTTACCCAAACACTGCGTGGAGATTTTCAGGTTTATTCAGGTTCAGGCTCTGTTTTGCTAATTTGTTCCTTAAAAATGTTGCAGGTTTCAGTTGCTGTTAAGATAACTAATGAGATACATGTACTAAAATGTCTTTTAAATAATTTTATGACAGGAGAGGATTACTATGTAAAAAACAGTTCTTAGTATTAATCTTGTAACTTTTCAGATTGATGAGTAATGTGTGTGACCCTGGTGGTTCGGTTTTTTCTTTTTTTGGCAGCTCTTACACTTTTCCTGCTCCAGACCATGAAGCAGACTGATCCGGACACCCAGGATGGTCCAAGTTTCCAGCAACTGACATACTGGTTATTTATTTTATAAAATAAGCAAATTAGTGAAGCGTGACTAACAAACTTTTTGATCCAGTGATCACTCATCTGTGCAGTCACATTAAGAATCATAACCTTTCAGTGCTAAGACTAATAGCAGTGAGCTGGGAGCAGTCACCAGGTTGCCTTCCGAGGGCTGGGTGGTGCAGTTTTGGAGGTATCGGTCGCACAAAAAAAGCTTTACATTGTTTGGGGAAGTGTGACATGACATTTCTGAAATAAGTAGCATTTCCCTATAAAAGGCAAATTAAAGAGGTTTCTTTGCCCTGTCTTTTCTCATTAATTGATACTCTGACTCCCTAATTTCCAGATAAAGTCATAGACTGTAAGACACAATGTGTGTCTGCTTCAGTTCTACTATATTTCATGTTTTGCCTCGTGAGACCCAATTTATTACAGTGATGGATGAAATATAAGAGCATATTTTAAACAACCATGAGTGTACCTGCTTAGCTGCTCGTTTTTCACAGTCATTCCAGGAAGCATATAGAAGTCAGCAGACCGCCCCAGAATTTGTTTGAATAATCCAGGCTTCGCGATTCTGCAAGACAGAACAGAAAGTTAACTTGAGAGGTTTCCTCTGCTACTAGTCACACCGAAAGGCAGCCAGAACCTGTAAAACAGAGGGTCGTGGAGAGAAATCTCAATCTAGACCTTTTCCCAGCAAAAAACCCTGCACACACGCTCAGCTGCCTTTGCTTTTACCTCTGTATAATCAGAGGAAATAATCCACAGCATATAAAGCTGCAAACACATTCAAGTCTTTGCAAAATCCCAGCCACCACAGACCTGAGCTTTGAAAAGTTGCAGAATTATTCATAATCTCACCAGTCTGATTCAGCAGAAATTATGTGGAACCATTTCGAGTCACGTTTAAAGCTGTTTACAGGTACTGGCAAAAGTTGTGTCCCCTGAACAAACTGTAATGTTCTCTCAGCTTCCTTCCTGGGCTTCAGGAGAATTAAACGGTCTGAAACTTGCTGGGAAAAGGTGGATAGAGAAGGACAATTTATCTCTAAATTACATTGCTCTTCAGAGTAAACCACAGAGAGCTGTAATGGGACAAGTAATTTTTTTACATGGTATAATTAATTAGAACCCATAAAACCCAATTAAACAGCACTTTTGAGACTATCAAGTGTTGCATGTTTGAAACTGCAAATATGACAGTATAAGTACATTTTTATAGCTGGGCACACTCCTCAGGATTATTTTCAGTGCTCTACTAAAATGGGAAATGGCACCAGTTTGGCCCCTGCTAATAAATCGTTTGGAAGCAGGCTATATTAATAATCTTTATGGGGGTAGGATAGAAGCCAGATGGGGCAGGGAGGGGAGTGTGAAGGTGGCATAATATATCGGCCTGGAAAACATAATCCAGGCCAAAGCAGAAATTTAATCCTCGTGTGTATTGGAGAGGGCTGGGAATATAAAAGGAGAGGTGGTGGGCTGACGGGGGACCGGCCCTGGGAGAGCAGGAAGGGTATTCCCAGGGTAAGGAAGGAAATATCCTACAAGGTAAGCGCCGGTCCATCTGCATGAGAAAGGAAGCAAAGAGCAAAGCAATGCTCCAGCAGATTTAACAGCTTCTAGCAAAGCAGGGGCCTTGCCCTCTTGGCCAGTAAATGAGGAATGGTGCTGGGGAGCTCCCTCACCCCCCGCCGCGGCACCCAGCCTTGCCTTGCTGCCCTAGGAGGGGCTGCTGCGTGTGCACCCGTGCCATGGGCTCGATGCGTGTGTACGAGCTTGATATACAATCTAGTGTGAGTAAAAGCTCACTTTGCCCTTGTTTATTTACACGAGGCCCCATTTATGTTTAACTTGGCAGCCAAGAGGTCTGCGCCTTGTGCCAAGCGCTAATTCCTTGACTGCCCTGACAGGCCCTGGCGTGCACACCTGAAAGTCATTAGCGCTCGGACCCATTTTGTTCTCACATTTCGAGGCAGTGACCCGCAGCCATGTACAGCTTCAGCAGACACTTTATCATCTCCCCTGTCATCGGCTTCGAGCTCGGCAGCCCGGGCACTGCCAGACCACAGTAAGCAAGGCACTAATGAGGGCTCAGGAGAAGCCTGCACGGAGGGCAACTGATAGCCAGCGGAGGCCACCTTTCTTCTTGAATTAGAAGTTTGTTTGGGTTTGGAATATTTTATCCTTCAGAAAATAGCAATGCAGTGTGATAAGTAAATAACAGCTGAGCTTCAGTGACAGAACCAGGCAGATTAAATTCTAACGGCCCCATTCAACTCTACAATGCTCCTCACGCAAGCTGCTCCCAAAAAGGTTAGCTTCATCTTATCAGTCACTCAGAAAATTCCTCCAGTCACCTATCAACACCGGACAACTGTTTAATCTAGAAATGCAGAAAAATATGCTTTCAGATGAGATCTGGAAGGAGAAATGTAGTGAACAGCTGGTCTCCATAGAAAGTGTTGCTGCAAAGACTCACACTGTCTACGGGAAGAATATAGGCAGGACTTAGGAGCATAAAGGAGACAAGAGCTTTCTGCAGAAATGCTATTGCGCTGTACGTTACGCTCTCTGAAGGTTTTCGGAGTGTCATCACATTCTTTATTATACATGGGGAGGCTATTCATCTCTTAGTTATTAAGAATCCATTTACTAAATTACAGAATCTTATCAATATTTGCATTTCGTAAGTCTTACACCGCTTCACCTGCACTGAGACCCTTAAGCTTTCTCCCCTGTGTAAGTTATTTTAAGATCTCAGTCTCCTTAGCAGCTCCAAATACTGCCATTTTCATTTGCTAGAGACATTTATTTTCCTCCTATTCTCTCCATGTGTAATAGTCTTTATTTAAAATCAATAGGGACTGAGACTAACAAGCTAACAGTCCTAGACCACAAACAGGTTTCGGACCAAGTTCTCATGACCTTGAAAAGGAAGGAATGGGAGACTCAAACCACTGGAGAGTTCCAGATTTCCATGAGGGGGAACAGCATTACATTTTTTTCCATGGCAGTCTCAAGGCTATGCAGTTCTCAGTCATCACTGACTAAAATTTAGGGTGCCCTGCATTGTACAAGGCATCTGAGATGAAGAACCTTCCTCCCCAATTTCAGCAACATACATGGCAAGAAGAATCTGTCTGGGCATTGCAGAACTGGGCATTTAGTTGAGATTCATGCAGACACATACAGGGTCATCACGTGGTGAAGAAAGGACAGAAGAATTATTTTCATCTTAAATCCTGCTTTAGATGTTTCAAGAAAACAGCACATTTTCAGGTGATTGGAAAGCTAGGACTGCAGCAGTCTCATGGTTTAGTTAGTTCAGGGGTAGAGGCACAAAGAGTATCAGCAGCCATCAACAGGATGGCAAATGCCATTTGTATAGACATGTGTCATTCCTGTACTGCAGCCAAGTGAAACTACAAACACTATTAAAAGTATAAAGAGGCTTTAATTTACATTCCTGCTAAGGCATCTTTATGTTGCCAGAATATTGCAAGTGGGCTTAGTATAAATGAGAATCTGGCCTTAATATTCTCAGACAGGAAAGTGAAATACACAGACGTATTGACTTGGATTTGTGTTCTCTCTTCTGTTAACCCAAGGTTTCTGCACGGACCAAAACTGGGGGAAAGAATATGAATCTTTATGTGCCTACATTGCCTAGCAGCTTCGCTGAGTACAAATGATCAGAATAGTCATTTCATGTGACAGCAAAAATGGCCCTATACAGCACCACATCCCCCATCAGCACAGCAACAGACAGCTACCAGCACTGCCAGGGTCATCTCACCCCGCCATCACCGCAGCCACGATGCTGAACTCGGAGCCTCAACATCCACCTAAACACAAGCCATCCACAAGCCTCCAATACAACAAACTTCAGACTTCTAGCACAAAAGGCTAAAAGCCTTGAATACTACCAGTGCCTTGGGAGAAAGCTGTGTCCTTCGCTAGGGAAAGGCACGACAATAAAGCAAATTGCAGTGATCCCTGCCAATGGGACCGGGCGCAATACGCGCCAGCCAGGAACTGGAGGAGCTTCTCCCTACCCGCAGAAGCACCTGCGCAGCCTGCCCATCAGCCCATCGCTAGCTGTGGCCAGTGCCAGATGCTTCAGAGGAAGGTGGAAGAAGAAACAAACCCAGAGGCCAAGGTATGTATGAAAGGGGGTGGGGGGCAGAAACAAACAAAAAAACCCTATCATGTCCGTGAGGAAACCCTTGAGCATAGAGATGAGGTGTGGGTTTCAGAGCAGACTGTGAAGAGAGCTTTCCATCAAAAAGAAAAAAATCATCATATAAAAGACACACGAGAGAAAATGTAACTCCAAACACAAGTAACCCAAACGGGTAGAATTCTGAGGCCTCTGGAATCAATATCAAACTCTCAAACTTGATTGGGGTCAAGATTTTTTCACCATATTTCAGTAGTTTCCTACACTTATTTCTAAATAAGAGATCTGTAGCTCCTGAAATGTCTTCCTGGGATGTGTTAATTTTGATAGGAAAATTAAAAGTGCTAATTTCTCCCTGTCACCGTATAATATGAAACTGTTAAATGTGGTCTGAGTTTGGAAACAGTATATGGCAGACATCCTTAAAAAACTCATTCAAAATGTATTGAAAGAACAATCTTTTCCAAATATGTCAACAAGATCCTAGCCACTGTTCCTGGCAAGAAACCTAGCTTAATTTGGTAAAACAATTACTTTTGCTTTCACAAACATTGTAAAACAAATGGGGTCATGGAAAGAAAAATGGGAACATTAAAAAGACCTTTGATAGATCCTCAGCAGCGTGCTGCTGTGTTACTGTGGGGTATTTCCAAGGAATCGCACAGGTTTTAAAAGTACAAGTAAACGCGGAGGGTGGGAGGGAGATTAGCCTGCAAGCAAGGGTTGAGGCGCTGCAAATTCAATTCACCGCGTGGTTTTGCTGTGAACGCTTTTCCAGGTCTCACACCATTACATAGGATGTAACATCATAATGATGTCAACTCTTGGACCAAGGAATGAGCTGATTTAAGTTTTATGAGGGGAAGGATGAATACTTTCAAAGGAATGGTGAGTCGAATAATAGAGAACTGGTAGGATCACAGTTCAGGGAACTCACGGTTACGCTTTTAACTATTTTTAGCAAGGTACTGCAAGTTCAGGGATAGTTAGTATAGAAAGGACCTGCACAGCTCAAGTGAAGCACAGGCTCTCAAAGCATTGACAATTTTCTACCAGTTTTGCAGAGGGAGAATCAAAACCTCTCTTCCCTTTCACTGAAGGTGACAGCTGTAGCAAGGCTGCTGCTTGCAAACGGCCGCGTGTGCGTTTGTGGGTGAACGAGCATCAGAGCCTGTGCAAGAAGCCTGCCCTCCCTGTGCTCCACCCTGGGACAAAGGACAGATGCTCACCTCACATTTGCAGCAGCACTAGCCCCTCTCTGCTTTCTTTGGGATGCAACAAGCCACAGCACAGCGGGGAGGGTGCCACAGCAGGACCCAGGCTTCCTCCATCCCTGCCCTGTCTGCAGCACAAAGCAGTCCCTCCTCGTCACATGCCATCTCCCGAGGGTGCTGTGACCGGTCCCAGCACTTTCAATCTGTAGGGAAACACAAAACCCCCCGACATTCAGATATAAAAGAAAACACAAGTAGGTAGGCTTACCCATCAAAGCTGTTGCTGTTCCTGCAGTAAGAGCATGTTAGTAAAGACCTTCCCCCCAACTCCCTTTGGAAAGTCACTGCAGATGCTAGTTGCTGCCAGCTCTTGTTGAGTTTTTCCTTCTTTAAATGCATACTTAAGAATATCCAGTTATTGCAGATCACCAGGAATACACAAGGAATGGGTTGCTTTATAAGCTTTGTTACAATTATGGATAATGTTGGAAATATATACTGTATATTTCCTGTATGGTGGGACTGCTACAAGCACAGAAAATCCACATTGAAGGGGATTTCTATGCAAGCTATGCAGCAGATGAAGATTGTATTGCAAGCCTGAATTACTGATTCAAGCTTCTTCTCCTCTCCCCACCCACTTCTCTAATAGCTTTTAAACTTAAATAGCCATATAAGTTAAAATGTTCTCTTATAGGGTGAAATAAACAGATTTTATGGTTCAGAAACTGCAAGTTTAGAGATCAACACTTTACCACTAATTCATGCAGGTTCAAGCTAAGGAAATGACTTATTTTCCTCTCTACAGTTGTTGAGATTATTTTTTTTCCTAAAAAAAAATCCAAAACACACTTTAAATTAGATGTTATGAAAATTCTCGATGCAGACAATTCTTTCTCTTGACAAAGTGCATCTAACTTGCTGCCTTCCAAGTCCCAGCTCCCATGAAATCAGAGGGAAATTACTTCTGAAAACCTCAGAGAGGCTGGAAGTTGGTACAAAACATTAGAATTTATTATTCATATTATTGACAGGGCCTTTAAAAAAAACCCCAAAACAGAAAACAAACAAACAAAAAAAACCAACCAAGAAACCACAACAAAACCAAAAAAGTCACAGGAAAGCTTTCATATGCCACTCTGGAAATCTAAAAAAGTCTTATGAGAGCAAATGCAATTTATACTTAAAGTTCTTCTTAACTGTCAAAGTACTGTAAAGAGCCCGTTCAGTCCAATCCTTTCCAGTGGGACAGTAGGAAATACCAGTTTGAGCTGTCACAAGGAACCCAAGGAGAAGCCGTACTGCCAAGCCCCCTACCTTACACAACACTTTTCCATTACAAGAAGCATCCGTCGGACTTCATGGGCAGCCCTGGCAGGTCAGTGAGTCAAGGGGAAAACCATGTGCCAGAGATGTGAATTCCAGATTCATACAGAAATAATTGGAGGGTATAAAACCTAAGGAAGATGCAGCTTGGAAAGCTTGGTATGATCTGAACACACAGACAGTTATTTTCAAATCCAGGAAGAACAAGAGCCGGATTCTGCTGTGCAGTGGGGGCACCCTGCCCTAAATGCTCTGAAGAAAAAATGCAGTGCCCTGACAGTTTTATCATAAAACTGACAGTGAGCATGTTTCATTTACCCATCTATCTGTTTATTCAACCCTCATCACTATGATTTTTAACATCTGATAGACCCAGAAACAGCAGGGGGGTGGTTTTCCTCCCATTTATTAGCTACATTAACCAGCATTTAAGTGGTTAAAATGGAGGCTTTGTTTCCAAGCAAAGATAATCCTGTTCCTGAGGACACCAGTAATGGTGGTATATGACAACATAATCAGCAGTACAAGGATATAAACAACTCCCAATTATCCCAAACCAAAATTTTTGAACATCTTGTTACATTTTTTCCTTAGGCCTTAAAATTACTGAGTTGTTATGGTTGGATGCTTTGTGGTGAATAAATCTAGAATAATTCCCTGGAAAGAGTGAATTGCCACCGAAGTGCTGTTAGTGCAAAAGACCACAGTACCAAGCTTTCCCTGGCTTTCCCATCCATGGGGGGGAAAAAAAAAAGGCAATGTTCTCATCATGTGGGGACAGGAGAGAAATGGGGAGGAGCGGTGGTGGTTTGATTTCTAGGAAGCGGGAGGCAGTTGCACACTCCGCATGGAAGACAGACGAGAGGGAGAGCACAAGAACAACACGCGACAGCAGGATTTCTTGCACACTCACTTCTGTCAAAACGCCAGATTCTCTAGGCCTCCAGGTAAGTAATAATGAACCAACCATTAAAAAAAAAACCCATCGCACATGAACACCACCTGAATGAAGTTTGGGAGGATCAGGAGGTGTCATTTCCCACACAACGTGCACCGAGACACTCATCAAGGCTCAGCGCTCTCACAGAGATAGGAACACAAGATTTTGTGCTAGAAACAGAGATGTCACAGGACACGGTATTCAGATCTGAAGCCAGATCAAAGTAACCGTGTTGAGAGCCAAATCCAGGCTTGGGCTTTGAATATACCTCCAAAATATAGATGGTTTTGGATCTAGAGTTTGAGTTCTGTCATCCATCTAATCTTGAAATGGGTGGATCAAAGATGTACGGTCTGAGGCTTAGCAAAGTGCTAACAGATATTTTTGAATAGAAATGATTCAGTAAAGTGCTCCAAGCAAGGAATAAATTTGTTGGTGGACAAGTTGTGAACTGAAAATGAAGTGAAACTGGTCGAGAACATTACTATGTACCTATTGATTGCTTTGGTATGTTACCTTGCAAGGTTGGCTTTATTTACAAAAGGAGGGGAAAAAGGTATGATGTGGTTGAGGAATTGGATCAGAAAGTTGGTAGCAGTGCCAGAAAAGACTGGAAATTAAGAAGGATGTCCAGTGGTTTGAGAGCTGGCTTGGAAACCAGCAGCAATCATATGTTTGGTGCTCCATCCCAAATTTCCTGTATGACCTTGGCCAAGTCATTTAGTGTCTCAGCTTCCAACTTGTCAAATGGAGGGAAGAAACCTTGTTTAAAAAAAATAAAATAAAAAAGTAGGGGGGAGGTGAAGAACTCTTTCTCACCTTTTGCAGCCTCATGACTTATAGATGGCCTGATATACTCATTGAACAAAGGAGGCCGGATGGCTTCCTGAATTATTCAAAATAGAAAGACATAAATACAATTATAGGAAAGAACTGATTGCAAACCACTTAAACCTATAGGGACAAGCCTGGTGATAGATTTTCTGACATTTCTATGCTTGAAGGAAGCCATGCTCCTGTTCAAGCTATAGGAAAAACACAGACACACAAAAAATCGCACAACTTGGGCTGGCACTGGTATTTGCTCTGTAGATGGCACAAATGCTAACCATATTTTCTACATTTTTTATGCCAATGTAAAGTGGGAATAACTGTAGGCCACTAAGGAATTAATCCTGACATGCATGTGTGCGAGATCTGGCCACATCAACCATATCATTTATTCCAGAGCATGCATTTTCTTGCCCATCATTTTCCAGCCTACCCTAGTCAGCTGCAATAACATTTTTGGCCAGTACAAACTTTTGACCTGATGTCTGTGCACTTTGAAAGGAATTTCCCCTTCAATACACATGATCTTCCATTAAGCAAATCCAGTTCCATGATTCCTGGCAGAATTAAGAGGTACAAATATCCTGTAACTCTGAATCCTTGTAGTTAATAGTGGTGTCCTTTCAGGGGACAAGAAGATAGTTCTTTCCCACCTAGTGCAGGTGGGTCATGTAGGGATACCCTCATACGTTCAGCGAGTAAAGGTAGATTCCTAAATAATTCAACATGAAATCTCAGATGTTGTTCATTCTTCTGCTCTAAGTGACCAAGTGTTATGCAAATTTTGGAATGGAAAAATACGCACTCAACCTTGTTAATGGAATTACACCATAGATGGGTTGCTATGTTCTGGAGAAAACAAAGGGTAAGAGTATAACACCTTATCTACAGACCTTTCAGGTTTACTAATCATGGAGAGCTACAGGATTTCTCCTGTTGTTACACACACTTGCTTCATCAGCAGCGACAATTAGAGAGGGTCAAGCATTTCTACCACTGTCATCCTAACTTGGGTCATAGTCCTGCCTGATGAAGGCTTTTTCTTGAGGCATCGCTATCTTTAATGGAACACCACTCGTGGGCAGCTGTTCTAGTACACAAAGGAAGTAACCTTTTAAATACCTACAGAATTAGAAGCCAAATTTCTATTGAAAGCCAAGAAAATGTTTGCATTAAAGGTCAAGCTTAATAAAGATATTTAGTTGATAAAAACATTCAGAACAATGTTTGAATTTATCAACAATCAGTTGATAAATTCAGAACAATGAAATTAATCAGCAACCAACACATGAAAGATTAAAACCATGACCTTACAACAAAGTATGGCTTTGAAAAGACTTGGAAGTTGAAACTCTTCCTCCTCCTAACTAGCACTTCAAGTTGCGATCTTCAAACTTCTATTCAGCTTCTACCTGAGCCTGACAGCTCTGAAAAACCACGGCCACCTAGTAAACCTGTGCTAAAATTCCCCCAGAAGCCTACATGGTCTTTCACTTACAGTACACAATTGCTCTGCTTGGAGGGGGCAAAGCTGTAGCATTCCTGCTGGAAATATTAAGGCGAACTGTGGAAAACAAGGGTTATGTCCTGAATCTCACTTGCTCATGGATTTACACTTTTCCACCCTGGAAATGTAGCATCCCTTCAAATCCCTTCATCCCTTCAAATGGAGCATCCCTCTCCTCCCCAAAGTGACCCACCACAGAGTGTTCTGACAAGCTGTAGGGGAACACAGGCGGCCCTTAAATTTCCTATGCTGAAGCTGAGAGCTTTCCATTGTAGAAGGTGAAGAATTCTCCCCCTCCTGGAGTTAACTCTCCTCCCTGTCCAGCATTGCCTCTGGTCTGTCCAAGCGTTCAGGCTGGGTGATTTCTCAGACAGTTAATTCTGCTAAGCAGAGGGTGAGCCTGCGAGGTCCGCTACAGCAGGGCAGGTACATCCTTCGAGGTGCTGCCCCGTGTGCCCATATCCTGTGTGAAAACAGGAGTGAAATTCCTTTGGGAATACTGCCAAAGGCCTGCATTAGTCATTGGGGAAATTATTCCTTTTGGAACCCACCTGGCAATTGTGGATTAAAGCAACTGGTTGTAGCTTCCTCAAAGCATGCTTTGGGCCTCCTTGAAATCGGTACATGTATTTTGGGAGAAAATGTTCAGGTCTAAAGCTGGATGTTTCCTGCCTCCTGCAGGAAGGTCACTTGGCAAAAGCATGCAATGCCATGCATACATCATGTAAGGTGTGGACATGGTATTTTCATTTTCCAAGCAGTGTCCAGTTGGAAACCACTGAAACCTCTTCTGCCACAGAGACATAAGGATACATCAGAGAACATTCTCACAGAATACGTGGATCTTTATGCAAAAGCAAGCAAAGCCAAAGTTAGCTGTTTCCTCCTACAGTGTAGGAATCCCTGTACAGATTACATGCCTTATTAATTCTAGACCACTGAACTTTCCTCCTAGTTCATAACAAAGTGTCATATTATTAGTCAGGTTTTCCAGCGTCTTTTGATAAAGATGGTGTTTTTATTGCTATATAAAAAATACAAGGCGAGTTAAATGTTCAGTACTTTCTTATAAAATATTTAGGTTTATAAACTGTTGCAAAAGGCTAGTGTTTATATAATATTCACAGACATCTGTAATGCCTCTCATGAAAGCTAATGTATAAGCTCTTAGCTACTGCAAAAGGGTTTTAAAGATACTCTGCCCATCTTAAAGTGTAATTCTACATAGTCTGAAGAGCTACTTTGATAACGGTTTGTTTTGATCTTAATGTTTATTCCTCTCACTGCTGTCTAGGTTGAAATTTGCTTACTTTATGAGTGAAGGCCCCAGTGCATTTAAAATTTAAATACCTGACTAGGACACCCTTACTCAGCAAAACACATACACATGCCTAATTTCAGGTACATGCTTACGTCCTTTAAGCCTCATGGCTCAAATCATATGCCCACATTATTTAACAGACAGAAAAGCAACTGGGAATACAGGCGTTTCTGAGGCAGAGGACTGTAGTTCACAAAGGTAAGAAGCTCTAATGACTTCTTTTCTAGGTATTGTCCAAATATCTACCAGTACCAAGAAACAACTGCTGTTGCAGTTTCTGAGTTGCTGTGATTTTTTTGTTGTTGTTTCTGCAGCAGTGAAGCTATCCTGCAGATATTGTACTTTTGTTTCTAAAATAAAATAAAATCTACTCAGACTACAAGTACACAGTTGCTCCCACATCCAACAAAATGCCAAGCAGAGTTGGGATTCTTCTCCCACCATCAATAGACTTTAAGGTGTCACATTTGCACCTTGTGCCATTTGCATGTGAAACAGAAATAGTTGTAATTATTTATAATTTTGAGCTCATTGTTTAAAACAGAACAATGCCAGAGAGACTCTCCTTGGATTTCTCCTTCAGCCAGTTTAAAAGCAGCGCAGCTGATGCAAGAAGACTGTAAGTCTCAACCACACAACCTAAAGCCAACAGATGAACAGCACAGTCTGAAGAGAGTTATGGCATTCCCCTCAAACTTATTTCTACCACACATCAAGTGTAAACATCGATCAAATGCGGTTCTGAATCAAAAGGCTTACAGTGAGGGTCTCAAGTTACCTTCATCTGGCTCCATTCAACGTCTTCAGAATAGCCCTGCCAATCAATCGCAATATGACTTCTGCAGATGGAGCATTTGCAGCATTTCATATTTTAAGAGGCCAAGTGGCTGGTGATGCGAACCAAAGCGCCAGCTCCGCGGAATGACAAACTTTCTGCTTCCTCACACAAGTCTAACAGACTAGAAGAAAGCAATGTGAGATGCCACAGCGGTGTTTCTCTACTGGTAAGGAACAATTTCCATATCTATATCCACCTTCCCATATCTATCTTTTTTAAGTTCCAGCAGGGTAGATTCCCATGCAACAGGTGATGGTCATAGCTGTGATCTCAGATCAGGGCTGAGCACTTAACACACTGCAGATATATACACAGGCATCGGACCAGGTAAAAACGACGACAGGCTGGGTGGCACCTGCAGATCTCAGGAGCAAGCACAAGCTGCTTCCTGGGACCCTCAGGCAGGAACAGAGCACAGGAACCGCCAGCAGGTACAAGGACCTGAAACGGGGACCAGATGAGTGCAACCCAGGTAGACCTCATGAAAGAAACCACTCTGAAATTCTGTGAGATCTGGGAGTCCCAGGCTTAGCTGTGAGGACATGACCTGCAGTATACACAGGGAGCTACTGGCAACCTCTCCCCATCAGGCAGACTTTTAGTTACTACTAAAAAGTTACTACTCTGCTCTGTTCAAACTCTACTCACAGCCATTACTGTGGTGACATTTTGAAAAACGTATTTGCTCAGGAAGCCTCTGCAATCCTCATACTGAGTCGCTATACTTCAGTACGCCATATTGTAACCTCAGACTGGTGTACCAGTGCTTTCAGTGGGTACATTGCATTTTCTAACAATAATCTGCATGCTAGATAAATAACGTGCAAACTAACCAGCTCCCCTGTTTCTTTCCTCATCCTTACCCTGGCGGTGCTGGCCCTTTGGCCATCCCAATGTCATCACAGATTAATATGGTGAGAGTCAGTAGAGTGCTACAAGAAAGTTTTATAACTCAACTCTCCCAGCCAAAACACTGAGTAAACTGATACAAACTGTGGCATCCGACTATTCTTCTGGGCAGCCATATCATAAATAAAACCAGGTAGTGAAAGTAATGGGGCATGGGCAGATGCAGGATACATTGGGAGAACATGTTTCCCCTGTAAAGAGCGCAGATGGTTCCAGTTTCTGAGCTTTCTCCATTTATTTATGGTTACTGATACATAGTTTGTGCTTGATTTTAAGGAAAGTTACAAGGAAGAGTAACTTAATGTGCTGTTTTGCATGAAAGGTGGCAGAACTGGTATTCGTCAGTGTGGAGCACACATAATGGTTTGTCTGGTGGGAAGGGAAAACCTGCACTCAACAAAATGAAGTCAGAACATAACTTAAAAGAGGAACTAGTTGATCTTATATCACACTTTCTTACTCAAACGGTGCACAAATGTAACTCTAGACTCACAGTTGTAGCCAGTTTTTTTCTTTAACATCACCTCTCTTTCAAGGTTGTGAGGAAATATTTGGCACCTTCTGCTGCCTACATCACATGCTTACAGATAATCTGGGAATCTTCTGGTTTAACCATGCCTTGCATAATAGCCAGAAGTGTAGGGGACTGGAACTGACCTCAGTGTTCTCCCCCACAGCTTTTCTCCTGTGAAGAAAAACAGATTTTTGCATTGTTCCCCTGTGCAATTTATAAGACCTGTGGTTGTGGAGGGGAAGTTACGTAGTGCTAAAAGGTCTATAGGAATCCCAGGACAAGAGCTATTATCCTGAGAGAAACCTTTCAGAGTCCTTAAGTATTTTTTTTGCATAGTTTCTACTCCTGTGACATGTGGACGCAAATTATTTTACCCCATCACTGGACAGATCTGCCACCTCACAGGTCTGTGTCCTCAAGAAAATTCATCCTTTATAGCAAATGCATAAACATGTCGCCTAATTTCTCACTAGATTTGCAGAATGAAAGCAAACACAGCAGATCATATTCCTACTAAACTCACCAAAGCAGTATTTCCTTCAAAGATTCAGCTCTTCTGGAGCTCCTTCTCCACGCGCATCTAATTGGCCTTCCTTTTAGATTTGCAAGCTAGGACTGAAGAAAGTGACAGCTGATTTCTGATATTTTTGGATTTTGATATAGAGTAATTTCATCTCTAGTAGCTAGACACAGTGGACAGAAAGGTGCTTACTGTTCTGGTAGATAAATGGCATCTGGTACATAGAGCAACACAGGGCCACAGAAATACCTGCACAGACAAACAGCTATTCTCAAAGGTCCTCTGCACAATTCTAATGGCACTGAACATGACCTTCAAAAATTCTTTGCATAGTAAATTAACTCTGCTCAAAGCAGGAATTTATAGAAGGGAAAAAAAAAAAAAAAAACAAAACACCAAACTGAAGAGCTTTTATTTTCAGGACAAGGACGTTTTGATAAATTAAAATAAATTTATCCTTTAAAATAAATTTAAATAATTATAAGCTGAGGAACACCTTGAAAAGATTCCTTTCCCTGCCTCTCTTAGTTTAATGAGGGACACTAGTTAACAATGCCAATAATAGACTGTTGTGCTAACTCATCATGGCCACTACAACCCAGCTGTAATCAGACAGGAAAGTATCAAGGATTGGCCAGTGCAATCATCATAAGATTGGGATTATTAAAAAAAAAAAAAGAAAAAACAGCAAGAAATTTTTTAAAAGGACCTTTGTTTATTTGATTAACTCCTTGCCATCTATTTTAATTCTTTCCTCTTCTTCACGTAGTCATTTTCCACTCATCTCTCCCAGCTTCTCTGCTTACTTTGCTTAGCAATGCACTTCTTGCAAGCACATGAATACTATTCCTATGGTACCAATCATGCATATTCTTGAAAGGCAGGCTTACCCTAAAAAGCACTCGGAGTCAGAACAAGATGCAAGACAAGTGGATCCAGCAAATGAATAGGAGGCATCACAGTGAGACAATTATGATGAATATAAATAAGCTGGAGAGAAGAAATATCATTTCACTGAAACATGCAATTTTACTGAACCCAAAAACATTCATGGAGACAAATCCATCTTCAGAGAGCTTTCAGGATGAGGGCTTTTGAGGTTGGGTCAGCTGCGATCAAAGACAGCAACATCCCAGATATTTCGACTGACTCCACATTTCGCAAAGGCAAATTCTGAATGGGAGAATTGCCATGATCTGACCGTTTCATGGTGCAAACTTAGGAGGAGCCAACTTTGGGAAGGAGAACATCCTTAAAGCCAGTTAATCCATACCATCTCTTGGTTTCACTAGCAGCCACTGTGCAACACCATGCAGAAACAGCCAAGCTAATTCAGAATGAGCTAGTTTGAATACCAAGAGCAGTATAGACACGCTAACCTAGCGCCCTGCTCAAATTAACCTGGTGGGGTTCCACATGCAGAGCTGCAGGTGCTGCAGGGGGAGCAGCTCAGTCCGGTACCTCCGTAGGGTACGGCACAGCCCCCGCTGGGCACTGCGCGCCTGCCCGCTTTATCCTGAACCATCAGAGATACAAAAGATCACGCAACACTGCACATTGCTGACATGGTGTTATCAAGTCAGACAAATCTGGTCACCTAAACACTGCCAGTAATTCTTGTTAGCAATGACCTACAGGATGAAAATCATCCAGCAAACTACAGCAGTTTTGTTTTGAGGTTTTTAATTGTGGGTTTTCTCAGTTTTTTCTTTTTTCTTTCTTNNNNCCCCCCCCCCCCCCCCCCCCTCCCTTTAGGGAATTACTAATTGTTCCAAACTGCTGTTAATTGGCTTACAGTTCCACATACATTGTCAAACTGCTGGTCAGCTGGCGGGCACACCGTGCTTTCCCAACAGATTTATTTCACAGCTGGATTTGCAGTCTGAAAGGTCCTTCCCATTTCCAGCTCTGCAATCCTTCCAGGCAGAAGGGAGGAGAGGAACAAACAGATGCCTTTCCACAGAGATGTAACAATCCTAGCAGGTTCTCAGCATGTCAATAACAATCTAATCAGGCTGCATTATATTGAAGGGAAAATGAGATTTCTGACTTTGCCAGAACACTTCGCACATCCGCTTGCTCTTACAAACACATACAACACGCTCCAGTTTCCAGATGCAGATAAGGATAACCACAGTGTGGAAAACAATCCAAGAACTAGTCTAGCCAATTCCTAGCTGGACCTCAGCCTCTTTCCATCTCCTCCTTGCTCTGAAATAACAATTGCTGCCTGTAAATTTAATGAAATTTCATAGACAACTCCTTTGTGTTTGTGTTGCAGACAGTGCCCTGCTGCTCTGAGGATACATAGGAAAGATGACTCAACAAGCTGTCCCACCTTGCCTCTCCCCCAGCCTTGGTACAATCACAGGGGAACTTGCAAACCCAGCAATGCCCACGGAGCAGGAATGGAAAAGCCTTGATGGCACCTCTTGAGAAGGACCTCTCCTCCCCACGTGACTGACCAAATGCACAGAAATGTCATGCAGCTTGCCCAAAAAGCTATGCACAAGGCTTTCTTCTGCTCAGTGTAATTCCTGCCAGAGCTTCCCCCCTTGGCCAGGGCTGATTAAAGCTGATCTAACCCAGACTGAAAAACTTGGGGTACCATCCCCAGATGACCATAGTTAACCTAAATTAACCACTGGCTTGTAAATCAGCCAGCAACGAGCCACCCCAGACAGCAGAGCTGCATGCTGGCTCCTTCTCCAACATGCTCTAAGGCAAGGACTCATACCCAGTAGCAAAAAAAAAAAAATATTACAAAATAACGCAATAGGATTCTGATTCCAAATTCACTGCCTGGAGGAAGGAGGAGGATATTTTATTTCTTTCCTGGCTGATTACCTAAAGAAAAGAAAAGAAAAAGAAAAAAAAAATAAAAATTACTAGCTCCAGTGAATGAAAAAGAACATTTTAGTCCAAACACTTTGGTCAGGTCATCCAAATTCCCGGTTGCCTTGATCTCTTTTCCAGCCAATGAGCTTCTCTTAAGCTCTGACTGATGGTGTTGTATATTTAAAAATGTGTTTATTCTGACAATTTGCAATGCTTTTATGTAAGAGGACAGGCAGGCAACTCATCCCCAAAACCTCAAGGAAACAGCACAAGCCTTGGCTGCTAGACTAGTTGGCTCCCTGTGGACTGTTGATTCTTGGACAAACCATTATTCCATCCTTAAAATATGTACTTACCCCGAAAAAGAAAATGCACACACAAACATACAACTAGGTATTAAGAGCTTTAGTAGATTTGTGACTCTGACCTTGTGACTAAGGTGTCAGCTGCTTCTGCAGAAATGGACATGGTAGTGGAAAAAAAGAAACAAAACACAAACCCAAACAACAACAACAAAAAAAAACCAACAAAAAAACAACCCACCAAACACAAAGGAAGAACGAACACTGAACTGCCCACAGCTGGACTGAGCTGAACTTCCCTGCTAAGCCACTAACGCTAGGTTTTCCTCATTGCTTCAGTGTCAGTGAGGTTATGGAAACCAGAGGCAAGCAAATGGGAACTTCTAAACAGATCAAGGGCTAAAGGAAGGGGAAAAAAAGGGTGTGGGGAGAATATTCAGAGAACATCCGTTCTGCAGAGGGTTGTGTTTCTCAGGGTACCCAAGAGAAGCAGAGATATGCCTGTACAAGAGAGGTCAGCGGGTATCAGATCACATCACCACTTTCCTCTTTCCCTTGGCTGCCTTTTAACGCTCCCTTTTGAGTACATTTCCCTTTGGTTGTGGGAAAAGCATAATCCACCAGCCCTTTTAAAAAGCACGTTGCAGTAGCACGGCCTGAAATAGAAACCAGATTTCTGCCTTCAAGTCCCCTGCTCTACCCTCTACTGATCAGACCGAGCCTTAATGTGAACAGAAGAGCCAGGATTTGGGAGTCAGGCATAACCCCACCATACACCAAGACAGCAGATGAATTATTCCAAACACAGCTGGTAGGGCTCCTTGGTTCTCCTCACTCCCTTTCCCTAAGGACATCACCCCTGGTTTTAGCATGAATGCCTGCATGGACATGGTGGAAATGCAGTCCCAGCTCTGCATATGCATTTACATGCTCAGGGGTCAGTAGCCTTGAAAACGATGCCCAGAGAGCAACATGATGAATGGAGCACAGGGACTAGGTTAAAATAGAATTCCAAATGCAGCTCCATTTAGATAAATCCCCCTATTTTTGTTGCCATTGACTAGCTTAAACTACATTTAGTCTCTACCATCTGTCCTCTTTTTTTACAACCTATTTGTGGTTAGCAGAGATCGCCTTTAAGAGACTAACAACAAAGAAAGGCACGTGAGCTCATCGTCTCCTAGGCTACACCCCCACACTGCACGCCATCCCATTCCCATGGGTTGCCCCAGTGAAGGTCCCTGTTTACATCCAGACCATGAGCGCCTGGGATGTCCATTCACCGCCCTACGCAGCACACTGATGCCTACCCTGCCGCCCTTTCACACCCACCCTCATCTCGCCCCCCAGAGTCCTGGGACACAGCCCTGTATTGGGATCCTCTTTGTTGGGATCCTCTTCCCACACCTATGTCCAGCACCCAAGATGAGGCTGGCTGCAGCAACACCCTGCCACAGCCTGATGCCCAGCTGATGTACCAGTGGAGAGAAAGCACTGAAGATTTCACTGAGGGCTGGCCAGGGGAGGGGACGCAACCATCATCAAGGTGGAGGACAGCCATGCTCATCTCCAGAGCCATGGCAAGCACCAGCCAGGTTTGAGCAAGGCCCTGCCCAGCAGAGCTGAGCTGCTGGAGGACCCTTTGGTCAAGTTCACACCCAGCACACCACCCACACATTCATGGCACCCACTGGCAGGACCCAAATGATCTCCTCCATGCCCAATACCAGGCTGCTTATAAAAGAACGAGAAAGGATAAAAAGTTCATGCCTAGTATCTTCAGACGGCATTGTCTCTGGAGAGCAGCCAGCCAGCCATCCCAGATCAGAAGCAATTGGGTGTCACCAGCTGGCTGCTGGTCAGAGCAGAACGGTTTTAGCTGCAAGGCACAGCAATTCGACATCAAATTCATGATTGCCAGAACTATGCCAATGTGAGGCACTACTGTCCTTATCAAAAATGTCCAAAACAAGAGCAACACATTTAGAAAAAATTATATTCTTCTGCATGACACCGCCATAGGTTGAACGTGCTTTTCCATCCAACATGACTGCAATTAGCCCTGGATTATCGCCTGTCTACAAGGTGCCCTGCAGTAACACCCAAGGATCCAGCTGATCACCTAGGACAACGCACATTAGAAATACAGCCACATGGCCAGTGCCTGTGAGTCTCAGAGGTTCCACACCCACAGTCTGGGATGAGCAGACATCTCCTTTCAATCACATGACAAAATACATAGCATCTATCTATAACGTCAATTAGTTTTTCAGGTATCTGCACAGCCCCATGGGGCTGACCTGCACGGCTTGCGGGTAGCTCTGAATTTCTGATGTTCTCAGAAATATAATCAGTGAACAGACACATATTGTAAAGTGCAAAAAGACTCTGATGTCAACATATAAAACCTTTTCCTGCTATCAAATAAAAGCAGAATAAATTGGCCACACAAAAAACTACTGGCAAAGAGGAAACCTCAGAAATCCAGCCCTTAGTTAACATCACTCAAGGGGACTACTTACTCCATCACGAGTCTAAGAACCAAGAAAAACCATTTACTTACAAAGACTGGCAAACAATAGTCAAAATTCACGTCTGTATTTTTGTCCTTTTTGTTTTGTTTTTATTATTAAGACCTCTGTGACAATCCAATGCTTAATGGAATAAACAGAGATTAGTATTCTCTAGATTTGTTAACTCAAGGAAAATATGTGAATTCTCCAGTCTCAGGATCCTGGGTGCATGCAAAATCCTGCTTGTTGCAGCCAGCTCCTGGGCACTCCAAGGCAATGCAGGGAGACGCATGGCCACCACGGGACAGCAGTATCCGAGAAGCAGTTCTGCAGATGGTGGCTGATGACACCATCAACTCCTCTCAGGTTCTTCTAGTGCTAGTGCCTGTCTTCAGAGCGCTTCACCTACCAAGCTACAGCTCCGGAGCAGGGTAACATTTTACCCGCTTCATTTCTTTCTGCTTGCTTCATCATGCTTTGGCGTAAGTCATTCTGGTCTCGCTTTGCAGCAGCCAAATAGCCCTATAAATCCCAGGGACGCTAGAGCTGTGATGATCGCAGGCTGCCCAGCAGCTTCCTTGCCAAAAATTTCCTGCAAAAGTTCCTACCTGAGGCAGTCCTGCATTTCCCACTCTCATGGTTTTTCCTGAACCTCTCCAGATGGGACACATCCAGACAGCATTGGAAGGACTCAGCAGCCTGGATGCTATCAGCAGGCTGGGAACGTAACCTCCAGGGCACTGTATCAGGACTGCACAGATCCCATTGATCTCCTCCCTTTTAACTTGGCAGAAAGCTAAAGTTTTCAAAAACGATTCCCTTTAACCTCTGTGAAGAAGGAGAGATCTCGGGGATTTGAGCACTGATCGCCTTAACACTGCATTAGCGGGTGAAGGAGCTTGTTTGAGATTTTGATCAGATAAGTGCGGCTCAGAGGACTGGGTCAGAAAATGTCAAAGATGGATCAACACTGAAGAAGACGGTTGTGTTTTCAGCAAGCTCTGCTGCTAAAAATGCTAGGCAGCAGCAGCTAGGAGGGAAGAAAAGGGTGTACGGTGACATGAAGGGAGAGAAAGCCTTAGCCAGCAAGACGAGCATCCTGAGTCACTCTGCTGGGGAGGTGAGGCTGCTTTGCCAAGGAAAGGCTGACAGAGTAAGTCAGATGCCTGGAGTAATTCCACAGTGGAAAAAAAATTAAAAAAAACCCATTATTTAATTTTTTTTTTATACGAAGAGTTGGTGTAGTTCTAACCACAACCAGAATACAAAATCCCACTGATGTGAGCCCCAGTCACCCACTGCTCTGACCGCCAGGGCTGTCCCTGTTCATGCATACGAGTGAGGGGGTAAGCACGGTCCGTGCCAGGCATCCGAATAAGCCGCAACCCCGGGCTTGTGCAGCGTGGCTCCCGATGAATCACCAGAGCGCGCGAGGCCGAGCGCTCCGTCCACAGCTGCCGCGGCCATGCCGAGCATCGCTCCACCGCGAGCGTCGAGAGGAGCCGTGTGCTCGGTCCCAGCCCCACCACCACAGCCGCAGGGAGAGCTGCCCCCATCCCCGCGCCAGCCACGCCTCGCTGGGGCTTGGAAATGCTGCAGCGGCGAGTGTCTCCAAGATGAACATTTTTAGATGAGCGAGGAGCTTGTTCTGCTGACTCATAGATGTGATTTTCATAAAGAAGCAGAGGATTTGTTGAACTTTGCCTAGGTGTCCACAGCTGCTTTCTGCAGCTATAAGCCATCTAGGTAATCAATCCTCCTTTTCATTTCCCTCCCCCACTCCCACTCTCACCCCAAAACCTTCTACATTTCACCAAACTTTTAATTAGAAATGGAACAATGAAAATCTGATATTTTTTTTAATATATAGCAAAAGTGCTATGCTATACACCCAGGCCTTTGAAAACATGTCATAGTTTACCTACCAGCAAACCTCAGCCTTTTTTTTTTAAACTGACAAAGTACAAAGCAAATACAAAAACCTGAAGAAGAAAATAACGTTTTTTTTCCCATAATTACCCAAGCAGTAATAAAGCACAACATTTCACAGCCCTCTGAGAACTGGGGTAAAGTTGGGACCGACAACAGGAGGAAACCGTATTTCCATTTTGTCTCATAAATATTTTTCTTGCAGTGCTTTGCTTCAGCACTGAGGGTCTGAGGACCTGGGCACAACAGCGTTTGCAGGCAGAAACGAGATCTTTCATTAGATGAACCGGAATAGCTGGAAAAATTAGATAAGTTTCCAGGTGCTTCCTAGCCAATCTCTCTTACACAGTTGCTAAGACAAGTCTATTGAAACCCCTTGAGCTGAAGGACTCTACTTAGGTTTGCTTTCAGTCCTTGTTTCCAGAAGCACAAGTGTTTTTTACAACATACTTGACCAAAGGGCAAGGATTAGATCTCTACAGTTTCAGAGAAGTGTCTGCCCACTCCTTAAACCAGCCAGAATCACTCCAATTACTTGAGTAGCTTTGCTTTCTCCCAGGCTCCTTTCTTTTTATTTGTGAAAAGAAATGGCCAGACGAGTAATTTAGAAAATACACACACACACACGAAACCCATAAAAAAGCAGAAGTAAAAATGATTCCCCATTATATACAGTATATCTGTTTTCCTTAGTCCCTTCCTGAGTTAAACTCTCACCAAAACGCACATCAGGTAAGGTGTGATCGCTCACGGAGCAGTGACGCTGTGGTGTAGCTGCCAGAGAGCAAAGGAGATGCTGCGCTGTTTCGTATGCCAGCGACCAAGTCACCAGCTCCATCCAAACTCCGTAAATTTCATGGAAAGAGAGGGAGAAGGAGGTGGAGGAGGAGGAGGGTAAGGTGCCCAGCAGCGTGCTGCTTCCAGGTACCACAGACCTTCCAATTCTGTGAACTCAGCAGATATGAATGGAAATCACTGATGGAAGAATGGGACACCAGAGAACACAGAGCGCTCTTTGTGATCTTAATCACAGCTTAGCGGTGCGTGGGGCTTCTACACATACGCGCTGTAAGCATGGCTGAAGAAAAATAGCACTCAGTGCTGTTAAATATGATCTTATGTAACCTTTGAAAATAAAAGCAATGATTATGAAAGAGGTGACAAGGTTGTTCTGGATATTCTAATTGAAAATTGCTGCCATTTTCCTAGGTCCTCTGGATACGGGGCTTCAGTCAGTCAGAATTCAATGATAAATAGTGCTGGGAAGGAGAATGGGCTTTGGGTTATTTGCTCTAAGCAGAAGACAGTCAGCAAAAAATCGACAAGGGGCTGTGAGGCAGAGAACAGTGTACCTTGGCGCATGGACACATCACAGGATTTTAGTATCATCAGAAGAATGAGCAACCACCACATTTAGAGCTGCTGAAGCCGAGCTCAGAGTTCAGCAGCCTGCAGAGCTCTTTCCCACACCACCAGCAGACCTCAGCAATGGGGTTGGACCCAGATGCTTTAACAGCAAGCAGTGCAGAAAGCCCAGGAGGCAGCTGCAGCTGGAGCCTTTCTGTGGAAGAGCAATGGCAAAATCACCCGGCCAGGATCTGAATGAGGAGCTGGTCCGGACACCTGAACTACTAGCAACCCTGAGGGCTGCTTTAAAAAGAGAAACAAAATCACAAGATTTGTCAGCAGATTTTCATTATGAGGAAGCTGAGGTCAACCATATTTCTAAATTAATTTTCTAGTACATATCGGTTAGACTTTAGGTAATTGTCCTTCCTCCACCCCCCCCACCCCCCCCTTTTTAATAAGTACAATTTACTAGAGTTGCATAAAAATGAGTAATACATTAGTTTCACTTAGACCCAATAAGAAATGAGTCATTTCTTTCCAGCACATGACCAGGCTATTATGTCTCTCCTAAGTATACTGCAGAAAGATAAAGATGTTACTTTTTGCCCATAAACAGACACTGTAAATTATCCAATTCTTTTAAGTGACAATGAGTTCACCTTCTGATAAGGTCCATTTGAAATGCACCTTTCCGTGTCATACCCACATCCCCACGGCTATGAGAAGCCCTGGGAAAGGGGTACATACTTTGTTCTCACTCAGACAAACCTTGTCTATCCCTGGCTGAGAAGAAGAAAAAAAAGTCTTTCTGATAATGGGGTCCCGGAGGGAATAAATATGGTACCTTTATTTATAGATCCAAGGCTCAATGGTGTGATCACTAGACACTCCCTCATCTTCAGGCTTTGAGTGACCAGGGTTTATTCTTGCCCTGTTTCTGGATTTTCTGCCTCTCCTCTCTTTCCAGCCCTCTGCATCTCAGACACTCTTTCTGGAATGGTGGTGGGTTCTGGTTGGGACTATGAAGTGCAGTGTCTGTTCAGACAACATGATTGCATTGAAATCACTATTTTCTCTTCCCCAGGCATGGCTTTGCCCTTTGGTTTTATCCCTTATGTTTGAACTAGAGGAAACACAGCATAAGCCAGGGGTTCCTGATCTTCTCATAAATTAGGCTCAATTTAAGAAAACCTGACCAACTAAACCAAGAAAGTTATTCACTCTTAAAACAGAGACATTTATATTAAAAATGCAGCAAAAACAAACCCTCCAGAGAAAGGTAGAGCCCTTCAACCTTTGTGCCTCACACCCTGGAGCAAAAGAGGATATTTTGCCATCCACAAGGCAGCACATGCTCTGCAGTGCCTGCAGGAACTCAGCAGGGTTCGGGAGCTACTGCTGCCGCAGGAGCACAGCACCTGGCTGCATCCTTGCCCCACATCGTCACCTTACCCGTGGGTGAGGCAGGAGGGATCAGCGCTATCTTGCTCTGTAACAGCAGCAACATTTCTGCATAATCTGTCCATAATCTGTCAGGTTACACTGAAATTAGGGTGGGTTCACTGAATTTCTTTTGTTTCTTTATTAAGTTCACCTCTGACCAGTGCCTCTAGAACTATATGGCAAACTTAAAAATAGACCAAAGTGGAAATCAGAGGCAGAATTAATGATAAAACCCAAAACAGTTATTAACCTATTTACTTTAACACTACCTGACAGAAACAGGTTACTGTGTCCAAAATCTCACCTTAGGGAGAAGCTCCCATACTGTTTTCATGTCTTTTACAACTTCTCTGGCCTGCTTCACATCCAAATTCACAGAGCATGTTTTAAACGTACAGGTGGATGCTCCCTGGTGTCATTCCCATTGACAGCCCTAATCACTGTCAGCAAACGTTCCCTGGCAAATATCCCTGCTACAGCCTAACCTAACCGCGCCCTGCACTGCCATCCAGGAACCAGCCCATAACCTACTGATTACAGACACATCTTCCTTTTCCCTTCCAAGCAAAGCTCTTTACTAGACCACCTGATATGGCAGGAAGAGACAACAACCTTTCATGCTCCCGAGCCTGTTCTCAAGGTCAGGAATGGGAGTAGGAGATCTTTTGCTCACGTTGGAGTATTATTTTGTTCATTAGAATCATGTGACTGACTGCATTTGCCACACTTCCAAATCCATACACAACTTTCACTCTCTTATAGTAGTAACTGGTGTATTGATTAATGCATTTATTGTGGGAGGGGGATATTCACGCTGCACATGAATATCCAACAGCATTGATAGTAATCAAAGTGTTCACTCCATGAATGCATATGCTATACTTTGGTCCCAGTAAGGATACTTTAGCATCCTACTGTGAACGGAGATTTAAACATATTTTTTTTCCCCTCTCCCTTAAACCTTAGTTTTAAGAAAAGTAAGAGAAAAGAAAAAAACCCAAAAAACTTATTGTCACTCTAAGTCAGAGTCAGGCACAAGAGGATCTCTTTTTGCATTTTTTTGTTTGGTCCACAATATAGGAAGTAATCATTAGTTTACATAGGACAACATATTTGTCTGGATTTACGCAAATGTGACCAAGACAACAGTGCTGGTAAAAATTTGCAAAAGCTGCTCTCCTGCCTTCACATCTGCAATGCAGATTTCCATGACACTTCTGCAAACTCAACTCCCACCTGCTTAGCTCGATCCACAGAGTTACAAATAGGTGACTTGAAGCTCCTTTTCAGATCCCAAGTCCTGGAATTTCTCTTGTATTGTTGAAAGTTTGAGCTAGCAATACTGAACCCATTGTTTTTTATTATCTTTTTATATCAACTGTATATCACCATCTTTTCACTTTGCAATCTAAGCCAGTTTTTAATCCATTGCCTTCCACTGCCTCAGTCCTGAGGGTGCACTGAGGTCAAGCTTCCTACATTTTCTTTGAAATCATGAAACCTACTGGGGAAGGGGGGGCGGGGGGGGAGGCGTCGGGTAAAAACTCAAGACCTGGAGCTATAAGAAAGGACTATGCATTGCGGCACTGATGATCAAATCATGAGTTGACAAGACTGGGCGTTCATTCAACTGAACCACAAATGCACTTGAAACAGTGACTTGCTTTTCTCCTTTTGTTTGAGATCAGCCCAGCATCTTTTCTGACAAAAAATGACCTAGGTCATTTCTGCTCTGAATCCTCAGCAAAGAAGGGAAAGGAAGAAAAGCGAAGATATCACTCTCCACATCTTCACCCCGCAGCATATTCCAGAGGGCACAACTTGATCATAACTTTTCTCACTCTCCCATGACCTCTTGCAAAATAATCCCTCCTCACATCCAAGTTATAAAGCAAAGCAGTTCCTTCCACACTTAAAGTGCACACTGTCTGTGATAGCAAGATAAAAGTCATCCAACAACGCACAGAATTTCAGCTTATCTTGAGAAAAATGATACTTCAGCCACAAATGGCAAGGGCCATGCAGCAAACGCAACTTGCCCACGGTTACGGGGGGGATCCATGTTAAGGAGAACTCAGACTCTCCATCCCTACACGCTGCTTCAGCACACAAGTGAGGCAAAAGGTCTGTTGCCCTTAAATTGCGGGCACTGAGGCTCCACTGCAACCAAGCTGCACAATAGCCCTCAACCAAGGGAGCTGCCTTCCCCTTCCAAAACCTCTGGAAGCACTTGTAAGACACGGCTGCACTGTGCAGCTACCGACATACCAGTATCCACGTGCAGCAGAAAGCCCAACACAGGCCCTAAAGCAGTCAACTGTGTTATTAATTCAGGTTTGAGGCTGAAGCCCATGCAGGAGGAGAGCTTACCTGTTTGGGACCATGCTTCCTCCTTTATTTTCAGTCACACTGACACAACATATGGAGGTAGGAGCTGCAGTGTCAGGGCCGTAGCCTCACTGGGAAGAGCGGAAAGCCCTAGTCCCAGGAAGCGCAGGTGTGGCATCATTTCCAGCCGTGCTCCTCTTCACCACCAGCCTCTGCTCCTGGGGAAGCAGCTTTCATCACCCACCTCTTGAGGGAAAGGTTCACACCTATTTCACTGCACAGCAGAGAGGCAAATGCCGAGCTGCAGATCACCAGCAGCATTTCAGGTTCCTTTACGTATCAACAGCAGCGCCTGAGCCAAGCCTGGGTGCGGGTTTAGGCTCTCCTTGGTTGCAGCGTGTATCCAGGGCAGAAAGTACATCTTGGTCCTCTGGGAAGGACCTCTGCTAGCTGTCAGGCTCACACTGATTACTGCTAAGGAGTGAGAGAGATGTTACTTTCCTTTAGACAACACTTCAAAATTCCTCTGTTTGACTACGGAAAACACAAATGATGTGACTGTTTAAACTGATTACCCTGGCAGTGATTTAAAAAGAAACGAAACAGAGCCAGGAAACCCTGGATTTACAGAACTGCAGCCTATGTCCTAATAGGAGAAGTTAGCCTGTTTCCTAACGGAGGACAAGACCTGCCCTTACACACATGGTTTTCCAGCATCTGCACTGGTCTTACAGCCAGAGGTATTTCTCCGAGATACCTCCAGGTAAGCGGGAATATAATCGCAACCCTTTTGGGCACAAGCCAGGTGGCACGAAGGCGGCCAAAGTTTCAGGCCTGCCCTTTTGTTTGCTCTGAGAAACAAACATTAAGGCCACTGAGTAGGAGAAACACTGGGCCAGTCCCTCCGTGGGAAACCCTAGATATATTTCCAAATAGCAAATTACACCTGTATAAAGACTTGGCAAATGGGACAGGCTTGCTCTGCTGCTGTATGCCTACCTGCCGTATAGCCTTCATCCGTTCATTCTCATCATTAGCCCTTTTACTGCATAATCACGCCTTTTGAAAAGTGCAGTGCCTTCTCCCGATAACATCACCCTTGGGAAGCCAAAGCACTTCAAATGCAACGGTTGGCATTAAACAAGGAGAATTATTGTTACGCTCCTTACTCCTACTTCAGCTCGATTTGGGCACAGATTAGAGGTGCAGAACAGACAGACAACTGCTGAAAACAGAGAAAATCCTGAGGTTTCTTGTCCAAGGCAGAAAAGGGGGAGGGAAACGGGCTGGAGGTGACTGTTCCTTAGCCAGCCTCCGCTAACCGAAGCGAGCCATCCTCATCAATATCACTTTGCTTCGGCAGCTTTTCAAGAGGGGAAAAAAAAGAGGGGGGAAGAAAAAAAGGGGGGGGGGGCGCGGGCCGGAAGCAAAATCACACTCCCCTTGTGCAACATGCTTTAATTGCTACGTGTGTCGCACACCAAGGAGGAAATCCAGGGGGTTAGCAGCAACGTGATGAGCTGCATTGCCTTTAATGCTTTAAAGAGAAAATTCTCGCAGGTGGGGAGCAGGAAGGGGGAAGGCGCATCCCCCTCTGACCCACAGGGCACATTCTTTGCCACTCCATCTGCCACCCCCAGCTGCTAAATCCTCGTCACCAGCACAAGGTGATCTCAGACTGAAGCACGCTGCTAACACATGAAAGGAAACAACTTTGGCTGGTTGCCTCCTTACAAGCCCCGCTCTCCCCACCCCCTTCCTTCCCTTCCTCTCTGACATGTTTAAAGCATCTGAACGTCAAGGTACTGAGATATCACAGAGCAAGTTTCCCTTCCCTATCCTGCTCAGATGGCTCTTGTCAGCAGCTCCCTCCAGCCCTACCCTCAGCCCCCTGTTTTCCATGAGGATTTCCCTCCCTCCTTCCTTCCCTCCTGCTCTGGAGCCGCTGCTCTGGAGCTCGCATTATTTCCTTTCTTGGAGCCTACAGTCTGGAGCCAGCGAGGTTTGTCTGCTTCCCTGGGTTCAGCTAATAAATTGGGATCAGGGGGTCACACAGCAGGGGACTTGGAAGCCTGAGAGCCTCTGACACCATTTTTATTAGTTTTTACTATACATACCATTTCAGGAGCCGGGATGCCGTCCCAGTGGGGCCCTACCCATTGCTTAGTAACTAAGATTTTGTAATCTAAATTTTGACAAGGTCATTTTTTACCTTGGGAGAGGGTGGGGGAGGGAGAACCCCCCACATACATTAATTACACAAACACTGTGGGGACAATGCAAATAGGAACCCATTTCCTTTTGCATCAGGGCTAAAGAATGAAACATCTTTTCACTATAAGGCCATTACAAGCCAAACAGGCTAGCATATTTTAAACAACCCACTGATACAGTCCCATCCTCTGCTTGCAGGTTGGATGAGTGTATTTCAGCCTTTCCCTTCTCTATCCTTAATAAAACATGCTGTCAACAAAAGTGACCAAACCTGGAGGTAGCCATAGACCCCTGATGTCCAGATTATATTAAATGCCCCCATGCCTCTGCTTGCAGCATAGGGATGACCCTGATCAAGCTAAAATTAAGTAATAAAACCTCTGCCAGCTTCAGCATCACTGTGCTGATTAACCCTGTGTTTAATCGCTGCTGGCACATAGGGTATACATCACCCTTTGGCAAGCTCTGGTCCCAGCAGACAGAGGTGTGAAAAGCCCAGACACCCACTGGCCCTTCAGGTCAGCCAGAGACAGGGTTGGTTTTTTCCTGATATAATGGTTCCTAGGCTGACATTTAGAAAGCATGAGAAACAAGGAAACAACCACTAAAAGCAAGTGAGCACTGGGACAATTTCGTAAGAGCGGGTACAGTGGAAGCACTGTGGTGACAGCACACTGCCATCGCTGCAGGGAATGGTGCTGGTGTGGAGAAGCAAGCTGCCCGGCCAGTCTGACCCAGCTGAAGCAAGGCGAAACTGTCACCTGGGCTCGCAGCCTCACAAGGGAGAGCAGGAGAAGAGCTGTTCTGCCGAGCTGGGCCTTCTCTCATGCATTTTGTGCTGCTTGCTTCAGCTGCAGCTTTGCTGCATTCAATAACCCTGGGTTGGTGGTTTTTTTGGTTGCGGGTTTTTTTTCTGTTTTTTGTTTTTTTTATTTTATATATATATTTATTTTATCTGCTGCTCTGCTGTGATAAATTCATTCTGGAAGGAGGAAAAAGGTCCTTTGGTCACTGCTACCTTTCCCTTCCACCCTCTCCCCTCATCCAGAGCTGTGTGAGGTGTATGCCTCTGATGTGGTTAAAGCAGGACTGCGATTGAGTAATGCTTTGAGGTCCTTCAGTATGCATTTTGCTGGCTGTCACCTCATCGGGCTCCAGCATATGCTTTGAGGTTAAGTCCCAGTGTTTGTATTTTGGGCCTTTGTTGTGGTTGCTTGATTTGTTCATGATGGCCTTGGCTCTGCCACCCCACAAGCAAATGCAAAATTCACAAAGTGGTGACTCAGTCATTTTATCCACTGGCAGCAGCAGAGCTGGCAGGGGCTCAAAACAGATCAGAGACCAGGGCAACAAGGGTCTCCAAGATGGATTTCAGATAAACAAGGAAAAATGAGGAACCTGAAAAAACATGGAGAAAAGAAAAAACCTGATATTAAATAAAGAGACAGAAAAAAACCTGGAATGTCATGTATAGACTGAAGAGATCAAAAGTAAATCGGCTCTGTGATAGACAAGGAGCTGTGCTGTGCTTCAGCACAGCAACACTCCAACATGGCAGCTCGCTGGCCCGTACGGCTTTTTCCGTTGGTTAAACTCCGCCTGCAAGTCAAAAGAAGTTGCTTTTTGCTGCCAGAACTGGAAGCTCAAAGCAGAACCTACAGATCAAGCTGTTTTCTTCCTGCTTCAGGCATCAGCCCTAAAAATAAAATGACCCTGGAGGACTCAAGAGCTGGCTTGCTCATTTGGCTGATAGTATAAGTAGAATAGCAAGGCTTGTGCTTGTTCTTCTGCAGTTATATGGGCTCTCTGGGTTTTCAAATAACAAAAATATGCCCCCAGACGTAAAGAGGGAACTTCATGCTGACCTGGTTTTACATCATGGTAACACCTTCATCCCTGGAGGAGGAAAAAGTGATCTTTATAGCATAAGCTCTCCTATCTAAACATACAGTACCAAAGGCACTTACTCAGTGGACACACAGAACTGCAAACAACATCAATGAGTGACCACAGTTCCAGGCCACTGTAACTGAAGCTGTGAGTTTTCCAGTAAAAGCAAGACATCATGAGCCATGATGTACATAAAAAGCACAGTTCTACATTAACCATGTTTCAGGCTGAACACACGAAAAAGCATCACATACGGACTTAGATGATAAAGTACTCTATAATAAAAGATCAGGTTTGTAGAAGGAGGAAAGATGGTCTTGTGCTTAAGCACAGCACTAGAGTCACAATGCCTGGATCCTGCCCTTCGTATGACCCATAGTCATCTTGTGAGACCTTAAGCAAGTCTTGTCTTAGCTATGTAGTACTTGTGAAATCACTACAGTGTACTGATTTTTTAAATTTTTTTTTTTTTTTAAACAATGCACAGCAATTTACATTCAGAGAGCTTTATAACTCATTTCTGTCTGTTTGATCTCCAGCCCCAACTTTTCTGGCAAAATAGCAATTAGAGCACAAGTGCTGAGCTGGCTCTTTGTTGCTGCCCATGCCCTATCAGACTCAGAAAATGATTGTGACTCAGTCACCTAAGCTGCGTTCTGTTTATTCATGTGTAAACTGGGAATCATTATAATTGCTTTCTAAGCATTAATTGATTATTCCTCATAGCACTACTACAGAATTCCTAGAACAGAGAGGAAGAAAACCAACAAGATGAGCAGACAGCAGCAAAACTGCAAATTGCTAGTTATTTTTTGTTTACTTCTGTTTTTTCCCCTTCTGACCACTGAGATGCGGGAAGTTCACCTGACATGGTGTGACAGGGTTTGCTCTGTGACTTCAATCCATCCACCTCAACTTTTCTCTGTTCAGACACAGCACCATCACAGAAATGAAAGTCTCTGTTCCCAGAGATGACTAGCAGGGGGTTTCTTGACTCCCATAAAGGCAATGAGGATATCTCCGCTTATATGACTACCTATATTTGCTCGGATCCTGAAAACTTCTATCTTTCCATATTCATTAGGGAGCAAGGTAGTCAGATGGATATCAGGAGATGACTCATGAATTTCTAGATGCAGTTACCTTCTTCTACAACTTCTCTATGCATTTGTGTATCTCCAGCCAACGCTTTCACATATATATGCGCATTTTCTCCAGTTGGCTGAAGTCCTTCTATAGCTCTGCACATCTCCCTACCTGTTACAGCAAGAAGTTGGAAAGCAATTGTGACCAACACACTGATTTGTATAAAAAGAAATTAATGTCCTTCCTGGGTCTGAGGTGCCTTGAGTGCAGTATGGATGGATCAGCAACTAAAATCCCAGAGCAGATAAGGAGCCCAGTCAGAGTAGCAGTAGGTGTGTTACATGGGCAGATTAACTTAGAATCATAGCGTCATTTAGGTTGGAAAAGACCTTTTAGATTATCAAGTCCAGCCATTAACTCAGCACTGCCAAGCCCACCGCTAACCCATGTCCCCAAGCACCACATCTAAATGGTTTTTAAACACTTCCAGGGATGGTAATTCCACCACCTCCCTGGGAAACCTGCTCCAATTCTTGACCACCCTTTCCATGAAGACATTTTTCCTAATATCCAACCTAAAGCTCCCCTGGAGCAACTTGAGGCCATTTTCTCTCATCCTGTCCCTTGTTACCTGGGAGCAGAGACCGACCCCCACCTGCCCACAGCCCCTTTCAGGCAGCTGTAAGCAGCAATAAGGTCCCCCCTGAGCCCCCTCCTCTCCAGACCAAACACCCCCAGTTCCCACAGCCACTCCCCATCAGACTGGTGCTCCAGCCCCTTCCCCAGCCCCGCTGCCCATCCCTGGACACGCTCCAGCACCTCCACATCCCTTTTGAAGTGAGGGGCTAACTTCATACCCTTCATCATTTCCAGCAACAAAGCAACCAAAATAAAACACAAATCAGACTGCAAAACTCAGGTTTGGTTCTCCTTCAGGGAAAAAAACTAACAGAAAGAAATACAAGCCAAAAAAAGCAAGCTTTGGAAATCACTTGTATGGGAAGAGGCAGGTATATACTATAGCTTGGTAATTGCAGTCAGTCTCCTTTTCTCTAACGAAGTACATGCTCAGCTTGTAACAAATATTGCTTTACAGAGTCACAGTTTTAGTTTTGATTTCTATGGCGTTAGGCTAAAATTGTTTTACTATTATAGTTACTTAGTCACAGGTCAATTAGTCACACAATAGTAACTGCTATCACAGAAGATTAACTGGAAATATGGTCTGCACATTTTATCCCTAAAAAAAAAAAATCAGTTTCCTCTCATTTCAGGTACAACATGGAAACGTATTGAAAGGACAAAAGGAACTCTCAAACACAGTAAGCAGGGCTAGCTAGTAAAGATTCAAGCAGATACTCTCAGCTCTCTCAGACACTCACAGAATTGTCCCACCTGAAACCCAAAAGTTTCTCATGGCAGGAGAGAAAGCTATTTGGGAAAAATACACAAGTGAAACATCAGACATTTCTGCTAGCAGGCAGCTAGCTGAACACTCATTTCTCTCCTCAGAGAATGTTTTAATGGAAAATCTGACTGATCTGGCAGAGACCGTTCCAAGACAGTGATACTGAGTCATAAAGCAAAGCCATAGCTACCATCCAGCCCGATCCAATCCCCCTGCAGTCAATAGGAAGGCTCTGGAACAGGCCCATACAAATTAAATAAAGTTTGCAGTACGGCTGTGATTAGCTTAGACCCAGTGGAGGAGCTGGCAATGAAAAGCTGCTGCTGCTGCTTTCTCAGAGACTCTTCTCTCACTGTTATCAATGTCATTTCTGCCCAAGGATGTTCAGCAAATTGAGACAGGCATCAAACTGAGGAGTGTTCTTTGGCCTTTGTTGTTCGAAGAGAAGGGGGGAAAAAACAGTTTCACAGCTGTAGGTTGAGCATGAAAAATGTGGCAGGTGACAGAAAGAGGGTCACCACACTGTGAGAGTGTCTCTGTTTGACAGTGTATGGGCTTGGTTTTCTGTTATAGCGTGTGAATTTAGTGCTGGTAAAACAGGGGGAGGGAAATGCTAGTCTATTTAAATCCTGGGATGAGGAGCAGCAGCAGCCATCACTTAATAGGAAAAAATATTCTCCTTCAGATGAAGAAGGGAATAAAACCTATATGAAGGACAAGCAGTAACAGAAATCAGACATGGAAGTGTAAGGTAGGGATACAAGAAAAAAGAAGCTCCAGGAGGGACACTGGACAAGCCTAACTGATCTCCTGACGCAAGGCACATTCCCTGAAGTCAGACGTCTCTTTCAATAGTGGGTAGGGACTAAAAAATGACAAAGCATAATAATCTGCCAATTTGGGAGGACAGAGAAGAAACATAGACAGGATTGTATGTTATAGGACAAAAGAAAAGCCATAAAGGGAGCCCTTGACCTCCATCTCTCAGCTCTCAGTTTAGATGCAAGACAGGAATAGCAGAGGTGGTAACAGCTTCTTGTGCTCTAATGCTCAGCTGTCACTTGCAAGGACTCCAGGGAGGTGAGGAGAGCACCCAACCATCATCCACAAAGAGTAAACCCTGCCCTTGATGGATTTCCCTTGGAGACTATGGTCAGGAAGGCTCTGAATACAGAGAGAGGATGGGAAGAAGAAATTATTTAATTAACTATACACCGATGCCAAAAGCCTGGGTAATAAACAAGAGGAAATAGAATTAGTCATTTATGAGCACTAATTTGACCTAGCAGTTATTACTGAACCTCATAGAATGATTTGCATGACTGAATGTTTAAATCAATGGTTATAATCTGCTTAGGTAGGGCTCAGGTTTTAGAAAAAAATGAGGAGTGGAAAAGAAGGCATTACCTATAAACAAGTCACAATTTAAAAAAAAATATCTATCCTGAATGCTTCCTTCTTGATGACCCTCATAAAGCAACAAGGTGGCATATTAGTTGACATCCCCTACCATCATGCTAGAAAGCAGGGTGACTAATACAAAAACTGGCTGTTTATGAGGTGTAGGGTGAAAAAATAATCTAAACTCAAGGTCTCCCATGTGAGAGGTCAATGCTGACCCCTTCTAGAACTGCTAAATATTCTAGCTGTAATCTGTCAAGGTGGTAGAGAAGTCACCAGGCAGGGGAAAACCTCTGGCAACTTACTCTTGACCAACAGAAGAACTGCTTACCCGATGAACAGCAGCAACATAAGTACAATTAATCGTGAGTCAGTCACCCTTGTTACAGGCAACAAGATCAAACTATTTAAATTAGTGATGATATATACTCAGTGTCCTGCAAAGCTTTCAGCTTTGTGAAACTGTTATGGGCAATTCAGTTGAGAGAAAAAGTCTCACCAACCAAACGTTACCGGGAATTGTTTACGAGCATCTTACTAAAAGCCGCAGATCCCACAACCCAATAGTCAAGAGAAGAGATGATACTGGTCAAGTAACTAATCTACACTCACAGATTGCAGAAACCCAACAACAGCAAGGAAAATCCTATAGCCGGTAGGATAATGCATAAAATAGAGCAAATCTGAAGTTTATTAGCAATCTTAAAATGGAATTTGTGCTTAGAGCTAATATTGAAACACAAAAGACTACTACCAGAGGAAGACATTTTTCAACACGATACACCTAAGCAATTCCCATCTAAGAGATTTGAAACTGGGAAGCAAATGCTTTCAGCATGCCTTGGAAGAACGAAGATTCTAGAAAATAAACTTGAGGCTATGCCAATGTCGTAATACAAAGAACAGATACATTACGCAGACACTGAGGCTGATGAAAACAAGCTAACCAAAGGAATCATGTGAACCTCAAAACATGGAAATAGAAAAACCCATAAGCAGTCAACATGAGCTTATGGAAACCAGAGCCTACCAAACCTATTTCATTTCTTTTATGAGATTATAAATGGAGCTAGTAAAGTCAGTAGCTTATGATCAGATTTCCAGGAAGTATTTGAAATCAGATTTATACAGAATTGAATGTTATACAATGGATCAAAATGCATAGGTCTATTGTACCCTTTGGCTTTATAATACGTGGTACTAACAGGGCTCAGAACAGCAGTGCAGGGGAAAAGCTGACTGCCCCCATCAACAAGGGACAGCAGAGCAAGGCACTCTGCCACTTCCATTACAGCAGCACCACTACTAAGGCTATTTACAGCCTCAGCGTAGACAGATTTTTCAGACATAGTAGGGCTAGAATGGTCTGGGCTTAACAAGATTTTACAAACACGGTGAGGTATATTTACAAGCCTAGTTCATTGTCTCCACAATTCCTCCTCCTGAGACATGGACAAACACCTGAGGAATGGCAACATGAAAAGAAAACGCCTTCCAAAGGCACTATACTTCTCTGAGGCCAATTAATAACTATGCTGGCTTTTGAAAGATCCCAATAGTGTTCCACATCCACACCAATACTACATCTCTGTTTCTTTTTCTTCGTATAAAACGACCAAGTTTTTAACTTGGTTTAAGCCATACCCATTATACATTGCCTTATCTTGATCATCTCCGAAACAACATATGGATCTAACAAGCTAAGGGGCCGATATCACTGGTATTAGAAGATCTTCCAGAAAGCAAAACAAAAGCCTTTGTGTAATGATACATACAGTATTCTCTGCTGAAAATCGTAGAGAGCAAGAAGTGGCAACCATCATTCACTGACCTTCTAGCATGCATGGCAGGCAATGACCTTGACCTTATTTTTAACCTCTTACATGCCATGCCTTGATGCCAGCCCTGCAGGGTTATGCTAGTTAAAGCTTCAGTGATTATTTTGAAGTGACAGATGGAGTGTCAAAGCAAACAGCATCTGTCCAAAGGGCCCCAGTAGGTGATGCTTCACAGAGTATCTCCTGAACATCTGCAGTAATTAAATGCTTAAGCTGAACAAAATTTAATTTTGCAGGCTGTGTAGAATCAGATACAGTTGACTGCACAGGGGCCCTTGATCTGCTCCGTGCTCCTAGAAAATAGTGTAGCTTCTCTGTAAGCCCTCTTCACCCTGAACTTCAGAACTGTGGCAGCTAATTTGTTCAAAAAATAGGCATTTAGTGGCGAAATACCCAATTTGGCATCCAATTAAGTTGTTTCCCATACCTGAAAGAAGATCACAATCACAATTTAAAAGCGTGCATCTCTTCTCAATTCGTTTATGGAAGGGGTAGGTTATTTTACCAGACTGGAAGGCTTTTCTGGTTTTGTTTGTTTCTTGCAGAACTTATTGTCTGTGAATCCCAGGCAAGCTGAAAAACATCCAGAGATGTTGTTACTCAAGAGGGGTTACCAATGGGAATAAGCATGAAGAAAGCAAAAAGTGGGAAAGGCCAGAAACTTATCAAAGTGGGCGATGTCTGAATTTGACAGTCAACAATCTTAAAAAGCCCAGCACAGTGATGACATACACTCCCTTCCCTCCTACAGAAGAGTCGCAAAGCTCAGCAAGTCAGTACCAAAGATACAGTAGAGGCCATTTAATTTGCTTGCGTTTACACATACCTGTGGTGGGATCCACCATTCACTCCTTCCTACTTCTGGCATTTCTGGCAGCTTGAATTGTTCTGTAGTTCACTCGACTCTCTTGTTTTAAAAATGTAAGCTATATCTCATTTGGGAGAAAAGTGATAAGGATGTTAGCAATTTGAAGAAGAATCTGTGACCAGTACAAACCAAACAAATCAGCCGTAGCATCCAGCCAAGCAGTCAGGAGGCAGACACGTCTGTAGAGAGGAGATACCACTTCTTAAAAGAGATGATGGCTGCCAGACTGATAACATCAAGCCTTGCTGTAATATTCATGGACCTTATTGTAGCCACAGTTTCCTGGCTACAGAAAAAACACACTGATATGTCCTTTCCAAGACAGAAAGGGGCAAGGAAACTAAAACCCTTTGTGCTGCACGGCAGGGAAACATTATTAAGGAGGGACAATTTTCTCAGTGCCCCAAATATCTGGTAACCCTGATCATTCTGAACAGGGAACAGGTCATAAGATAAATGTTCAGCCTTCGGCACTTATTACGCAGAGTGCAAGGTTCTCGTGTGGAAGGTTACCATATAATATTGGATTATGGTAATATATTACACTGCATTGCTGATAGGGTTTTTTCATAGGTTTTCACATTCATTGCTTAACTCTCCATAATTTATATTATTTTATCTATATAATCTATTGTTTCCCAGGCACCTATCGCTTTGGGATCCTTTTTCTATAAGCAGTAATATATTTCTTACACTTCAGACAGGTTCACCAGTTACCAGCCAGCACTGGTTCTTTCTGTCTCATTCTGTCAGAGAACCCAAAAAAGATGCACTGTTGATTTCATCTTCTGTCAAAAGCTGAGGCTGTTGGTCTGGGAACCACATGTATTAGGAAATCCATTTGTGTTCCTTCTACTTACTCAATGGCTTTTCCTTTTCCAGCCACAGAGCAGAAGTCTGCAGGTCACACCAGAAGAGGATAATTCATTAATTTTCAGTTGACAAAGTTGAGGGCGAGTGGGAAAAGAGCTGAAACAACAGAAATGCTGATCTCATTCTAACTCATGAAACATTTAATTCTCTGTTGGTGTTTGTTCATTGCTCACTAAACCTAAACTGTTCGTACATCTAGTGGGGCAAGCTCAGAGCCATTATGTCAGCAGGGGTTGTTACTGGAGAATGAGATGATGAACTAATGGTTGGAGTCAAGACTGCTACATGCCCACAAGTCACATTCGGATGTAGTCACTCCAGACTTTCAACTCTCCTTGCAAAAGTGTGATCACGTTTCAAAACACCCAGCAAATGTTCTCTCCTAGATATGACTTACTGGGATCCACAATATCATGGCCAGCTCAAGTTTGTGTTACCTCTGAAATTAAAAGTGTTTGATTCTGGACATTGTTTGGGTAACTCTGTACTTTAAAACTTTATCGAGACAGACTTCTCCATGTGAAAAACCCTGGACCCACCATTACGGAAGGCCTAAACCCTCTCATCAGAGTAAATCCGGCACCAAACACCACTTTGGAGAGCCAGAAAAACTCAGGAAGAAAGGAAAGAGTAAAAAGAAAAAGGCTGTGAGAAGGAAGGGAAACTCACAACAAGCCTAATATGGGAAAGGGGGATGGGAAAAGAGAAGATGAAATAAAGGCCATGTCAAATGGCTCTGCTTTCCCCTCTATTTCATTTGGAGAGAAGATTAGGTTACTACAGTTCAACAGGACTGAGTTTGCTTATTGCTTTGGGCATTAAGAACTTAATGCAAAAGTAATGAAGTTAAACCTGTGGCATAGATAATGGTCATTAGCAGCCTTCTCTCCCTGTCATAAACCTGACCCTTGTTAACTCCCATTTTATCTTTCTACGCAGATGACTTTGAGTGGGGCAGGAAGCATTCTCTATTCCATCCAATTTGGGGGAAAAAAGTCAGCTAGTGAGTACACACTGATATTTCCCAAACTGAAGCCCCTCTCCTCTAAATTACAGCCCAGGTTGCGTTATAAACTAAAGGGAAACACTAGGAAGAAAGAGCAGAATTGGAGCCCTTGACAGAAAAAGCATAACTTGTAGTAGGGAAGAGAGCTTCGAGAACACAGTTGGGATTGAAATCTCCTAAGAGAAGCATGTTCGGGAAGAGGCAAGGATTAAAAAGTTTTAGCAAGAAACAAAGCCTATTTACTGTTTAACCCCTGTCATTTCTGTCCTCCACCTCCCCTATAATAGAGCTCTTTCCCCACTCATTAATTAAGCTCTTTTGGAGTTTATTGACTGAGGGCAAAATTGCCCCTGCAAACAGATCCTTGAGAGCTGCTGCAGCATTTCTGTGCCACTGCTCTGACAAAGGGAATCCTGTTACCCAGCTCTGTCAAGGAACAGCTCCCCGGGATGAGAGATGTTTGAATAGACTAAAATGAACAAATATGCTAGTTCTTCAGTAGTTATCCAAAATTCAAGTTTTCTTTCACCAGGGATCCAGAAGGAGCGTAAGTATAGTCAAAAGGAACCCTTTTTTCATGGCTGCATGGGGAAAACTTTGTCTCATTATTAACCAGGTCTGAAAAGATGCCCAAGTCAACTGCTTTTCGAAGCAAGATGATGATTACTAACTTTTTTATATGTTTGTTTAATAACAATGGTCAGGCTTTTTTTTCCTGGGAATTATGGGGTGGCATGAAGAAACATAATTTAAGGTTACAAACTGAGGCGACCATGCCATTGCCTATCTACAAATGGAGAAAGGTTATATAGCAATGTTGACCTTAAAGATAAATTAGTCAATTTTGAGGTTTCACTGCCAAGTGAATCCAAACATACCAAAAAGGCAGTAATAGAGCCCTCAAGCCAATTGCAAAATTTCATTACTTTCAAAGGAAGGATCATCTGGCCCTCAAAGTGAAAATGCTTCATAATAATATCAGTCATCACAAGAGTTACACCTATATTTGAGTAACAGGGAGTGGATTAGTCATCACTTGATGAGCAAACAAAAAATGAATTTTTGGGTTGTAGTCCCAAAGAATTATCTGTTTTCCTGTAAATTCACTAGAAGGGACGAAAACCACAGACTAAAATCTCAGCTTGGGGTAATTCTGTATTTCATGCTGAAAAGGGGTCTGTACAGGACATTGCTGAATAGACAGATACACCAGTCAAATTTTAAGGTGTAGAAGCCAGTATGACTGCTTGAATCATCTCCCAATCTCCTATTCAGCTTCTCATCAACTTTATTTACACAGACATATGTGATTTTGTTGCCAGCTGGTGATTTGGCAATAAAATGAAATCTGAGCCTAATGTGCCTAGAAGATCTGTTTGGAAAAAAATAAACCCAAGATAAAAAAAACCAAACTAAGTAGTACTTGTTTATAGAAACATTACGGTACCTTTGATCCTTTCTTCTGTTCTGCTTCAATATGCTTGAGTAAAAAGAAAATACGCTGTAAATTTCAGAGAGCAGCATGGGGGCTCCTATGTTTGTGTTGCAAAGACAGACTGAAGCCTTTAATCAAGACAAACTCCTGTAGGGCAAATTTCCCAATCCAGCACTAGTGTGGTGGTGTTGCTAGGTGGATCCCCATCCAGCCAAGCTACAGTTCTTGTAGCTTGCCTGACCCATTTCTGTGGCAGGGCTGCCCTCAAAATCATTTGGGCATGAGAGAGGGTGGGAAGACAAGAAGGTGGCACACAAGGAAAGAGGACATAAACACATAAATACATGGAAAAATAATGCAGGATGCTTAAGAATGGCTGAGACACTGAACTAGAAATACCCAAGGGGAGATATAAATATTATAGAAAATACAGCATCCATTTGAAGAATATTTCACATACCCATGACCCTGAATAAAACCATTAAGACTAAGTCCCTTGACCTTTTCTATACATACACGTCAGACAAATATGTACATGCTGCTCTTTAAAAATCTGATATTTATTATATCTCACATCAAAGCCTAACTGCACATGGACAGATTCTCATGGAATATAAGCATGCAGTAAGCGGAGGATGCATTAAAGCATCCTGTCTTATAGAAGTCCCAGTCAGGTAATAATCCATCAAAGTAGTGGATACTTTTGTATATGAAATTACTGCAATAATTATACTTACAAATCAGATGTGTAAATGCACCTTTAAGGTCTGTTAGGACACCACTGTCATAATCTAGAATTTTTCACTGTGATTCAGAATTAGTCTCCACAGGAAAACGAATGGCTTTTCAAATGATTGTCCGAAGTGCATAAGGTACAGAGTGCTATGCTGTGCTACAAACTGAAGCACGTTGAGAAATATGATACAGTATTCAAACTAGAATACATTTTTAAAATACAAGAATATTCCCTAAAAAAAACCCCTGTTTTCAAGCAGTGTAATGTATTCCTTTCAGACCAAACTCTTGTCCCTTTTCTCAGAACAGCTGTGAATATACTCAGTTGATTCTGCATTCTCTGTGATCAGATAAATAGTTACAGTTCGAAACTCTTAACAAAAACAAATCAGAAAGAACTCCAGAACGGCCAAGGGAAAGCATCACTTGCCTCTGCAAGGATCCTGTGCATGACTGACAAAAAGCGGGCTAATTTTTAAAACAGAAATTAGAAATCGTTACCAAACATCTGAGTTATGGAATATAAGCAGCTGTACTGTAACCCAGCACCCAGTACACCCAGGAGTCATGGAAGAACATTTGGAGAAATGCATACTGTTGCAGCTACTGCAGTAGGAAAGGGTTTAATTTAGCTGACTCCTCACATCGATGTGTTGGAGACCGTGTCAGGAAATCCCACTGCAGCCACCTGATGTATCTACGTGGAGACTTCCTAAGTCTTCTCCATAGTTCCACGTTTGTGCTAGGTCAAGCCTCTGAATGCAGATGGTGCTGCACGGATGGATGAGCTATCTATGTTCTCTCAGTTAAGGGGCCACAGTGCAGAAGTAGCTAATTGCCATCAGTTTAGAGGGAGCAGGAATTTGGGCCTGCTCCAGCTCTGCAAAGACAAGTGGAAGCCCTGTGCAACTTCCTACAGCCATCTAAAGAGAGCAGGAGCTGAAAGGTAAATTCCCCACCCATGTGGAGGACTTCAAAGCCTGCCGAGAGCTTCCCTCTGCCAAACGTTTGGGCTCCCTGCGCTGCAGTGATTTCTGCAGCTCTCTCTATCTTTGAAACATGAGCAAGTTATTGTTGGCATACAAAGGAGCTGGCAGAGCATCATCCCATGATTCAGCATATCAAGAAGCAAGATAGCATAATGAATCATTGTGCAAAAGGGTTGCACAACATGGACTGAAACAGTCCATATAAAAGCACTGTTGTATTGGAATGGAAATGGCTTTTTCATGGAAGATACCCATCTGCCAAAAAAACCGTTGTATAACTAATGTTTTATGAGCAGAAGATCCAGAGGCAGATAGAGGCACCAAAGCTAGGATCTCGCCTACTGTGACACAGGCATATGAGAAGGTACTTTGGTTTGCCAGGATGATTTGTTTACAATTGTAACATCTGGTACAGAAGGTTTTGAAAGAGATTCATGAATTGCAAAGAGGAGAAAAGAAGTCCTGCATCTGATTTAAACTGCGCTGTGAATTGGAGATAATCCACTGGAGTCAATGGAGATAACCTGGCACAACCCCACCCTCAATGCAAGGAGAACCAGAGCCAAAGAGTGTTAATGTACAGAGCCTTACTGTGTTTCCTATCCAGCCCAATGGGAAGTCTGCAACACCCTAGGCTACTTCGCTATTTCCACCCTACAATGTCTTTTCACCCTTATGGCATTGCCCAATAGTCCCCATCCCCATTAATTCATCCCTGAGTGCTCTGACAGACACTGGCATCCTAGAGGATGCCAAACATCGCACCCTAGAAGGGACCATGCTTTTCGCCTGTTACCGTCCCCTCCATCTGCCTTGGGAATGGCTCTCCAGTTTGCTAACTGGTTATGTTGAGCTGGTCTCCATCAGAAGAGCACTCCCACACCTTCTTCCCAGCCTTTCCTCTTTTCTGGCAAAAAAGAGCATCATGCCTAAACAAAAGGCTCCAAAAGACTCTTTTCTTTTAAGATTTAAAAAAACATTCAGACTTTAAAACCAGCACTCAATAGGGCTTTTTGTTGAAAGAACTCATATCCTTAGAAAGGAAAACCTTCTATTTCAGGATTTTTCAGCTTGCCTAGGGTTTGTGGACTATTGTTAAGAAATCTGGCAAACGTGACTAAGAAAAGCAAGTCCACGGATCCCTTAAGGTTGTTCATTTCAGTGGCACTTCTAAAGGGGGGCAGCGCTGCCTTTGGGGGGGGGGGGAAATTGAAAGGCGCTGGGCTTTCTTTGTAACTATTATTTGTGAGCTGACACTGCACAGCCACCAAGCAGCACGCTTCTGTCCTGATCCCGGGGACGAGGGCTGCCCACACCGGCAGCTGTGCGCCACGTGGACGCAAACCAGCATCTCACTGTGCTAAAAAGCCACTGGGCTGTCATCAGATGGTAACGGTGACTGACCCTGGCCAGCCTTGCCGTGATAAGCCTAAGAGAAAAAGCTCTGCAAATCATTAGCCATATCCCTCTGCAGCCTTCAGGCATCCAGTCCCCATCCTCTACTTCTTTTAATTTAGATAATTGGCTTCAATGCCCTGTTTAACTTCAGTTTTCCCTGCCTGTGCTCCCTCTTTGCTTCAGCTTCCTCCCTGCTGGCTCCCTGCTTCCTTGCCCAAAGAGCGGTTTTGTCACCATTTTTCATACTTCCCCACCCCCCCACCCCCCCTTTATATCTGTTGATTGGTTCAGATGCTATTAACTCTAATAAAAATGGGAGACACAGGCAGTGAGGGAGGGAGGACACACTGTCAGAAATAATGTAAATGGATCAAGTTTTCACCCTACACACCTCAAATTATGGGAGCCTAGGCACGAGGCAGTAGTTAAAGGCCTTAGCCACTTGTATTGGCAAACCCGTCTTTCATAAGCATCCAATTTAGATTTAATAATATGCTTAATGAATGGTAATTAAAAACAAATTGCAATTAAAACACTATTTAATGAGGTTTAACAGTGATGTGATAGATATGTATCTATCACCAAGTTCAACTTCAATAAATATTTTCTTAATAACAAACTGGCATTTAATTAGTATGGGAAAAATGTTGCTGTTAAATCTAAATTAAATTAAAATATACTTAGGGCACTTACCCACTTAATAGTATGTGTTAATGAAAAATATTTAAAAGGCTTTTCCTTTCTCTCTCTCTCTTTTTTTTTTTTTTATGGGTAACAGTTACAAGAAATAAATAAAAGGAATTTCACTGATTGCAGTGTACGAAGGCATGATCCAGCCCCAGACATAAACACTTCACTGATTTAAGAGTTTCCTGACACACAATATCCACACTATGAGACATGTAAATGAACAAACAACAAATTTAACAAATGTGACAGTTTACAAAGTCATACTCAAAATTCCCACTGCACCTTTTCCACTAACCTTTCCTTGTCATTTTATGATCCCATTATCATAAATATCTGAGCACCTGCCAAAAAATTTAAAACAGAAATAAAGTGTTTTCTTTCCTTCTGCAGATACGAAGTTTAAATATTTCATAGATCTTTATTTGTTTAGTGGGAGAGGGCAGGAAAAGAAGTTTCGTATTTTGAGCTTAGCATATGTCAACTATTCTGTTTGAAACTGAGGTCTGTGAAATCTTTATTCCTCATAAAAGATATTTCAGTAACTTAAGCCCTGATCCTATCTATCTCCTGTGCTCCCAAGACTCCTTACAGTGGCTGATACTTTAATTGCTCCAGCACTCATTATGAGTTGGACTAAATTCAAATAAAGCATTTTATAGTGAAAAACAGCTTTTAGGAGAATACAAATTTTTTGCAAAAAACATGGATCCTTCAAACATTTAGTATTTTTGATTGCCTGGTTGGAACTGGGAAGGATTCATTTTGATAGAGCCTGTGGAAACACAAAATAAAATCTGAAGAAATATTTTATAATTCCATTTTACACCATTCTTTACTGAGTATTTCAGGGAAGAAACTGGGAAAAACCCCAAATCAAAATGTTTTCCTCACAGTTACGACAAGGACTCCTTCCTCCTCTGTCTTCACAGTACCTACCACAAGGGGTCTGGTTCACAGGAAGGAGTAAGAACAGTAAAACAGATTTACAACATAAATGCAAACAGTTCCCTAAGGCAAAAAAAATGACTTTTCAATGTTTCACTCTGCAGAAATTTTGTACATAATGACATTGCTGTATAGCAACATATGTCACGTATACAGGTATGTTTTTTATTATCGCTGACAGCATGTAACATACCTATTTGCAGACAGAAACAAGCTTATAAGAAAAGAATGGCACAACATTAAATGTAATTTAAATAAAGAAGAAAAATACACTGGGACAATATTTGCCATGAGTTCACTATGGCTTCCTTTTCTTCCTTTCAAGTGGAAAAGACTTACAGGAACTAGATATCGGAGATACAATTTTAGCGTTTAGCTCTGTTCCTCTTGAAGACAACATCGAGAACAGGAGATGATAATCATAAACCTGGTCTCTCTGGATAGCTTCCCACTTAATCCTACCAGCAGCTGCTTGGCTCAGACCTATTCTTTGTCCCTACATACCACAAACAGACTAGAATGAGGACTACTAGTTTTAAATTGCAGTTATTTTCTGTTGGAGTTCAAAATCTTGGTTTAAAGTGAGTGGTCCAACGTTGCACAGTGTTATTTTATAAAGCAAAAGAATCAGCCATACAAAATAGGTAACAGATAAGCAACGTGCAAATGAGTTACTAAATATAACATATAATATTATGCCACATATGAACAGAGAGAAATAGTGTACGTACCCAGCCAACTCACGATTGATCCTGAAAGCTCGGATGTATTAGTTGCAGAATGTGAAGGATGTTTTCCTGGCATGTTCCAGCTTCAGATATGATGCAGATAACACTTAGCATTAAATAATGCTCCTATGATTCCAGTTTTCAAGCATTTCACAATCCACTGCTACATGTGACATCCTGGATAAAACAAATGACTTGATTAAGGACTTATTAACATTGAAACAGAACTGACTTCATGAATTATGACAGGTCCTACTGTACATGTCATACTGCATCAGAGCTGAAAGCAAAGATATTGTCTTTACTTCAGAAAAACTCCACTATTTAGTCAGGGAAATACCCGCTCCACAGCAGCAGTCTACAAAGAGAGCCTGGTTCCAGCAGGCAAAACAGAAATTCACCTCCTGCTTTTTGGTCCACTGTCTCCCAGTGCACAGTGGCTGTCTTATGTCTTACCACACTCCTACTTGGATGGAACAAAAACCATTTAACTTGAATAAAATACCTGGGCATCCTATGAAATTAACAGTTAAACTGTTCTGCTTTGAAGAGGACAACCTTCCTCCAGTTTATCCACTTAAACTACTTAAAAGTCAGAAAGACCCAACAGGTACCTTGGAAAGATGATTTATGATATGGATTATTGGAAAATGGTAGAAATGCCCAAGTATGGCACCCAGTTTTGATGCCATGACCCCAGCTACAATACAATCCACAGCTCAGAGTCACCTTGCCCACAGCATACCCAGCTGTCCCCTGAAAGCTCCCAGTCACAGACAAACTGGGGAGCTGGCCTTTGAAGAGTCCGAGGGGCATCAGTGAGGTTTTGGCTATGTCAGTACCTTCTGCAGTAACCATGGTGGTTCAGATGAAACTGGAGGTCAATCAGATTTGTCTTCCTAATCACTAGAAGGATTTCAAAAATTCTATTAAGTATGCAAGAAAAGGCAAAGGAGATGGGAAACACAGAATCAAAAGCTCTGAAAAATAATTTGTTTAGGGTTGGCTAGACTGCGCCAAGCTTGCCAGTCATTCTTAGCCAGGAGAGAGTGAATTACTATAGCTGATGCCACCAAAGATCTCTAACCAGTCAGGAAGTATTCCTCCTCCCAAGTATTTTCCACTAAAAATGGCAGAGAGATGCTGATTAAAGAAAGACAGTGCTTTAACACTCTCAGCTTGTGGCTAGCAGTCTGGCATCTCTGGTGATGCTCAGCTCAGGCTGAGACAAACAGGAGGCCCATGCCAAGTTGTTTTGCAGTCAGTGGCCTGTTGCCAGAGTGTCATTTTTCACAGAAAGGACACAATACCCAGCAATCTGGCTGAGAATGAATAAAAGTGTCATCTGTGTTCGCTCCACTTCAAGGGCTCGTGCAGTATTGTTCTCCTCATGTGCAATACAATTCCCATTGATCCCACAGACACATCAAAAGATGCTTCTCAGGGACCTATTGGTCAGTCTTCCAACTTCGACAAGGAACTCTCATCAAGCTATTACATTTTATAGCAGTGATTAAAAAGTGTTCATTCCTTTCACGAGTTGGGGGTGGTTTATTTTTTGCCTACTGGAAATCTGTCTCTTCTTTCACCCAGCAAAAAAGCACGAGGATTAGACAATGAGACAGCATGGAAAAGAAATACGCCTAGCAGAAATAGCAAACCATCAGATTTGCACATTGCTGGAGATACAAAAGGAAAGATGATTGAGAAAAGGCTGCAAAGCCAAAAAAGCACTGACAAGATTTATCTGCCATCTGCAAAAAAGAAAGGAGCAAACAGAAATAAACACACATGTGAGAAGGCAAGAGGAATGAACGGTGGTTTATTATCACGGGGGACCTTTCACTGGCTGAACTTTAAAGGCTTTACCAATACAGGGACATGGTTTTTGAAACAGAGTATATGTAATTTCCGTCCTCAGTAACCGTGGCTGAATATGCACAGTGAAGCAGCCTCACCTTGGGCCCTAACTTAGGAAAAGCATACAAGAGGTACCCAAGAAGCACAAGAATCACGGTTGGCTTTTCTGTGTTTCCCTGGAGAGGGGCCTCCATGTCTGACTGGCCATTTGCACACCATCTGCACGTGCTGCTAGGACACAAAGTTGGAATAGTCAATTGTGCAAGGCAAAGACGATCTTTTTTTCTTTTAACTTTTTCCTGGTTAGATGGAATTCAAGGTGCTAAGCACTTCTTGAGGATTGTTCAGCCTCCTCATCTCCTAAAGACAGCAAGGGATGTTGGAGGTACTGAGTAACATGCAGAAAATCCCAGACAATGGGGCTGTACCAGCTGGTACTAATGGGAAAGAGTGGTAAGGAGCTGGGGAAAGAGGAAAGCTCCCTTTGCCATCTCAGTACATTCCTGCCAGCAGCTACTGATATGATCTGATTCTAAACACAACCCCCAAGACTAGATTTTCATACTTGGAGAGAGATGAGGAACAGCTTACAACATACTCTCCATGAACCCCATAATGAAGAAATTGTAAATATCATATACAGCAAAGCACAAACTGGCAACAGAGGAGAGAGCATGCATTCCTCCCCTACTGTTGTGCAGGGAACAGAGGTGCTGGATATTTAAAGTTAGGAGGTTTTTTTCCTCATCTTCCCATGAGAAGGTTTTTGCATCCTCACTGGTGAGTCAAACATGCTCTGACAGGCAACTCCTTGAGCAATAAATGGATTTGTGTCTTAAAAAAATAAAAAAAATCAGAGAATCCCATAGATGGCCTCTGTGTTTCAAAAGCTGAAGAATGACCCCAAAAATAAGAACAAATAGCACTGGAAGAAGTCATGCCCCTTTTCTCCCATCCTCCAAGCTAGGATCTACTCTCCATGGGCCATTCCTGAACATGATTTGGCAACCCCAGCTTAAAAAAAAATCATCAGTAGAGATTCCCCCACCTGCCTTAGCTCTTAGCATCAGAAGCCATGTGAATGGGAGCCACGGGGAAGATGCCCCAGCCATAATTACATTCAACACCAGCCTGCTCTGTACCTGAAGATTCACCTGTGAGAGGGAGGCCAGGGCTTTATACACCTCACTGCAGCAGCCAGGCACCGTGCCGCGCCGATGCTGTCCTACCCAGCGAGGAAGGGTAAGACTGCTGGCACAACAACTGAACCAGATTCAACATCCAAGGTGCGCTGCACAAACCATACATGTGATACATCACTTTAAAAAGGGCTGCAGAAAGGAGTTACCATAAAGTTTCCATTCCAAAGCACTAAAATCTTACATTTGCTTATTAAATTTCAGTTGGGGCCCCAGGCAATTGAACAGAACACCGGTCTAGCTACTGCATTTTGCTTTGCTTACTGCTATTGACATACAGCCATAACTTACATAAAGAAATTGCAAAGCCTAGGACTTTAATCTTGGCTAACCATCCTTTCCACCTCTGGCTTTCAGGATAAAACTGACATCACGTTTCAGGTTTGGTTTTGGGGTTTTTTTCTTTTCTTTTCTTGTAAAAGATTTATAGGAATGTGGAACAAAAGAAGAATAGTATATCCTCTGTTTAAGAGCTTGTGATTCAAAGACCAGTTGAGACAATGGCAGGATTCTCATGTGTTTTGTAGGCATTTAATAATAACCCAACGAGACTGGAAAGTCTGTACTCTCAGGGGTCTGCTGGGAATCCACATTCCCCCTGCTCCCCGGTGCTTTCACACGGCTGCATGCACAGAAGCCCCCCAGCAGCCCCGAGAAATCCCCCGGCAGCCTGAAGCTCAGCCCCGCAGCCTCAGCCATGCACACAAGGAGCTGGGTGCTGCCTTAGGGCTCTGCTCCTAGGGGAATGCTGCAAAATGGGGTTTGAGATGACAAAACTGGATGCAGTCATAGTTTCTACTCTTTGGCAATCATTTTAGATGGTACAGACTTTAAAGACCTGGCTTTCTCTCCTGTGGTGTTTCTATAATGCTCAGCACAGCAAAGAAGGCTGAATTTTCTAAAAAGTTCAATAAAAATCTGATTCCCCATAAGCTAGGCTACAGGGGCTCAAGGAATTACCAGCACTAAGTGCTCAAAACCTGTCAAGTCTCAGAAAGGTTTGAAAATCATGAAAAAGTAGTAAGAAATGTAGGGAACTTTTTATTTGCTTTTTGATTTTAGAACCTAGAACATCACCACCACACCACGAATACTAGAAATGTATGTGTTTGCACCTTTATAAAGAAGAAATGCGCTGGGGTTTATTTTTGTGTATGAAAAGTGGGAGTTGAAAGAATTAGCAAGATTACAAGAGCTCAGGCTTTAAGAGAACCCCCAAGCAATACTGGAAAGAGTCACAGTAACTCACCAGGCTGGGGAGCTTTGTATTCTTTCTCCAAGGCCAAGAGTCTCCGCTCACAGCTGAGGATCTCCTTCCCTCAGGTAGCCCTACAGAAAAAGGGTTAAACAGTGGCAAGCAGAGACCAACAAACTTGTAAAATATGTAGCATAACACCACTCAGCTGTTGCAGTAACCCCCCGAATTATAATGGAGAATTAATATATTAGCCATTCTTCAGCATTTGCTACTTCCTAAGGTTTATTGCAGCCAGTCAAAACCAGAAGTAGCACATCTCAAATGAACAAGAGGAGCAGCACACGCTGGCGTCGAGCGGCAGTAGAGCACAGGGCAAAAGCACACGCTTAACGCTGATAAACAGGAGTGCACACATGCTTAAAAAGTTAAGCGTAGGATTAAATGTTTTGCTGGGTTGAGAGCAGATGAATTCCATAGTTAGTTTGTTATTGTTACTGTTATCATCACTACTACTGAACAGAGAACAGTCGATGTTAAAGCTGGCTAACCTTTCTCAAAATAATGTTTTCAGGCAATTTATATCCAGAATATACTGGCATTTACACATTTCAAGTTAATGATTCAAAAGAGCGAGATCAGTGATTATCCAATTTGTTATGACAAAGCTGAGAAGGTCTAGCTACCACTTTGCACCCCAGGAATGAATTCGATAATCTACAGTACCCTAAGAAAAAGGTGCTGAACGCTAAATGATGGAGCAGAATGTGCAACAAATAAACACTAGCAGGAATATTTGGATATGCAGAGCAGCAGAATGAGGGCAGTTTAGGCATTCCTATCTTGTTTGTTTTTAAACACAATGTTCCTGCTGTAAAGAAATGGTTAAGAGCAATGTTGACATTTGAAACTTGTTTATTTTTTTTTTTCCAATTTAAAATACTAATACTGGATAATATTACAAAAGACAAGACAATAGTGCTCCTTTAGAAACATTTATCCTTTGCTTTTTTTAAACCGACAGGCATTTCAGATGTTCAGGAACTGTGACTGTAACACATCTGTATTTTTATTTAATTACCTTTTTCCTAAATGAGATTACAGCATGGCATGTGGTGTCTTTCAAACCAAACACCTGTAGTCAGAATTAGAAGCTTCACAACTACCACTGCTGAAGTTCCCAGGGGCTGGGGAGGTGGTAGAGAATTGTTCAGCTTGGACTCAGGGAAAGCTGGCAACCTCATCAGCAGTGTTATCAAGGCCTCTCCAGATCTGAATAGCTTTCCTGTCTGCATTTTTTTATATGTATGTATATATATTTATTTATTCATTTTAGTTTAAGGCTCGTTCCAACAGGAAAAAAGTAATAGAACAGTGAGAATTTCCTGTGGCGGTGTAACCAGAAAAAAAAAAAAAAAAAAAAAAGGCAAAAAAAAGCCCATTAAATAGAATAAACCTAGACAAAGCCTTATGCGAAACTGAAATAAGGCTGAGATGCCCCAGGTGCAACGTGGGTCAACTGTCCTTCTTACAGCTCAGTGCTGGAAACGTGCCCAGCTTTTGTAAAAGGTCCCAAAGCCACGGCAGAAGGCTCAAGATGTGGACTGGCCTTGGGCTACACACTTGGCTGCTTCAGAGGCTGTGACCTTTGCTCCTGACACAGGGCTGGATTATTATTTTTTTTTTGGTTTTTGAATTCTTCCTTCTCACAGGAAAAAGAACTGCTCAGCAGTTGGGGTTTGCAGCCTGACATTTTGGCATCTGATTTTTCTTCTTTTTCTCCCACAGGCAAAACTCTATTTAGAAAACTGATTTAAGCCCATTGTTCATACTGATTTCATGTGGCTGGCAGATTCAGGAGACCATGGGCTGGCATATAGCTGCAGAGTGTGCTGCAAAGCCCTAGCAGGACACGTCTGATCCTATCCTGTGCAGGCCAGGACCAGAGAGAGAGCACCATGGACTCCACACACACGAACAACCCAACAAGAGGAGTGGCATCGGATGTGGACCTGTGACATTGCTCTGCCTCTTCTCATAAACGAACTCCAGCTCATTTTCTACAGCTCACCCAATCAATCTGCAAGAAGCAATGACTTCTGAACAGAGCGGACAAAAGACTGAAAAGTGGAATTGCATCATACTGGTCCCACCACTTGCTGTCTTGCTTTTTAAGCCTTTTACCTTCATTTTAATGGATGACGGAGCAGTAAAAGGGCTCCACGCAAGAGGCATGGAGTAGGGAGGGGAATCCGCTCTTCCACATTTTTCCTGAAGCAAGTAAAACCCATCACCTTTCTCCAGGATCAGTGCTTGTTCTGTGTTCGCAGGGGTAACAACAGACCAGTGACAAGAGACACATGCTGCTATTAATGCTTGGGGTTTTAATTATTGTTATTATATTGTAGCACCTGGGGATTCCCTTTGCGGGACAGTAACCCACAGTGACAGACACCATGCAAGGCCAGCACAAACAGATGGTTTTTGAACCAGGGAGTCTTCAGTCCCAGCCAAAAGCTGACAGATGATGTTACAGACAAGGGGAGTCCATGGAAGCCACCAAAGTTCGTACAGTCATCACGGAGCTCTCAGCACACCAACTGCTTCACCACTATGAGGTTTTATAGCTGTCTTAGAAAAGGAGTTTTAAAGAGAAACTGGAAAGAGAGTGATGAAGCTGCCTTAACAGCACAGGAAAACAACAGGGTGCTTTCAAATTTTAAAAACCAAGCAATAAAGTGGCACAGTGGGCTGAACCGACACCAAAACTGCCATCTGAACCACAAAAGAAAAATACTGTATTGGGTGGTGAAAGACCTTGGGAGCAAAGACAAGCAGATTATGCTTGCTATATCAAGAGCAGAGACTTGCAAGAGAGATGCAGTGAGAGGAGTGACAGGCAGGCAAGGCAAACTGTCTTCTTTTGAAGCCTAAAGAACATGCGGGAAAACAGGGCGAGATTGGATTAGCCAAGACCAGAATTAGCAAGGTTGTAATAATGATTGAGGAACGTGATAACGACATCCTGAGCAAGCACGGGAGGCGTGAGGGAGGGCAGAAGTGGCAGCACTGTACAGAGTCTATGCAGAAACAAGTGGCAAGAGTTCGACATCGCCTGGATTCATGAACCAAGAGAGACACCTGACTCAAAGATAATGTCCATGGGTCCAAGTGACAGGCATGATGATAATATCATCCATGGTGCTTAAGAAAGAGCAGATCTATGGGAAACAGCCTTGTTTTAAGCGTGTTGAGCATTAGTTGACAGCCGGTCATCTGCAAGAGAACACTGGGGTGACAGGAACACCACCAAAAAACTGGAGACACGTGGTGAAAGCACGTAGGTCTCCGTGGCATCAGCTTAGGGACAGAAGCTGAATTTGGGTTTGCAGAGAAAATTACCAAGAGATATGGTGTAGAAAGTTAAAGGACAATGACCAAAAGTGAGTCCCTTGGAGCCTCAGAGGAATGCTAGGGAGTGCCTGTTTCTACCTCTGCTTTCTTTACACATCGCTAAATTGCTCTCTCCTGAGAGGGCTCGTCTCTAGTGCTCATAAAAATAATCCCAATAAAGTAGTTGTGCTCTCTCCAACCTTCATGCCCTCCCTTTTCAGCTGAAATTAAGCAATGGAAAACAGGACAATTTTTCCAGCAAACATGATTTTACAGCACAAGCCTCATCACTCCTCCCTTCTCTTATTATAAGAGCATTTTTGTTTAAATGGGAAAAACAAACAAAGCAATACATTCCAAAATACATGCCCCTATCCCTCACCCGCAGAAACACTCCTAAAACACGAGGTTTACAGCCTGCTGCCTAAGAATTCCCTTTCATGTCAGTATTCACACTGAAACCTTGGCAGGGCAAAGCGCCTGAACCAGTGCCCGCTCTCTGCTGCCACCCCAAACTTCCTCCTCCTTCCCTCTTCCTAAACATTGCCTCACCCTCCAAAAAGTCCCCCATGGAGAAACAAACCAAAGTTCAGCTTTGGCTTTACATAAATTAAAAAGCACATAAATATATAAAATAAAAATTCACCCGCCATCAACCTGCTCCTTCTGCAAGCTGCAGAAGTCTGGCTGACGTACCAGCAGTGATTGCAAGGTTGCTCCCGAAGGCAGATGCTACACGTGCCAGAGCAGACGTGTTACCGTACGTACAACTACCCACGGCTTGCTGCACAGAGCTCCTAACTCTCGCAGTGCTTTGGCAGTAGTCACTGTGTCCAGTTCCACTTCAAAGCTACCTCTCTGCTTTCAGAATCACGGTAAATGCTTTCTCTAATTACTACGTGTTTCCAGTATGTTTTTAATCATCATCATTAAGGGATTGAACATAACCCACTGAGATACAGAAGCGTAAACATGAGCAGTAATTATTCCAACCTCTTCACTGGTCTCAGGTAATGATCACACCGTATATTTAAAGCTGCTGCTCAGTTTACGATGGTCTGGTTTAGAATCACATTATCCTGGGTGTTTCTGGTTAAGGCCAACTAAAGGTTAAGGTCTGTAGAGGAGGGGAAAGCATGTTTTAAAATTATTTTAAAGGCTTTTAGTTATTTAAAGTCAACACCTGTGACCTGTTAAGAATCAGCAAAGATGAAGACATCTGCCTTATGCTATTCCAGAGTAAACAGATCTGCTGCAGAACTGTAAGACATCTTAAAGTTGGAATTTCAGTTTAATTTATGGTAGGCATGCCACTGGTATTTCTCAGTGTACAAATGGTCATGTTAGTTTTAATCAAGCTAACACGAGTGCTAGATGCACTCTAAACACTGCAGCCCAACACTCATAGATGTGCTGATATTTGCCCTAGTTTTCAAGAAATGAGTGGGAGAGGAAGGGAGAGCTCGTCCTGAAGGTGGGACTTCAGAACTCGCTCGAAGGCCACCGGTCAGCACCACACTTGCCAAACGTCCCACCTAATACAGTGTCCTTTATCATACTCCTCAACCCCTTCTCCCATAAGCAAAGCATACGGGGTGCAGGTTTGCTCACACAATTGTGCAGTTACTGGTCACTTTTTCTGGCCACTCAGCTGACACAGCTAGGCTACGTGCAGATAAATATATATGCTCAGAGCTCACCTCCAGCTCACCTGTGTGCCTGAGTAATCATAGCATATCGTGCAGTCACCCTGTGCAAGCATGAGTTCGTGTTCAGGGACTGTCCCGAATTTAACCCTTTCAAATCTGACCCATCTATCACATCACAGCGACCTACAGCCTCCCACATCCTTAAAATAAGCTTGAGGGCTTAAACAGTTGAAAAAGCTACCCGAGTGCTTGCTGACGTACAGTAAATGCCTGTATACATCACTTAATGCACAGCAAGTTTGAATTAGAGCCAGTTTAGCTGTTTTTCCTTAAAAGTTACAGTAACATAAAAGACCTCGCATTTGCCATGAAGGCAAGCTGTGAATGTCTGATTTTGTGTGTCTAACCCTAAGCTACATCTTTCCTAAGCAAAACTGTTTGAATTGTTTTCATCAGGAGGTAGGTTTTATTTGGGGTTTTGCTGTTTGACTACTATCTTGTTTGTATTTTAAAAAATATTTTTCCTTGTTTTTCAGTGAAATACCAGAAATGGAAAATTATTGTTAACATGGTTTTAAAACCTCATGATTTTTTTTTTTAAATTATTTTTCTTGGTAAAATATAAAAGAACTATCTGGCCACTGGAAAGTTTGAAATAAATTTAATATTTGCAAAATACCTTCCGAAAACTTTCTGATGACCTTCCACCAGACCTGTTCCAGTTTATCCTTGGCTCTGATGTGGAGCTCCTGGGTGACCTTGTGACACAATTTTCTGTGCCACCATTCCCTGTTTGTCGAGATAATAGGAGTTCTAGTCTCCAAATAAGTGATTTTTCATCAGAAAAATGACAGTTCATCAGACTGAAGGTTACTGCAGAACTATACGGGCTTTGAATAATTACAGCTTTTGTGGGAAATATTTCTCCAGTTCAAGATGGAGATTCCAGTGAAAAACAAACAAAAAACAACTCAATCATCATAATAGTAATAATAAACCCCCCCAAACTGGCTATTTCAAACTATAATAAGGCTTTGTTTTTTTCCAAAGCTATCTGGCATAAATAACAGGCCAAGCTTTGATCATGGCCGCAAAGGTGGATTTTCACTGAAAGTGCGCTAACACCGCCCACCATTCATGCCCAAACATCTAATATGTAAATGAAAATCGTTAGGCATGTACTCCAAACAAGGCTGACACCCACTTTCATGGGTGCAGTCCAAGGCATGTCCCAAACTGCTGCACGAAGTTGGCAGAGGCACAGAGGGCTCCCGTCAGCCCCACTGCCCACCAGCCATCTGTGCCCACAGGTGGAGATGGGAAGAAAGGCAGGCTCCACCCTGTTCCCAGAGGATGGGTTCAACCTCTTCCCCCAAGTGAAAAGAGCTGCGCCAGGCTCGCAGTCTTCAATTCATAAGTGTTCATCTATGAAATCGGATTCCCACCCCTCTCCACTAAGAATCTGCTATTTCAACGAAGCACAAGATGTCAGGATTTTTGCCAGCATGAGCACAGCTGTCAAAATCTCATCCTTGGAAACAATCCCAGATAGACACATGTTTTACCCCAGCCAAAATGGTCAAACTTTGCAGAGAAACATTCAGAGAGGAAAAAGGTTCCATATTGTCACTGCAATAGCTCAGGATTGCTCACAGCCAGACAACTGGGATGCGGTGTTTTAATAGCTGAACCATTAAAAGCAACAGGCATCTTGCTATTGACAGCAATAAGAACAAGCTCAGTGCCTTTGGCACAAGATTATCAAAAGCAGCATTGCAGGAAAGGAAATAAGCTTGTTTGGATTTGGGAGACAACAAATAAAGGGGAAAATATGCTTGCAATTTTCTATTTCTATAGTATGTTTTTCAAAATATCTTCAGCGCTTTTGCCTGGTAGTTCCAACGGAAGTCTGGGAAGTCTTGGGTTTATATTCTCCTTGGGTTCATGTTCTCTCAAGCCTACCTGGAAATCCAAGCCTAAGGGTCTTGGCTGGACTTGCCATCGGTGCATCAGGGAGGATGCAGATAGTCTTCTTCTCTGAGTTATCCCAGGGACTAGAGACAACCACAGCTCTGGAGCCCTCCTGGGCTGCAGACACAAGCAGGCTTGCACAGAGGGCAGGGAGCAGGAGGCACTGAGGCCCTGCTGACAGCACAGACCTCTCGTGTACTGTGTGCGGGGGCGACTTTGGGAGGAGGATCCCTGGCCTGGAGTTTTGCAGCTTCCCACTGCGAACGCATGCTATCCAGCCTGGATTGAGCAAGATTCCTGAGCATCAATCTATTTCTTCTGCTCTGAGATGCGAAGAGGACAAATGATTTTGCTCGGGTCACATACAGGGGCACTGGAAAAGGTGGCAGAGGTCCAGCACCTCCTCGATCCTTTGTGCAAATGGGACCGGTATATGTTGCCTTTCTTAGTGTGGCCCAATTTGCGTGCAAGCAGCAGTCAGCCAGCAAGAGGTGAACTCCTACAGCTGAGGGGGTGGGGAGGGGAGGTGGCATCAGAAACAGCAATCATTATCCTCTTTACTGGAAAACGTGTATCTGAATGGCCAAATTTACTAGCTGTTCCAGATCTTTATGAGATTTATGAGGCTTAAGAAAAAAAATTTACTAGGAAGACATAAAACTTCAGTGGTTTGAAATGGAAATGTTTGCAAGGGACTTGGGATCAGCTGGTTTCAATTGCAGCCCTGTCTGAAGCAGGGAGGGCTTCACTTCAGGGCTGAGGACTTCAAACCTCTCCTGACCTGACCCTCCAAAGACAGCTAAAGATTAAAGCTGACTAGAGAGCCAGTGCTCCGTCATTGGGAGGAGCTGTGGTACCCCAGATAAAGGAAAAACACAGATACTGGGAGATGATGAGGAGCACGTGGCAGAGGGACTCAAGTCCTCTTGTGCAAACCAGCCCAGTCCTGCAGGGCCAGTTCTGAGCTAATAATATCTGGTGCATCTAAACTGCTTCCTGATCCCGCACCGCCTGCCCCAGCACTCCTATTTCTGTGGGGCTTATTAAATTGCATGGAAAGATAAACCTGAGCCGGCTTTCTGCATTTACACCCTGCTGGGAGCAATACAACCTGATCTCCTGGCATGCAGAGCTCCAGGGAGCACGGAGCAGAGACACCTGTGTGGCTCTGCATTTTAGCCCCAATGCCCTCAGCGCAGTTCCGGTTCCCAGCAGAGGCATGTGAACATCTCGTTCCCTGCTCGTTTTCCTTCTGTTCACAAGGAAACCCCTCCTGGTTCTGGCAAAGCACATTGCCCCAGACTCAGCCCCTGCCTTCACAGAGGCAATCCCAAACTCTAAACTTTGTGAAGAAATCTCATCTTTGGACTGAATTTGACCCAGTGCAAAACAGAAACCGGATTCCCCTCCAAGCATAATAGACAGGACAACACTTGGAAAATGTTGCTTTTCCCATATCACAAGCCCGAAACCACATTACACACACCTCTTAATGAGGGTAGTAAGCTTTAACTTAACAGCTTCTGAACTGAGCTCATCATCCACTTAGAGTAATATTCCCTTCAGTGCCTTGTAGGGCATGTTGGGATAGGTTGGCCAACATTTAACACCTTTGCATTTGCCAGCATTTGTTCCTGGCTCTGAAACAAACACAAAACATGTTGAAGATTTCCAAAGGGTATCCGAGGGGGGGGCTGGAGTTAATGCAGATGCTGCTGATGAGCTTATTGCAGCGCTTACATCCCTCCTCACCTTACAGGATGCTTAATTACAGTGGGCTTTCGTGGGATTTGCACCTAGCAGCTCACAACTGCTCCACTGACAATTAGATTCAGCACAAGCTGGAAGGTGTGTGGGGGTCCCTTCTGCCTCTCTCCTCCCCCAGAATTACAGGGGAAATTTCCCTTCCTTATTCTTCTTATTTTATCTCATGTCCCACAGACCAGGCGTATAGCTGCTTGGCTCACCTGGCTGATAGATACCGAAAATAGCCCGGCAGTTCCCAGTTCATAATCCTTTTCACTGGGACTGCCTTTAATCCTGTGTAATTGAAAATACCAAACGCTGCATTCTAATATGTAGGAAACTTCTTTTATGTAAAGCCCTAGTAACTACAATGAGAGTACTGCTGTCAAAACAGGATTTCCCCCAGTAGATCAGCTCACCTGCCCAGGCTCCTGCCTCCGTGCTGGCTCACACTCGCTGGTGCCACATCACAAAATGTGCTTGTCAATGTTCAGCATTGCTGTTTGAGGAGACAGAGTTTTACATAATTCTGCTCAAGCATCATTTATGTCTTGAATTGTGATTTTTGGCTCGCTTTCCCTAGCTTGCGAGTTACTTACAGCGCTTACTTGTGTATGGATATTCAGAAAGTCATCGTGATCTGTTTCAGACATCCAGCTTCATGGCTTGTACTGATAGCATCTTGCAGGAGGCAGGTCCACAAATTCACCTTGCTCTATATAAAGACATATTTACTTGTTAGAAGTAACTTCAGCATTATCTTTGTAAGATCTCTTACCAGACAAGCATGATTATGAACATTTTCTGGCTCTAAAACCTGTTTACTCAGGTAGTTTCACTTAGCAATTAGGTTTTGAAACACAGAAACAAACTCCTCAGTCTGCTTATAGCAGAAGTTAGGAGCATCTCACAGGCTGAATCAGTGCTTTGAATCACGGTTTCCAAATCCAGGTCTAGCTTGGAACACACTCAGTTATGTTTTTTTTATCAGCAGCATCAACAAGAACTATTGTCTGAAAGGAAAGACAATTCTGACCCTTATTTACTAGCGCACTGTGTGACACGAAGCTTATGCAGTTTACTCCCAAGCAATGCAGTTCAGCACACGTCAAGCTGTAGCTGTGGTCCTGCTGTAGTTTCTCCAAGAAAGTGACTAAAGGGCGTTTGCCAAGCCTCGATCTTTCAAGATTCTCTTTCCCTAGGACTCCCAATTCCCTTCTCCCTGTCTGTGACTTCAAAAAGAAAGTTTACTGTTCCTGACATAGTATTAGAATTAGCCAAGCCATCTGCACTGCAGCAAACTGCTCACTGCTTTTCATTACATGAAGCCCCAAATCCATCAAGGTCCATTGTCTTCAGTGCATAACAGGGTATCCTATGGTCCGAGAAACTTAGCACCAAATTTTTTTTTTTTTTTTCATTTCTTCAGTAATATGGAAACAGGCTCTGACTATTTTTTTTTCCACATTATTTCAGCCAGCAAATTGCTTGCAAACTCTTCACATCAGTTATTGACCAAAATGCCAGTCCTGATCCATAACCTGTGCTGCACGACTGCTCACCTAAGTCACACAGAGCTCTTTCTGCTCCTGGCTCGCAAGAGCGATAAGCGTATACTTGAAAGGAGGGTTTCAGTACTGCATAGGTAACCATTTTCATTAGTATTGCTGATTAATTTATCTTCTTTTCTATTAATTTCCATAAAAAGAAAACTAATGGTGATATGAACAAACCAGATAAGAAATAAATGCAACTATATAAGTTTTTGGCCTTAATCTCATTAATATTTTCCAGTGAAAACACACAATTTTTGCTGGTATTCTTCACAGGGTAAAGTACTATCCAGACTAACAATAGAAAGCTTAAAACAAGTTTCTGGTTTTTACTCAAATATGTTTTTATTTATATTGTTTCCATATTTAAAAATGAGAGGGCTATTCCCTGATAAAGCGTTTATACACAGTTATGTTTACCTGTCTATATACTCCTGATAACTTCTTAATCTGTTGAACGCTGCATTCATGAATAGTGATGCATTCAGCTGTATGAAAGACCTTGGAGTTTAGATTTTTAAAAATTAAACTCACTTTCATAACCAAATCCAGCCTTTTTTAACTGTTCTGCATTTACCTGTATATTTTTCAGATCATTAACTAAATACCCATGCGTTAACCAATTAGTTAATGGGCAATGTTATTAGGAAGGAAATGCAATTTTCCAGAAACCTGAGAAACTGTGAACACTGAAATAATGAATCAAAATAAACCAACCAACTTCAAACCCCTCGCTTAGTACTTGTTAATACATGGGATTGTAAACATTTTCTCCAGTATTATTCGTTTTTCCTTTATCTCCAGCTCAAATGGATTTGTAGCTCAGGTCACTGTAATATACCGCGCTCTTAACAACATTTCGCCTGAAATTTCCAGTAAGGCATGCAGCTCTTTTTGGCTTTCTACAGGCATCAACTACTAAGTCTTTCAGGCCACTCTTCAAATCTCAGCCTTTAACACTGCTGGATATCACAGCACATGCATAGATTTACTTCCAGAGCTCTCTTTAACCAACCAAAAATAAAGCATGACAATATGGCATTGCCACTCCGGGGAATAGGCTGCTACAAAGATGTACTTGGCCTTGAAATTAATTGTTGATGTTTTCCAAATTTTTCAAGATCACTAGGACACACACAGAGTGGATAAAAAATGTAAGAGGGGAAGAGAAAGAGAGATTTTTTTAAACATAGACAGACCCTTCTTCAGATGTCTTTTGGGGGATATCTGGTTTCGCTGGTCAAGTACGGTTTGTCTAATCTGACTTCAAAATCATTGTTCGCCCCTTGAAATACCTTGGTTGCATGAGACAAGATATGAGTCTTTAGGAGGCTGGCAGGGTGAAGAGAGGAAGAGAAAGAGGGAGACAGAAAGTCAACAGATCAATAAAAGCACTTTAGGATAATGGCTCTACCTTGAGCAGACCAGGTCTGGATTCCAGGCCAGCCCCGGCACTGCCAGGAAATGTGCATTTACATGAACGAAATGTCAAATCCACAGTGTGCCGGCAGAAGGTGAGGTTCTGGTTCTGTCCCCATCCTGTTTCAGGGGTGTGTTTCCCTTCCTGCTCATCCTTGATCACACCTGGTGTCCTGACCATAGTCAGCAGGACCAGAGTCAGGAAGTCTGGGCAACTTGAAGATGTGGGTTTGCAACTTTTTCAAAAGACAGTAAAAGAGACCATTAGGACAGAGTGGAGTTAAAAGTTAGGGGCACAGAGGTGTGTGCACTTTGGTTCATCCCTCACCTCCCCCTTTTTTTTTCATGCTGGGCAGTTACATGGAAACTGACAACAAGTCAGAGCTGATCTTCCAGGAGTCAGCACCAACACACCATCTCCAAAAGGCTTCCTAACCCGATGGAGTTTTATTACAGTAAGGGCCCCATCTACTGCCAAAAATTTGCAGTGAAACAGACCACATATTTAAATGTCTTTTGTTTCATTAAAACACTTCCATTACATAACTCTCAACCATTCCATTCCACTTTCCATCTCTCACCCTTGCTGCCATCTGAGACAGCATTCACAAGCAACAGCCAGCTTCACCAAGCACAGCCATGATGCGCAAGTCGGAGAAGTATTCCCTGCTTTTTGTATTGCTTCAGAGGGTCCACTCATCACGGTGGCCCACAGAAAAGAGACTGTTCACCCCAGCCTTTACCTCCCAGACATATCAGATGAAGAACTAGTAAGTGGCAAACAAGAAGTGGTTTTCCCAATCCATGCTGTGTAGCCAACCAGTCAGGCAAGGCTGCCCATGGACCAGGAAACATAACAAGTCATGCAAAGAAGTTTACTTGCTTACTATACACATACAACCTGCAGTTCAAAGGGCTGGAGCCCGCTTCGTATAGCCCAAAGCTTTGGGTTGCTCAGGAGTTTATCAGAACATATTTCAAATCCATAATCTGATGACTGTGACATAAAATCAAGTGTTGGAAGCAGAACAACTGGGACATGAGTAGACAAAATGGTTAATCCAAATGGAACAGAATATTTATGCTAAAGTGAGGTGGTTAACTATGGAGTGTGAGTCATTCCCAAGGTCAGTCTTATACAGTTGGAATTACTCTTGGGCTGGGAGGTTATTTTAGAAGCTATCAACATTTTCAGGGGAAATTTTTTCCCCCATTAGCACAGTAAAAATAGTCACAGAATTGGATGACCGTATAGCCAATACCTAGAAGCTCTGCTGGGTGCCAGCATTTCTGTGCAAAGGACCTTAATTCACCACGGGGTGCAAGAGCCCAGCAGGACACACGTAACGATGCCCTGCTGCAGAACTGCCCACGCAGCCACCCTGCAAGGAACGCAGCAGCTCTGCTTCTCAAGACCAGGTACGGGAAGCACAACAAAATGAGGAGAAATTGTAATAAGACAAACATCAAAGATTGTTTCTCTTTAATTACCCTCTCTCAGTATCTTTGCTCATCAGCTGGAACTCCCTATTGCTTTTTTAAAGTAAACAAAACAGTGAGGTCTTAATACTGACCCACCTCACTTCTTTGGTCTGACTAATTGCTGAAACTGACCATAAATTGTCCATTTTGTGACATTCTGAATAGCCTCATTTATTCTGGACAGCACACATCTGTTTTTGTGTGCGCGCACACACACGTGCACACTTACACAAACACAACCTTCTCTCCTGCCGCAGAGGCGGCCGGGGCCAGGGATGGCCAGTGTACGATTTCAGCCCCATATTGAGTTTTGGCCGGTGTTGAAGTCCCTGAGGCTGAAGAGAAATAAAGCTCTCCGGGGGGAAACGGCATGTAAACACGGCTCTTATGTTCGCCGGCATGCAAAATGTTCCCTTCAGATGAGGCTGGTGAACGAATCACGTGAGAAAGGGCTTGTGAGCGTGCAGGTTGGGAGCAAGCTTGCTTGCAACCGGGTGGTGAGAAACGCTGCAAAATGCGTCTGTACTTTCTCATCTCTGAGCAAACAGAGCCAGTTCCCTGCCAGCCTGAGCAACCAGCAAGAGGGGAGCACCGCCAGCCAGGAGGATGCATGCAGCTGAACCACGCCGTGCCGTTTCAGACATGAAAGAAACGTCACTTCACACACATCATACAAACCTGACATAACACTAAATGAAGGAAAGATCTAACCAGCCAATCTAGCTTCTTTTTTCCCTCTCATAAAACTGAATAACACGTAAGTAATACTTTCATCATGGTTACTGCAACTGCTTTAGATATAACATTCAATAAGTAGGCTATTTAATTCTAATCAGTCATTTATCTCATATGCATAGGTCCCAACTTGTTGCTCACTTAACACCTATGCTATTTTTTTAAAAATCAAACTCCACTATTTTTCATCAACACATTGATGACAGACATGGAAGAGGGGGAGAAATTCCTCTCCGTGTGTAACACATGTTTCTGATGAATGTCAGGATGAGGAGCGCTTGTCCAAGGCGATGGCCTTGGCGCTCTGGCTCGGTGGCAGCAGGAGCAGCCCAAGCCCCTTTGGCCAGCGGTGTCTGCCCAGGGCAGCGGGGAGCCTCCTCCCCACCTCCGCCCTCACCTCCCCTACTGAGCTCCTGCAGAAGGCGGCGCAAACAGCTGGGAAAACCAGAAGGGCTCTCGGGGCAAGCACACAAATTCATTTTACTCATCGGGGAAGATGTTCAGATGCACAATTCATACGACTATCCATCAACACGAAAAGGAGAATTTCTCAAGAACTCTGATAGCACAAAATGTTCAGGGGGTTTTAAGAGGTTTTGTGTTTGGTTTTACAAAGGATTTTTTTTTCTTCATTCCTGGTGGGAAAGCTTATGCCTTTAATTCTATAACTATAAACTAAATAATATATCAGGGTTTTTTCTGTCAGGCACGGCAATGGTACTGAACGTATGCAAAGTTTCCACTAAAGGTTTTTGTAACTTAATTTTCCTCTAGAGATTAGAGGAAGCCAGATATTCTGTTTCTTGCTGGAACTTGGCTGGTAGCCACACTGCGCTCCCTTTCCCTGTCATCCATCCCCGGCCCCCCCAGCCCCCGGCACTGTTAATCAGATGGCTGTATCTTCCCTATATTTCTCCTGTCAAGCTATTAAGGGGATATGGAAGAGAGAAAGAAGAGAATCAGCTGAGATATAAACCAGCCCAGCTCCCAGAGTGCCTCTCCTCCTTCTCAAGGTTGAGCTTGCTGTATTACTACTGCGCACATACCAGTCAAAGTGAAGGAGAAGCGTGCTTTCCTATGCCGAGAGTAGATGGCTGAAGTTTATTTCCCAAACGAAGAAGCGAAGGCAGATATTCTTCTGCATAGAGCCATCATGGACCTATAAAAATAGGAAACTGCAGCACAGAGAGGGAGCAAAATCACTGAGCCTGGGCTACACGCTCAAAATATTTCAGTTTGGCCACGCCATGCCCCTGCCTGCCCAGGGGAAAGCGCAGTGCTGACGGGGGGCTTTATGCCATTCAATTAGCAGAGGGTTACCACAGCTCCATGAGTTTTGGCAGCTTCCTTCAGCAGGGGATTCCTGGCACGGGCTCAGCAGTGAGTGGAGGTGGTTGGTTGGAGAAAAAGCTTCATGAGTTTCACAAAGAAGCCCCAGACCCAAGTCAGACTTAGGGCTGAAAACACTGATTTTATCGCATCCCTCCTTTGCCTTTGGAGCACAACAGAAACGCTCAATCCAGCACACCCCACACCTATGGAGAGCTCTGCCTCCCATGGAAATGTTCCTAGGGGACCCATTCTTCACTAGGAGACAAAACCAGCTCCCACCTCCACATATCTTAGGACTTTAGAAATAGTTGGATCCCAATATTTTTGGCTGGGTCTACCTCCCATTCTTGAACATATCAATAAATGAGGAAAAACACTAGCTAACATGGCTCAAACACATCAGAAACAAGAACAGTTGCATGGTTTTTGTTGCATGATTTTTTTGCTTTCTCTTTGCAACCAACCAGGTAGCAAACTAATCAAGAACACCATAAAAATGCTTCATTTTCCTAGTAATTTGAGAGTTTGTGACTGCAGAGACCAGACCCTGCGTGCCAGCAGCACACTGCACAAAGAATGATTTTATTTCAGACAGGTCCACTTTGCTGTCCAGTGCTCCAATTTTAAAGAGTACTTGGAGAGGTTTTTAAAAGACACTCGGTGAGCTGTGAGCTCTCGAGCACCTCAGCTGTTTTGGAAAATAGAATTTAGCTATTAAAAAGTAGACTTACTTGGGTAATTCCTAAGTTCCTTTGAAAATAAAATGTTCACATACTAGATAAACATCTGTGGATAAGCATGATGACATGACGGGTTACTGGACAGATTTTTTCCAAACCTATGTTAAACAGAGAGAGAGAGCAAAATCAAATTAATTTACCAATACCCAAGTTCCTTATTCACGGAAAACATTTACTCACTTCAAAAAGACTCAGAGTAAGGAAGGAGCTGATGACTTCTGAAGGCACCTTAACGAAGTGTTTACTCTAACCATCCCCTCTCTGGGTAAGTTTGAGCTGATTTCTTGGTTTTAGACATGCTAATACAACATCAGCACCTTCTCTTTGAGATTTTTGTTTCCATTTGTACTTAGAAAAGGGGGGGGGGGGGGAGGTGCGGGGAA
>JAVJGI010000002.1:4368410-4480494 GCA_035590275.1 Ibycter americanus | reverse complement strand
GGGGCGCGCCCCGGGGCGGGGAAAGAGACATTTCTATAAGTAACACTGCTAGAGAATGTTTAACACTTATAACAACTTGTGTTTCTAGATAAATGTTTGACTGCAAAAAGTCCATGTGAAAGGAGGTGAGAAAGAATACAGGAACGCATATGCATGCCTGAAACAGCGAGCACACCTCCGCGCCAGCGCTGTGAGTAGGAAAGGTGCAACTGAGTTCTTATCACACCCTTCTATATTCCATAAGGGACACAGCTTTCCCTGGTTCAAACACGCCTACCAGAGCATCCTCCCCAGCCGTCCTGCCCTTGCTGCAACCTTTTGTCTTTCACTCGCCTTTCCTTCTTTTATCTCTGTTCTATAACCATTATCTCCATCAGCATAACTCCTTAAGATACACCTAGACATCATTTCGCCAATGAATGCATTTCACACAACATTAGTCATATTGTACTGTGGATAATTTTTATGATATTGCTGTGCCTCTCCTTGGTACATTGTTACAGTTTAATTTGTACATATTCTGCTGCTGATGTAGTGTCACTCAGCTGTAACCAGAGAGAACATGATGATTCTGTATTATTGCAATGTATTCTCCCTAAAAAAAAGAAAAGAGGGTGGTGGTGGTGAAATATATAGAGAAGCTTTTCCTTAAGAGTAAGTTTGTTTGCTTTCTAGGATTAGTTAACTGCAAGACAGGCCTGCCTGCAGGGTCAGTGAAGATCCAGACCCCAAGTTTGCCCAGTGGAATAGAATTTAGATTCAGGGTTACATCTTGGGCCTGCTCCATAAATAAGTTTATGCTGCAAATTTCTATTTTGAACCAATTTTTCACAAGAGTGTGAACTCTTAAGGGTAAGGGTTCCATATCTGCAACAGTTCTTCAGACCCTTTCTAGCTACTCGTCTTCACCACAAGAGGTAATACCAGCTATCTGCTTCCCTTTCCAACGTTGATACCCATTTTGTGGTTGGAGTTTAATGCTATAGATCAATTTTCAGCCCCAGGCATCAGTTTTACATTTAGATACGCAGAGCAGCACTGCTAGAGCCTGTCAACTGTTTTAGGTATTCAACAGCCAATATCAGTATCTACACAAAGAACTGGCCACACCGTTTTCAGTGCTTCTGCTCAGTGATCGAGTTTCCCATATGGAAATGTTTTGCAAAAATAAGGGATTACTTGGAAAGACACGGGGCTAACCCTGCTGAGTATCTGCTTTTCTTCTTCTGAGTTCTACAGCATGGAACGTTACTGCTGGTATTTTGGACAGTGCCCATAAGGTCATAAGACTGAGTGAGTGATTGAGACTCCCTCAGCTCTTTGTTTACCTCTGGAAGACAAAACAAGTAATAATTTCATCTAATAAACAAGAGTTTTGTTTAATTCTTTAAAAGTACTAATTTATTTTTAAAGGAGCTAAGTTTATCCCACATATTTGAATGCTGCGTGACAGCGTATGTTCCCTTGAGTAATGACATCTCACTCTTGTTTCCAGCCAGTCATAGTGGCAAACATTCCCCCCCTACCCCACCCCATTGATCTTAATCTAAAACTTATAAAAATATTTCTTGCCCTACAAATTTATTCCTCCAAGTTGAGTACATTAAGCAAACATGACTGGCTTGTTATACTGTACCACAAAGAGAGTTACTTAGCTCTGAAGATAAAATAATCTGAGTTGCTGAAGAAGAGCTAATCTTTTGGGCTGAGATCCCAGAAAGCATTTTGGTACAGTGAAGGTCTTGGGTGTTCACCTCCCTGAGCTGTTGTGAAACAGTCGTGTTCTTGCAGGTTGAGTGAATGCCAGCGCGAGGAGTGCCCTCTGTTCTATTTCAGGTTCTTATTCTGAAGGACTAACTTGGTATCTCAAGCCTCCACCATTTCCTTTAAGGAAGAGGGAGCTTTTCATCTTCTCTGAGGACTGGTGGTGATAAAAGCCCTTGGCATACTTAATACGCTTTGCATGCCCTAATTCTATAGTATGGGCAGATGCAAGGAGAAACTGTCATGCAACAGTCTTCTATTCCTCCTTGGATCCTCTAAACCTGTTCAGTCACAAAAACTGCCCTGAGAGGAGCAGAAATGTGTCCATCTCCTAAGTCTTCCCCAAATCTCTCACATTAACTGCTCTATCAAACACCTGTTTGAAAAAGGAGTTAAAAGGGGCAGAGAGATTAAGCTCTGGAGCTGCAAGCCCTGTCGCACCAGCCTGCGCAGGGCTCACTGCACCGCCGTGACATCCCCCGCTTCATCCGTTTATATCAGGGCTATAGTCACCCCCGTCACATCTGCCTGGATTCATTTATGTATTTGTTCAGACATGAACTTTGCAAAATACTCTACCTGTTTATGCTGTTTCATAACTGAAGGACTTATTTAATGAACTGCAGTATCAGTTAAGACCAGAAAAGTTTTGGCATGAGACAGCGGGTAAACTAGAGCTGAGAGGCTGAGCTAGGGACTAACATGATCATCTCAGATGGTTGAAAGGTGTAGACAGTGATTCTGCAGAGACTACATGGGTTTCAGGCCTGAATGTGAAATATTATAGAATATAACGAGTAATTCTGGAAAACAGCAGTTTGATGCTGTGAAGAAAATTTTCTGACATTATCCTACTCGACATTGTACCAAGAGAAAACCATATTGTAAGGTTAAAAGGTCTCAAATTCTATCTGCAGGGAGATGAATGAAAGAAAAACAGTTTGTGAAGATGTAAATAATTAATCCACTTCAGACTAGAAAGTTGATTCATAGTCATAATATTATTCGTCCTACGCTTATAGGAACCTGTTATGTTAGTACTTTCACACAACTAGGGCATGTATCCTTGACACACTGATATACATGTGGCTTCTCTAGGCAATTGTGCCACCTGGGAGACCAAGCCAGCAATCGTCCTGCTGCCTACAGAGTCCTACGTAGGTCCCTTGCCTTATTTTAAGTGGAGCCCAAGAAACGAGACCAGGTATTAGAAGAGTGATGCTTTCTCCTCAGTGCCTGTGACACTCTTCCACACAAGAATGAACCCAGACCATGCTGAAATGAAGGTGTTAAAATGTCCGTAAGCGCTTGGCCCATGTAGAAGTTCTTATCATGTTTTGCTCCCGTGAATCAATCCTTTCAATTAAGGTAGCTGGGGGATATAATGATGTTTTTATTTGCAATTACAGTTTTAAATTAGGATCAATAGAGGCAGCTACAGCCCTACCATACCAACAGTCCTGAAAGGTTCATGGGTTTTCAAAGAACACACTTCTGAAATAAACCCATCCATTTTCTATTAAAAATATAATAAAATATCATAGGAAAAAGACTTAGACCTTAATACAAGAAAAAGACTCAAGGAATCTTACTATTTGTTTTCTGTTTTGTTTTTAGGCATCAAGCCAGCCAGGCCTTCTTCCCTCTGGTTGCCTCCCCTATGGACTTTCCATGGTCACATCTGGAATAAAGTGTGTGGGCACCAGGCCAGGTCAAAGCTGACTCTGTCAGAAGAGGAAAAGAAAATACGCATCTATTTAGTTACCATCCTGTATTCCCGACTTCTCCAGTGCAAAATGTTGTTTAATAGGAAGCTTGTGCCACAGACAAGTTTTGTTTGGGTCTTTTTATTCGACTCTTCCAAGAAAGGATGCTGTGTACACAAATATGCAATTCTTTCCATTTGCACAAATTGTGATTATAAAAGAACAAAATAGTCATTACTAAATAGAACTTTTAGTACAGTTTTCTAGGGAATTGGGGCTGTTTACCCTATTTTTAAGCAACCCCTCAAAAAAATAAAAAAAAAAAAAAAAAGGCATGAGCTTGTGTCAAATCAGATCTTTTCTGGGAATGAAATTGCAACAAAATAACCTATTTCACGAGTTTCACATTTCATAGCATATTTCATAGTTGTTGTACAAGTTGGGGTAATATCTGCTGTGATTTATAGAGCAACAGTGCTGTAAGAATCCTCCCTTCTAATTATAACTGGTTATGAGGTACATCACTCATATCAGACTGTAATTTACTTCCATCTCAAACATGATCTTTTTTTGCCTGTTTATTATCATAAACTGGCCACAGAAATGCTGATAAAGAGATTACAGAAAATGTTATTAACTTAATCCCTTCCCAGTTTGAGTTCCTTCTTTTAATACAGACCTATTTTGACTCTTTGTTTACATGCTGCAGTGTGTCAGATGGTAAACACTCTCTCTTTCATGGAAGGTTGTGCAATGAAAGCCTTTTCTATTCCACGTGCTGCATTACGCAGAAAGGCTGACTTTGACAGACTGTGCAAAAGAACCTATAAATCCAATGATTCCCTCCACTTTCATCAGACAGTGTATGCAAGGGCTTCACACGTATAGTAGATGTTTCATTTGAATGCAAAACATGTTAAAATTTGTCGTGAAAAACACTTACGCTTTAAAAACATACCATAATTCTAAGAAGAAAGATCCCTGACATATATTTTGGCTGATTTCAAACTCATATATATTTTAAATGATCTATATACCCTAAGCTGTGCATTTTATACAACAGAATGATAACCATTACCATTCCACTCCATCTAATCCACTGATGGTCCTGATTTATTGGCTAGTCATGTGTAGTGCACTGCCCCTCCTGAAATTCATGCTGTAATTTTTAATTTTTGTTCTTGCTGCTGCTGTTATCTGGAAGCAGCGCTTGCCATGAAGATACCATGGTCTTACTCACCCTGTAAACATAATTGATGCTATGGAAGATAATAATTTGGGATATCATCCATCTCCAGTACAGCTTGCCAGTACGTGACTTGTTCCTGCAGGTATCTGATTTGTATCATAGACGAGTCGGCTTGATTGCTGTTTTGCCATAGAGTAATAGTTTCCTGGTTTCCACTGACATACTGAGTATCCCTTGATCACTCAGGTGATCAGTCAACACACAAGTTAATTATGGGTGAAGGGATGTCTGAAGCCCAAAGATCAAAAGATATGCACAAGGTCTTCTCCAAGTTGTTGTTCACAGTCTTAAGCATCAGGCAGTCAGGTGGGATTCCTGTCTCCAGCACTGTCCCTAAAGAAAGTGATATAAAAGTAGGAAATCTGAATTAGAGCAGCTAAGAGACACAAAATGAGAATTCAGATTCGGCATGGTTGCCTGCACAGGGGAAATTAGGAGTACTCTCATTTATTTATTGTTTTTAAAAAAAACTTAATTAATCCAGGGTAGCTGTTTAAAGGTGTACAAGCTGACAGTTTGCCAGAAGGCTCTCACCTACTTCCCTGGTTAAACTTCTTTGGTTTTAACCATCATTACAAGGAAATGCTTTCAAATATTGCCATCATCTTTACTTTCATGCACAAAGAATAGAATTTATTGGCAGAAATCAGGAGCTACTGAACAAAATCATTAGAAGCCCTCTCAAAATGTAAAGGAAAAGCAGTTCTCCCCAGAACTTTTTTTCCATATTTCAACCACCCTTCAAACTCAAATGCTTGCATTAACACGAGCAGCTGCTAATTACGATTACTATACTGAATCACCTGTGGAAGACTCACTCCTTTGGGCCATATCCCACACTCCTCCCAGGAACGGGCACCACAGCACAGCAGTGTCCCTCCTGCTCCAAGGCTCCATGAGGTAAACACAACTTGTTGGACAAGTCCATTGAACAGATGGGACCTACAGCAGTAAAGAGATCGTGGTGTCATGCTGCAGCCACACGCTTTTTGTGTGTAGAAAGAAGAATCTCCCTGACAGTAATGGGTTGTGCTCACTGGAGGCTTGGGTATCAGCTCAACCTGCACCACTGATCTACACCTGTATTTCTGGTTCCTCTATCTCTGTGGTTTTCAAGTTACTAGATTAAAGGAGGCATAACTGGGCAATATGCCTCAAAGGTTTATTTCCTAAAATAATATCGTTATTACTCCACCCAAAGTCACCCTGCCTTTATTTTTAAGGCAAAAGGAACTGAATCACTGGGTTGCAGATTTAAAGAGATACTACGTAAGGTCAAATGTCCAGGGGACTTTGGTGCAAGCATAACTCAGTGCGCACAATTCCACATATGCTTTCTTCCATACGCAAGTAAATGCTACAGATGCACAACCCACTCGCACATATCTGCACATGCCAAAGGGATTTACACATGTTAATACTTGGAAAACAAAGTGAGAATGCACATAAAATGGCATGCACAAAGTACATCCATCCATGTGCGTATCCCTCTGGGTGCATCACTACTTGGATGTATTTCTAAGCAGAAAAGCAGTTAAAAAATTGTATGTCACCCTCTCTCCAAAACCTAATGATTACTGTCTGTTAATTACACTGCATCTGTTGGAACCTTTAGCAAATAAATTGTGGACTTGATCTATTATTTATAATACTAATAGAAATTACAAGTAATGACTTAAAGTCACACTTATGCAAAGTGGCAGCAGAAGCAAACTGTGCCATGTTATCCCTATCCTGCATCTCCCCTGTGCAAGTACCGCATAATGTGACAAAATAGCTGTAATAACCTTTTCTAAATTTTACTTTCTGCAGATGGAGAGAAAGCAGTGAGAGAATATAAAGACTCAGAGAGGAAGGAAAAGAACATAAAAAAAAACTTTTAAAATGTCATTTACAATTAGTCCCAGAGTAGCTCTGAAATACTGTAAGCCACATATTGCCATTGCTTTTAGCCAAGTTTCCCACAGCCTGGTATTCACTGACACCTTTTGAACACCCAACAAATAGGTGTATGGCAGGGTCTACTCGGGAGGGAATCAACTTAGCACAGCTGCGTCTTGAATTTAGGCTCTAATTATGGCATCTCTACTCCTGGTGTGAAATCCATATGGATTTGCCAAATCCCTGTGCTTTTTTAGGCACTTTAATGCTTGTACAAATTCACAGAGCTGCTGATCTGCTCATGTGTCAGGGGGCAGCTGCCCATCCTGTCCTGCACAGAGCTCTGAAGCACAGCCCTGCTTTCCTCCACCTCCCGTACTCTACAAGCACTACCTGGCATTATTATTGCTACGGTTTCTCCAATATAGCAATTCAGCTTTCAAGCAAAGAGTAGATTTTATTTTTTTCCCCCAACAGCTGGCCCACCAAACAACGCAAGATTTGGAAGTCAAGCTGGATCCCTTCTTCCCTGGCTTTCTCAGACCAGTAACAGCAGTTCCCCAGAGCACATGGCAATTGCCTAGTGTAAACTGGAGCAGAGTTGCCACCCTCTTCTGTGTGACAGAACCAAGAGCCTTTGCATCTTATTATCATTACCATGGGACCTGAGCATTACTTAGCTGTTCTTTTCATACCGCTTTAGCCAGCCCACTTATTCACCAGAAAGCAAATAATCACTCAGGCTGAAGTTTATGAAACTTCTGGGATTCACAAACGTGTTTCATGAGTTTCTGGCAGTTGTCTAAGTGTTCACAAATAATGTGATGCCAGTAATCAGAACAAGTCAAAACTTGACACTTCTATTCATAAATCAGGAGATGTTTTATTTTTATTGCTTGAACAGTTCTGTTCCCAAGCACGACTAGATTTGAACCACCAACCTGGAGGTGAAAAGACCCTTATTTAATGTATTTGTTTAGGTTTATATGAAATATAAAAAACTGTCTATCCAGGACTCTAACCACCTTTGCCATATATTAAAAAAAACAGGCCAACTCACACAGACAAAAATAAACCAGGCAACTTCCAAAAGCCAAAGAAGGCACAAAAAAGCCTCTTGGCCAGAGACCTCAAATCTTTCTATATAAACTGAAAACTTTTGCACACACTATTTCTCTCTTCTCCAGAGCCTGGGACATGAGGAGAAGTGTCCCTCAGGTCAGCAGAACTGGACTCTCCCAGGCCAGAGTGGAAAGAGAGCATTCAGTCATGCTCCTGCTGAGGAGATCTATCCAGTATTCTCTCCTTTAAACCGAGAGGGCTCCAGCCAAGATGCCTCTGTGGCTTGCAGCTGCAGTGGTATCACTAGGGAGACAGAGCAATCTATTAAGCAAAGAGGATCCAAGATCCAAGATCTTATGCCAAGAATCTATTTCAGCCTCCCCCGCAAGCCCGCAGACACAGCGTAGGTCCTGGAGCACCAGCGTTAAGTGCTGGTGGTGAAAACTCCCACTCACCGCTCCACTCACGCGGCCGGCACTCCGCAGACCCGCGTCCCACCGCCGCCTGAGGTTCACCACAGGTGCTGCACATGCACCCCCGCTGTCCCCCCAGGTCGAGGAAGGTCTCCCACTCTTGAACGTTACAGACTAATTTCACTCAACCAGTTCCTCCTTCCATGGTCAGAAAATAGTACATTTGTGACTCCAAAGATAGGAGAGGGAAGAGAAAACCAACCTATTGACTCCAAAGTATTAAACAAATTCCTATTGGGATTTTCTACCACAAGGTAGAAGGGCTCTGCAGACCAAATTCTGTCCTTCTGCTGCTGGCACGGTCCCTTCTGGTGCCAGCGAAGAGCACTATTCACTGTCCTGCTCAGCCACCCTCTTCCCTTTCAGTCTCCTTTGGGAGTGGGGACAGGTAGATGCAGGGACACAAAGGCCAAGAAGGGAGGCATAGCTTTATAAAATCGGCTTTCCTCCTCATATGGTCAGAATACACAAGACTTAATTACATCTTGGTCTCTTAGAAACAATCACAGTTCTGCTATAGAAAGATCCCTTCCAAAGTAAACACAAAAGTAACAGAGGATCAGCTCTTTGCTCTTTTGCATGCTGCAGAAAGGAAGCGCCCATAAAAAAGGTTGTAAGAAATCGTCATTCTCTGACATGCTGAAGGTTATATTTTCCAAACCCTCTACACAAACACAAAACACCACTTTCATTTTTTTTTTTCACTAGGGGCTGACAATGTTAGGAGAGGTTTCCATTTACAACACAGAGATGAGGTTTGTCTTGGGCAAGAAGTGCCGGTAAGAGACAGGTTGAGCAAAGACCAGCAATCCCCGTCCCATCCATCCGCCCTGCCTCTCAGCAAGGCATGCATCACATCAGCAGCTGCCAGGGGTTAGGGCAGGCTGCACGCAGGAAAATGAGCTCTCCTGGAGTTTCTGCTCTAGCCAGAGTGGATGAGGATAAGGAGCAGGATCCATTGCAACCAGGCACATCGAGCACAGTCAAACTCCCTCCCCTTCAAGTGTCTAAAAAGTAACCTGACTGGATTTTCTCCTGGACAGCTCAGCATTTAAATGGGCCAATTAATCAAAAAGCACCTCCCAATTGAAATTACATCCTGCTCGCCTTTTGACACTTACCACTTCAATAACATCATTTATAGCTCCATTGTTGCAATATGAAGCCCTAAGGACAACTGGCTCCTACAACATGTTGCCATTACGTTTTAGCCAAGGCTGAATGTAGCTGCAAATCTCTCTGCAAAATACAGTGGAGATCTATTAAATGCATAACTTCCCTGGCACCAAAATGTTATTCTTTTAGCAGGTCTACTTCTTCCCTGGGATTCTGATGAAGTGTGCTCTGCTGCATTATGAAATACACCATGTTTTGGTGTGATACACAGAAAACGTCTTTGTTTAACACAGCTTATCTTTCATCATGTCACTTTTCTATTGGATTTCTTTTCTGTGCACTGGAAGCATATTATTGTGGCAGATACATTGCTTTACCAGGGGGCTTTGCTATGTGGCCTGCAGTGTCAGAGAGAGGATCAGATCGTCCCCGAAACACAGGCTGGACAGCTTGATACAACATAAAGGAATATGGAGCAAATGAAGAACCAGGAAAAACAATTCAGCAACACTCCCATCCAAGTGGGCTGCAGAGGCATTTTCCAGCCTGAAAGACAGGCCTTCTACAAAAAACTGAAAACTAAACTGTTATTTGCTGTATGATGTTCATTCTTCCATTTATACACACTTACCAGAGTTAACGTGAGAGCTCAAGAAAGTCAGGGAATACCACTGGCACATCCATTTTGCTCGGAAGAGGCGATGTGGTAACAAAGCACAAACGTGTCTTGCCAACCTGAAGTACAACCCCTCTCATAACCATCATTCTTGTAATTTCTTCCAGATCCTTCAGAAACTCTACACAGGAACGTGTGGTAAATAAAATTGCTTGGCAGAGAAGGTGCTAGCATAACACCCCAGATGCAAGGATTCAATTTTCAGCTTCACTGTGAACTTCTGTAAACACCTGGCAGGACGAAGTCCCATGAGATACTTGCTCTGATAGCTCACCACTGCTGCAGTCAGTGTGGGGAACTGGTTCAGCAAAGATCTAACAAGAGTAGGGTGGCAAAGAGAGACGTCCCTCCTTCGGCAGCAGTGAAATGTTGGAGCAGCTCAGCCACCTTGCACAACTTGCCCTTTGGGCACCGTCACCGAAAGAGGTGGTGTGTCTCATCCCTAACCGTGCATCTTTGCTTCCAGAAGCAGCACTCCCTACGCAGCTCCCCATCTGCGCATGACACCACTTGAGCTGTGCTGCACACCAAGCTCATGCCTAGCCCTGCTTGGACCCAACAAAACAGGCTTTCATCTACCTAAATCCCTTGCAGGACCTGCGGGTGAGTGCCAAGCACTCCCAGGTGGGGTGAGCTCCTCCCAGAGCAGCCTGCCTGGGCCTCCTTTCAGGTCAAACCATGCCACGTACATGCCACTGTTGCTTCACTGTATTGCTCAGCAGCTCCTGCACTCCTGCAGAAGCTCCACTTCTCCACCAAAAGCCTTCAAATAAACATCTCCCATGTCCCAGAACGCTGCTGTAATTCCCAGGTTACCTGCTATTCTTGGAGGGGCTCTCCACTCCTCTTGTCAAAGCCTGGCCTCCTCACAGAAAGAGTTCAAGTTCCACTGAATGAATGGGCAGAGAAAACACCGTGATCTTATCTTTCGTCTCGTGACCACAATGCTCACTCAGTGATTTCTGCTACTGCCCTATGAGCTGGTTTAATGGGAGCCGTTCTTAAGAAAGGTGATGTCACAACTCACGTACCTTTCTGCTTGAGCAAAGGCAGGTTACTTTGGGTTTCTTTGGCAACATCACAAACCTCCAAAAGGAAGGATGGGCAAAAGCTCCTTTTAGGGCAACCTAGAAAAGCAGAACATTTTGTTTTCTGGAAGAGACAAGATTTGACCTCTAAGTCGCTTGTACTCAAACCAGGCAACCTAAGTCATTGACTGAGGTCCCAAACCCTGGATGAAGTTAGTGGTTGCAGTGCCAAAGTCATCGCTCACCCATGACACATTTGGTATCTGCTCATGTTTCCTGAGCTTAGTGGTTTGAACCAGTCATGTCTTTTCTTCACAAGGACACTCAGATGGGAACCAGCATCTGACAAGCACGGTGACCCAGTCCAGAGGCCAAACCAACACTTAGACAGTAAGTAGATGAGGTTCAAGTCCAAAGTCAAGGCCCAAATTCACTCAACAGTGGGTGAAGTTGTGGCTTCCCCTCTACACCTTGCTCCGTCCTCTGCGAAGTACACATTAGCACTTACTTCCAGGATTGCTTTATGGAAAGATTATCTTAAAGGTCATTCAGGTGCCTCTAGTAAAGAAGACCATGCAAGTAGTGAGGGCAGGGAGATGGGTATGTTACCAGCTTTCTTCCCACACCCAGCAGCAGAAGGGACTTGCCATGACTGCTTTTGGTCTTCAGATTCATTACAGCCAGGCAGGAAAAGATGGCTCATATGGACCCAGGGCTTCATCTTGCTGATCAATAAGCTTCCTTCCTGCCTGATAACGAAACCACTTATAATATTAACTGTTATTTAAGATCTGCAGAAATTTTGTCTGAATCAGGCAATCCAGAAATATCTTGACCTAGATACTGAGAACAAAACAACATTGAGTAAACTTCAGGACTGCCAGTTCATCCATCATTGCACTTGACATTTTATTGAAGAATCAGAGCAAAACTATTTTACCCCAAAGGTTCTTACACCAGCATATTTATTCAGTGGATGAGAGAGAAAAATCTGACACCTTTCCCCTCCCAATTTAGATTGAAAAGGGGTGCATTTTATAGCCCATTAATATGGTACATGAGTTGCCTATGGGTCCCTTTCAATGACTGCAGAGAGCAAACATATCAGAAAGCATAAATGAATGAGATTCAGCTGTACTTCCTTCTGAGGAAAAAAAGAGTGGGGTAAAAGAGCAAAAGAAGAGCACAAAGAATATTTCCACCATGTTACAAGTGTACAAACTCAAGACAGTGACCTGCACTGTAAAAGATGGTCACTGATGCAGAATGGTTCAATAAACGTTTTCAGAAACACCATCAAGCTGTCACTCCTTTTCACTTTAAGTAATGCTGGGCATATGCAGCACCTTTGAAAAGCAAGGCCTTGTTTTTCTCAAGGTCTGTACCAAAATTTGTAACAGTTTCTACAACATGGCATGCCTACGAAACTTGTCTAACATATCCAATTGCAAAGCTAAGAGACAATTTCGGTGTCTAACCTTCTGTCCGGGAGCTGGAGCCCCACTGAGTCTCCCAGTCTAATCTAGATTTCTGCTTATTCCTCTTATCCATGCAAATTTCGGTGCTTAGCCGTACATATTTCAGTAGATGAAATATTTTTAGTATTTACCTACCTGAAAGACAGACTGCTTAACAAAAGGTAGAAAAGGAAAAGAAGGACTTTCAGAAAAGATCAAATATATCATAAGCTTGGCAGACACTGTAGCCCTGAAACAGCAGTTTGAAACTTGCACCATAACAAATCTTCTCCTATACATTATCTCACAGGAAACAACACATGATAAATTCTTAGCACAATGTGATTCCCCTCCTTCCACCTCCTCCCCACTTCAGAAAGATTTAACATCTAATTCAGCTTTTGACGAGCTGCTTCATCACCGCGGGAATGCTGTTGATCTCTGTCGGAACCCTGCGGCCTTGGACAGAACAAACTGAAAGGGAAAAAAAAATTTTTGGCCGTCTGTAATGATAAATAAATACATTACAGGATACAACTCTGGGGAATGGAGGCTGACACTGACTGAGCGCCGTGACCTCCACACAACTGCCAAGTCTCAGCCGCTTAACAAAAGTCAACTTTTGTTTGCCTTCTCCCCCCACCAATGACAATTTCTTAAAGTGCAAACACAGGATGGAAAAGGAAAAAAAAAAAAAAATTAAAACAATAAAAGATAGAGGAGAACTCCAAAACCCTCCTCATCTGCTGCCCAGAGGCACTTCGGTTTTGACTGAACAGTATTTTATTTCTTTGGTGTCCTGGAAACTGGGGGAAACCAGTCCATGCTGCCTCAGCAGCAATGGGACAGGGAAGCTGTGCCACAGGGAATGCTCAAATCCCTTTTAGAAAAAAAAGTTTGCATTAGGATGTGCCTGCCTTCAGGCTAGTTCCTGGCTCCGATTTGATTTTCTGTCTGCTTAAGTCCCACTCACAGAATCAAATATGTATGGCAGCTGTTGGGTCTTCACATCGATGGCAACAATAACAAAACAGAGAAGGAAAAATTGGTTACCCCATCATATAATCCACCCCCTTATCCCTGGAAATCTCACCTACTTGTGTCAACCTATCTCCTAGACTGACCTTTTCAATATCTGATCCCCATTTGTCTCCAATTGTAACAGAAAGGGGATACCTACTGTCACCTCTCCTCATTTTACAGGTGCACAAAGCGATAAATACAGTGTCATGACAAAGTCAATCAAGTTGAAAGCCAGGTATGGACTGCAAGCGTTAACTCTTGTGTCTGCATCGTGCTTACCATATAACCTATTATTCCATTAACTCCGTGTGCTTTATGGGAACCACAGAGGATTCAGCTTGATCAAGTTCATGGTCAAGCCCTCAGGGCTTATCACCACCTTACAGCAAAGCACAGCACAGCAAACCCTGCACTAACACTGACACAACTAGTTCCAGTGCAAAGAGAAGACCCTCATCAGCATGGTGCTACTCAGCCCCACTAGCTCGTTGAGTTATTCATCTCAGGCACAAAGCTAATGCAGCTACACCGCTCCTGAAGCCCACACCAGCATTACCCGCCAGTGCTTCACTGCCCAGTGCAGACACTCAGCTCACTCAGAGCAGTCTCAGGGATACACGGCACAGCTTGTTCCAGGTGTTTCTCCTGCTCTCTTTGCTACCCTAAGAAACGCCTCCTGCGGGCTCACTGGCCAGCTGCCCTGCCGCCAGCACTGGGCTCTGCCTTCACCGCTCCTGACCTGTGGATTGTTTCACTCAGCTACTCACCAAAGCACCCATTTCATCCACTCTGCTCACAGTTACCACTATTAAAACACTTGTATTTTCAAACGTCCTGTGACTACTTATGCGTCATGATGTCCTTCATATTTCCCCTGCCACCTTTCCTTTGTATACAAAGGGAAAGTGGATAAAAGAGAGATGATTCAACTCACCCAAACAGTGGAAGACTCATGATTCCATCCCTTTATCTTTTCTCTCTGGTTTACATCTTTAATTCCTCAATATATCTTGTTTCATTTTTTGTCACTCTTTAGATTTAGAGGATTTGAATGGTTCCCCTTCACTTAAAAGCAAGACTTTTCTAACACATTTTCTTACATTTGAATACTCTCCTGAAGTTTTTCTATTGCTTCAAAATTGTCCTCTGAGAGTAACTAAAGAAAACCAGTTTTCTTCAGCTTGTTCAATTCCCTAAGTCTGTTCTGCCTAGGAATACTTATTTCAGGTTAATTAGATCTTTGATTGTCCTGTAGTTGTTTCCTGCAAGAGTGAGTTGTGTGCACTACAGTCTCTGTTAGCAAACGGCTGCTTGATGCACCGCAGAGGCTGGAGCTACAGACAGAATTCCATAAAATCAGTCACGACTTAAGTGATGCACAAGCACTCCCCAAACCACCACTGAGCTCATGCCTTGACCCACTCATCAGAACAAGATTGACACTTTCTTGGAGAGAGTGGATAAGGAAAAAAGAAATAAAAATGAAATACATTTTCAAAGCTATAATTCCCAAGCCTTTCAACCAAGTCAAATACAAAAACCAAAAAGCAGGGCAAAACAAAACCCAAACCAAATGAAGAGAAGCTCTACTTCTGAACCAGCTGCAACAGAAACATGGGCCCCTCCTAGCTCAGTCAAAATTTCTGAATGTGAATTCCTCCCTTTAGAAACCAAGGAGGCCACCGCTGCGCTCCGCAACTCACCGCAAGCAAGAGCGGAGGGTATCTGCCGTGGTCTGTGCCCCTAGCTGAGGGGAAACGCAAAGTTTCTATAGAAGTCGGGGGGATGAGGGGAGCAGGGAATCAGACCTGGATATCTGTGTGGACATTATCTGCCAGCGCAGTCCGCTTTGCTGGCATGCACTCTCTCTTGCTATAGCAGATATCCTACGTGTGCACGCTCTGCGTGTATGTTTAAACAAAAAAGCTGATAAGGAGTACTTGTCTGTCAGCAGTATCTGAAGCCCATGGCTCTTAGAGAGCATTTGGGTTTACTTGGCGGGTCACGCTGACTCCTTGTGAACGATTTATCATCACAAAAAACTCCAGAGTTTGGCACTGTGCCAGTGTCTTGTCTTCTCTTCCCTCCCCCCACCCCTTTCTCCCCTCCTGGGTATTGATGCTACATCAAAACAAACCCCCAGTTCACATAGCAACAGAACATTTTTATATAACCTCTGCATGGGAACGCTACACAAACCATTGGACAATCACTTGGAGCACGTTAGGTAATTCCAGGATATTTTGCTGGTTTCTGTCAAAAACACCCCTGATTAAATGAACTGTAAAAAGGGAAGATGATCTTTTGCACGTGGGCCAGATTTGAAACACATCTTGGCACCAAGGACGTCGGGGGATTAGTACACCTATTGGTTCCATGTTCTAAATTGTGCCATTTTCTGCCTCACTTGGAATCAAATTGGGGAGCCCAAAGCACTTAAGCCAGTTTGTGTGTAATATAATTGAAAGCAAAATGACGATGAAGGGATCTGCTGACTTAGGGCTTTAATAAGACAAAGACTGAAATTTAGATCTTGGTGGACACTGAAAACTCCCATTGCTATCTGAAACATATCTGTACAAACAGTGTACTCACACAGCTATAAAACAGCTAGGTCATCTTAACTTCATTTTCCCTTATCTTGTCACAAAAGGTTAATACTTTCAATAAGGACATCATAAATGTTACTTCAAATCTTTTTACAGCATGCCAACCTCATCTTTATATTGTCTTAATCCCATATTTCAGAGCTTCCACTACTTTGCTGCAAGGATCACAAAGACCTTACATAGCAAAAGGGAGAAAAATTGACTCTGTGGATTTTTACTGTTTTCCCCTGATTCACCAAAGATAGCCGCAACTAGAAATGGGACACCAAGGAGGGCACATCAGGGCCTACAGTGACATTAGAGCCGCTGGGTGTTGGTTGATATAACTTACTTGTGTATGCAGAATTCAACCCATCACAAGATATTGCATTAAGGAGGAAAGAGCTTGCCTTCAACCCATATTGACAGCGATCACTGAAGATATTTTTGCCTGCACTGCCAGCATTCTAGGATTACCTGGGAATTTCAGCAAGTTACCTGCAGTTCCCAGACCTTAGGACACTGCTGATGACTTTGATTTCTCCTGCTCTCTTCCTTTAGTGTATTATAGCCTTCTGGTCTTTTTCATTAGGTCTTAAATAAGTCATTGGAAAACGTTTTGTGGCAAGTAGGCGGTATGAGAAATGTATTCTCTGGACCTTTCTAAACTAAACATCTACGGTGTGATTGCTTGCAGTTGTGGTGTAATGCACCGGTCCAGTGCTCCTGCACCATTTGGGAGAGATAATAGTTAAGGTGTATCTATCTATCTAGGTTATTATACGGTGCACATCACTAAAGGATAATTTATGCAGCAGCTAGAATGCAGTTAATATATGACAAAAATCGTGGACTAACCTTTGTAGCTCTAGAGAAACTCTTCTATACGCCATTTTCATGACTGCAATGATAGAAGTGGTCGAATGTCTTAATTAAGCCATACCCCATTTATCTCTTACTTCCTTTGGATCTTCCTTCTTCACACTGACCCTGTAATTCCCTAAGACTAATCAGGACAAACCAAAAGAAATCCTTTTTGCAGGGTTATTTTCAACTCAGATATGTTTACTCACCTCATTCACAGTCCTGCAGACGTGTCATTGAAACTCAAAGGGGCAACACACTGCAGAGGATGCCTGGAACTAGCGGACTGGGGGAACGTGACATTTCCCAGTACAACCACCAAAGCCTTCCTCTTCTGGCACCACAGCCCCCGCTGTAGAGCTGTGAGTAGACCTGCACGTAGGAATCAGGAGAGTGGTTCCTTACCATTATTTCTGAGTGAACTGTTATTTTGTTTAAAAATATATTTAACAAAGGATCGCCAAACTATGACTTTTTAACAGAATTATTACTACAAGAAAAGGACAGACCTGAGTGGGAGAGAGGTCTGTACATGGCCTTACTCAACCCACAGAATCTGATACCCCACTGCCATGAAAAGGGCAGGAATTTTCCTGTCCTCCCATTTTTCCCACTCCCAGCTGCACAACACCAACGCTGCCCTTGCACCAACTCTGCTGGTCACAGGACCTTTTTCTGAGTTATTTAAGGAGCTAGCAGCTAACTAGCCCGAAACAACTTATTCTGGGGAACCTGTTCCTCCTTTCAGCAACAGCAAACAGATCAGATCCACCCTTCTTCAGTAACTGTACCCTAAATCCATGCCCCTGAAGCAGAGTCCAAAGGAAATTCAGCAGAAAGGCAAATCAAGTCCAGACCAATTGCAGGATCAAGACCGGCAAGGACAGGCTGGACTCCACATTCTCCAGAAAAGCTGAAAGCAAGTACAAAAATTCTTAGGTGATAATTCACTGTACCTCTTCTCCTGTCTGCACGAGGGGAGATGAGCAGGATACTCGTGAGCAGCCCAGAGGATCTGCCCTCACATAAACCCCCATATATAATATGCTGGGCATTCGGGCAGAAAATTGTTTAGACATATGTCCCCCCGTCTCAAACTGGCTCAAAAAAATAGTCTGAACAGTTTTGCTGTCCCAGGAACACTCGTGACTTCATATGGGCTTCAGCTTTTCAGTCCTTATTCTAATGCCTTTCAGGTTCAGCGAAGCTAAGCCATACCGGATTTTTACGAAGTGTTAATAGGCTGCAGTGACTCTATATAATCCAGCACCGGCTGGTGAGTTATCACACCCCGTTGTCACTTCATTAGTTGGCAGCCTGGGAGAACACAGGTGCCTCCTCAGTGCTCCACAGCATGGCATTGCTTATATCTGCGGAGAGCCCAGGAAAGCACCCACCGACAGCTGTCCATCCTCAGGATCAATATTGAGAGTCCTCAATACACCCCGTAATCTTTGGATCTCAAGAGAGGGTTTGTCTGATTTTCCCCAGCAAGTTGTTCGGTAGTACACTCGTCAACTACTTTGTCACATCTGCCTCCACACATTCCTTGTCTCAGGCTTTCAACAAACTCCTATACTTTTGTTTCTGGGAACAAACTTGGGAAGCCTTTTGGGGAACACTTAATTCCTTGCTTTGTAGAGACAAAGCAGAACCCAACCAGCATATCTGAAAGGTTAAACACATTATCTATTTTAGGCACAGAACACAAGCGCAATGCAGAGACACACACAACCAGGAGGAAATTCAAAGCCCTAAGACAGGTTCTGAGAATCAGCACGAATAGCTCTTTAAAGCATAAAGGAAACCAAATGTATGCAGCCAACTTGGTGAAGCTCCATTGGCAGCCAATTATGCCCCAAGCCTTATTTTCAAAAGTGTGTGCATGTAATGGTGTGTGCAAAAATGAACAATCAATAGTATCCTTCATTTATATGACTTACCATGATTGCATCTTGCAGCCATGGTAACTGTGCACCCACCTGAGGAGCCGCGTGTACAGATATGCGGATGTGCTGGGCAGGTTCCCGTCCCAGCTGCCCAGAACACCTTATTTCAAGTAACTTTGTCATGCAAAGTCATGTTCTACAGAAAAGCCTTCATAACAGCAAACTGGTTTGAGTGCATTACATATATATAAACGCACACACGTGCACATACTTATATGTCATCAAAGCAACATGATTGACTTAATCTGTTGCATTAGTTGTGACAGCAAAGAAGAAGCATTAAGAAAATAACTTCAACATGCTGCTACTGCATACAGGGTCAGGGAGGACACTGCTGTGCATCCCTTTGCACATGCAGATTTATAAGCAGATATGCATCCAGACAAAGTGGTGGTACTAAAACTCCAGATACACCCCAGAGAAGGGCGGAAGCAATGCAGTGCCTGGCTTTGCTGACAAACTCAGTTACATAAACATTCGTGCAAAGCTAGTGCTAACAAGAGCAAGGCCAAACAAGCATGTCTACAACTTTCCTACAAAGCATGAAAACCCATTAGCACTCAGGTCTAATTAAATGAGTCAGAAGGAGAGTTGTGGAGAGTGAAAAAAACTCTTACTCCATCTTGTGTTAAAACAATTATAAAAACCATGCAGACACCAGAGATTTGCCTCCTTGCCTTTAAAAAAAAAAAAAGAAGAAAAAAAGAAAAAGACCTGTTGACGTTTCCAGTGAGGAGGAAAGGGTGGCCCGTCTCAGCCATTGCAATTTTTGGAATCCCAGATCTCTATCAAGAGATGCCCAAAGGTACGATGGGGCAGTGACACTGCCCAGGTGATGCAGTTAAATGGGGAAGGCTAGCCCCAGAAAGCCGAGATGACCTTTCCATTTATTTTTTTCTTTTTTTTTTTTTCTGGAACAGGCCAGGAGAAAAAGCAAGAAGGAACAAGAGAAATATTTATTGAGTCTACAAATGCTCACTTTCTGTATGCAACTGAAACCCTCTATTTCACTGTCACCTAAGGGAGGAGAGCAAGTCCTGCCGGGCTATCTCAAGGCACAGCACTGCCGCTCTGCTGTTCCCATTCCGAGGGGAAAGCTGCATGCTGGAGGAGCCCGCCAGGGCAGTCCAAAGAGAGATGCAGCGTGCTGGGTGAGTGTCAAGAGCATCAGAGGTCTTGAGAATGGATTGAAAATCGCTGCTCTCTACCTCACAGCATAGACTTTGCAGTCTGCACTGCAACATCCACAGTTTCTGTCCTGTGCATTGCAAACACACGCATTTGGCTGGCCTTGATGCTGCTCAGGTCAGTCAGCTCCTCTAGGGTTTTGTTTACTGCCTGTTATTTTTGAGAACAGTGCATGGTATCTCCTGTTAAAGAAGTCCTAACAGAAAAACAAGGCTTTTTTTAGCCAGTTTAACCGCTGGATAAAGCCTAAACACATCGGATATAGCATTCTACAGCCTCTACATTCATTACCAATTAATTATTGAAAAGGTATCTATTGAGTGTTTTAATATGCATAAAAGTAAAGACAATTCCAGTTGCCACGCAACTGTCTCAGAATCATGTAAACATAAATGCAGTAGTTTCATTTTCATGAATAATCTTCTGTATCTGGAGAGAAGGGCTCAACAGAACCACCATACATCAGAGCAGAGGAGCAGCGTTAAAGGTGCAGGGGAATTAACCACTTGGTAGCTGATAACCAAATTAATTCCTAAAATGTAAGCTATCAGCATAGCAAGAAAGACCAGGACCTTGTATCTGTGGACTAATGTACAATTGTTTGGACCTGGCATTGCATCCTACAGATTGACATGGAATATTTATATCAGGTGCAATCAAGAAAGGCCTTATTGACAATCAGACATAGCTCAGCATGCAGCCTGATAAGACTTGTAATTATACAGATGAAAAAAATGACATAAGATGTATGTGATCTTTCCAGTTGATTCTACTCTTTCACACAGAAAGCATTAATTGCTGTTTAGTTTGGGTTAAAGTACAGATGGTGCCACTAAGCATAGATTCCAGTACATATCCAGAATAGGATGGAGCACTTTCTCCCCCAAGAAATTTGCAAACAAAAATATTTGTGAATTCAGGCCAAATATGGGAATTATTGCTGTAAATAAGAAAGTGGTTCAAAAGTTTTTAAAAAACAGAATTAAAAAAAAAGTATTTTCTTTCAAAAAAACTACATTTGTGTTGACCTAAAAGATTTTTTTATTATTATTTTACATTATTCTTTTGGTTCCCCCTGGAATAAACTTTACTTTTTGGCTACAAGGAGAAAAAATAAAAAAAAATATTTGCCAAATGCATAGATTGAACAAGATAAAACCAGCAGAAATAGCTCCCACATTGAGAAACAGCAAGTAAACACATAGTTTCAATTCTATTCCACCTCTTCCTCAAAAACCCACATTCTTCTGTAGTCTAAACAATCTGATTTAGTCATTAGCAAGCCCCAGTCCTGCCTTAATATATCTAATTTACAGACTCCTGAGCTTGTTTATTTTTTCCTGCTGTACTCTTGCAAAGGCTGCAGTGTGCCTCAGTCACACCAAAGACCTGCATCCTCCAGTTGATGCAATTGTGATTTTCTCTACCTGTTTCAGAAAGTTTTCTCTTCCTCCTCCCTTTCTGCTTTGCTGCTGACAGAGCTGCCAGAGAGCAGGCTTCCTTAGGCTGTAATTTAAATCACAGGAGTGAGAACTTGAACCAAATTTGTGTAAGCGACTGGTGGGTTTAGCTGGGATACTTTTCCTAGAGTTTTGTGGTTGCTGCTTTTTTATACCTGCATGCAATTTATAAGAGTAGGCAGTATGGTCTTAAACATGGCTAATATTATTCCTTAATCCACTCAAAAGAAATGTTTGGCATTTAACTTTATAATAAAAGGTATCAATTAAGAACTGTCAATGTTTTCAGTAGTGATATCTAATTACTGTTACTTGCTATAGGCTATCTTGTTAAATTCTAGTTGAATGACTAAGTATTCCTGACAAGTTTAATGCATTATTAAAGGTGTAATTACTTGGTTATTGCTCGTGTAATTCTGAGTTAATTACATGACATCTAAATTCATCATTTTTATGTTTATTGAACTTTGGTAAATTCACTTTTAGCTATTGCTTGATATTTACACCATGACTCCCTCTTCTACTCATTTTAAACTTAAAGAAGAATGGGGCCACATTTTCGCAGCACAGCAGGAGAAACCAGGAAGGGGGAAGGGGCTATAACCACAGATCTGATTTTCCTATCAGTTTTCCATTTTCCTATGTTTTCCTTGCCTGCTACATTTTAACCACATCACGATTCAGTAGATTTGCTCAACTTTCAACAGAAGAAAATTAGGCTACAAGTTTTTAAAAGACCTGCAGTGAAATTGTGACCCTGTTGAAATCTATGGCAAAGCTCTTGTTGTCTTGAGTAGAGACAGGATTTTACCTTTGGGAGCCCTTGTTCTGGGAGCAGAGAGCAAACTACCTGAGGGGCAGTGAGATACGGGATTTTATCAATGTCAGCATCAGTAGCCAGATGCCAAAGGGATGTCTCCATGAGTCAGTCATTGCAATTTCCACTCATAGCATTCAGAAGAAATGTATAAACAAACAATGTATTTGAAATTCCCTTCTGCTACTCCGCTTCCTCCCTATATAATGACTGTTTTCCACCTTTGATTTGTAAACTTGGCCTCCCGTGCTCCGCTTAGTACATAGCATAGTCCTTTGCTCCCCAGGGCCCACGCCGTGCTGACCCAGAGCAGGTAAAAAAAGTAAATGCTGCCCGTGCCACAGCTACCGAAGGAAAACCTTGACAAGCTCAAGTGCCGTCGTTATACAGTCAGTGAATCTGAGGTTATAAATCTTTCTTCATTCCCATTTGGAAGAAGGATCTTCAATTAAGCAAAAATTGATTTTCTAATGATTTTTTTTTTTTCTGCTCATGATTGGTAGATTGTTTGAAACTGTTCCAGCCCAACAGCGTACAGACAAAACAATTAAACATGCATCGTAGTTGACAGCAGGACTGATTTTAAGACAGTGAATGCAATTTAGCCCTTTGATTTTTGGCAAGAAGTGCACTTTGCAACAACTATGAAGGAAGAAAATATTATTCTAGCTCAACTTTGCAACTATCGAGCCAGTCAGAAAGCAAGGAGGAAATGCAACAGGACATTGGGAAGCGGTTCCTGATCTTATGGAATCCCTCACTACTCCACATTGCATGTAACACTGAAGTTAGTGCACTTTCCAATTAAGTAAATTACTTAAGTAGTTAGTAATGGCTGAGACATTAGTAGAGACTTGAATAAATTATTTGGCAGATCAGATACTACATTGTCATTGTTGATAATAATTCTTAGGAAATTAGGGACCCACAGTCAAAGTTTTCAAAGCCTATTTCAATTTTAGTGTTGATGCAAAGGACTCAAAATGATTGATTCAAAGCCCACTAAGCTTAGTTGGAGTTTTTCCATTAATTTCAAAGCCCTCTGGACCAAACTTTAAGGCATGGACCTTCTTTAAAATCATACTTTTTGACGTGTACAGAGAGCAATCAGAATAGGATTAAAATCCTATTAGATATGAACTAAACTAATAATTTAAGCCTTACTCTATAATGATACATTAACAGGCACTGGTTTACCTTCTAAACTCTCTAGATGTAGTTCTAATCCTACTCATTTTGTTAATAAGGTATAATTAAAATTGAGATCCTTACATCTATAGGACAATATTGAATATAATTATCTGTGTTGTGTTAATGTCTAGTGGTGCTCACCTCCCAAACCAGGCCACAACCGTGACAGGTATGACAAGCATAGGACTACTATTTTTCAAGAAAGACAAGAGACAGTAGCATACTAGCAATTTAATCCATGTTGTAACTTTGTGGGCATCATAGCCTTGAACAAAACCGTTGGAGCACAACTGACATTTCTGAGCCAGCCCGTACTACAAGTCACAGTATTTTTCAAAACTGGACCATGTTATATGTCTGGTTTAACCCAGTTTAATCTTTTTCACCTGCAGATGACAGTGGCCAGGGCAGTCTAAACCTTCCTAGAATGAGTCAGTAGAAGTAGGTGCAATGTTTTCTTGAAGCAATCAAAGTAAATCCCATTTTCTATCAGTCTAATAAGGAAAGTTTGGAGATTTTCAGCTTGCATTTCCTAGTATGTTAATTTCATCATTGCCCACATATTATTCTGCTTGATCTGACCTGAATCTGACTTATTGCATTTCCCAAACTACTTTTCACTCAGCGGTTAATTAAAAGATTTGGTCCCTGACACACTGCTTACAGCCCTTATTGGCACCCATTAGCCCAGCTAGACTAATTCTCCTGAAAAGCAAACCTCCTTATATTCCCAGGGTCAAAAGTTCACAGCCAATTCCCTAAATCTTTAACATTCGCTATTAGTTCATTATTTGAACCTACTCTGCTGTAAGAGGCTGTATTCAAATGTAGGCAAAAAAAGTCATTGAAGAAAGACTGTTTCTCACAAATTCATCGCTTGCCACTTTGTCCCATCACTGTCTATAAAACATTGGGACTGTAAAGCGCAAGAGGTAAAATTAATTTTTTTTAACTTTCTTTTAAGTAGCATTTCGTTTAATATACAAGCAACAAAAAGAAAGAAAGAGTGTGCACTATTTTACACTAAGCAATTAATGTATGTATCATGCCTCAAAATTAACTCAGCAGTTCATTTTCCCGTGCACACACCCAGAGCATAGTGTTGCCTTTCAGGCACATATAGGACTAAAATCTATACATAAACATCAATATCACACTGAAAGCCACAGCACCAGCATCCTGATAGTCCCATTTAAATAGGGAGAGTCAAAATTCAAGACCAGACCTCAGCTGGCACTACAACCAAGTATGCACACGTGTTCACACACACATAACCGTGTTCTCTCACACAAACACGCATGTGCACACTTATAGGCACATTGAAATTCATCCCATTTTGGAGACAAAAGATAAATCATGAAATTTAAATTTGGATCTAGGTGGTAGAGCCCCCAAAGCTCTGAATGTCTAAGAAATCTGGCTCCCAGTCATTGGTTCAAGCCCACCTTTACTGTACTGAGATAAAGCTAGAAACAAAGTCCACTTGGGTAGGGGTGTGGGAAGAGAAAAAGGCAAAGTTTAATTATTAAAACTATGCAGCCGTGCAAGCATCCTACTTAAGTTAAGAGGAGTTGTCATTAAATTCAACCTTTCCCCCTTGAACCTGGTGTCTGGAATAGCTCAGACACCAATGACGACCTTATGTATTTCTTTTAATTATTCTGAAGTAACCTCCTCCAGCTCACTACAAGCCCTCAGCTACTTCAGGCAAAGACATTCTAATGATTTCGATTAAATCTTGGCCTCTCCCCAACAGAGCACAAATTAAAAGCATTACTAGGAGGATACAAGCTTCAGCGCTTGGAAGTGTTATATAAAGAATGGGGAAAGCTGCCAAGAGCTTGTTGTCATTTCATATGCAGTGGGGGATGATTAACCCCTTGGTGGCTTTTCATACCCTGGGAAGATCACATGTCAGACTCTCGGGGGGTTCCTCCTCATGACTGTCCCATACATTACACTTTAAACTCTTTTAAACTTGAGATTTAGAGAAAATGCTTCTTTCAATGAAGCACTGTGATATTTAGGCTCCAAAATCAGCTGTGTTATACTGACATAATTTGGAGAAAAGAGGTCTAACTAGAGTCTACAAATTGCATTCCAGAGGTCCTCTAACCCATCAAATACATGGCTGTGCTTTTACACATAATTTTCATTTTCATATACGCGTTGCCTCAGTGGAAATCTGTCAATGCACAGAGTTTGAGTACAGCTTTGCTGACATCCATCACTTCAGCTGAAGGACCAACTCCATCAGCTGGTGGCAGCAGCAAATTGTTATCCTCTGGTGGCCCAGCCTCTTAACAGGTGTAACAATACACATTTTGCTAAAATAATGCCCATCACACTATGTTATGTCTCCTACCGCCAACAGTAAAAATGTATATCCAATCTGTGAACAAACAAGGAGAGAATTTTCTTTTCCCCCCTGAAATTGCGAGGATCAAAGCAAACCCTTTCTTTTGGAAAGCAGCTCTGTACATTATTTTTGTAACAGCACATTCAGCTGATACTGATTTCAAAAAACCACAAACCGGGGTAACCATGAGGCATGCCTGAAATAAATACAAAAAATTTTCACGTAAAACAATTGTCTCAAAGTAGCTATGCAAGAGTGGGAACTAGGCAAACTTGCTTTAGATCCTCCTGTCATTATAAGCAACAGACTTGCACGTTCAGCCTCTTTCCACTTTCTTTTTCATTTTCTATATTGTTAAAAATGTAAATAGCGAATCTAAACAATTGAAAAGTGCTTTCAGATCTTTCGATTAAAAAAAAAATAACGGTAGATACAAGACCAAATTGCCCCTCAGAAGGAGGAATTGTCAAATCAGTCATCAAAAGCTGCTTTACCGAAGCTCCAATATGCAAAAACAGCATAAGTCTACAAATCCTGAACCTTATCCTTCACATGTGGCCATTCGCACTCAGGCAAATGAAAAAAAGCTATGAAATCTGTACCAGCCTTCCACTCACACCCACTTTACACGGTGGTAATCGAATACCCGGGTGCTAAGACACCCCAACATACAGACGCGACACAGGGTCTCATGTGCGATGGAACCATAGGGTCAAAGTGAATTAGCTTCCAATGAAAAGGTAAAATCAGTGAGGGAAAAAACTGCTATATTCAAGGTTTTGATCCAGTATTCAAAAACAAGAGAGCAAAAGCATCCCAGCAAAACCTTATAGAATCGATTTAGAAAATACATTTTACAATGTGGTTGAGATGAGACACTCTTACTTGGAGGTGGCATGGGGGAGCTGATGCAGCCTTGCGATGCCTCATTCTCCAGATTTATACGAACGAAATCAAGGAAGCACTAAACCAGCAGGGGATTATTATCTCTAGAGATAACTACAGACAGTTTCATTTTAAAAACAATCAGCATCATCATCACTGTATTTTCCATTTCTCGAAACACAGGAATGTGATGGAATATCCAGTTCCTTCCAGAAGTCACAGCAACTTTCTCCCTAAAGACAAATCTCTGTAAAAAGAAGCAATTCACTTAGTTTGTTCAATTTTTTTTAAGATGTCATTGTGCTGAGCCTGTGCTTCCTGTCTGCCTGCATCTCACCAACCCTAACGCTCATTGATGTTATTATTTCTACCCAACAGTAAAATACATCGGCTGCATCTTCACTTCAAGGTTAAGGATGTAATTTGCCAAATATTTATTCTGATGACAATACCATCATAAACACCACCATTGCTTGACTGGCTGGGCAAGAAGGGAGCGCTGATACAAATAGCTAATTGCTTTAGCCAAGCTGGTTTTCACCCAGCCAGACTCGGCAGCCAGCCTGGCACAGCGGAAGGAGTGGCGCCAGGGTGGGCACCGATGCCAAACACAGGTACGTGAAAGCCCACCATAGCAGCGCATCGCAGCCCATCAGCCAAATGCTTTCTGGTCTGACTGAAGGCTGCTAGGACTTCTCACAGTCTTTAGGAAAAGCTGATGTTCAGGATTGTCCACATCATGTAGAAAAGAGCTTAGAACTACAGTAACGATACTAAATCAGATTTCGCTCAGCCAAGCAGGGTGAAGTTTTCTTTGCACAGTACCTTTCATTTGCTACTGAACACCTTCTCCAGTGTTTGCCCTCCCTTCCTTCTGCCTCCTGTCATTTACCATCCTAACTCTTTTCTTTCCCATTTGCCATTGAAAATAGAGGGGGAAATCCAAAATTCAAAGCAAGTTTTTAGTCTTGTAGTGAAAACATGCAGACTGTGAACTTTTTACATGAACACGCTTCGTATTTTTCGACTTGCGCTATTGAAAATTCTTTTTAAAGGAGCCACTATCTTTCAAAAGAAGCGCTGAAGTTACTTTGAAGAACAGAAGCATAGGGTTGAAGGTAATAAGAGGAGAGGGAAAAAGATTATTAACCATGTGTAATAATCACAGTGTTGAAAAGTATGCTTAATAGTTGTCCTTTTTTGAATCATCCTGACATCTTCATTTTTTCCCTCCTGTTGCAATGCACCAATGCTGTTTTCCTGAGCAATTTAGGGTGGAAATTCCTTAATAAAATAAGAAATCCCCAATCAATTAGGATGTCAAATCAGAAAATTATTCCCTACACTGCATCAAAAAGACCCACTCCTATCTTTTGTCAGTCATTGGATTGAAATAAAGAGGTAGCTGCACACAAAGAAAGCTGTCATATCAAACAATACATCCTTCACTTGTTCAAGATATAAACACGTTAAAATGTGGCAGGAGAAAAAGTCAAATGAACCTGTTCAATGGAATCAGCTAATTGGATAAATTACACTTAATAATGATAATCATTGTGGGGACACCCTGTCCTGTAGTTCTGCTGTTGGGTACTCTTGCTTGCTACGTACCCTTCTCCCTGGATTCCTTGTGCTAGAAAGAGCGGTGTAAAATGTCTAAAGGATGAAGCTCTGCTTGACTGAAGGTTTTATCCATAAACCAGTACATAACCCAGGCTTGTGGAGTTAGAGTAATAAACTCAGTAAACAAGGATTACAGGCACAATAAGCAAACACAGCTCTTTGAACCAGGTTCCAACAGATGACGGGAAAGTGAAAAATTACGTGCTATGAATACCATCACCATTCACGCACACAACATTCTTTCTACCAATTCATATTGCTAGAAAACATGTAGGCTGAAATAAATAATACTAGCCAGCTTGCCATCAGCATATGGCAGGCACATACTTTGAGAAAACTTTTAACGCTAAGCAAACATTTAATAATTAGTGTAACTATTCATTTATGGAACTGATCTATTTGGCTTGAAAATGATAAAATTTAAAAAGTTAAAAAAGTTTTACCAGACAACCTCTCCTCTTGATACAAGCTGAGTTAAAATTTAACAAATATATAATAAAAACTACATATCTGTTTCATCACTGTGCTAATTCACATTCATTAACACTGCACAGAAATCAATGCGGTATGAATGGCGTTGACTTCCAACTCAGTTTTTTTGAGCCTAAAAGTATGAAGGGCAAGAATATTTGGAGGCACAAAAGCCCCGGATTCACACTCCTTTCCTCAGGGGTGCAGCCGGGACGCACAGCACCCACCGTCCCCTGCCACCACCCCCCATTGCCCCCCTCTCTCCACAGTAACAGCCTCCAGCAGTGTGCTATCAGCCAGGTAAGAGCTTAGTCCAAGTTTAAAATAACAAGTTTCTACTTATTTATTTGCTTTTACAACAAAAGTCCAAGCAGTATGGCCATTAAAGGAAACTTAAAATGAAACTGAATCTTTGGGTCCAGATGCAAGGAAAATGCTGACCTCTTGGAAACAAAGAGGTACCCCCAGCCTTCTGCCCCTATTCTGTGTGCTCCAGCCACCTTAAATGACTCTCAATCACAGCTCCGTTCAGAATCGGACATTTAACAATTGTACACAGAGTAAAACAAAAAGGAACAAAGTGAATCCTGTTATGGGTCATTGAGTTTTTTGATTATTAAGATAAACTCAGAGAGACAAAAGCTTAACAGTCTGCGGAAAGAGAAAAGGCCCTGTGATAATCGATTTAAGATGAAAATTGATCAAGTAGCTTTTGTAAGGCACTAAAAAAAGGTATTTTCAAAAAGTAATAAAAATTACAAATATTAATTTCTTACATCTCCTCATAAGACACATGAGGAGTAGCCAGCCAAGATCTCTTTATCAGATGGTTGGCACCATCCAACAGAAGCAGGCTTCATTTGCAATTCCATGTGTATAACATGGGGTTGAAATGAAGGGCAGTGAATTTCTGAACTGCTACATTATACGCATCCAGCCTGGAATTTCATTTATCAGAATATTTTTTTTGGTGTAAAGTATCTTTTAGTCACACTTAATATTTGACTAAAAAGTGAATGGTCTTAATAATGTTTACTGCTACGACTTGAAGATGTAGCAAAGGGGAAGCAGGTTCAGTGGTTAATTTAGCCAATTTTATTTTTCATGTCGTTTTGGAAATGTGTAGAAGCTCATGCTTGCCAAGGTTCATGGTCTGGCAGTTCTGCAAGATGCAATCTTTTAAAATCAAGACTCTGGAGCACAGAAAAAATGCTTGGAGGGAGCTGTTTTATTTGGCTCCTGGGGATTCCTCAAGTTGCCAATGAACAGCTTGTCTTCTTCCAGCATCAGAACCATCTCACACCACGATGTAACAGCAAATGACCAAGATGAAGAGCTTACATGTAACACTATGGTGTAAGGAGATCACTATCTCTGAAAAAGCAAATGTTTACAGTTGAATAAACAAAGCCCATATTAAAAAAATATGATGGTGTTCTAAAGTAAGAAGTGGTTTGTCTTCATTTTCCTTCTTCTTGAGAGGCAACTTGCTACTGTGGCATCCAAGCAACACCACTTAGAATAAACAGTCATAGCAAAATCACGAGTGGAGTTTGTGGGATCTCCCTTTGCCTAGGAAAGGGATGGGGATCGGAAGAGGAATAAAAGCTTTGCCTGGCCTGGGTTTAATTCTACGTTCAACTCTATGTTATTTGTCTTGTTTTCAAGCAGTAAGTTGCGCTGTCATCTTAGTAAGATTTAAAATTGTTGATTTGTCAGCTGCAAACTGAGTAGAAAGAATGCTGTATCATTGCTGAGCCATTTAACAGTGCGGAAGGAACTGGCTGCAACTTTGTCAGGGATGGTCTTTGTCTTTCAATAAAGCGTTTCAGCATCACATAACTGCTAAGCCACAGATTCGATAGCATCAGCAATACCTCAGTAAAAGAGCACAAGAATAATCTGTTGTTCCTTACTCCTGTTGGCCAGAAGAGCCTTTGCTCCTCTTCTAGCCACACATAACTGCAGGCTAAAGTTAAGCCTAATCCTGTTGTCTCAGTTGTTCCCCAAACCAGTATCTTCCAAGCTACTCTTTTTTTGTTGTTGGGAATTGTTTTTCACCTTCAAATAGGTAAAACAAAATTCCTGATTAGGCAAGTAATACTCTGAAATACCTGGGGGTGGAAGGAAGAAGAGGCAAGGGAGCAACGGGAAGAGAAGGGTTGAACTCCACAAAAGAAACCCTTCTAAACATTCTGTGATTTCACTCCCGTTGGAAGGGTTGTGCACACAAACGAAAGTCTTCCCAGGAGTTTCTCACAGGATCCCAGCAGACAAGCAAGACTTCACAGAAAGAGAGACTGCATGGCTGATTTCCCCAGCCTCTCTCCCATCCCCTAGTGACAGGGGGTGTTTGCAGGGTGCTTTAGAGAAGCGCAAACACTAATCCGAAAAACAGTTGGGGAGTGGGAGTGGAAAATTCCTAAATTCTTAACCGTGCAACATGCGGTGTTTCAACAGCCTTCGTGAAAGCTTTTGAAAACATCAACAAGCCGTGTAGCTCCCAGCATTTTGCAAAATAAATGTACTCAAATATTAAGGCCGCAGAGGTGACTTCGTCAACCAGCAGAAAGCATGACAACAGCAAAGCAGGGAATGCGGGGGACGCTGTTTGAAATTTTTATTGTTGTCAACTACGGAGATAAAAACATAGACAGAACTCAGCATCTACTCCCACAGGAAAATTGCATTCAGCCTGGAAGTCTGCTTTAAAAGAAAAACAACAAACAACAGAAAACGAGCCGGAAGAAATAAAGGCCTTTGAGAGCCAATTTCTCCGTTCCCTATTTGGCACCAGACTGCAAGAAGGAAAGGAAAAGCTAAGTTTAAAGCATCTTTCCACCTTCTGTGCTTGAACCACCAGAATAGCTGAGACCAGAACAGTGGCTTGAGTGCCCTGCAACTTCCTGCAGAACCCCTTCAATGAGCAGTCTAGGAAGCAAAACCCACAAATATAAAGTATCCTCCTGCCTGAATTAGCTCAGCTCAGGATTACAACGGAGGAAATAGCAATGTGCAAAGGAGTGGCAGGAGGGGGAGTGGAGGAAGGCTGTTCCTTTTGGTGCCAAAAAGCTGCTAAGTCGCCTGTGCTGCAGTGTCAGTGGTACCCTACTCTCTGGGATGATGATGCTTCCAGCAGATGCCAGAGGTCAGTGCTTCCCTCCCATACCCCGCCTCTCTTACACCTTATCCCTGGAGACATTCATCATCATACAGGATTACACATACTGTGTTCAAACACCAGCCTGGTTAACAAGGTTAACAGCTGATTTGTGTCTCCAAAACAGCATAAAGAGCAAAAGTGTCACAAAATACGGGAGGCAGCATTTGAGGGTTGATTCTGGTACCAGCACCGCCCCTGTCCACACTCTTACCTGCCCTTCCACCCACAGCTGCTAATGCAATTATTTCTAAGGCATCAGTATGAAATGATGCCACGTATAAACAAACTTTATAAAGTGAAAAAAGGAAAGTGAAGTGCAGATATTAGTCCTGATCACCTCCGAGATCTAAGTCAGGGATCAGGTCCACATGCCAGCCCAGCCAGGGTGAGGAAGGAGAAACAGCAGCATGGCACTGAGACCGGGGCCCGGGGAGGGCGGGGGGGCACAACCTTCTTAAACCATCTTTTCTGCAAGCACCAGAACAGCTACACTGCAGCAACCTTGGAGCAGTTTAAGATGGGCTTTTTACACCTCGCAAAGAACTCAGAGTCCATGCCATTGGCTTCAAGAAGACTTGCAAGCCAGTCCTCTCCTAAAACACGTTTTCCTCAGTACTTAAACTGCAGGTTGGCACAGGGACAAAAACAAGTGGAAACTGTTTGCATTCATATTGTTTTAAAGGGGATGGGGGGAAACCTAAAAGGAATTTCAATTCTTTGGGGCCAATAATGTTCAAAGACAAGAACAGCTTTTGGTATCAGGCCTCCATCTGGGCTGTACCCAGGATTCCCATCTCAAAGTCATTGAACCTTGCAACGTTTTATCTTATAGCCCTCAAAGGCAGTAGCACGTTGAGTATGATCCATTTTTTAAACATACAAAGCAAAGAAATATATTTTCCATATGTTTGTCATATGTTTAGTTCAGGTCCCATTGCCAACTCTTAGCACAGCGGATACGCAGTGTGTTTGTAGGGCCTGACCTTGGAGGAGTTTAGTCTCAACTGTTCATTTCTGCCTGTTTAAGTTGTGCATGGCCACTACAAGTGTTTGTACGCACTGAGAAATTATGCCTGAAAGTGTCTATTTCTACACATACTTACACTTACCTGATACACATCATAAAAGATATGTTGTACAACACAGCTACAATGTTTTGTTAAACCCTTTTTATTCTTTTTTAAACAAGCATATATGCACATCAAGTAAGGGCTACAGAAACTATCTACATGTAAGAAAGGCCAAAACCAAAAAAATGGTAAAGCTAATAGAGTAACGTTAAATACACACACTACTTGCGCACACAGTGACATGGATTTATCACTACAGTGTTTGAACTTTCTCCAATTAAACAGTTCCTTCCTTCCTTCTCCAAGTATAAAAGAAATAAATCTATTAGTTTATATGGATTTATATAGTGTGTAGAAACAAAGAATTCATGTTTCCACTTTTAGATCACTGAGTTTTGTTAAACTGGATTCTAACCACAAATATCCTTTCTAGCAATAAAGTTTGAGTTGGCTGTTTTTTTTTTTTTTTACCTAAATAATGTAACTGATGAATAATAGCTTATTAAAACAATAAGTATCATGCTGTTCAATAGAAATTTTTCCATGTTTCCCTAAAAAAAAAATAATAATAATAAAAAAAAATCAATAAAATCCTTTTTCTTTCCTCAACCTAAGAGGAAAAAGTTAAATTCATCTTTGGTAGAGGGGAAAGCTGGGACACTTTCCAGCCAGTTTTAAAGGTTACCTTCCCAACAGGCCATAAGAAGCAGTCTTGGCATGTATGCCATTTCTAAGGTGTCTATATCGCACAAGCAAAACAAAACAAAACAATCCCCCCCCTCAAATTGTCAGGAACCTGTTCACAAAATTCTTCAACCTCAGTCTGGGAGAGCAGAGCAGAACTAGTAAAGAAATTCAGCCACAGCCCTGTGAGTAAGGAATACGGCCAGTTCATCCATTGCAATCTCCACTGCACCAGACTCCACAAGTCAGTTCTCATTCTGCCACCAATGCTTCATGGTCTTGGACAGGTCACATCACCTGCCATTTCCCCCAACATTTTCCAGTTTGGGGTTTGATTTTCCATTTATATTGGAGGATTTTCAAGTCGAGAACTGGATGTCATGACTTGCATGCCCAGAGTTTACCCCTGACAAGGGTCAGCTCTCCACTACGGCCCCAGTACTTGGGATGGTGGTCAGGGTGAGACAACACGAGCAGCCTGTGTAGCTATTGCCCGTGTATCTCATTACAGAGAGGTCAGACCCACTTCTACCCTGCATCTTTTCAAATAATTACCTTTAACATGTGATGAGTGGGCAAAGCGCAGATCATTTAACAGTCCTGAAGAGCTAAAGGCCCAGGTAGACCTGAGAGTGCAAAATGATCTTGAGTCACCAAAGCAGCACGTCGCTGGGCTTCCCTGCTTCCATGCATGGTGGGGAGCAGGAAATAAGTTTCTGACCTTACACATTCACACTTCAGAATTAGAGACATTTCAGTTTGGGATACTTTGGGGAAAAATAACCCCTGTACAACATAAAATTAATGCAAAAAAATAACACGTTTAGCCCAAGCCTGCTCACTCATACACAGCTGAGCTGGTTACTCAAGTTTGCTTTGGCAGCTGGGGTTAAAAAAAAAGGCAGTCATGCAGCAAACTACTGTCTGGAGTAGGCGTTTTTCAAGCCAGTGTCCCTTCACAACAGCCAAGAGCAAATGTCCTCCCACAATTCTCTTAAGACTCCTTCCACTAACATCATCTTTCCTGTTACTTACTCTGGGCTCTCAGAGTGGATGTTATTTCCCTATATAATAGGACAGTTTACAGTTCTTAGCCTCACCAGAATTCTCTTACTGATTTGGATTCGTATGGATTTGTTTCTGCACTGATCGGAGCAGAATAGTCCAAGAACTAGGGAGAGAGGAGTTGTTTCAGGCCCTGCTCCAAAGGGTTAAGAACTTTAAAAGCCCTACAGGCAACTGCTGCTGAACCACATCCTGCCTCTCCTACTGCACTTCTGTCTGGTAGCTGGAGAATAACAGTGTCCCTTGTTAATCAGGTATTTTCTCTTTCATTTGCATATGCTTCAGGCTGCTGTAGATGCCAACTACAGTACTAGGACTGCATACACAATCTTCCACTACACCTCCATACACCAATTTTTGCAACAAATCATCATTATCCAGCATGAAGGTGGATGCTCTGCCTTGTACTACAAGCTCCCTGTGCAAGCTATTAATGATTAAAAGCAATTTCCTACCTTTATGTTCACATCTCCATTGCCCATGCGCTTTGAAAAACAGTGTCTAATACAAATGACATGGCTTTCAAAAGTTTCTGCCTTACCCCTGGGCAAAAACAATAAACACCTTGATGGAGTTTTTATCAATCAATTTCCATTTAGTTTCTTTCTATTAAACAGTCTTAAGATGCTATACTTAACACCAGGAACAACAGCAATGTACTTCAAGGTAAAACAACAGTATTACTCAAAAGAATGTGAATGGTATGTTCTGCAATTTGTGGAGGTAGATCGCATTGATCAACTTTATTGCAAATCACAGCGTATTGTGGGATTCATTAGTTTTTTTCAAATATAAAGCAGAGGACATTATTCTGACTTGAAAGGATTTTATTTTGTATTAAATTGGTGAAGTAGCAAATGCTATTTCATATATGTTTACCAAATAAGAATAGCTATGTATATAGGGCAGCTGACAATTTCACAAAACCATGGTTTAATTTCTCTAGGGAGTAACTATGAAGGTGCAGATATCCCATTCCTACTTAAATACTAATTATTATATTAATAATCAACAAAAATAAAAATTTTGATCCTGAATTGATTAACAGCTTGACCTAGTCTGAGCAAACAGTGTAAATCCAGAGGAGTTCCTATGAAGTTCCTCTGGTTTTACATCAGTCTGTTGGAAATCAGAGACTTGGCCCAAAATGCTAAAAAGCGTGGAACGGCTGCCTATTGATGCCTGCATAGATTTCAAACCTTGATGCAACAACGTTAGCATATCGATTTTTTTCCCCCTAGGAATTTTTGCAAGAAAAGAAATAGAAATTCAGAGTTTGATCCCTAATCTGAACAAACTTCACAGTTTGCTTACAGTTTGGTACAGAAAAAACAAAGGGATGGAGATAAGAATGTACAGATTTCAGGTTGTACCAGGCAGTTACAAATGGACTGCAATGACCACAAAGACAACAATAAGCTCTTTAAGTGAGAAGAAAAGAAACATGGGTTGGAAATTATTTTCTTCGAGTGAAACATCTTGCAATGAAATGACTGGATATCGAGGATATCCAATTACTATTATTGTGGAGAAAGTAGCCTTTACAAATAGGCTGTTTAAACACAAAAGCTATCTTGTTAAAGATTCCTTGATTGAACCTAAGGTCTCATTGGAATTACAAATTGCTTAGGTCCCGGTGTGACAGGCATCTCACGTGGGTCTGACCCAGCTTCTACTCAAGTACACCGAAAAAGTCCCACTAATCTCAAAAGGCCTTAGATCAGGCCCGAGATAACCAAATCTGGTAAGAAGAAGGTTAGGATTTACAATTAATGCTGTTGTTAAAGGAGGAGTCAACTGATTGTAACTGAGGATGAATTTGGATCTGGAGCAATTCCAAGGGAAGTCATTTTTGTCCATTTCCCTTTATTTGAGAAAAGGCAGATCCTTTGATATCCAAACTCCAGGGGTTTTCAAAAGTAATTAGCACATTTTAAAGCTCACCTTGTCACTCAAAAATCTTGACCATGCTTTGGGCTAATCATCTAGAGCCAAGGGGGTTGAATTCCCAAATCCCAGAACTGGCAGTAGGGTAATTCTAAGACTCTGCCCTGGAAATTATCCTGGGATGCGAGAACAGCTTGGGATTCAACATATGTCCTTTATAACACTTCAAGAAACAGAATAATACTCTTCACTCTAGGTTCAATAATCACACAGACAAAAATTCAGGAGCTGAAAACTGCAGCCTAAAAGTTCACTTAGGAATGCCTACAGCGGGCCTGGGTCTGTCCTAGCTTCACCCCTCCAAGGAAATTTTCTTCAGTCTTGTCCTTCCTCCCATCAGCCCAAAGTCAGGGTGAAGAAGCTTCTCCTTGCTCTCAAAGGGCAGTGGAATGGAGAGCTTTTTTTTTTTTTTTTATTAGTAGAGGATGCAGTGAAAGGATTGCATGTCAGAAAACTTTGTTTCTGCTTCTATGAGCCCAGATAAATCAGTTCCACAAATACATAAGCCAGTATCACTCACCAGCCACAAAATATCAGCCACCAAGATAGGAAAGCATCCCTCCTGCCTCTCTTCACTGCCCCATTGCTGGTGATGGGTCCCACCCTTTCTTTGCTCTAGACGTGGTATTCACCAGTCCCATCCATAACCTGATACAGCTCTCCAACACAGCCAGAAAGCTGTCTTTCAGCAATGCTCAGCTACCAGAACAACCCAGCCCTCTCGGGTAAATGCCTCGACTTCTGCCTTCGAATAACTGCCTTATTATTCTTGCTCTGTTTTTCCATCTCATGGTCATTCGTTACTTATAATGCAGCAGCATGTAGAAGCCCTGTGTGCTGGGTACTGCAAAATGGAGAGACGAGACAGCAAATCTGCTTCCCAAAGAGATCACGCCTTCACAATCCACCTTTGCATCTCAACACATGTTAAAATTTCCAGATTTTTTTTTTTTTGCTTTAATCATTTAGTCCTCCATCCTTCTTTTATCACCCCAGTAAATTTCCGATATTTATTTGAACAGAAATTAAAATACCTAAAAATACTTAACATCGTGTCCTTAGAAACAAACTGGTCTGCACTGTACCACACTAAGTATGAAACTGGTATGCAGCCATGTAATTTGAAAGCTTTCTCTCATCACATGCCCTGACTGCATATTGGGAAGAGCACTTGTACTCAATCAATGCCCATGGGAAGCAGACCAGAAGCTATTTGCTGACATGAACACAGAGTGATCAAAATATTTTCCTGCTCAGTGTCTTGGCTACTTCTTAAGTCTACACAGCTCTGTGTGGAGTGCCAGCTCTGAACATGACCCACTATTTCCAGGCACAGCTCTGCAGCATTCCCCAAGGACCACAACTCAAACAGCTCATTCTAGGAGTCCTTTACGTGCAGATACTGGCTGCGGTGAGGCATTTTGTGAGGTTCAAGAGCAGGTTAAGTGGTGTATGTAGACATAGCAGAGTGAAATCCTCATCTTCATATTGGATGATTAAGCGTTTCCACAACAAACATATTAAATAACAGTGACAGCAGTTGTGTGCCAACTCCTCATTTTGGTACTGACACAGGTGTGAAATTGTGCTTGCACCTGAATTTTCTGTGAACTAGTTAATATTTCCATTGGACTATTCATTAAAAAAAACACAACACACACATCAGACAACTCTCCTAGCATAACTGCACTTTCCAGCATAGCTTCCAAAGCTGGAAACATGGGTCAACACTGGAAATATTTCACATGGCACCTAACCAGTGTGGAAACAAATGCCAAGCATGATCTAGTGTCATCCAGATTAGCTCCCGCTGGTGCTTGGATTCAAATTAATGGGTTACCCTCCCAGCAAATGTCACAGGAAAACCTTGCCAGGAAACGGCTTAGAAAAAAAAAATAAATAAAGCCCATTTCATCTTGAACGAGGGATTCCATCTCAGTCAGAAGGTTCCTTCCCATACCTCCTGTCTGAGGACAGCTTGGGAAATACTTTTGGGAAATGAGATCAAACAGGAATAAGCAAACCCCGACTTACATCTACACTGGGAACGAACAAGGCAACTGAGCACCCAAGAATATCAAGACAGTTTCTGCCCCCTGAGCCTATTCCTTCTTTTTAATATTTCTGATCCCATTCAAAATGTTACAAGGTGTCATACACCTTTCAGGAATGAGAATGCCTGGACCACAAACAGTGGACAGGCTGGACACTTGGGCAGAGAGAATCCTAATAAAGTTCTACAAAGGTAAGTGTGGGGTCCTGCACCTTGAGAGGGACATCTCCACGCACCAGCATGGGCTGGGCTGACCTGCTGGTGGGCAGCTCTGTGGAGAAGGCCCTGGGAGTGATGGTGCACAGCCAGTTGCCCGTGGGCCAGCAGTGTGCCCTCAGGCCAAGGGGCCAGTGGTAGCCTGGGGTGCATGAGGAGGACCGTGGCCAGCAGGTTGAGGGAGGGGATCCTACCCCTCTGCTCTGCCCTGGTGAGGCACCTCTGGAGTGCCAGTTCTGGGCTCCTCAGTTCGAGGGACAGGGAGCTACTGGAGAGGGTCCAGTGGAGGGCTATGAAGGTGATGAGGGGACAGGAGCATCTCCCTTACGAGGAAAGGCTGAGAGCGCTGGGCCTGTTTAGCCTGGAGAAGATTGAGAGGGGATCTTATCAATGCATACAAAAATACCTTAACGGCGAGTGCCAGGAGGATGGGTCCAGGCTATTTTCAGTGGTGCCCAAAGACAGGACAAAGGGAAAGAGGCACAAACTGCCACATAAGAAGTTCCATCTGAATCTGAGGAAGAACTTTTTCACCTTGAGGGTGCCAGAGCCCTGGGACAGGCTGCCCTGAGAGGCTGTGGCATCTCCTTCTCTGGAGACATTCAAAACTTGCCTGGATGTGACTTTGTGCAACCTGCTGCAGGTGAACCTGCTTTAGCAGGGGAGTGGACTAGGTGATCTCCAGAGGTCTCTTCCCACCCTGACCATTCTGTGATAAGAGGATACTTCACAGTGTCTAAAATAATGAGACAAGTTCCTAGAAATCTTACCAACTAGAAAGAAAGGGCCATTGGTTTTTCTCACTGTACCTTACCTATAAGCCTTACATATTCAAACAGAAAAAATTCCCATTTTAATTAACTTTGTTTACTTTAAAGCAGATAAGTTTCCTCTTCTGGATCCAACAAGCTGAAGTGGTAGAGAATTAGGCTTTTTGCAGTGGTCTTCTTCAGCCAGTTTAACTCCTTGGCCCAGCTTTTCCCATAAATGTCAATGAACACCAAAACCAGGGCAGGAACGTGCAGTTGGAGGTAAGGAGGAGGATAGGGCTGACTCATTTGATGGGAGCGGGGGGTTAGAACGTGACACTTACAAGTGGCACCCTGAGTTAACCCACCTGGTTCTCTTACAGCCCAAACTAACCAGCTGATTTTGAAGTAGCTCTGAAGAAGTGATAACCCCAGCACGGCCATTTGTAAGCTACAGCTTCCCAAAGGTACTATAGCAAGGAGTAATAGTTGTCTGGTATAATTTCGTGCACATGACGGAGTTCCTTTCCCAACCGCAAAATATGGGAATTTAAGTTCATTTCTTTTTTGGGAAGCCTATATGCTGATGTGCTCTGGGCTTCCTCCATCGCCAGGAAAACTAGAAACCCCCTTTCTTTTTTGAGTGAGATTTCTTGCAAAATGAGCTTACACCAAAAGGAAAATCATTAAGTAATGCAGTACTCGGTTAAACGGTATGAATTGGTATCAGTGGGCCTTGACTACACACATTTGGATTACTTTAATAGAGCTATGGTTTTAAATCTACTGTGCAGTTAATCAACCATAATAGAAATTTTTCAAAGACTTTTTGATGAAATTCAGAACCTTTCTAGCTAGTCTGAGATAGAATTTCTCTGAACCAACACAGTGAATAAAAGCAAGTGGACGCTGTAACCCTTCTACCAGATTCTCCTCAGCAAAACCAGGAAAGAAACAAGTTTGTGTTATTTCTCTCACTGTAGTGAAATTCTGTGCTCAGTCTTACGAGGCAACACCTGTGAATTGCTGCTGTCAGATAAGGCAGTGTTAACCAACAGATATCCTTCAGTAAACCCATCATAGCTTGTCCCAATGACAGCAAGAGTCATGCCCAGAGCTGCCTGTACCAGTGCTGGGTACGTACCACTATCCAGCTGCATCAGCATAAGTTAAAAGACTTGACCATGGCCTTGGGCAGGGGTGTGCTCACCCCTTCTCTCACTACAGCTAAAGCTGGGAGAAAATACGTGTATAGCCTTGTAAAAAAACGGAAGTGGGAAATTGCCTTCTTATAAGGTGGAATGTTACATTTACTATTTCACTTAATAATAGACATAATCTGAAATTAATCTGTTTTAGGAATTAAACGTCCTTTGCTGTTACAGTATTAAGCCTGCGAAAAAATAGCTAAAAACCAGTGTACTTGTTATCTTTTCTGCTGTTTGTTTACTCCTATATGCCAGATGGCTTGGAACATGAAAACAGATCCATGAGAAGATACATAATCCTGGAAATATTCAGTGCCTGGACCTCTGGTGGAGCTCGCTAGAAGTCCCATGCACATGGTGCCTGAATGACTGTTACATTTCTGTTTACGATCAGCTTCACTTTCTCATTCACCCAAATTAACAAAGTATTGCCAAATTCAGGCTGCAGACAAAGAACGTATGTCCCACACATCGCTATTGTATAAATCAGGTTTTGTTCTTAAATAGCATCAGAAAACACTTCTAAAATGTGTTTAAAATGCTGAAACCAGGATACCCCTTCCCAAAAATAGCTCTTCATAAACCCAATTTGCCTAGCAAGCCTCTCACTTTTTTCCTTTTTAATGTTTACTACTTATCAAATTGTTTCTAAAGGGGACTTCCCCTTCCCGGTTCATCTGATCACCTTCTGCCATGAATTAAAAGATAATGCTGGATCTTTGGCATCACACTGATTTCTGTAGCACCACACCGTAAAGTTACAGACACAGACTACTACTGCTCTGCTTCTGCCTTCCCTCTTTCACCTCACCCTTCTCCTCTCAGAGCAGGATCTGGACACGTATCCCTTCACGCATGCCCTTGCTGGGGTTCCAAGGACACCATGTGCAGTAAAAGACCCACCCACAGAAGAAGCGGCTGAGCTGGAGTAGCATCTCTGACAGAGCACAACTTTGTACGCGTGCTGTGTAAGAAACGCAAAGGTTAAGGCAGCCTTTTGCATGTATCCATCAGCTTCCTCTCCAGATGGGGCGAGACCTCCCAGACAACCATCTGTAGCACTTCTCCACATTCCTGCTTGCCTGGATCTGCCTGCGTGCATCTTTGAGTGTCTTAAGCAACTCCATGAACAACCTAAACAGTTTGTAAACAAATTCATACTCCCTTAAAATGCTAAAAGGGGATTTTTCAAAGGGATAAGGTACAGTTAAGCACCCAGAGCTCAATGGTCTTTAATGCCACTGTGGTGTTTAATTTCCTGCCTGTGGCAAATTAACAAATACCAAAGTCTTCTTGAAGCTGCCTTCCAGGATGTCTCTACAGGGAAATCCCTCTCCTTGCCTGTCCACTTGTCGTTAATGTTAAACTAACATCAAAAGTACCAAGCAGCATCAGGACTAGTGCATGCTAGGTGTTGTACAAGTAGAGGCAGGCATCATCTCTTTGCCTAGAAGTACAGGAATATTGCCTTACTGCTTTCTTGGAAAGCACTGAATTGTCAGCTAAGGATGTTGGGTGACACCAAAAAAGAGCACATGTACATCTACTACAGTGCAAGGATATGCTCAGATTTCCTTGCAACTACTGTGAAGATCTACAACTATCAAAACCAAGATAAAACAACAGGACAAGAAAAAATACAAAACTAGAAGGCAAAAAGGAGATGCTGAGAGTAATTCTGCACTATTTTGTAGGTGTAAATCTGCAAATCATACTTAATGATGTATCAGTTTTAAATTCAGATGCCAGCTGCATCTGTCTAAAGGTACCAATGCCTAATGAAGTCAAGATGACCAGAGTAAAACAGTACTATTTCGTAAAGTAAAACTTTTGCTTTCCATTACTTTATCTGCATTTAACCTCCGAAAGGCTTCAGCCCAGCACAAGCCCACAGAATTAAATTCATTATTATTCATTATTCAAACACCATCCCTTTGTTTTCTGGAATAGCTTTGTAGCCTGGAGTCAAATGAGCTAAAGTAAAATTATGTGACTTGGCATTGAAAATATATTACCTCAGCTGCCAGAACGGATTTAGCAGAATATGTGCGCAGTTCGTCACTTCTTCCACAACTGCCTTCATGCACACAAAGGGGTATGACAGCCCCTGAGTTATGAGGGGCCATTCTAGGGGCTGTGATGGATTAGATTGTTTTATGCACTGACTTAAGATCTCATTTCCTGCAACATTCACAAGTGCTTTCTCCACGGCTGAATAGAAACCTGTTCTGTCCTATGTATATTGCCTTCCCTTGTTAGCCAGGGAAACTATAGATGCAGGGAATTCACACTAGAAAGAGCTCCCACTTGCTCAGGGATTCAGGCGAAGTCTCCAAACAGGCTGAGACATTTAAGAAGTGACAAGCGGGTTCTCCCCATGCTTTTTATTGAGTCCCAATCAATTTACTCTAGAATAAGGGGAATAGTGAGCTGTTCGCAGTGAGAACAGAGCAGGAAGCAAATTCTAATCACATCTCTGACAGGTCTCACTCTGAAAATCTTCAAACGCAGAACTCCGGCTATTAACAGAGGGACGACAGGATGAATTCTTCATCTGGGTCTTCCCGCACGCTGCTGAGCTCCACTCCTACCAGACGCTACGGTCTGATGAGGTGCTAAATGTAGTTTGAGGTGCAGCACTACCAAACCCGAAGTGCCACAGCCACAGCAGGGACTCAGCTGTGTGTTTGTATTACACAGCTGCAGGGCCAGCCCAGGGCACCTCTGTCCTGCTGGTTCTCCCCTGCACTTGCACACTACAGCAGCCTGCTTCCCACCTTGCCCCAGACCAACCATCCGCAGGGCCAAACTGCAAACTACACCACTGAACGCATCCAAAATGATTAAGAACGATCCATTTGTGAAATAGGGTCAAGCAAAATGCTTTTTAAACTTGCCTTGGCCACCAAACCCCACCACTCACAGCACCATGGTCCCACCGTGCAGGTTCAAAGTCTTACGGTCTCCCCCGGAGCCAGCAAGCTGGCAGGAAAAATAAAGCATCAGTGTAGCTACTACACTGCATCCTGCTCAACTTGCCAGGAGCACAAGCACACCCGCTGGCAGATCCAGCTCAGATTCGTACCCCGGGTGATGGGGCAGTGCACAAGTCCGCTGTTCGCGACAGCTGAGCCCGGGTCTAAGCAGCCACGTGTGAGCCGCGAGCAACAGCCTCCCTTACTCGGCTGCTGAGAAGATTAATTTCACCTATTTAAGCATTAACAATTTTAACTGTACTAACCTGACAAATATTGCCACTAATATTTTTTTAAGTCCTAGAGACTCATCAACTGCATTAAAATTAATATAGTTGGGAAACCATAACCACGTACAGTTCTTGCATCTTGCAGTGACAACCAACCAGAGACTGTAAGCGCAAGCTAACCAGCTGGATTTTCCCCCTGTTCTCTTTGCTTGAGCTGTATCATAATAGAATCTATGAACTGCAAGGTACATGGTAATTAATCTTTGAACTACTTGTTAAGTTAAAGTGTGAGTTGAATATCAAGTTGAATGTGTTTGCAATCACTGTCTTCAATAAAGGTGAGTGGAAAAATTACCAAACAAAATGGAAAACCCAAAACAAAAAAAAAAGGACCCAAAACAAAACACAGGGCATTATCCTATCCCAGCCTAAAAAGGGGGTAAAGTGGACGAAATAAAGTCAGTACTAAAAATCATCTCTTGAAAGTTCTAGGCCTAATTTAACCCAGCGCAGTGTGAGCTGGAGGTGCCCTCCAGTGCTACAATTACAAGGCGGCCACCAAAATAGGACTTCACTCAGGCAAATTCACTAGTTCTACACTGTAAACCTGGCATGTAAGAGAAGAAAAATTTAAGTGTCTTCCCCCCTTGTTCCCAGTCTCAGTTAGATGAGGAAAGGGGGAAGGGAGAACAAAAACACACACACACTTCTCTCCTTCATGCATTTTTTAGCGTAAAGATGGCAACAACAATATTAACGCATGCAGGCATGGGGAAAATATAATGCACTGGGAAAGAGATGCTCAGGGAAACCAAGCTAGTTTTTAAAGAGGAATCTGTGAGGCTGAACAAAAAGAGACCTTGATAACTATTTTTATGGAACATGAAAAGTTTGAAGACTTCTTCCCCCCCGCCTCCCTCCAATTTTGAGCAATGCTGGAGACCAGAACACTGAGCTAATGTTTACTATCATCAATATGTCTTTCATATGTTACTAGTCCATCACTGTACTGTACATGTGCTATAAAAACAGATTCTGAAACATGTTTGTAATTTGCATTAACAAGAGCTCCATTTTATACATATTTAATAGCCCAAAAGATACCAAATAATCCAAAGTCTAATTTTAACCCACCTGTTTCCCACACTCTCTCCCTGCCTTTCCACCACGTTTTTAAACTGTTTAGCTCAGGGCTCATTGGATTAAATGGAAAAATTTCTATAGAGTCCAATGAATACTGGGTCCAACCATAAGACAGAAGTTAATCAGCTTATTTCTAGTTAGCTTGCAGTTAATACTGAACACATGTGCAAACAGATCTGCTGAAAAGGTAGATTTAAGCATGGGCTTAAATGTCTCTTCAAACTAGGGCCTAAAAAAAATAATTCAAAAAAAATCCTACAATACTACACGTCTACCAAAACGTTCAATTGTTTCAATAGGCTATTTGACACATACTTGTTAATTCTGAACAGAATATTATGAATCTGTTACTTGGTTTTATATTTGAATGTCCGTCAGTATATGCTTACGGTACAGAAGCATGACAAAGGGATATAAACCAAACCATTTGTACATGTCTTAACAGCAGAATATAAAGCTCTGCAGGCGGGAATATCAGATCAAATTGGTGGAACAATGAGATATTCTGTGGGATCTGTTAATGAAATAACTCAGTTATTGGTATGGTTACAATCGCAAATCAGAGACTCAAGTGTCAAACTGCAGAAGTATCGTGTTCACATGCAACTAGAAGCATGATTGCAATGAGGACTGACACAGAGTTGGCTGGCTTTTTTTTTTTTTTTAACAAATATTTCCACACCTACATTTTTTTCTATTTGTTTCTCATGATTTTTCTTAGTTCCCTTTTTTTCTATGGAACCTGACAAAAGTATCCCGGCGATCGCTATACACATGAACACAAACCTGAGGCTTGTCCTGCGACACCACTGCTTCGGATGCGACGGGCGGACGACCTGCGGACACAGTGCTGTTACAGGAGGCACCGTCCAAAGTGCCAGTACAAATTGTTTCCTCTGTAAGAGGATAACATTTGGGTTTGGGTTTTTTTGTTTTTGTTTGTGTTCTCTCCCATCAGAGTAATGATGAGCTGAGCTAAAGCCCCCTCATTTCTCAGATGATTTTATATATATATTATGTGTATTATACAAACATTGGTATATTGCCATGAATATGTTATTTATAATATCCTATATTACTATAATTATATTACTATAGTATCTTATTAAAGGCAAAGAGATATGCCTAGTTGCAGTGTAGTTATTAGATGTTCAATTTCAATTGATTGTCAAGAACATAGTCATTAAGATTAAACATCTGTTTAATAGGTATATCTTATTACATAGTTGTACTTAAGTCCACAGGCAAAATCTGATTTAACATGAGACATAGTTTAAATAAACTAATTATGCAAGCATGATCTAAAACCAAGCTAAACATGGACCTTTGAAAATGACACATGAATTTAATCAAAGCCAGGGCCTCAAAGTGAGCAGAACTTAACCACTGGCCTGACTCATGCATATGTTTTGATTTCACAGCTGAAACCAGTAAAGCCAGCACCCTCTGGGGGCTTCCTGACTCAACAGTGCCTCCCCCACCCACAGATTACAAAGCAGCAAGTTGTCTCTTTGTTTCAAATTACAGGAAACATTGCTGTGCTTTGTTTGGGAAAGTGCAAGCCATCACCTCTCCAACAGTAGTGAAGTCTCCAGGGTTTTGGTCCAGGAGGCTCAGGACCAGTTTGCTCCTTTGGAGGCAGAATGGGCTCACCCCACCCAGGGGTAACAGGTGCTTCTACACAGCCCTCTCGCCCCATCACCCTCCCAACTGCATCCCAGACGTGCCGGAACAGGAGATCCCAGCCCCATCCAGACCCCATCCTACCCAACCCAGATGCAGTTTAAGTATTTGCCCAGCCTACCAGCGCTCCCACCGGAGCGAAGAAACCAGGCGTGTGTAGGGCGGCTGTACCTGGCCTCAGGCAGAGCTACGGCAGTGAGGATGTAGCCCTGCTGATAAACTGCTCCGTGTTCCTACAGTCCACAGCCAAGGTCCAGCAACATAACGTACTGAAATTCCTTATCTGGCTGAGGAAAGCCTGGTCTAGTTTATTTTCTGCTAAATTTAGGACTTAAGGGGAATAAATCATATATTTTGATGCAGGAAGACTAAAGGGTGTTTCGGACAAACCCTGCTAATATTTTTTCAGTTTATTAGCAGCCGCACTGTCAGCGGGCGCTGCTTTCAGTCTCCACGGAAATAATCCTGCATGCCTTATGGACAGTGGGAGACTGGCTGAGCCTTTCGATACACCCATTCCTTGGTTCTTTCAATGCTTGACAGTTTTCTCAAGAACTCCAGCTTATTGCCACATGAGGAACAGAGCCGGTCAGGAAACCAGATATCAGCTCCATTCAATTATTTCAGTTTGGGAATTTTTTCCATCTGGAGTCAAAAATCAGCTTGATGCCATGGAAGTGAAATTCAACTTTAATATTGAAATATGTCATTTCCACAATGAATTATGATCTCTCAGATGTCTAAATACCTTCCTAGTGGACTACAGCGAGTGAGACAGCCTTGGTTGCCACAGCCCAAACCTGACAAAATTTTCGTTGGCTTCAGCATTGCCCATCACTGCCAAGCAAGGGTGAAATAGCATCTCAGTAATTTTGCCATTACCACTCCACGCTGAAAAAAAGTCACATTCATTCTCAAATCTGTCGCAGCCATTTGGCAACTGAAGACCTCTGAGATCCAAAAGCCTGTGAAACCCATGGGTCGCTGGCAATACATCAGACAGGTGAGGAGCTGGGAGCCCAGAAACATCATTCCCCTGCCCCAGCTCCAGCACCCTGCAGCAGGATGATGTCGCCAGACACACTCGCTCCTCTCTAGCCCACCTGAGCTTAGGCAACTGTGACTACTACTTAGTGACTTAGGCAACTGTGGCTACTGGGCTGGACTGACTCTTTACTTCAGGTTCACAAATAATTGAAACAAAATCTGATGGAACCTCAGAAAACAAACTGATTTCTAACAAAACTTGTTTCCCATGAGAAATTCTCAAAATTTAGTAGCTTCTATAAAATCTTTAAAAGTATCAAGTCAGCGAGTTCTAATGGATGGAAAAAAAAAGTTTCACTGAGATTTTTTTCAGTTGACTTCAATTTTCCAAAACAGCTCCATCTTTTTCAAGAACATAAGTCTAGTACTATAGCAGTGCAGAAAACCTCAAAAACAACTGTGAGTGCACCCTATTGATACACAGTCCAGAAAAATGTCAAATTTTTGTTCTCATGGGCTTTAATTGCTTAGAGATGGCAGTGCTGGCAATTGATGTTATGGAATGCTACTTCTTTTCCCACATCTCAGTAATTGTTCTAATGACCTCCTTGCAACATATTGGTGGAAATGTCAGGAGATTTCATGACAGATATAAAATCCATGTGATTGCCAGTAAAGCAGTATAAAGACTCCAAAAAATATCCCACAAATATTTCTCCACATTTTTTAATATAGCCATGTCAGAGCTACTCACAAGCTTTTGTATTTGTTACATGAATTGGGTGCCCACATCCCAGCAGAAGGCAGGGATTTCCAAGGGCTTCCAAAAGTCAACGGATACTTTTGTATAGATTTAGGAAATGAATATTAGGCTCATATCTGCCAAAACCGTGCCTTTTAGACTAAAATGTATAATAAACACTAAAGACAAATGTATTATCTGAACTATAGTATCTGTGTTTACATAAAAGTCTCCAGTGATCTTTATCTACCCATGCCATTAAACTCATTAAAGATACTTCTTACTGCATTTTAACCTGCTTACACCAGCAGGGTGAGTAGAAATAACCTAATAAAATATACAAACTCAATCCTGTGGTGAGCAGGTTCCCTCAGCTATGCAAGAGGGATATCTATGTAGTTCTTAGCTGCAAGTGAACCAAGCCATTTATAATAGGTACATTGCAGAGATCAGTTCCTAAAGTAATGCTTATATGGTTACATGTACTATAAAACTACATCACGCTCAAGCTTGATGTTGTGGATTACCTAACATTTTCTAGCTGGTTTAGGTTTTTTCCATCTTGATTGTCTTCATTCACTGCAATGCCCTGAAATGCAGGACTTAGCAATGTCCTCAAACCAGTTCAGAATTTTTCTACCCCAAGTCTTCATGTCAACTCGCCCTACTTTTTTTTTGTTTTGTTTTAGCTATCTCTTCATTAAAAAAAAGAAAATAAATCCCCAGTCACATCACAAATCCACTGTTTCCTGCACAAGAAAAGCCTCTGCTCCCTGTGTCATTCCACATCAATGCTGAGAGTTGTGATATATCCATTGCACTTCCCTGTAGCAGCTCCAACTCCAAGGAGCTTTAGGCACAGCTGTACAAAATACCCGAACTCCGTCGGTATGCCTTCTGGCTAATTCCAGGAGCAATCAGTGAGTTTTGGCAATACCTCAATTAAAGAAAGATGTTACATCCAAGGGTTTAAGTCTAATCATCAGTTTAAATTGGTGCTTCTGTTGATCACTGTATTTGGAAGCATTCAGAGATGGTAGAGCCATGCAAGCTCTCCACAGGAGTAAATGAACACTAAACCAAAAATTAGTGCAATGTCCAAGTAGATGTTCAAAAACAGCCTCTTGAGATTTAACCCCAGTCCCTCAAATGGTTCCGTTCAGACAGCCACTCCTCCCATGCAGTATCACCAAAGTCAACTGTATTTATGCAAATCTACAAGAATCCTAATCCAACATCAGGGAAAAACCAAACCAAACAAACCCAAATAAACAAAACCAGTTTGGCTGATACAACATTTCACAAACAGCTGCTATGCATTATTTTACCTTCTTCCCAGTATAAATGGAATTAGCAGGAAAGTCCATATAAACGTTTGAAATGCCATCCCAGTCCTGGGTCGTTTCAGATCTGCTTGTTGCATGTTCTGGGCCAGTCTCTATAAAGTGCCAGCAATATTTTTCCAAATCTGAAGAGCCTCTGACCTTCAGGAAAGCTTTCGATACCTGCACCTGGATCTGATCGCCAAGAACTTGGCTCACCTCTGTTAAAGACATACTCAGGTCTTGGATTTACATCCTGCATTCCTCTGCAACTCAAAGAGTCTGCCGTGATTAATGTGCTCCCAATGAAAACCATAGGAACTGAAAATGATTTGTAACTGAATCATTAAAATAGCATTCATCATGATAATTGATTGGTTAATTAATTATGGCCATAATGCGGATGTCATCTGTATTTCCATAGGAATTCTTTGGTAGTTTTCAAATTCATTCATTAAAGCCTGGCTAGCTCACAGTGCCAGCCGTGCTACAGCTTCTCATGGGGGAAGACTTGTGCTTCCTTACAGAGAAAGCGTATCCAAGGGACTACACTCTCTAAGAATAATATTTCCTAATGCTATGGTAGAATTAGTCAGCAGCAGCACCACCTCAACCTCCTACAGTGCCTCTCATGACTAATACTGCACGTGCCATAGAAGTGATCCAGCCCTACACAGTGGGTCAGCACAGGAACCACAGGCTCCTCTTACCCCACACCTAGCCTGTCCAAACCAAACCATTGTCACCCACAGCACAGCTATCTTTTGGGAGACAGGCACTAAGTAGGGTGACAGCACAGCAACACACAGGAAGAATTATTATAGAATAGGAAAAGCAGAGAAGTATCTGTTCTTATGAGAAATGCTAAGGGATCATTCTTGTGATGTACATCAAACACAACCAGGTTTTTGGGATCTCGTTTGAAAGATGTATGCACAGGCAAAATGCACAGCCAATTTATCTCGCTTGGAAGGCTAAGTCAAACTTTCCGAGTTACAAAGTGCGCATTGTCCAGATGTGCATGACACTGGCAGATGGAGCTGTCTGTCAACTACTTGAAACCTCTACCTTTAGCATGGTTACGCTCTAGCATGGAACAGCAGGTTTAGAAAGCTGGGCTCAGCACAGAGCAAACGATGCCTGAACTCACCTGAAAGGGTTACAGCTCACACAGACAGGCCGAAGGCAAGGATGTTCTCCCAGCTACGATCTGATAGAGCAGAGTTTGAGTTATGTGGATTCATTTCTTAACTCTGCCATAGGCTTTTCTGCATGGCCATGAGCAAAACCTTCCTTCCTCTGTCCTCCAGTTTTCATCTCCAGGACAGAAACGATGGCAGCTATCTCTCCAAGGCTATGGAGAAGATGCACTCACAATATTAATAACTAGGAAGTGCTTAGATATTACAGCCTCAGGGGACAGAGATATACCCAGAGCAATGATCCACAAAGAGCAGCACAGAATGAAGAACCTGCTGGGGCTATGTTCTCCTTAGCGCTTCCTGCTAACACCTTTTTAATTTTTTTTTTTTTTTTTCTGATCTCCTGGTGCCGTAAGCACTATTGGAATACCCGCACACTGCTGTTAGACAAGTGGATACCTTAGGCTGAATCTTCAGCTATGGAATAGCAATGTCAGTCCACTGACTTCAAATACACTCCGGTCAATTTTCACCCCTGAAGATTCAGCCCAACACTTTCTCCTTCTGCTCAGGAGCGACCGACATCTCCCCCAGATCTGAGATGTCCCTGCACAGGAGGAGCCTGCAAGGGCAGGGTGGGGAAGGGGCCACCACACAGACCCTCACCAGGTCCTGGCAGCGCTCCCAGCATGACATCGCTCACTCAGCCGGAGCAAGGCACTGGCAGGTGTTTATGGAGCACCATGGCCATAAAACCACCAAAGGTGTATATACGGCCCATTGCAATTTGTGAGAACTGCTTTTGTTTGAATTCAATTTTAAAAGAAGGGAAATCAGTAGAAATGAATGTATGCTTTCCTCTTTTCATTCTCTCCCCCAAATCTCTGATATTAGTGGGATAAAAACCAAGTCAGGAGCCGGAAAAGCTCTTTCCGAACCAGTAGCCTGAAAGCACAGAAGGACGATTAGAGCTCTCTAACGCCAGATGAGAGATGGGGGGTGTCTCTGTGATTTACCATTCCCCATCTCTTCCTTTGTTCTATCTTCACCTCGACTGTCAGCTGTTTTGCAAAGGGGCTGGCAGTCGGGGGAGCGGGAGAGGGGCTGGTGTGTGCACGCGTATCCAGTTCAGGCTGGTTCCTGGCTCAGGGAAACATTTTATTGGATTTGTTACTCTTTGATGCTGATTAAGCCCATGGGGTAGAAAAAAGAAAAAGAGAGGGGGAGTTTGGGGGGAGGGGAAAGATGCAGTTTCCCTGTGGCTGCGATGTTTTTAATTTATTATTAACCATCTCTCATGTGTTATCTGACAGCTCTGTTGAATTCTGGATGCAAAGGAAAGCAGTGCCTCCATATACAGTTTTACAGGGTGTATGTCCCCAGTCTCCCCAAATCAAAATCCAGGCTGTTCAAGGAATTAACTTTGTAGATACTAATTTTAAACAAATAGATTAGTAGGAAATTAGTTCCCTAGGAGTTGGAAGGCTGAACCGTTTCAAGGCCAGGATTGCACAACGGAGACCTTGGTGATAGCCCTGGAGTGCAGGGCGAGACATGCAGAGGAGCTGAGAGAGCGAAAGGAATTCTGCAACAAGGCAGAGCCCGGAATAGCCCAGACTGCGCTTCCAGCTTCTTCCTCAGCTTTTTTTCACCCAACCCCCAAAACCAGCTGAATATCCCCAATCTCTGTACTCTCCTCTGATGTCACGCTGATTTAAGTGTCTGGAAATAGCATGGCTATGGGCACTGCTCTGGTTAAGTAGCAATACCTTTACCCTTTCAGATGACCTGCCAGGAGGATGTTCCCTCTAGGCATGCAGGTGAAGTGCCATTGCCCCATCCTACTGGAAGCCTGCAGTAGCTACACATTTCCCCAGCTCTTCTGCAGAAATGCTAAAAGTCAGAACCAGATCAGTCTGTTACACTAAAAACAGAGACGGGAGTTTAGGAGTCTTGTTCGCTGTTGTCTTCCAGTCATGTACAAAGCAGATATTAAAGAGCTCTCTGAGTGCTCCAGCAGAGCACCAGCACGCTGATCAGGTGGCATATCACACAGTTACAAATGACCGTGCAACCTGCCACACTGTAAAACCCAGACTACATCTTCAGTTTTGAAAGCCACCAGTTGGTGATCTCAGCAGGTAGGGATCACTTTTGACCAGTGTTTCTACACAGCCAACGAGAACTGGCGATATTTCCTGACATCTCTTTGAATAAGCTGGGAAAGAGAAGGCTAGAACATCATTCTATAGTTGTTGGATAAGCATGTGTTGTCACTGATGCTTGTTAACATTTTGTGCTATGCTGGTTACCAGCACTCCAAGGCAAGGTCCCTGTCAAAACAGGCTTTTTATTTTTGCAGAAAGCCATGGCTGATGCGAAATAAGATTTAGTGTAAAAGAAAGCCAGTTAGATGGGTTTTCCTATTGTAGTACACACAGCTACAGGCTGGGACAAAAGCAAAGCTACAAGGTCAACATCTTTGAACATCTTGCTACACACAAACCCAAAATTAACTAATTCAAAGACCACCACAGCTGACATAAAAAGGTTCTGCTGCAACACAGCCTGCTCTCCATCCTTGGGTCAACCCATGTTTCTTCTTCCATTAGACTACTACCATGATATTCATGAATCACTGGCTGTTGAAAACCAGGGTTGGTGCAAGGACAAGAGGTTAATGACGTGCAAGATGCTCTGCTAATGCTCTTAAACACTGCCATCTCCTGGGAGAGAGGAGATAGCACAGACCTTTCTCTTTCATCGGCGAGTTGTGTATTGCAAACCAGAGTTCGACATCAGCTATGTGGACATCAGCAGCTCCACCACTCGGTAGGGGCTTCAGCCAGAAACAGCCAGTCATTAAACCAGACAGCACCTGGAAAGGACACTTACTGTATCTATCAACAAGATCTAACTACCAATACGTTAAGCTGAAGGATATTTTTCAAGGCCATCCAAAACATGGTGCCGCACAACTTCATACAATTTTAGCGACGTGTGTGTATTTAGTGCACTATGTAAACGAGTGCAATAGCAGTCTCCTTAAGGTTCACCTCAGGGGAAAACAGAAAAATAATTTTCACTTGACCCCAGGCTCCTCCACAAGTATTACTCCCAAACCGTCTATTTCTCTGTTGGCAAAACCCTTCACACCATGTTTTATCTTATTGCTAAAAATAAATCACTTGTAAATTGTTTTATAAATTATGTATAAGAAGAGACCTCATAGTCTAAGATGTGCTACCAGTGTATTCTACATGATAAAAAAAAAAAAATTTAAAAGGATCTCCAAGGGTGGGAGGGGGAAGGGAACAGAGCACTGTTATAAATAATATATTCAGTGGTCAAAGAAAGTTATCACCTTTTATGAAGTGTTTGGGATTCATTATGCATAAAAAGTGCAGCACTGCTTCTAGTATGCATGATATCAGGATGCGATTATTAAGCATTACAGCCACCAACTAAGTGATTATTGGTGTCATCATTTGTTTATCTAACCAAAACCTAGACTGCCACCTCTCATCAGTGGAAACAAACAGCTGATGTGTTTGACTAGTGCCAAAGGAACGCTGTCGATTATTCACAGAAAGATGATGTCCCCATCATTGTGGGTTTCATTTGGTATTCATTGTAATAGCGCCGATCCTAATGAATTCATTTGGTATTCATGTGGATGTCACATGTATTTCCAGAGATGTTCTGCTGTAATTTAGCATGGGTTAATGGACACCTCTATTAAAGTGTTATTGAAAGTTTGACATTCAAATAACCCAGTTTAAAATCAGACAAACCTAGATATTAAAGCTGAAGGGAGAATGGGGGGAGGGAACTTGCGTAAAAGGCAAGACTGAAATGCCATGTGAAGAAAGTAACACTTATCTGCTTGCTAGGAAGGGAACGCTGTCCTACCCCTTCCTCCTTCTTTCCTCCCCCAACTAACCAAAAGCAAAGCTTCGGCTGTTTTCAGAGACTTTGTGACAGGGCCACTTTTCACGCTCAACCAAGCTCTCCCTTCCCAGTCAGCCTGGCTGCCTGTCAGCATCTGACCCCACTTCTGCCTGCCCCTGCAGGCTGGGCATGGAGGCATCCCACCCTGGCCTTTGACCCTACAACTCCAAATGCATCACTAGGATCCAGGATTGAGGTTAAAATAAGTAGAAACACTTCTATTTCCACATTCTGCAGTTCTGAAACTAATTTTTCTGTCGTACAAATTCAGAAAACAGATTACAAGGATGGCAGGATTAGCCCAGAAAGTGGCAGATTTAGAGTCCACTATCTTGCGACCTAAATGTGCTACTGAACAGAGCAAATTCCCCGTTCACTTTCAAGGAGTGCAAAGCACTTTTGCCAGCACTGCCAAAAAAACTCGATGCAGAGAATCACCAAGCTACTACATTATAAAGAAATACTATCTCCAGGTTCTTAAAGAAATTTGCTTTTCTTATCCCTCCCTCAAGAGTTTGTTCCACGGGGCTTTTGACAGTGAAGTAGTCAGCCCTTCCCGGTAGAGTCCCACAAGTGCTTTTAAGGACTCAGCAGTCACTGAATCTACGATATGCCTATTCAGTATGTGCCAACAGTGGAATATATGATGATTGGCTTGTGATGTAAAGGTTTTGCTCACATTCATTTGGGATGACCTGCATAGATATTAAGATTTTGGCTAAAGGGAAAGTCTGAATTGGTGAGTAATGTGACCAGCCCAAACCTGATAAAATCTCAGTACCACACCACACCACCACATTATAACCACACATGCAACCCATATACAGTAATTGTTTATATTAGACACAGAGACAGTATACCACATACTTGGGTAACATAATCATCACTTAAACTGATATTTCACCAACCATGAAATAAATAGTAAGCCACAGAATAAATTGATTTTTTTTTCCCTGCATTGTAGTAACACCACTCGGCTCCACCCATGTTAACGCAGCCCCGTTGTTTCCACAGTAAGTAAAGCATTTGAAATACAAAAAACCTAAGAAAAATATTCATCATCCAAAATACGTGAGGCTGTGGTAAATTCAGAGGTTTGAAATGGCACTTGTTGCTTAGCCTTCTGGCTTTTGTGAGTACTTCCGTCACACAACACTCTCAGCAATGCAAACTTCACCCTATCATGGATTTTATATGTTCGTGCCTGCAGATTAAATTGCTAGCTATAACACAGCATGTGCTGTTTGTGGCCATTTTCCTAAATGCTACTCTGGGAACAAAATACACAGATGCCTAATGTAAAATAACCTCCTCCCATTTTCCTTGCGAAGGTTGAAATTCAACCCTGTGCAGAGGTTCTCCACAAGCCTATTTATTAAATCCCACTGAAATGCCCAAAATAGGAGTTAATTAGGATTTAAGTGGTACATAACTTTATGAAGGCCCATTAAACAGCTTTGACCTTTATTATCTCTGTGTTTTTATTTGCACATTTGTGCTTGTTTTTCTGATAAAATACCTTGTGTTTTCCACCACGTATAATCAATATCTCTTTGAGAACATTAGGGCTGAAATCCTGCCTCTAACAAGTCAGTGGCAAAATTCCCACTGACCACAGGATGAGGAAGCTTTTGCCTAATCAGATCCACTACCTGCTGCTGCCTACTGAGGCTCTCCAACGTCGAGGGGACAAGGACTGGTTGATTGAGACACAACTACATAGCACAGACAACAAACTCCCACACCTCTGCAAGGAAGGACTTCTCTCACACACACACACAAAAAAAAAAAAAAAAAAGGAAAACAGGTTAATAGGTATGTTCTGAGAAAAGAACAAAGCTTTTTCTCAGCAAAGCTGAGCTCTGCATGATCTGGAGATTACTTGCTTTGTGGCCAGCCCCAGACTGCCAAACCTCGCCTGGGAAAAAATAAGGACTGTCATAAACTTCATTATCTTCTAGTCTTAATTGCAAGGGATACATTTCACATTAGGTAAGACCTTAGTATTTGGGAACTAAATGCTAAATATGCTTGGCCTTCACCCCATTTCTGCTATATCTTGCTTTATAAGGAGGAACTATACAGCTTGATGTAGCAATAAATAATTTTCATAAGTTTTATTGCAGTGCTATGTGCCACTAATGGACAATTTTGTACTGTTTTCAAGAGAGGGCGGCAGGCTGAATCACAAAGCAGCCGTTACTGTTTCATTAAAAACAAAAGTCCCTTCCCTGCTCCGTTTCAAACACCAGTCAGCTTTCTTTGATCATTTCTCATCTCCCACCAAATTATGGGGAAATCCAGCTCTTCCCATCCAATGGTAATGGTCTCGCAATCTCCAGCCCTTACAAGAGACTGTGTAATTGGGTACTGTTCTGTTGAGGTGGTTTAATACAGCCATGGCTCCTGACCTTCAGCCAGCAGGAGGAAAGAAAAGACCGTGCCCAGATTCATCTAGAGTGGCTGCACACCGACTGAACTTCTCTCATCTGCATTTTTCCTCGAGATTAATGAGCAATGGGGAAGGTCCCTAAACTTAAATGAGCTGAAATAAAATTCTGAAGTAAGCCTTGCCTATTAGATGGTGTTGGAAAGAGATTTGCAGGGAAAGTCTTTCTCTGGGAGCAATCATTATGAGATGGCTATTTAGCTTTGTGGTTCAGGAGCCCAGCTAAGACCTAGTAGATGCAGGTTCCACATCCACCTCTGCTCCCTTGCTCCCTGCTTTTCTTGCTTTGTATGCGCCCTCTTTAGCTCTGCACCTCTGTGCTGTTGATCCTCAAAGATATTGACCATACTGCAATACTTCAAAATGCAAAAATCAGGCCACCTAACTTTTTATGGAGCCTGAGGTAGCTGAAAAGACCTCAAGATGATGAAACAGAAACAACAAAAACATGCAGCCTATTTTTATTTGCCTTCAGATCATGAAAACACTAGGGTACAATGAGATCAGCTGTTTCTGTGTAAATCCAAGGCAAAAAAAAAGTATTCTGTAGTTATAGGTTTCAATTCTTAAAGTATCATTTCTAATTTCTGATTCCAAAAGGCAGGGGTGGGGGCACAGGGAAACCCACAAACAAGTAGTTTAAAAATTCTGCTAAAAGGTTTTCCAATTTCTCCAATGAAATCAGAAGCATCAAATGAACGAAAGAGATGACTGCAGAAAAGAGCAATGAAGGGGCTCATTACAAATATCTTGAGTTTGGATACAGCTCAAGAATTTTGCTGTTAGAACTAAACATATCCACTTCCAAAGTATCCATCCATTTCTTCCTAAATTACTACATTTCTTGATGGCTAGGGGAAGGAAAAAAAATTTAGTCTTGTTCTGTATAGGAGTTCTCTTCCAGCTCCTTTCTCAAACAGACCCTCAAAGTTGCCTTATGTTAAAAAAATGGGGTTGGTTGGTTGGTTTTTTAATCCAGCTTTTTAATGAACAGTTAAAAAAAGTGAAGTCAGCTTAAGGCCAAGATGCTGTATGCTCAGGGTGACAAAATACTCTGCTTTGCTTTGTATTTTTTAGTGAACAGTGTGATACTCTCGATCTTTGAAGATATTCAGAAGTGCTAGGCAGCAAAACCCTGTTATTCTGCTCTGCCACCACACAAGGAACACGTGCCATGGCACCGAAATCTAGTTCCTTGGAAGCGACACTGGTTTTTTACCCTGTGACTAACTACATAGTGGAATTGCTCATGCAATGATGCAGTTGTAGGTTTTACATCAATCAGTGCTGCCTTTTCCTATCCTCTGTAGATTCAGTCTTGTGCACTAGACACACATGAAGAACTTCTCAGTACACGCCCAACGACCATCCTCAAAATCATCTGTTGACGTTTCTGGAGGAACTGCCTTGTTCCTCTTGCCGGGTTCTCTCCTCTTCCCTGTTGCCACCACTTATTGTAAACACTGATGTTCACACTCACCACTTCCCTTCTGTCCCTGTTCCACATTAAACACACAATATAGTTTCCACAGAAGCGTGCTGCTATACTCAGTGGAGGAAGGTTGACCTAAATAAGATGAAAAACGGTTTATAGAATAAAGTTTCTCCCAAGACCCTGTCTGTGACCTAAAGAAATTCAGTTCCGCTGTTGTTTTGGAAGATGCCGCACTTTGTGGCTCTCTGTTGAACTCTGTCGGCTAGAAACAGCTGTAACTTTGCATGAAAACTAGAATTCATGCTCAAAATTCAATTGCAAAAGCACAGAACAAAGAACAGAAAGTGCCCAACCTCCGTTCTCTCAAGGAATTTATCACTCATACAAGCACTTTAACTGTAGGCTTGTGTTTTAGGATTTATTTTTTTTAATGCAAATAGCCAAAATCAATTGAAAGAATACCAGCAGATTTTCTAAATTAACTAGATGCAATGCACCATGTTATCATTCAATATCATACCGCACAGTTAACTTGTGCAAGGCATCTAGAGGATGTACTCAGAGCGCAAGAGATCTATCGATACAAACACGGTCCTAATTGCTGTCCCTCGTCTACGCTATATTTAGCACAAATGCAAAACCAGCATAGATGGAGAGCAGATGGAAACTAAGATCAATCGAAACACAGTGACCTAGGACGTGGCAGCCTGCAGTGCCTGTTAAGCCACACTGAGTGGCTATGTGTGCCACCTTCCCGTGCAATTTTAATGCATTTTCATCTGTACTGAGGACAGTGGTTTGAAAGGCCAATTTAAAAGAATCCTACAAATCAGCTCAGCTGGGCAGCCCCTCATAACACACACATGCTCACCAGAAGGCAAAATATTCTCTCCAGCAAGAAGAGATCTGTCACAGTCAAGCTTCATTCTCTCTCAGCCTCTGCAAAAGAGGCAGCCACTCATGTCCCACCTCATTTGGGGAGGACAACCTCAGCACAACCCTGATTTTTGCCTCCCTTCTGCTTCTCAGGGGTTTTGTGGCAGCTGGAGGCTTTCCTTACAGGGCAAGGTTTAAAACACAGTAGTCAACTATGCTGACAAACAATGCACCACACAGACACATCCAATACCCTGTTCCAAGTCAAAAATGTTTTTTTAAGCCCTGGTAAATCCATTGGCCCAGTTTTATGACTGAATAACTCAGTAACAGAACTGGGAACATGGTATGGTAATTGAAAAAGGCATGCACTTTGCAGAAATTAGCTTGGCGAGATGCATCGTCAGATGGGCTATCCGCACTTTCTGCTTTGGTGGTCTGCAGGGCTGTGTCCCACCGCAGCGTTTGCAGAGGCAGCCTGAGAGCACTCACACCTGAGCTGCTCCTTGCAGCGGAGAGGGCTGCAGAGGCTGTGGCTGCAGCTGATTCAGGGAGCCAGGAGCAGGCTTTGTTTGTAAACTGAAGGAAACTGATCTGTGCCTACTTATAACCAGATTATTGATCTATAGTCCACAAACCATAGTGATGCTTAGAAAAAACTCAGCTGCCACACTTCTCTCTGTGTAGCTTATTTAACCATGAAATACAAGAAATAAGCCATCTGAATTCATATTCACACATTTTAAAGTTTGGAACAGTTTGGTCCCCAGCTCGCTTGATGCATGACTTCAGCAGCAGACCATTTCCATCCCATTCATTTTAAATTTAGACCATGCATGTTAACCTAGTTCGATACCTTTGAAATAATAATAATAACAAAAAAGCATGTCTTTCTGTCTCACATACAAAAACATTCATTATTTTTGGTTCCCTTTGGGCCAGATCCAAAGGTCTTCAAATCAACAGGAGTTTTCCATTTATGTCCATGGGCTTTAGATCAAGCCTTTAATTATAATTGCATTGCCCCTTTAAGATGCAGGACCCTCTTATTTCCCCTGCAGGTGTCTGCTAGCAACTCTAGGATCCGACACCAGGCTCTCTTAACACCTGATTAAATATTAATCCAGAGGTGGGGGCCTCACTCTTTTATGATCCTTTCCCTAGAAGCTCCTATTAGTAAATCACAGTCCAGCACAAGAGGAAATGCGGCCATTCCATTATCCTCAGTTCACAAAGGGGCATTAATTCTTAATAAACTGGACTGATTATAATAATACTCGAAGGATGCAAAATAAGGGATAGACAGGTTTACATCCATGTCTAAGATTAAACACATGTATGGTGCAGAGAGAGGAGGTGGGGTGGGAAGGGCTGAGAGAGGAGAGAGGGATGTAAACTGCGGCTTGAATTCTCAACACAAGAGACCACAGCAATAGTGTGCTGATAAGTTTCTGTGCTTTGTTCACAACTAGTTTGCTTATAAAAGAAAAATAAAATGAAGCTTTTTCTTTTTAATGTAGAGCAGGACAACCCTACTCCCAAGAAATGGTTACATCATCCACAGCATTTCAGACTTAAGTAAGCAGTTTTCAAGGATTTGAGATAAAACCCTGTATTGTTATCCAGCATTTTGGGATGATACATACATGACTGTGTGAACATATAAGGACCCTCAAGTCCAAGTTTAAAAAAAAAAAAAAAGAGAGACTATTTCAATATTCCTACACTTTTTCTGTTTTACAGGCAGTGATACTGAGCAAGGAACATGCTGCAGGCCACATGCTATTTTATTCTTGCTGTCAACCTGGGCTGCTGCGATAGCAACCTCTTAACTGTAATTTCCTAGGGCTGCAAGCAACACTGGAAGGTCTCTGGGGCAAACCACTGCCAGAAAGTCATGACATAGGAATCACTGCAACCTCTTCTGAAGTCTTGCAAAAACCTAAGTGACATGCATTTGTTTTAACTGTGCCGCATCCCACAAGTCCTTTCACATCCCTGCCAAATTCACGAAACAACTCACAAGACTCCACAAACAGCTTTGTAACATGCTGCTGAAATACAGGACTCCTATCAACGCTTATCACCTAGTTCACAGGGACTGTGGCTGAAAGCACTGGTAGAAGAGCAGCCCAGAGCACACCTTGGGCTGTCATTGCCAGCACATGGCTTAGTGTAGCTCAGCTGCCTCCAGCCCCCCTCCCACCTTCCTACTAATGACGTTCCTTTTAAGAAAACTAGATAACTGCTCCGCTCTGGCAGCATGACACCACCACATGGCTTGATGCAGCTGGTAAAAGAGATAGCTAGGTAAAGAAAAGGGCTTCGTAACTGTGCCTGTAATACAGGCATGCATGACAGCATGGAAAGAGGTAATGGGAATTCAAGCTTCCCCCACCCAATGCCAGATCCCAGCCAGTCCTCCTCTCATGGTGGCCTTCTCTCCAAATTATTTCAATATGTGACAAGTGTGGACTTAAGCATAGTCTCATGCTTAGAAAAATGATATATAGGCATGGCCATCAATAAGAACAGCCTTCAGATGTTATCATGTAAGAAAGCCATTCCTCTGACATGAGTGGTAGTGATGGTCCTTGCTGATTAGAGCAGTTAAAACTTTATAGCACACCACAGAGGAAGGTTGTTACAGCCTCCAAGAATGGACACACAACTTCTCACATGCAAATTCCACATTCAGCTTCTCCCAAGAGCATTATTATCTTTTTACTGTAGTGACCAAACCATGCAATTCCTCAAATCCTTCCCAAATGTTAATGAAATCGAATAAACCATCATACACTTCAGGGAATTGTACAGAAATAGCAAGCATTTAAGAGGAACCAAATACTGGCAAACCTCTCTGGAATCAACTATTCAAATCTGGGAAAGGCAGGATCCACTTTTTACATGGGGAAAGCCTCAGGCTGCTTTAAATTTTGAAAGAAATTTTGATAGGTATGTAAGAGAGATCAAATATAATGCAAAGGTATTTGAACCATTTGATGCCTAGTCATTATCTAGTTATGCCAGAGCTAAATTCAGAGTTTAAACCAGAGGATTTCAGTGTTTCCATTGAAGCTTAAGCAACTGTTGTGGTTTAACCCGGCAGGCAGCTAAACACCACGCAGCCACTCACTCACTCCCCCGCAGTGGGATGGGGAGTCAGAAAAAAGGTAAAACTCGTGGGCTGAGATACAGACAGTTTCATAGGACAGAAGAGAAAGGGAAAATAATAATAATAATGATGATGATAAAAGAACACGCAAAACAAGTGATGCACAATGCAACTGCTCACCACCCGCTGCCCGATGCCCAGCCAGTCCCCCAGCAGTGATCAGCCCCTCCCAGCCAGCTCCCCCCAGTTTAATTGTTCAGCATGGCACTGCATGGTATGGAACATCCCCTTGGCCATGGGGTCAGCTGTCCCGGCTCCTTGTGCCCCTCGGCCTCCTCACTGGCCGGGCAGCACGAGGAGCTGGAAAGTCCTTGGCTTAGTGTAAGCACCGCTCAGCCACAACTAAAACATCAGCGTGTTATCAACGTTATTCTCATCCTAAATCCAAAACACAGCACTGTACCAGCCACTAGGATGAAAATTAACTCTATCCCAGCCAAAGACATCAGCATCACTGTCATGACTTCAATTACACTGACAGACAGAGCCTGATATAAACCGAGGCTACTGTTCAAAGGCACTGAAGTGAGAAACCTGAAAAGCTATAGGATAAACATCAACTACATTTCTTAATTTCAAGGAATCTGGAATGCTGAAAATGCCTGGAAATTTAAATAATACCATGTATCAGGTCTGACTGAGTCCCATAGCATCACTGATAGCGCTGGGCTTGTGTTGGCAGCTGCCAAGGTGGCGATAACACAGCAGCGCTTGGGCTCCTGCTGAGCGGCGCTCACAGCACTGGGGCTCTCGCCAGCCTTCCCCCTCACCAGCAGGCTGGGGGTGGGCAGGGTCTTGGGAGGGGACATAGCCAGGACAGGTGACCTAAACTGACCAAAGGGATATCCCATACCATATGACATCTCCTCAGATATAAATGCTAGGAGAAAGTAGGAGGAAGCGGGGGCACCTGTGATTTAAGACATTTGTCTTCTAGAGCAACTGCTACACGTACTGAAACCCTGCTTCCCAGAAGGGGCTGAACATCGCCTGCTGATGGGAAGGAGCGAATAACATTTTTTGTTTTCCTTCACTTCTCTGCACCTGACCTTTGCTATTTCTTCATTAAGCTGCCTTTATCTTGACCCACAAGTTGTTGGGGCTTTTTTTTCCCCCATCTTATCTTCTCCCTCCCTGTTCTGATGAGAAGGGGAATGATAGAGCAGCTTGGTGGGCACCTAACGTCAAGCCAAGGTCAACCCACCACATACCATTTCAAAACAACAATGTTAAAAATAAAATCACAGTATTTTTTCTGTCATTTGTATTTGCAGCTGAAATTGTAGATCATTTCCTATTCTTGTTGGATTACCTGTTGACAATCTTTAGAAAATATACTACCATTTAAGTCAAAGCTCAAATGAAGGAACTAAGGAAATACCTGGAACACGATTATACTTGATCTATAAATGCTCAGCTTCATTTATGGCCGTCAGAGCAGTGGCACTACCCACACCTCCACTGCTCAGTTTCTGGGATGTTCAGTTCACACCAGAGTTCAGACATTTCAGGGCTTCAGCTTGCCCATGGGGTGGAGACAGCAGTGTGATCATAACAGGTCTGTTTAAGCCCTTTGGAGATTGATGCCAAAGGTAATGGCTCCTATATTTTAGTTGAACTAAGATTAAACTAGCTACCCGTGCTGCAATCGCATATTCCAGTGCTGTGCAAACTTATCCATCTGCTTTCCTGAGGAAAGATACACAGCCAACATACACAAAATACAAAGACCAGAATATCCATGGACCTTGAACAAGCAGCAAGAAAAAAGGCAGCATTTTTTTTTCCTAATTCTTTATGGCTTCCACAGACTGTGGCTAGTCACCATCTGTAACAGCTGCTGACCAAAATGATAAAATTTTGAGGCAGTATGAGACCCACTGCTCAGCAGCACAGAAAAAGATGTCATGAGCTTCCTGAACAGGGCCTGAAACTCAACAAAGTCGTCATGATCTAGCACTGAAGGCATCTTCTTATTTCTTTCAATGGACTCTGGAACAGAGCCTGCGTAAGCAATACGGGGGGTGTCTGCAAATCCAACACGGTACAAAGCCACACTACTCTTCGTGTAGGAAAAGCAGCTTGACCGTGGGAGTTGCTCTGTCCTGTGCAGTTTTGCGCAACTTAAGTGGTCCCTTTAAAAGGTCACATCTATTAGACCATCCCAGCAACAAGACCATAGCTGTCTTCAACACATCTGGTCTGGAGGATTAAAATAGAGGCTACTGCTGTTCTGCAATGAGCTTTCCTGCTTGTTATCTCAGAGCCTATTCAAGGTCTCATAAATAGCTTGGAAGGATTCCACTGAAATTGCAAATATGAGTAAACACAGATTTCACTCCACCCCAAAAAGATAATTGTACTATTATCAGTGCTCCACACTTCCAGGGAGGGAGACCTATGAACATAACAGACCTGGGATCTGTGGAGAACTGGTGCCCTCTTTTGTTGTCAGTTTTACCCAATGACTAATTAGAATTGTATTGCTCTACCTGCAATACATTGTTTTATTTCCCCATATGCTACACTTCAAATAACAATAATTAACACCTGAGTTGGTTTTACTTGACAGGACCAGGAAAATTGCTAAGTGTTTGAGATAAAACAATATTAAAATAGTTGTAAATCAGCTTAAAAGCCATTCAGGTATGGCTTCAAACTGCAACTCAACAAGTAGGGGCAGAACCTCCACCCATGTCAATGGCTTTATCTGAAACCCAACAAAATCCGTGGGAACTTGCACCTTCGCTTCAAAGGAACTGAATCAGGCCATCAGGGATTTCACTGATGGCCATTGGTGTCCATTTAAAAGGCTGTGCTAGGTATCACGTACTGACAATACCCAACCTCTGGAAGGGAGGAGAAGAGCAAGTGTGGCCTAGATGGTCCTTACGTTCTGCACATGACTGCAAAGTCCCACACGTTCCCAATCTAAGACTCAAACAACTTCCAACAGAGTTTACAAACAGCAAGTAACTGGATTATTTGCTACTGGTTATACATATTGCAAACACAATTTGACTTCCAACTGAAGTTTTCAGGTTGGTTTTGGGGGTTTTTTTTGGTTTTTTTATGACCAGTATCAATATGATTGTCTGTTATGTCTTTGAATCTATTATGTCCTTAGTGAGGGCTCAGACGTTCACTGACAATACAGGGTAGGATGGCAATAAATTAGAAAATCACAAAACCTGAAATTTTTCAGGGAACAAAAGGAGGACAATAATTTCAAAAAGGTTCAAGGCCAAGTGTTTAGCTACTTCGCATCCAGACTGGGTCATATTTTTAAAAGCACTTTGAGCAACACAGCTGCACCAGACTGCACCAGAGAACTGGTCTTCATCTTTTGCCAGCAAAATAAAACAGAGGTCCTGCCTGTTCCTGGGGATGACAGATCCCTTGAAGTTTTCCAGGGGGATAAGGACAACTGAATTTCATCCCCTGCATAATTTCTAATCCAAGTAGTTTTAAACAGTTTTGCCTTCTCTCTCTCCGTCTTGTTTAGAAGATATCACTACACGATTCCAAATAACTCTCTCGCTCAAAGACAAGTGCATTTGACATTACAAATCGTGCATATAAATAGCAAATATACACTTTCTTGCGAAATAAGGAAACTTATGAAAAGGAACCACTTTTCTTTTCAGGTCAATACTTCAACAGTATATTTGGTTTAAATTAATGAGATATGAAAACAACGATATTTGAAAAAGGGACATAAATAATAACAAAAAAAAAACCATGGTGCATTGCTAGAGATGAAGGTACCAGGACCTACCATTTTATAACAGTTACTTGTACAAGACCTAAACACGAACTCAGGACATTCCTGGAAACATGATACATCAAACTGTAAGGAAGTCTCTTCAACAACATGAAGAACATTTGCAACTGCATATGAACTTTCCAGTGAGTCTGTTTCACCCTTTACCTTCATCTAGAGATTGCCTTTACCTAACATTTGAGCAGCTCAGCATGACTTACATGAACGCTCATGGGATGTGAATATTAACCTCACACACACCAACAGCTAATAAACACACACTATATTTCGCATATGATGGCACAGTATGTCACAGACAAGTGCAGTGTTTTTCACTGCCTGTAGAAGTTGCTGAGATATATGTAGACAAGTAAACCAAAGGTATATGACTGCTCCCAAGGGAGAGAACTGCATTAGAAAGCTAACCTCAAAGCTATTTGTTCCATTGAAGATGATTTCAAATTATTTTGAAATTTAAATTTACACTTTCTTTTGGCTTACTCTCATTGCAGTTTTAAAAGACAATGTCAAGGCAGACAACAGAAGTTAAAACTAAATAAAAATTGCAGGTGTAAAAATTCAAACTTTAGCTATACAACTATGATTTAAGTAAATATATGGACTTTTTCTTGGCCTTCTGTATTATGGAAGGTATAGCGTATCATACTTGGTAGCTTGCAGGATATTTAGTAAAGATATCAAGTAAATTACCAACAACCCTGTATTTGCTCAGTTCTTCTAGCCATATTTATGCATCTTCACAGGCATACTTTGTTCATCAGCATTTCACTACTGAAAATGAGAGGAAATATTTTAAAAAAGCAACGAGAAGAGTTAATCAATGCCATAGCATTCTCTGCTTTTTCCTGATCACGTAGGCAGTGACCAAAAATAGACTGAGAGCATTAGCATCACTCGTGTCTTCTTGCTAATTGGCGTGTTTTAGATGCAGATGTTCTTCACTTCCAGAAGCTGATTTTTTTTTGAGGAATACAAGATGTGCTGCTTTGGCATTTCTGAACCCAGTAAAACTTTGATTTGTTATACTGAAATAAGTATCAAATACCAGGAAGGCATAGCAGGTTTGTTTTTCCATGATCTATTATTATGAGGATCTTAACTCTCTTAAACTCTGCTGAACACCAATGTGTGGGATACCAGGCACTGAGACAGCCCCACTTGAAATCTGTCTGCTAATAACACACTAGCTGTTGTAACTTATAACACAAACAGTGAAGAAAACCATTCCACCCCATGAAAACTGGTGCTTAAAGAAAAAACCACAAACCAACAAACTAAAAAACCAAAACAAAAAACCATCAATAGCCAAAGGTGTATTTGATCCAACATTCACTATATGCTTACACCACATCACACGTGACAACTATGAAAGATTTGAAAAGACCAGGTTTGTTTTCACTAAGCACCTACATAGAGACTTATCTAATCTCTCTGAAACTCGAATATGTGTAGTTGCAATGCTTTCAGCATTTTCAACCCTAGTTGGCAGAAGAGTTTAAGTCAGGTGTTTTAGCACACTATACACACAAACAGTACAAAATAAAATGCAAATATGTGAAGATTTTGTTCTAAGAATAGATAAACAGAGCCAAATAAGCCACATTTTTATTCAATTCAGTTTTCACATCAGCGTGGATATTACAGGCATCACTGCACTATAATAATGATGTAATAGAGAATAATACCCTTTCTTTTATGTAGACATTTTATGAACTAGCATTTACATTCACAGTTATGTCTGTCAGTAGTATGCTGAGAGTGATTTGAAACAGACCTTTAAAGTGTGGACACAACTACTCTAAACTTGCAAATGAATGGGATTTACACATGTAGGTAGGATTTGCACTTGTACCTATCTACTCTGAACAACTGACCTACAAGGCAGGCAAACGTTCATTCGCAAGGGAAAATGATCTTGAATCGTTTTTGAAGTCTGGGTCAAGTGAAAGGCTGAGAAGCCACTTTCAACTGCACCCAGTAAACCTAAATTAGTGTTTTTCAATTCAAGGGGTAGCATTATTCTCAAGTGCAGGCACTCTTACTACAGCAAAAGTGGGAGAAGGCTTTTAAAATAATAGTAGTACAGTGGAAGCATTTCAGATTTGGTTAGAGTTGAAAGAAAAAGTTGAAGAGCAGTAAACAAACTAGTTAATATTTCTTTTAAAAGCTAATACTAAGTAATATACGTTTTGAACTTGATAGAAACATTAAGTACAAGTGTTACTGGCATCAGATCATTCTAAAAAGCCAAGAACATACATATAGTTCATACAGAATATGAATACAGCTTCAAGTCTTAAAACCGACATAGAAGGAAGAGTTTAATCATAAGGCATGAAAGTACCCTCAGAACCTCCTGCTTTTTATGCTTTTAAACCCAAAGAGATAGCTAGATGCTTAGGTAATCAACTGCCTGCAGAAAACACTCAATGTGCTTATGCAGCCACCAAATTAGACATTAAAATTATAACCAAATTACATAAAAAGCTGTAATCCAGATTCAGATCTCCTCTTTGAAAATGCCAGCAAGAATTTCACTTTCCAAAGCATCTCACAGCTCCCATTCAGTTCAATTGTAATCAGTTGTGCTCAGGACTTTGCAAAACAACATGATCGCCACTGAAAATGCTTTCAAAATGATGTCCTTTGTAGTACGTTTATTCTATATGTTGAATTATATGCCATAAAGCAGCTCTGTCAGGCATTCAGAGCACAGCTGTGATGAGCAAGAGCCCATGATTAATTCTGTCCTCGCTCTTCATAAACTATTTGCCTTGTCTAATTAGAAAAAAACACAATAGAAGTTACAAACATTTTCACCATTTCCAATTGGCCGTCAAAAACACAAGAGAAGCCAAGTTGCCTTTCACTAGCCGCAATGAATAATGTATAGAAAGACAAAGTCTCAAAGTTTACCCCATTTTGTAGTGCATTGTGCACATTGCCTTCCTCCACACCATTTTTATAGTTCAAAAACTGTTCTGAAACCCACTGCAGCACTATTATGTGGACCTTGAAAAAAAAAAAGTTTACAGGAATTATTTTTTAGTGTTCCTAATTTTTCAAGCTTTATTTTTTCCTCCCATCACAAGCATCAGCTCAGCCTCCACAGTCCAGTTTTGCAGAATTCAGTGAAAAAATAAGCAAATTGTCCCCAAACCTGCACTCCCTTAAATGCAAAACAAACACAACATGCAAAGATATCAATGCCTTTAGAGGTGCAAGCAACCACCAGAGTTCAGCACAGGGGTAACTTTGTCACTTTTGGAATAAACTGTTTTAGAGGAACAGCTTGGCAGCACGAGGATACAGCAATGTTGCCACCTCATGTTCCCGAAGCGCATCAGACCACCCTTAGCACGCATGGGCTCTATGATGAACTGCTGAACCCCAGTAACTTACTCCAGTCCCTGATGCCAGAGATAAAGAGCATATCTCGCATTGTGTGCATCTTTATCACTAGCCACAGCGATAAAACTGTAATAAACCAAACATTTTCAATGATCTTCTGATATACAGTTTGACAGATACTACCTAAAATTACCACAGGGAATAGCACTAAAGCTGTAAGTCCTAAGATGTACTCGGCTTTCTGTAAGTATTTTGCAATGTATTTAGAAAGGTGTTTCAGGCAAAACTTAAGCTACTAAAATAGCTCATCAGCTGTTCCCTCCCTTTCACTCCAGAGAGCTTGGGAGAAGCCCTCAGTGCTTCAGCTCCATCATTTAGAGGTCCACCTGAAACCCGACAGACTCAGAAACACTGTTTGAGCAACATGCATGTACAATACCTTCAACACTGTACAGAATGATTTTCTGAGCTGCTTTAGACAAGCAGTTTAATTATCATTGCTTCAAATAAAACTAAACCATCCAATCCACCATGGTCCCTTGGCAAAGGGAGATTTAGGGCATTCTGGCTTTTTTTCCCCACTTTTTTCCTTTTCTCTGTAAACGCTACAGATCATCGCTTGTGTTTATGTAGTTCAGGTACAGGGAAAAGCACATCCTGAGCATGTTTTCTGGTGCCACAAGAAGACAAATGATCAGTCCTTATAACACTTCAGGCTGCACAAGAGATTTGCAGCCAGAGCCAACAGCAGCTGCCTCTGCCCGAGCGCGGGATCTGCCAGGCAGGACGCTGCCAATAAAACACTGGAATTGCCCCCATTTACTCTGAACAGGAGGGTCTCTCCCCTCCTATCTCACAGTTCTCAGCACCCAAAAATCTGGCTTGTTCGTGCTAGGAGTACAAAAAAGGAAACCCCATGGAAAGACCTCTGGATCTGCTGCTGAAGTTACACAGTGCTGGCAACACCAGAAGAGCAAGAAGTGCCACTGCTGCCCCCGAGCACTGCTCAGCCGAGGCAGGCTGTCGCAGGGGTAACAGCCCTGGTAACAAATACAGCAAAACCAAGTTTATCAGAGCTAAATCAAAATCCTTCTCCATTTAGAGGAAGTTTTTTGGGTTTGATACTTTTTTTTGTTTGATATTTTTTGTTGTTTGGGTTTTGGTTTGTTTGGGGTTTTTTTTTAATTCTTTTTATTAATATAAAAACCCAAGACATGATTCTTTGTTATTGGCAGCCAGCATACGGAAATCTCTGTCTGCTGTAGAGAGGAGCCCAAAATGTTCCCAGAGTTTTTAAGTAGGTTGGTTGGACCTGGGGCATTTATTCACCTCCTTGAGGAAGTCAGGACAAGCTGCCAAATCTGGATCCTGACCCACGTTTTCAAAACAAACAAACAAAAATGTGCAGGATGTTTCAAATAACGTGCATCCTTTGTTAAGCGAGAACTTTTTCAAGCCTGATTTCACTTTCACAGCTCAGGCAGCATCCGAGACCACGAAGGTTCAGCTGATGTATTACACACACAGCAGCAGCGCAGGTTTCTGCCTTTGAACCTTGCGGGTCTCTTCCAAGCGGGTGGTGTCAGTCACTGGGGCTCCCAGATTGGCGGATTATACATTTGGAGGCAGACCTGTTATAGATTAGCTGCAGCAGAGCATTTTGCAGCCCTTGGTGACTTTCTGCGAAGCACGAGGTAAAGCCAGCGAGGAAGGCGCTGGCTTCCATCAGTGAGTGGCAGCCATCTGCTGGCGGGCGGGGGGGGCTCGCACGCAGCGCGTCCCCAACCGGGGGGCTTGTAAGTGTATAAAAGAGCCACCTCGGTTCCCCAGGAGCGACCCCCTTTGCTATATTTAGGTGAAATCCTTGAAACAGGCACCAGAGATAAAGGTAACTAGGAAAATGCACACTTAATAAAAGTAGGGAAATATCATAAACCTTATCAAACAGTCCTGGAGAACGGGATCTAAAGTCAGAAGTCATTTTTTCGGAATTCTCAATCTTATCTAAAGAAAGAAAGACTGCCATTTCTTTAATCTACAGACGAAAAGGAGCCAGCTGTACATCTGAAAATCAGCTGTGTATTGATCCCACTCCTGTTAATATTCATGAAGCTATATCGTAAGACTGGAGATTTTAACACAGTGCCCCCGGACTCTAAATCAATTCCCATTGATTTCAATTGGCTTCTCCCATCCAAGCATCGACCTCACCCCTCCCTTGGAAACATGCTCTCAAGGTCCTTTGAAACACACTTGCTGTATAATGAACTCTGAAGGATTGCATGTGCTTACTGGCATGTTCTTTTCCTCTCCACCCGTGGAGCTTTTGAGGGGGTGGATACCGTTATCTGATTTGATGTGAACATTTAAAAATTTGAACCTATGCCCTACAGGGCTCAGTTTCTAGAAGCCAGAATAAACTCCTTCCCTTCATTTAGATTTGTCTGAAAAGTTCAAGGCTAATGCGGTCATCTAACAAAATTGCATTTCTTGACACCGCCTGCTTCCAGGAGAAATATATACTGAAACATTTCTGCTTTCTGTTTGGCAGACTTGTGAGGACTACAGCTAAAGCAGGTTTAGAGGAGCAGCAGATTCCCAGAGTGGAGGGTTGAAGGGTGAACTTAATTTGCTCCTCTCTCGGAAAATGCTGGGCCCTTGGGTCTGACCTTGCTCTCTGCTGAACTTTCTAGCACCTGACATTCAAGTCTTTTTGGAGTGAGTTATGAGGAGTTAAGGAAACTCAGCAAATCAGCAGATACATGCCAAAGCCGATGCCTACATTAGGAGTTTATATTTAGCTATGTTCATTATTTAACTTAAACACACAAAGCAGTACTTAGCTATCCATGCTGCCAATTGTACCTCAAATGCAAAATGAAGGAACACACATTTAAAAATTAGACATTTTACTATCAAAACACGTAGTTTTCTGAGTTTTTACTTCCCCAGTTGATAGAAGTACTGATATTAATGGTACTTAACCATACATGAGTACTGGAATGCCTGGTCAGCTGATGTGTGAACAACAGGTCCCTGTGTGACCAGAGCTGTCCCTCAGCTTCGTTTATCAGAGCAATTCTGTATTATGACACTGGGCAACGTCACAGCCAGAAGGACAACCCTTTATAGCCAATTTGTTAAAAATTCAGCTGAATATGTGGAAGGTTTTCTTCCTACATTCAACTATCCTTTCTTCTCTGATACTTTATTTACTAATTAATTAGCTGTGCCTACATCTTAGTAGCTTGCATGTATAGTATTTGAAAATGATACATTTAGCAGCTATTAGAAAGATTTTTAGATTGAGAATACCATTATGACCAAATGGCTTTTAAAAACTTAAATATATGGTTATTGCCATATATGTTAAAGTCTAAATATGTGAACCTCATGTAATATTGGTTTCTAGCTGCACTCGAAAAGCTTTCATATGTAACTGATGAGCTACACTTTGTCAGTTCCAATCAAACAGCAGGATTTTACTTGCATATTTGAAAAAGAGAAAAAAAAAGAAAAAGAAAAGAGAGACAGTAGATAATAAAATGTGGGAGACTCACATCTGAGATTCTCCACATTATACCTCCAGACAGGGCTGCCATCCATTCCAAGGCAGTAAAACAAAACACTGTCACTGTCATTCCAACATCATATCTACATTGAAGCTGACTAGCATGGAAATTTGGAACAACCAACACTAATCAGGGTTGTAAAAATAAATACAAAGGAAAAACTAAGCATCTTTTTTCATTTTTCTTCTACAATTAATTTTCCTTTCCAACTTTGATACTGCAGACTAAGGAAATACAGACTCTGACCCTTCCATGAAGGTTTATTTGCAACCTCGTGTTCTTTCTGTAGCGATACTCCTTTTGTCGTTATACAAAAAACCTGAGTCCCTTGAGAAAAGGCACCTCAAACTGAGCCCTGCTCTTTCGACACAAGGTCACAAAGCCGAGCAAACAACTACACTGTGTCAGGGTGAAGGGATGGCAAATTTCAAAGCAGCAAGACCCGTAAGCGGAGAGGACAAGCTCCTCTACAGCTCAGCAGTAGCGTGGGGGACAGCAGCAACACGAGGCGGGAGGTTCTTGGGTAAAAAGAACTGGATCAGTCCTTGGCACACTGGACTGCTCATTCCCCGGTACAGCCTGGGGAATACCATACAAAACCGAATCCTGACATTTGGTGAGAACTTTTGTGCCAAGCCTTTCGGTGATACAACCCTGGTACCCTCAACAGAGGGAGAGAATGAAGCTCTGTGATTACACACATCCCTTTCGCAGCTTCCCGAGATCCCAGTGCGAGAGGCAGCTTGCGCACCCTGCTCCATTTCACTTTTCCTTATGGCAGGGCGCGCTCCCACATGCCTGCCTCCCTCCCTCCCACCGTTTTCCCTTTCTGCAAGCCCCTTCCTGTCTCCCAGCAGCTTCTCCTATCGCGTTCGCAATCAGAGAAGGCCGGACATCGCTTTGCTGAATGGGAGGAAGGCTCTGTAATTAACGGGATCCTTTGCTGTTTACATAAACACTTAAAATATACAGACAGCTGAAAGGTCAGCTCCAGCTACACAGGGCAAATTAAACTGAGTATGAGGTGATTATTACAGAAAGACATTTAACTAATGAGGCACTGCTCCTTTTGAAAAATATTTGAGTTTTTCTTTGAATACTATTGCTATTCTGAATTTAAAAAAAGAAAAAGCACTTTAAATGTAATTAGCAAACCAACCTACAAGCTGCACACAAAACAATGGAGCGTAGTTGCTTTCTGAGCAGCACTAAGCCAGGATGGGAGAGGGACAGTCAGGGTATTATTTGGACATTTTAAGTGAATTTCCATCAGTTATGAATTGTCTTGGTGTTATCTCCAAACACTTAAAGAATTTATTTTATTAACAGGATAATTTTCTGAAATAAGTTATGCTTAGGGATATCATAAAAATAAACTTACAATCTTTATTTATAGGTAGGTGAACTAAAAAAATTATTGGAAAATTATACAAAGACAACAGAGAATCAGGAAAAGGGCACCTGGTATGCTTTGTTCTCAAGTTAACATAAGGCTTATTTCAAAATAGCCCAAATATTCATGACTGTCTCAAAAAGCATTGTTTCAGAATATTTACAAAACCAGAAATTTAATGGGGATTTATTATGAATAAAATAATAAATTAGATTTTAATTACCATTAACTGGAATCTGGAAAAACCATCTGTTCTTATTTATACGTCAACCACAGTAAGCAGCATTCACGTCATCCATCTTCAGCATAGCACTGAAGCATATACTCTAGCTTTAAGGACTTATTTAAGCACCACTCAAGACTACAGGGTTTAAGCACGTGCAAAAACTTTCTCCAAGTCAGGTCCTCATCAAACGATTGTTGCAAACTATGACCCAAAGAGCCACACAACATGAGCAGTGCACAGCCCACACTGGTGTCCACAACAGAGTTCAGACTCGGCCAACCACAACCTGGAAGATTACGTTGCTGAAACTTGCCAAGTCAGTCTTAACAGAAAGGGAAGATTAAAAACACAAATAAGAAACAATAACAGAAGCAGCATTCCTTGGAAATTAGGTCAAGATTAATAAAGTAAATAATTTAAACACCTTGAGTCCCTCTTGCTCTGCGTTCCTATTAACAGTTAGGCAGTAGACCTTACCAATAGTATATCTCATAGAAATCATCAAGCTTATTCAGCTGAATGTTACATGGTATTTTAAAAGTTGTTTTGAAGTACTTTGAAAAGGAAAGGTGTCAAAAAACCTGTGCTTCACCGTGTTTGATACAGAAACACAAAGTAGCAGCACAGAATCTTGCCTACCTACCCACTGAATACATTATAGTTACAGGTGAGGAGGCAGCGTGAACATCTAAGCTGGGTTTGATGGAGGGTATTCATTGGAGCTCAAGATAAAGCTCTAGGTAGAGAGAGAACTGGGATTTACATGCTTGAAGCTGCCAAATGAAACATCTTGACTTACAGACTTCCCTCAAATCAGGTGTTCCAATGTCCCCTTTCAGATGGCATTTGAAAGAAAACACTGTTTTGCAAAGCCAGGCTATTCCCAAAGCAGTACAAACCTTTACCGTTTTTATTGGTATCTTTGACAGATTGATCTACATGTATTAGGACCGCACCACCACCCCCCACCATTTTCTTCTGAAAAATGAAACAGAAAAGAACCTTTCCATTGGAGAGCCCTCCATGCTGCTTTATCTGACCCAGGTGGGAAACATAAAAGGAAGGTGCCCATCTCTGGCAGATGCTTCTATGTTTTGCATGTGCCATGACGGATTTTAAATTTTGATAATCCCTTTTTAGCCCTTTCAGACTAAGGCCATAACATGCCATGGCTCAAACAAAACCAGGTCCTGTCGGCCCATGTTCATACAAATAGTCCAAACCAAGATGATTTATTTACAACAGTTAATACAATTGGTAGTAACAACTTTATAGGCAACCTCTAAGTGCAGGCGAGATGAAAAATTTACTAAATTGGAGTATAAAAATTCATAAGAAAATGTACAGAATCAATATTTCATGGGACTTGCTTTACCTTGCCTTACACAAATCTACTCCAGAGCTCACATTAAAATTTAAACCAGCTTCGTGCGACAAGTTCAAATGCTGGGGCTGTTTCATATTAGTTTAACTTCGGAGGGTATTTTTTTGTTTTGTTTGTTTCATAAATTGGAAAAAAGCACTTAGGGAGCTGCACAGTTTGAGTGCTCGTGTACTGCTTTTTCTATTTTCCTCCTTTCTTTTAAGAATAAACTAATTGCTGACATAAATAGGGAGGACATGGCTTAAAAAAAAAAAAAGTCTTAAGATATCTTTGTATTCTCTTTAATACAGCATAGGAGAGGAAATTCCTTTGCATTCTCTTTCATACAGCACAGAGACACACTGCTTAGTAATGATACCTGAAGAATACTCTGAAGAGCCCCTAGTCTGGGAACAGAGCATCCACAAGCCAGTTTTTGTAACATCAGTCAGGTAGGAACACAACGTTATAGGCATGCCTGTAAGATGCTTAGTGCCGGGCGGAGCTGCCATCGCCCCGACAGCTCAGCACAACCCAGGGAAACTCATCCATGCAGTTCAGGTGCTGGAGCACTCCTGAAAAACCTGGTACCAAGCATGATACTTCATCCTGCTGGAAAACTGACACTGTTCTTGGATGGCAGTAGTGGCATGCTAAGTAATTGCAGTCGAGGTGTCTAACTTGAGGAAGCACGTTGTGAAGAGTTATTCATGTTCACTTCAGAGGGGCCAAGTCCTGGGATGGCCTCAGAAGAATGAAACATCTTTCACTGCAAAGATGCCTGTTTGCAATAGGTCCGAAATACAACAGCAGCATGTTATTGCAGAAACGGTGCAGCTGATGTTTTATTCCATGGGTTATTTGCAGGCATGTGAAAGTCCTGTCCTTTGCATCACCCCTCCTGACCCCGTTTGCATGATTTTGCAGTTTTATGCACATCTTATCCTGACAGAAACTTGTTAGTCCAGAACAAGTAAGATTTCTTTCTCTTTGAAGATAACAGAAAGGAATGATTAAAAATCACCTCCTTGATGTTTGCATATGGTTCACAAATAATAGGAGGAAAGGATGGAACCCAAATATAAAGGCAGGGGGGAAAGAAATCACCTGTAAGTATTTTATTTGCGCCTGCATGCTCATATATATTCTGTCGTGGTGCACTGCAAATAAAAAAATAATTTAAAAAATCACTGATGTTTTTGGAAGGCACCAAGTACACCTGGTAAAGGATATCTGCGCTACTGCACTCTCAAATTCCACAACACTATTTTCATCAGTTTGAGCAAATGTAGGGCCAGATTTTCAGTTTAGCCGTGCAAATGCATGTGACAATGGAGTTAATTATATCAGCAACTAATTGGAAGAAGCAAAAAGATTTGCACAACTTAGGAGCAAAAATTAGTTTAAAAAAACTTATTCAAATGTATGACCCTTAAGGGTAATCTCAAGTTTTCCTTGTTGGCGTTGTTCCACTGGACAAAAAAGACTGTATTCTGCCAGTTATGTTACTTAAACGTTACCCAGTTATTAAAGATTATTCTTTCGCTGCCACAAACAAGTGTGCTAGAAAAATTTAATGTTCACTTTCTAAAGTTAACAGCAGACTTCAGCACGTTAGCAAAAACTAGTGATCATTTATTACTTATTATACTGTAATTCATTAAGGTTGTAAGAAATATTTAGATACTTAATTGGCATTTAACAAGATAGCTATAGAGAGTAAATGAGACATTAAATCCTCTTCTAAAATGCCCATTAGGTTTGCTTTGGAAATTAATTGATCTAATTCACTTGCTGTAAACCACTGTGGTCTGTGCCAGTTTAGAACTTCGAGATATTAATGACAGACAAAACCAAAGATGGTGGATGTCCTCGCACAGAGCCAGAGCAAAGGCTAATATGCTGGTCACCTGTATTTATGATCCTAGTGAACAGACCGATAGGAAGCATTTATCTTCAATGGCTGGTATTCATCCCCTGGATCTCAGTTGCAGCCACGATTCTCCTGGGCATCATCCACGCTGTAAGAATGGCTCTCCGCAGCCTTCAGAGAGCCCTTCTCAGCCGCAGAGCTGCATTTACCATCCCACCTTACAGTTTTAAATTCTGTTACAGCCTGGTCTCAGCCTGCAACCCCAAACAAAACTTGTAAACAGTGGGTTTCTACTTTTAGAAGCTCCCTCCTGGCCTTCAGATGTCCTCAGATTTTTCTAAATGCATTTTTTTCATACAAGCTTAGATTTTTAGGGTCCATTTTCTCTTCATTCTCTTTGATAAAACTGTTGTCCACTAAATGAGAATATACAGCAGGCAAGGAAATGCAACAGCCTTTGCAACTTGCTGCTAACTTCTGCTTCTCACCAGTCCAAAGCAATGCGATAAATCCCCAGGGGAGCCCTAACTCTTCTGCTGAAGCCTCCATTAGCATTTCACATCTGTACACGGAGACACTCCTATCAATCACAACAGTACGTGGGAGCTATATTCCTTAATTGTTAATAAAGTGCCTTGAGGTCCATCAGCTTCTGTGTAATAGATATTAAATACTTTTTACATTTTCAGTGACTATTTCTAGGCAATTTATTGCTCATTTTTAGGAATAAAACACTCTCAGTGTTTATCCACTGTTAAATATCTATTTTGATCCCTTATGGAATTTTTGAACACGCTTTGATTAATTCCCAAGAAGCAGGGGAAAGCACAGGGGGCTCTAATGCTCTCATAACACCACTAGCAATATAAGACTTGCACACAATTTACATTTGGGTTCAATAGGCTATTTTCAAATTGGGACATGAGAGAAAACCCAAAATCTTTGCCTCAGTCTACATCTTTACCAGATCTAAAAATATGTCTAAAAGAGAAAAAGGTTAGCTATCTAGGGCCAGAACGTACGTTTTTCCATGGCTCTAGAAACATTTGCGTGCCTTGGGAATAAAGCTAAATTCACTGAGACAGTCGATTACCTTCCCGTGGCGGTGGTATTACGTACATTAAGTCATGCCTACGATGCACAACTTTGCTAAGAACGTGGCACTCAGAAATACAGCCACATGCAATTTCTAACCAACATTAACTATGCCACGGGTGCAATCAGAACAGCAAAATTCATTTTTGGTCAGATGGCTCTTCAGGATTCTTACTGCGATGGGAGAGGTGGAACACGAGGCCAGGAAGGCCAAGATTTCACTGGCTTTGCTGGAGGAACTTTGCCAATACGTTACCAGCAGACCAACCGTGACAAACCTCCCAGAGCTGACAAGGCCACAGGTACATATCTCTGTCAAGGACTGTTTACAATTTGTGAAGGTCAGCTCCTCCTCTGCTCTACATAAATCTTGCTCCACCAACTGCAGCAGAGACCCACCAGCATACACCAGTGAAGGAAGCAGCTCTTTCCACTCCAGGAGTCACATTGCTGACACCATGGTAGCAGCAATCAGCACACAGATTCAGACGCAGCCAACAGCTCTCCCTTCACTATCAGGGCAGTTGTCTTTCATGTCCATTTTTTCCCCCCCAGGGAAACATCAAGGACCTACTGTTGAATTTTTAAGGTCTCTCATTAGTATCTGATAGCACTACAGTAGCACCAAGTGCCTGCTCTGAAGGATTTTTCCAGTTAGGAAGACAATCAAGATGACGCTTGGGACCTCCCAACATATTGCCTGAAAAAAATGTTACACAGCCTGTAACTTCCACGAAGCACTCCACGGTGGTTATTTGCATAGCAAATATATTTAAAAAAAATAAACACGCCAGACCACCAACCCCCAAGTAAAACCACTGAGAGCCAACACAATTAATCACATCCCCCCTCCCAGTTTTGAAGTCACCATTTGTAATAGAAGACTTGCATTTAGCTGAGCCTGGCAGCTTTTTCCATCTGGCAAGTCGCGTGTGCACCCCTCTTTACAAATGGCATGCCCTTTGCCTCCCAGGCCATTTAAGGGTTAATCTTGTCATCTCAAGATCGTTCTAAGATGCCAGCCAAGCTCATCATCAATTTGACATAGATGTCTTTTGGGGAATCTGGGTTGCTTTTTCTGGGAGCACTGTCCATTTGACAGACAGGAGGCTGTGCTGCAGCAGCCCCATCAGAATCCTTAGCTATGTCTGCTGTTGAAATCTCAGAATTAAACATTTAGAGCTGCAATTAAATCTAAAAAAAAAAAAAAAAAAGCAGCAAACATGTTTACAGAACTTCATAGCTAATTTATAAATGTTTTTATTCAAGCTCCCATTTTGTTTAACTACTTTAATTTGTAGAAGGAACGCATCTCTGATTGTGCAGGGCAATGGATCAGAATTTGCCCAGGGACAGGTAGTGAAAAATGCAAAAGGCTGAGCTGACATCACTGGAGTAATTTTTGACATGTATCTAGTTTTAAACAGCTGCTTAGAAAATTAGGGACATGTATTTTTAAAAAGTTTGTCACTGTGTGTGTCTGTCAAGTGTGCTCTTTCACAAGTGCTTATCCTTCCTTGCAAGAAGAAATTCAGATTGAAAAGAAACATTCACAGAGTATGAAGGTATGTAGATGTATTTCCTGCTCCACACAGATACGATGATACAAACATACCCCTCTCCGCACTCACGTTTTGACTTTTTTTCATGCTGGATATACAGGAAATACTTTTCAGTTCAGGTGGCAAATAAATCCTTACTAGACACCTATGCACATGGCTGGATTTTCAGAGGTGCCAAAACAAACATCCACAATAGTATCACAGCAAATGTTCTGCCTCTGCTGGAGTCAATGAAGTTCAGGGCTGAACACAACCCAGTGTGAGTTTTGCTGAAAATAAGTGGCTTTGGTTCACTGTGGTTCATGGGAAGTCTTTTTATTTTATCTGAGCTTGCAACCCTTGATTTCAGACTCTGAAAGAACTTTAGGCAAAAAACTAGCAATCAAGTCACGTTGAGCCCATGCACAGCCTGTGGTTTGCAGCATAGGTTGACAAAGTTTTAGTGTGGGTTTTCCACCAAGAACTAGGCTGAGGTTTGACTTCACGCACACAAAAAGAGCACAGGAATTATCCAGACTTTTGGGGTTTCAGAATAGAAGCCTCCATGTCTGCTGGCACACACACTTTTGAAACAATGTTATTTGCAATACAGACTGTGATTCCAAGAAACATCACTGGGATCATCAGAGAATCTGGGATGCATGGGAACACCAACTGCAACATAAGGAACAGATTTCGAGCAGGACTAAGCTGCAGTGAACAAAACCCCCTTTCAGCAAGAAGAAAAAGCACATCCCTGCAGCGGGTTTGTGTCCTTTTTCTTTTTGGCCTTACACTACACATCATCATTTGAGTCACCTTGACTCTCCAAAGCTTCCCCATGTGAACAAGTCCCATGTATGTAGGTTTTGGCTACTGCACATTTCAGCCAGCACCATCCAGCCCCGCCGCTCAGCCCCACCTGCGTGCTGCAGCCCACACAGAGGCACAGCTGGGGGGAACCAGCAACAGGCATAGACCGGGAATCAGGGTGAAAATGAAAAGCTTCGCCTTTCTTTGTCAGGCGGAGCCAGAAAGACATTTCCATACATTTTTTATGTTTGCCTGTATTTCAGAAAGCTGCCCCTGGTGTCCAGCCATTTTGCAGTTCACTGTTTACTCCCAGCACAGCCTGGCTGTTTAAATTTCTTTTTCAGGACCTTGTGGATTCAGAGCCTCTCCCAGCAACTCAGCAAGCTTGGTCTGACAAGAAAACTGAAGTATTTTCCCAGCAGCTCTTATCAGGAAACAATGTGTCAAACAAGATGAAACTAGCTCTCTATTCTTGGAAGATTTACTACAATTCCCCCTATGCTCTCAGAAGCAATGTTAACACTAACCAGCTACACAGCCATGGAGCGCAAATACGGGCTTCTCTCCCAAGTAACAAGTCCTATAAATGCTGTCTGCGGTAAGCCTGCGCGGGTTTCTCCATCCTACCCTTCACACTCTGATAAACATCTCCACAGGGGTCTATACACTGTGTTCTTTCAAACGGAGGTCTGCCTGGGGAAAAGACTCACAGCTAGAATGTTCCCTGAAGAGCATCCCTGCCTCACGCCTCGCCCCGGCCCCGCTTTGAACCAGCAGCGCTGCGGCCGCGGGCAGCGTGTGTTCTCCTACGCAGACCAGAGGCTGACATGAGAGGTCGGGATATTTGTGCAGGGAACAGCCGAGGTGGGTGGGATAAAGGGGTGGCAGCTCCGTAAGTGACTGCAGAAGCAAAGGGGAGGATGGGGAGAGACTTGGTTGTCTGGGACCCTGGAAAATCACCAGCACAAAGGGAGGTAAATGGAAAAAATATGTAGATGCTCACCTGGCACCAAATCTATTACACTATTTATGACCGGTGTTCTGCCTGCTTGGAAGCAGGGACGTGAGTGATTATTGACTCCTTTAAAAATAGATGTCCGTTGCTAAATAAGTAAAATAAATGCAAGTGTGTTCTGTTCTATGAGATGTCTCCAGCTTTGGGTTTATTCCTTAATCCCATTTTTAACAGTGAAAACACAGGGGAAAATAAAGGCTAGGGGTTAAACGAAGGCTGATAAACAAAGCAGAAACACCTAATCTTGCATACATCTTGGTTCCAAATCCTTCTTCTGAGACTTGGTGTTTTGTTTGAACACTGGGGTCTTTCTGAATCCAAGATCCCTTGTTTACGCCAGACAGAAGAATGCTAAATCATGATCACCCTCATTATGCCATTTGATAGGGCCTAAACCACAGAATTAAGGACAGTTTAGGATCCTGAGTCTCCAGGGCAAATTAACTAATGTTATAAATTAAGAACTCCACTCATGCCAGCAACTACATCTTCCAAAGCAAGCAGCAAAACACAGCCATTAAATATTTTGCTAAGTGCTTGTCTGTACTAGACTGTGGGGTTGCAGGAATTATGGGTTGATAACACTGGAATTTATTAGGGACTGGATGGTTTGGGGATTTGTTAGGAAGCCAGGAAACACGGAAGCAGAACACACATCTGGCTGGGGGTGCTGGCCACAGCATGAGAGGCAGCAACGTGTAACCCACCAAATACTCTCATGCAACTCCTGAGGTAAAAACCATCTGTTGCCATGCTTGCGTACACTGCCAGGGTCCTTGCAGCACACGGGCAGAGCAGAAGGACATCAATGCCTTTGAGAACATGGCCCAGATTTTTGAGCCTAAGAAAGTGAGGGCAGAATTGGGCCCAAGGTGCTGCTTGGAGAATTCTTGTTCCATTCCCACTAAAACTGGCACCTTCCCCCACAGTATCAGCCTTCTTCCAAACACAGCTGACAGCTTTGTCCAGTTGGTAAAATGACACCTGCTGAAACTTCAGCTATTAGTGCAGATAATAGAGCCATCACATGGAGAGCATTCATGTTTTCCATGTTGTCAGAGTAATTAGTTTTGCTGTTTGGGATAGGTTCTACCAAGCATAAATATTTATGTCTGCGTGGATGTCAAATACTTTAATTAGGAAGTACGCTTAGAACTGGGCTGGGTTTAATTGAATCTTTGAGCTAGCTAGACATTTCCAAGACTTCAGTTGTGTGTCATATAAATATATTGGACTGGACCTCTATTGGGATAAGGTTTTTTTAGGAAAAAAACCTCTCGTCATTATCTAGGGTATTCTACTAAATGTAATAGCTGCTAACACTGCAGCACTAGCTACCTGCAGCTAAAAGAACCCATAAAGTATCTCAAGAAGGAGTAACAAGTCAAAAAGACAGATTCCCCATGATGCTCTCCTTACATGCCTCACTTCTGAGTCAAGCTGTACTGCTCGAAGCGCAATGCAGCACGGCATGACCCAGCCAGGTCAACAAGCCAGTTCAGTTACTGGAAACATCACAGCACTCCACAAGAGCTAATTTTATTGACAAAGAGCTAAATTAGTGCAGGTGTGCTGCACTGCAGAGGCTTCCAGTAGTATATTAAAGCTAGTCTGGATATTACTGCCAATGACTCCCAATCTCATTTGCTTGGGTAGTGCTAGAAACAATAGTGAGTGTCAAGAGCAAAAGAAATACCAGTAGCGCCCAGCTGCTGGGGTCCCTATTTTTTCCTGAATTCCCAATAAAGAACTTGATGCTCTTCTCCTCATCACTGCCCCTCTTCTGCCATTTTACCCATCTTCTTAAAACAGCATTTCATCCCATGTCCTTCCTTACAACCCTTCTTGAAATCAGAGCCATCAAGTCCATCACCAACATACAGGGCAGCCCATTTCACAAACCCCAGGCCATACCTCATCCTGCCCCACAAGAACAAGTCCTGGCAAGCTGAAGACACTTAAGGCACTACCACATGTGGTTCAGACCGAGAGACCAGAGGCAGGAGATGCTACTTCACACAGCAACAGACTGCAGCCCCATAACAGCCTGCAGAGAAGTTCTTACCTTGGAGCAGTTATAAAAAGCAGAGTCTCTGGATGCCAAGAGCTGCTGCTGTATCACTGCCAGATGCTTCCCAGAGCACTGGAGGCATGAATACCTAAGCATCACAACTTCTTCCAAATGTTATTAAACAGAGAAGACACCTAAGAGCAAACAGATAAGGAGCTCATGTCTTCACCTCAGCTCTGGAGGAGGCAGCACCCAGCTCCTGCTCTAAACCAGGCAGGGAGGAGGCTGAACCCCAGCCCCTATGCCACAGGTGAGTGCACTAATCACTTCATTACCAGCCCAGTCTTCACCTGGCCCAGTGTGTTCTAGACACACAGGTGCAAGTCTCACGGGCTGGCACTGACAAACAAGCACTTTTCAGAGAAATAGGCTGCTGTATCATTCCTCAATGCCAGCAGCTTTTTTACTTGCACTGATTTTAAGATCATAAAAATCCATTACAACCCTCTAGTAGGTTCCTTGCTGGAAGCACTGCGTACTGCTCAGCTGTGGTTTCAAAACACAAAGAGCAGTCACAGGAGAAGCCTCAGAGGAGTTCAATTCAATTTCCAGGTTAGCCACAGACTTTTTACATGTTTGTGGGTAAATACTATTCCACCTCTTTGCCTCAGTTTCTCATTCTTCCCACTAGAGATACTGTGAGGGTAAATTCACCACAGCCAGCAAAACATGGATGGGATATTATTCAGGTACGTGATTACTACTACTCAAATCATGATCTTATTCCACTTTTTTTTTTTTTTAAGAGTAAGACATAAGTAAGGTCTCTACAAAGCAGCACAGCGTGAGCCCTGTGTATAATAAAACAGTAACTCTCAAAATGCCTACCCATCCCTTCAGATGACAAATTTCAGGATTTAAAAGTGTCATATATCAAAAATAAGATCTCTCCTTTAAAGTCCAACCCTGCAAGGCTGAGGGCGTACAGCTCAGCTGGGGATTTCACAAGGGCCAAGAAGTTAAAGAATTACTTCATTTTGTGATGGCTTTGTGTTTGGAACACCTAATCTCTGAAAATTATGTAAAACTGTATTAAACACACTTTACACACTGTACTGAATATCCATCAAATGATAACAGCTGTCATCATACTGCCCTGGTCTGAATTTGAACCTCAAAGCTCTCTGTGAAATAGTGTTTATCAAAGATCTATCTACAGAATACTCCAGACGGAGAAAGCTATCACTGTGTAATCATGGTCTGTAAAACAGCTGATGGCTTCAGTATGCTTTTGCTACTCTTTAAATAATCCCCAATTCCTCTCAGGAGCATTAAAATCCATCCTTTGGAAAATAAAGTAAGATACAGTATTAATAAAAAGTTTGAGTGCTGTGCTCAGTTCAGTTGCATTTCTATTGACCGTCACACATCCAAAAAACATTAGAGAAGGTTGGTCCTCCAGAGACCCCACCATGACTGCGAAAGAAAGCCTTGGCAATTATGTAAAGGCACCATGCTCCTGTTTTATTTAGCAGAAAGAGGGGTTTTTTTATTCTTACAGCCCTTTTGTGCTCCCAGATGTTTTAATTACTGAGGAAAGGGAGCGGATGATTCTGGCCATATGTCTCCATTCCGCATAAATAAATACTGTCGCCAGCCCAGCTAAGTTTCGCGGAGCTGTCGATGATCCCGCTGACACTAAAGCTGTCGGGCCCGATAAGCATCTTCAATCCTTCGGTGAGCATGCTAATTCCGGGAAGACTGAGACTGATATCCCATGAAAATATTCAATCTAGAAACAATTAGGCTCATATTGCTGCAAAATGGTACCTCTAGGAATTTGGGTGCTCGCTTGATTGGAGTCTGGAGTACAAGCTTGAAGTGGAGGCACTGACGGGAACGAGCGAGGAGGAGAGAGCAGGTGAAATGGTCTCTTCAAAGCAGCAATTACTGTGCCATGTGCTGGAGTTGCTGTGGGCCACGTTTGCCTTTCTCTGGTCCATTCACAGCGTCTTGGGGCAAAGCAACTTAATAAATAAAGGGATTTCGTTACAACTGGGTTATAACTTTTGTTGATTAATGCATACAACATCAATTGTTTTTATTGCAGTGCATTTTGAAATAAACAATGGTGAGGCTCTGTTTGTGCTAGACAGCATGAAAACACAGTTGCAAACCTTCCCTTAGCAGCTTTCAGCCTAAATAAACAGTCTAATATATCCCCCAGAAAAGAATACACAACCACAGTGACTGCGGGTGGTTGCAAACAAGTTGTGAAAGCTGTTAAGCAGAAGGGAGTAATTTAAGAGGGAAGGAATTGGCTAAATGAACTGACAAGGAAGAGAGAGGCAGGAAGGGCAGCCCATGACAATGTGAGACTGTGACTATCTCCCCCTTTTTACTATGTGAACACAGCATCAAAACCCCACAGCAGTCCTGCAGCCTCCCACCGCAGCCCAGAGCGGATGGGCCTTGTGGCAGGCGCTGGAGGACAACAAACGAGGATGCTTTTTGGTCAGGTGAGAACCTATTTCAAAAGCTGAAGTTCCAGGACAACAAATTACAGTATGGGCAACATGATTACAATCCTAAATGCCACAATCAAACAAATAGGTCAGAATCTCAACATTTTTCAGAAAAAAAAAATTCAATTTTTTTAATTATTGTTTTGCAAAAAGCCTCAACCCATACCCTGCAAGCTTGTGAGCTGTAGCAATCGTTGCTGTGAAGCAAGAATCACCGTTTGCTAACACCACTTTATTTAGAAACCTGCAAAGCCAAAGAAAGGTGCAGGAAGACTAGTCAGGCCACCAAAACCTGTGATCCAGCTTCTGAGGACTCCTCTGGTTCTTATGCTGGTCCCCCAGGGGTGGCAGAAGAAGAGCCCGTATGCTGCCACACCTGCCCTCCCTGGCAGAAGAGGAAGACAGGAAGAGCCCCTCCACCCAAGGTTGGGGAGACCCTGATGAAAGGATCTTAACAGGCCTCCAGCCCCTCTCATAGCTGTATATTTAATAAACTGCTCAGTTGTAGGTGATGGTTTTTTGCCACTGCCTCCTGACTTAACTCCGAGTTTACTGCTTCACTAATGAATCCGGATTTCTATTGACAGTGCAGAAACAAATGGTCTGTTTGATGGCACTTGCAAATAAAAACACAGGACTGAAACATGAATGCAGAAATTAAGAAATACCAAACAAAGAAAAGCAAGAAAAACTACAGTGTGTCCACTCAAGAATACTGCTTTTGTTCTCCAAGTCATGGCATCAGAGAATAATCATCTTTAACGAGCACTTACATTCGGTACACACTTCAGCAGATGCACTGTCCAAAACATTCTATATGGATGGAAATATAGGAAAGAGTCATTTGTTCTTTTCAGTGAACGCTTTTCCACCAACTCTTCTTTTCAGAGCCGGCTCCCTCCAAGATAACACACAAAGTGAAATGAGCTGAGATACTAGCACAAACCACACCATGCACAAAGTTTTGTGGAGGGAGCCGGGCTATCCAGGGCTGTCTCCATTAGCAGAATACATGGGGTTGTTCTCATAGTCAATTATATGTCAGTTTAACCACCTCAGGATAAACCAAGATTCAGGAGGTCCTTGCTGAAGATGTAAAGACTTGGCTCTGAAAGAGCCTAAAATATTACCTTCACTTAAATCATCAATAAAGTTTGTTTGCAAAAGTAGCACATTCTCTCAGCTCCCTCATACCGAACCACAGCTACAAGGCACAGAAAAAATCTGAGCACTTCTCTTACATAGACAAGAGGAGGCCTTCCTGACAGATTAAAGGATATTTTGAATAACGGTTAAGACCATAAGAATAACTGAGAAACTCGTGGCTTGGCAAGCAGTAAGTCATATCTGTTTGAAAAGGGATAGTTTTATCAACAAGCAGGTAAAACCCGAAATGCGTATGCAACTGAACTTCGCTACCTTGCACCGTCACTACCAGTGAACGCACACAGAAATAAAGACAGAATGAGAAAGACAAAATAGTTTTATGCATAACGCCCTATGCTGACTGCCAAATGACTGAGTGTGAACTTACGGGCTGTATCAGATATTGCTGAATACAATTCTGCCTTTGGCATTGTGTAAATGGTAAACATACAGAAAACATAAAAATCATTTGTGATCATGTCTGTAGCTACTCAGCACTATTTTTAAAATATTGATGTTTTCAGCTATCACCAAACCAATCAGGTAGAACATTTTACTTATGTCTAAAACACCCTAATGTAAATTTCGGTTTGTACTTGCTGAGATTGTGAATGGGAACACAACGAGCAGCACTGAAACACTGCAAAGAAAGTGGCTCCTGAGACGTTTCTGATACAACCATAGAAAACCCCAGCTGGGATTTCCAGTTTTCTTTTGCCAAAAGAAGAGACCGAGATAAGCATCTGATTTTAAGGCTCATCCAAAAAATAGCATATGGACAAAGAATTATTTTCTGCTGAGCTAAAGCAGAGGATGAAAAGTCTGGAAATTTGAATTTTAATCTCGGTGACAGTAACACTGTATCAAAAATAAATCTACTGACATTAATAACTATAGAAGATTTAAGATTATCTTAAGCAAGGTCAGAATCAGCATGTAGGTTCTGGGCCCAGCATTATTACAGACTCCCACTGTGATCTTGGGCAAAATCCATGTAGTGATGGAGTGATTCCATGCAGTGATTTTAGGAGCCTTGAATTTTAGATGACTACATTAAGCAACCTCAAAGCAAGCAACCACAAAAATGATGTACTTAAAGTGCTCTGAAAATCCTGAGCTTAGCTTTTCTATGATTTAGATGTCTCGCCTTTTAAAAAATTATCGTCGTTACTATGATGGCCATTTTCACAACAGTGGTATCCTTCTTTAATTCTTTACTAAAAGCAAATTACTTTAAGGTTCTCAGGAGGCAATGCAGAAGCTTAAAATTATATTTAATTTACCAGCACTTCTTCATATGTATCAATTATCATTAATGTAGACTAGAAAGACAGACGGGGACTATAACACTTCTCTTAAAGAAAAAGAAAGCACACCATATGAAAAATAAGTTGTATTGCTTTCCTGTTCATGTCCCAAGTCATGATAAACTTCCCTCAGTTCAGCTATGACTACTCAGAATGAATTTTTACCCATTTGTAAAGAATATGTATAAATACACATATTTATGTATATGGTACATTTCTTGCTATAAATTGCCAGTACTTACAGATTTGTCACACTTGGAGATTATGTGATTATATCTGCACAAAACTTATAAATGTACATTTTAGAGTGAGCAGTTCATTTCTATGGCTTATTTCTAAAACTTTGTTTGTTTTTTGTTTTTCCAAGTTATGATCAGCGGGGGAAAAGGTTTAAACTATGGTTCACCACTAGCAAAACTTCCTAGAATTCAAATTCCATTAAGTTGTGAATGTTAAATTGTCAGCCTCAGAAAATTATGTCCTTGCAATTCAGATGCCACAGTTCACAAGAGAAGTTTCCTAGAAGGCTCCAGGTAAATTTGAATCGAAAAATGATGAGCCAGTGCAGTGAACCCCCAGCTGTGAGAACCAGCATACAGCAGGTAAACCGCACTGTGCTTCCAAAACCCAGGCTTCGTGGGACTCTTATTGGGTCCATGAGATGAAGATAAGTAAGGGACAGATATACTTTCCCAGGTAAAGTTCATCTCCAAAAAGCTGGGAGCCAGTGGGACAGAACACACTCTTCTTTTTGTGCAAAACGGCAACAAACCATATCAGCTCTTTAAAAATAAATTTCAAATGCCTTCAGTCATTAATACTTGTGCACGTATCCTAGCACAGGTGAGGATGGATGATGCCTTCACCAGGAAGAGTATTTATTCCCAACTTGCCATGTTTCCTTGATGCCTCCTGATGCTTTAATTGCAACACATTTCACCTAGCTCAGAATTTGTATATAAGGACGTTTTAAAATATAGGAGGAAATGAAACCGTCTAAAGCTACCATCAAAGGTACATCAGCAATGTCCATCCTGCAGGATGCAGACAAAGGAGGAGCAAATTATTGTTGCCACAGGGGGATTTTTTTCTTGTACAACAGTGGCTGTCAAAGATCATGAAAGAAGTAACTCCCATCTTAGAAACACACTACAGTCTCTGGCCCTGTTTAACATCTCAAGAGAGTTCACATGTAACTTACCCCAAAAGACTGAAAAGTATTGGAAGCATGAGGAAGATTTTTCATATAAACTACAGAAAAGTACAAGTAAAATCTGTTAATGTTATGAAAAGAAACATATGATGGACTCTGAGGACAATATTCCCACCTTGCCAGCAGTGTAAAGGATTTTTTGTTTTGTTTTGGGGAAAGTTTTTTGTTTTTTTTAAACTGCCTTCCTCTTGCCAAGATTTTCTATCATAAATTGAACTACATCTCACGGGAGTATCAAGCATAATACAAACAAAGTAACTGTGCTTTTGACGAGCAAACAACTTCAAAGAGCACTAGCATGTTTATCTTGAACACGGGGTTCCCACCAGAGCGCAGACGAACCAAGTTCAATTTCCAACAGGACATCTCTCTGCCAGAGCTCAGCCACAAGCATTTATGAGAGGTGGGGGGAAGCTTTATCATCAAATCAATTTGAGAGTCATCATTTTTTCTGTGTTGCAACTATATTTCAGGATGCCACTGGGAGCAGAGTGGATATGGGTTCTTCTTAAACAAACAATAGCTGCCTCCAGGAGGAAGCCTCTCAGGAAACAGCCCTTAAAGCTTGCAATGTATCGTGCCTTAACACCTGCCAGTCTTCACGGACCCCCACCTTGCCTAGAGCTATGTAAAGTGACTCAAAAGTAGGTCTGCACTCAAAACTTGGGGGGGTAGCTTTGCAGCCAAAACTCACTAATACGCATTCTAATAAATGACATTTTGTATTTATATTGGCCTAAAATCTACTTATACAACACCAATAAATGAAATCTCAATAAAGCATGGAAAACTATTATTTATATGTCTCCAAAAAAAAAGGAACTGTGAATTGTGAATTAAGAAAATGCTGTCCATCTAGAGCAAACTACTCTCCTAGCCCTGTTCTAGGACCCATACTTTCTGGGGCAGCAGCAGGTTTCAGAAAGTTAATACAGGAGAAGCTGTTCATGGAATTATCTCCCACTGTAGACTCACAGGCATGGATTGCCCTGCTCACATTGTCAACTATTTCTTTGCATAAAGGAGGGATAGAAGTAAGAGTTGGGAGACTTCTCACCCTCTGATTCTAGAACAAAGACTGCAGATGTGCAATGTTCTTCCATTAGTGCAGTGCTGGGAAAGGTAGTGAGAGGTTAGTGTGTGACATCAAGGACAGGCAAATGAGTGCTGTGTTCAGACGGATCTTCTCACAGGTTTTGCTATGCTTCAGTCCCAAAACAATTCTCTTTCTAAAGAGGCAGATGCAATTATCTTAGGAATTCATGAGGAAGCTGAAATTTTGTAAGGAGCTGATGGCAAGGAGCTGTTTTAATTATTCTCCAACTCGCTGACTCCACCTTAATCAGAATATATTAAATAAAATGTATGGATGCTGGAGACTGGAATGCTGCAGTTCATAACTACAATTAACCACTATTAATTAATAGCTGAAAGATAAATGAGCCATGGGATCCATTTATTCCTGGGTTGGGAGTATTTAAATTCACAGTAGGATGCCAGCCCATTTTTCACAGCAGTGAATTAAAGGAAGTGTGAATCAAAGCTCACTGCTGTAAGATGCAGGAGACATTTCAGATCTGTTTGGTTCCTATCATTTAAATGGTGGTAGAAGAGATAACGACAGATGCATTGACATTTCACTAGGAGGACAAAGAGAAAATGATAGTATTTCCCATCCAGGGAGATAGGAACTAGGTCTCAGACCTTCCCCTGTTCTTTCCCAGTTCCAGCTGTTCAAGGTGGACAAGGAAGATGGATTTCCCTGGAGCTGTACAATGCAGGCGTTACTCTGCTCTCCACTTCCCTGCAGCCCAGAGTGCCAAAGTACTCCGGCCCATAACACAGTTTGCTCAGCACGAGAGCAACGCATTGAAGCAACCATTCATGATCTTGCTTATTTCTCCTTTGCATCAAGCGCATGCCATGCCTCACATGGATTCTTAAAATTCACTCAGGACTGGTTTTCCCCTCTATTGTCTACTTATGTTTGGAAAACCCCATCCAAAGCTTGCCACAAAACACATGGGTATTTTCCATGGCTTCTCCAGGAGAGTTAAAATGTGATTTTTTTCAGAATATGTTGCAAGATAACAATGTTCTTTCTAGAACTAGAAGGAAGATTGTAATTTAAGCCTCAGTAGAGCAATGATTACCATCATGATCAGCAATTGATTTGACAGCAGCCTGAGGCTTGCACAGGTTAAGAAAGCAGAACCTAAATCCCCCTGTTGGAAAAACCAAGTGAGGTTGCCACATTCCCCAGCTGCTTGTGACAGAAAGGAAAGACTTCCCAGTGAATTATCTTGTGATAATCTGAAAAATTTGGTTTTTATTCTACGACTCAGAAAAATGTTAAAATTAATAAATGAGACCCTATAGTCACGAGATAACATAAGTTCTAAAGTAGAGAAATGACTGAACATTAGAAGGTCTGAAATTCAGATCCTTTCCAACATTTTCTGTTCAAATGCTATCTTTCCTAACTGGAGTTCATTAAACACTGGAATTCATGTGCTATGGCAACTCTAGTATTTCTTCATTTGATTTTGCTTCCCAATTGAGATGAAAATAAAAATATTTGTCAAGGGGAAAGGGTAGAGCAGAATATTCCAATACAATTTTTACTGGAGAAAGTATAAATACTCTTTGTCATTGTTAATGCAAAGCATTTTACTATCTCCTGTTAGAACCAATTTAGATTCCATTCAACGCTGAAGTGCATCTTCTTCAAACACTGTGGTGCCTCACAAGAGCTGGAGTTCAATGCTGTGTGGCCCCCATTCTCCTGCAAGGACCAAGTTATACCTCCATGGCAAAAATCTTTGATTTTAAAAAACTTTATTTTCTACCAAAAGGCATTCAGCAGAAATCTCCTGAATAGTGTGCTTTCTAAAGCTTCATTCTGGGAAAGGATCTCCAAATTCTCACTAAAGCAGGCTCTCCTGCAAGGTTTATAACACCACCTGCTTCTTTTTCAGATCAAAAACAATAGATGTCCATGCAGCATTTTGACACTTCCAATTCTCCAAATAAGAAATCAAAAAGTATTTATGGATAAATATTGTTTACTTCTTCTTACCTAAAAACTTTTCAGCAGAAGATTTAGATGAATTTCTGACATGGTTCTTCTTACAAGAAAGCCCCTGTTTGTCCTGAGTCCTTGACATCATAGGATCTTCTCAGCGTCTAAGAATTTTGTGGTGGTAAAACACGTCAATGATAGAGCTTTTGAGAAGCCAGGACATAGTTTTTGCTCATATAAAACTGTCATTGATTCCAAATAATCTTAATGTGAGTTACTACACAGTGATAAAGGATTTAAATATTCCCTAATAATACGCAGATGTTATCACTTCATGCAGGAAATACCCAATCTGCTCATTTGCTATTTGTATGCAGTGAAAAGTGAGGAATATGCATTTAATTACTGGTGTGAATCCTCAAAAGAGTATGGTTTCATTAACCCTAGACCCATAGTATGGTGTATTCTTTTCACCAAAAAAAAAAAACAAACAAAAAACCCCAAAACCACAGCCACTAAAAGAGTACCAACCCTGCCCCAATATCACAAAATCAAAGAGGAATTATTTTTTCGGGAGTTATTTTTCTACAAAGATAAAAATGCAGAATTGAAAAAGAAAACAGATTTCACTATTAATTCTTTAGTAGGTTCACAAGAAAACAAATAGCACGTGGTTAAAATAATTGGGCCATAAAGCCCTTTGGCCGTGAGAAATTACTTTCTGTTCTCAGCCCTGGCCCTCTAGCAGGCAGTGCGAAAGCAAGACTTCTTGCAGGCTGAAGAACTAAATATGTGAAAATGCAGCTCTTCTTTTCAGACCACAATTTCATTTTTTTCTGAATACCTGTTGTGCCTGCAAACACTTTATCTTAGCACATGGTGGATTTTCTGCAGATGGGTATAGCTGGACACATTTGGAAGGGGTCCTCCTACTACAACAGCCCTTTACTCCTGCTCTCTGCTGTAGGGCTGCACGAGGAATCCAAGGGGCTTCCCTGCCGGAGCATGGAAGGAGGGAACAAGCACTAATGGAGTAATGGTGAGGTTGGAACCTGTACACAGCTACAGTGGACCAGGACAGCCCCACTGTTGTGCTCGGGATGTGTTGCTCCACTCGGTTTGGGCCAGGCTGATACTCCCTGGCTGTGGTGACCACTCCGAGCTCTGCAGGTGGGCTCTTAATGACACTGGTCTTGCTCAGTTCGGAACCCAGGGAGTCGTGTCTGTCACCACCATGTAGCCTATCTGACGGGAAGGGTTCAGCTAAAGACACCAGGAAATACTGCCTTACTGAAGCCCAATCTCCCCCTATTAGTAAGGAAGATAAAGAGAGTGGCTGATAGTGCTTCCTTGTACCTATAAATCTTAACTATCTTAGGTCACATTCTGCCACATTGGTTGGAGACAGAGACTGGAGCTGCTTTCTCAATTTCACTGCTTTTTCCAGTGAAATAAGAATACACTGATTTATAGCCTCTAATCCCACAAGAAACAGCAAATATCAGTTAATGTTTGTAGAACTCTATTGTTGGAGCTTGTCTCTCCTCTGACCCCGAGTCAATGAAACTCCATTTCCAAGCTCCAACAAGAAGAAGAAATGTAAACTAATAGCATTACAGATCGTTAACCCGGAATACAATTCTCTCCACAAAGCGCACAGGACAAGACAATGTTAAAAGGACACAACTGAACACTCTGGTGTTAATTTTTAACCTCATTGCCTTACCTCCAGTAGCACAACCAAATGTAATTACAGCCAGCAGCAAAAGGAAAATCAAGATCACAGACTCAATCCTGATTAAAATAAATAAATACGGAAAATATAGAAAGCATATGGGCACTGAAGAGCAGCATATGGATCACGTCCTGAAGTACAAGGCCTACCATATGCTTACAGAGCCTGGTTCAAAGGAAAACCTCGCTCCCTCCTCCCGATGTCTTTGGCTAGGTCACGAATCAGCTGCCTCCCAACATCTTGTGCCATTGGGCAAGTTTGCTTTTGAATAATGAAGCAAGTTTCAGCTCAGCATGGGGAGAATCCCAGGTAGAAAATAGACAGATGGCTGGTCCTAGTTAAGCAGGCAGAGACTGAGATGAAGCATTCCCCTTTGCCTTCTCTCAGACCAGCCCTTACATTGTGTCCTACACCAGCTGTATATATCTAACCCTCTTTACCTCCTGTTTCCTTAAGAAAATAGTTCTTAATTTTTTTGACCTCCTGTGCTGACCTGCCAGCCCTGCAGGGAATGTTAATGAGCTGTTAACATTGCTTGGGATATGGCTTTCAACCAGTTTGTAGAGTTCTTTAGCCTCTTCCTACCAAAGCCCCTGTTTTTTCATGCTTCACTGGCCCTAACCAACCCCATCTGCCTGTAGATGTCTAGCATATGTTATGTGCCTGGCACTGCCCTGCAGGAAATGATGCCTTGCAGCTCTTTCAGTGTCTGGCATATGATAAGGACAATTTAGATAGCAATCAAGGAACAGGACTGCTCAAGTGTGGGGCTAGAAAAGGAAGAAGGAGACACTGATGACTGGGGTCAGAAGAGGATTTCCTGCCTTACTGCAACTGCAGCGATGAAGGGAAGAGATAGACTGTCCTAGAGGAATGCAAAGCTAACGCTGAGAACTTAAAAGTACCAGGAAACACTAAGGTCTGCACTGCTGTATGAATGAAACAGACATCATACATGAAATGTATCTGTAATTGTCAGTTGTGTCAGGATGATCAAGGGGAGCAAAGACAAAAGGTCCCTGCTCAGGGACACTTACTATCTTCAACAGATTTGGGCCAGGAAACCACGCTGGGACTTGGCTTTTTCTGCACGTAGGGGCAGTGTGCGCTCCAGGCTAGTAGTCGCTGCTGACAGTGGTACGGATGCTAGCCAGCTGTGGGGCCATCGCATCTCCTCACCCCCAGCCAGCAGCCCCTGGGGAGATGGGGCGAGGGCTGACACATAAGCTGACCATATGTCCAAGAAGTGTAGGGGAAGGAAGGACTCCTGTCCCCATGACGGCACTGACAGTCCAGCCTGTCCAGTGAAAGGCTTTTGGCACAGGGCAACATAAAGTTTCACATTCACACGGGGCCCGCTTACAGGGCATACAATGTGGCAGAACTGGGGTGCTTGGGTCAGTCTTCCCTACCACGAGTGGCTTTCCACCTCAGATTACTCCAGCACTGTCAAATCTGGCATTCAAAAATGAGGACTCAGGACTTAAAGGTCACAAAGCTATTATAAAAATAATTTCAATTTAAGCTAATAGTCACATGTTTTCTTTTCAAGTTTTAAATCACTGTTTTTGCTCAAGTTCTTAAATTTTCTCTTCCATCTGGGAGGACCAGATATTCACCTAATTCTAGTATGCCAAGAACTGTGGCTTTAGGAAAATTACTGAGAAAACCCCAGTAGGACTGACATTAAGCCACACCATTGTCTGGTTTTTATGACAATATTAATGTTCACGTGAGAAAATTTGCATTTCCTGCCTTATGTTGTGTATTCCAATGGCTTTACATTTTCATTAACATAGGGGCATTATTATTATTTCATTTCCTTGTTTATTTTGGAGATGTTCTTATAAAAAAGACAGAAAGAGATGGACAAACAAGGATAGAAGTAGAAAAGCTGAAAGGCTCAAACTGAATCATTCTTGAGTTAAATGCAAACGAACGAACAAAGAAACAAAAAAAAACCAACCAAACCGGAAGAAAACAAAAAACCTCACAATTGCTCGAAGTTTGGAGTAGCCATAGATAAAACCAGGATGAAATTTCTTACTGTAGACTTTTGAATCTTACAGATGTCTTCAGAGAGGACTAGCCTTCAAAATACAGCTCTATACTCCACTAGCTCTACACTTAAGCTCCTTTCCAGTTCTGTGCTCAGCACTTCATTCTTTCTGGAGCAGTCTGTTTCCTTACTCATGACAAATATTTTACTATACAAGGTACTACTCAAGCATGCAGAACAATACCCATTCCTCTTCACAGACAGATTCGCCTTCCTCACGTTCTCATGCGCAGCTAACCAGATTGCCTTCACATGCTCACCAAAGTTTTGCAAAAGAAAAAAGGGAAAACTCCAAGAGAGCCAACAAAAACAAAACGTGGTAACAGAAGGTGACTTACAGCTTCAGTGCTATGGAAATTAGTCCCATGGGAAAGGTAACACTAGAGCAGAGTTAAAAATTTTGACGTAAAAAGTTCACTGCTTTATCACATTCCCCTTTGGGATTAAGTCTTCCACACACTTCAGATCGTTTCACAAAACATACTGTTCTCCTATTTATGAAACTGGCACAGTATAAAATAGTACAAAATTGACCAATTCCTATTTATTAGAAATAGCTGTTAGGATAATATGTTTTAATATACTGGTCTATGAAATACAGCAACCTGATCTCCATTTCTCACACAGATCAAGACTCCAGACAAATCCTGGTTTCCAACAACACACCATTAATTGGAAAAGTCAAGTCAGAAACTCATGTAACTAGTGCAGAATATGTGGATTTCAAAGGGCCTATCCTAATTCTATCCTTAACATCTAAATAAAATATACTGAAAGCATTTGAAATGTTGCTAGGTCTCACCACTGTTAGCCGTACAAAACTTATACAATCTCCCAATGAAAAGTGTTCACCTCCTGTCAGTAAACAAAAAAAGATTATTTATTACGCAAAATATTTCAGATTAATTTTCCATTAGAAGTTAATTTTATATTAAAAAATAAAAGGATTATTGTGAAAGGTTTGGCTACGTGTATCTAATCTGAACTGTAGCTGACAAGCTCACATTTTGTCTTTCTGACTGTTAACAGAGAGTTTTATAAATTTCCACATATTATCTTACTTAAGTTTAGACAAGAAAAAACCCAGACATGTCATTTACTTGAAGTTATTGAGTAACATAGAACCTAAAACACTGTGTGATTAGGAAAGTTTGCTATTTGATCCTAGTGAAGATGTTGTCAAATTTACAGGGAGGGCGTATAAAGCAATAGCGAGAGCACTAAACTGTGGATTTGGAGTTCTGGTTATCATTCTCAGTTCTCTTGTAGGCTTGTCATATAACCTTGTAGGAACAAAATATTAATCTTGTCATAAACCCCAAATCCTACCTAATCTACTAAACAGGATATTTCAATGCCTAATTAAATTGACTTTCAGATCCTGAGAAGGAAGAGGGTGCGGAAACGCATTAGTATTTGCAAATTATAGACTACATTCTCATAGACCGACCCCCTGGGTTTAAATCTCCCTGCACTCCGTTGGTGTGAACGCCTGCATACATCTAATGCAGCAAAGAACAGAGGTTCACATTTCAGAGGGAATGCAAAAATGTGAAAATCTGTGCCTGCCAAGTAGATGCATAAGAAAGTGAGCATGTGATTGAGTGGAAGCAGCAACAGAAGGTGGAAGATGTCCACAAGAAAACTTCCGTTCAGTTGGAGGAGCAATTCATAACCATACCTATCTATAAAATAGAGTGGCTTTGTCAGTGAAATTACTTTTCCTGGTTGGCTAGGTAAATGGATCAAAGCAAAAGCAGTCCTATGATTGTAGTCTGATATGAACTTCAAAAGTCTGAAGTTTGCATCAAGAAACCATTAACAGCAAAAATATAGGGAGGGGGGGGGAAACCAAGCTCTTCCCAAATAAAGAAAAGATCACATTGATGAAGGAGGAAATATCCACTGTTAATAATGCTTTCTTGGAAGGCAGAGGATTTGTAAAAGATGCCAACTAATTCTCACTCACGTTAATTTGTGGTTCAAGAGGCAGTGCGTGTGTGTGTGCATGTGTGTGCATGCGGGGAGTGCAGCATGTCTCGCGTAATTCTGGTTAGGAGGAGCAACTGGGCGGGAGCCAGACCTGGATTATCTCAAACTGATAGAGAGAGGACACGTGTTTAGAAAGAAGAACGCGTGCCAAATATGCAGCTCCTCGCTCCCATAAAACATAAGGTGTTTTATTTCTGCATCAGATGTTTCAAACACAATTGACTACTATTAAGTTTCAATGTAAACCACTTTGCTTTCCTAATGTAGCATGAACTTTAACTGTGGCCATTTCAGAGACATTACATGGATACCCTATTACCAAACAAAAGATACATATTCACTGCCTCTCAGAAAACCTTATTTTTTCCCCTTTCTTTCTCACCCTGTCTGGAACCTGGACATTTTTCAGCTTTTCAGCTCCCTCTCATTTATATCCATAAATATATTATTGGAATTTTCCAAAATATTTATTATAAATATTATCCTTGTTAGTAGATAGCCAAAAAGAGAGTTGGCATTGTTTTGTTTTATAGGATGTATATAAAAAGCAACCAAAATAACGTGGTAACTAGAAGGTGTTTACTGGCTCATGGTAAGTATTTAATGGACATAAAGAGAATTTCCCTTCCATCACGAAGGTCAGCTGATCAAATGTTATTTGCAGAGGGCAGTGCAGTTGTGTTAAAATACTTCTGGCAGAAGACTCATTATTCTGCATTCACAATTACTGGAATATGCATCATATTGCATTACTCATCAAAAGGCAGGACAGTATGAAGGATTTCATTTAATCAGGTGATGAGAAAGACTGCTGATTAGTTGGCTACTTCTGGCTCACAGACTGAAACTTGATCACAGGTTTTCTAACAGCAAATTAAAGGTAAAGCCAAGGAAAAGTCAGAAATTTTGGCTGGCAAGGGTTCACAAGAGTCTTCAGTTTTGATTCATAAGCAACCTTGTGCAGCCTGAGTTGCAGGTTGCAACCCAAAAATTTACAAGAAAAAGCTGAATGCCCAGGTTCATGTCAAGAAAAAAGTACTGCACATTCCTTATGAAGGCTCCTGTGACAGTCACTGCAGGCTCAGGTCTGCAATTCCTCCTGAACCCTTTGGCCTCTGTTTTGCAGGTTGCATTTTGCCTGCTTTTTCATACAACTAATTCCATTCGTTCCTCAAGTAACCAGAGAGAAACAAATCTATAACAAACTTCTACAAGGCCCCTTCTTAAGAAAAGTAAACAGAAGTGTAAGATGGGGGAGAAAAAAGGAGGAAAAAAAACCAAGAAAAGAAAAACCCCAAAACCTTATCCTGAAAACTGTTATCCCACCTTCCATCAAACTTGTCATCCTTTCCTTTACACCAGAGCTCCAGGGAAGTGCCACCACCCAGTCTGCAAGGGGTGGCCACTGCACACTCAGACTGGCTTGTGTTACTCTGGTCTGGTTTCTCTGAGCTGTACCTCTGTGTCCTGCCTGCTTCCAGGCTTGTTCTCCCAGAGAACATGGACACATATATGCACACCAGCAACACTTCATGCCAACAATCCTACAATGCAATTATTTCTCAGCCTCAGTGGCCAGAAGCTTTTCCAGGATCTCCAAATCAGCCAGTTGATCAGGAACCAACCGAAAAGTGGCCTGAAGCTATTCAGGAGCAAATGCGACCTTTTGAATAGTATTCCCAGCCTCTAAAGAGGAAGCAAGAACTGCCAAAGGGATATAGGTAATACGTTCTTGCCGTCTGAACTAGGCTATTTCAATGCAGTCCATATCAAAACAGAAGAGGAAAATGATGCCCTGTCTTAGGAGTCTGCACCAGCTGCAAGAGCAAACAACAAGTGAACCCACTGCGCACAATGGATGAAGTGTGAAATTAGTTCTGTCATCTCCACACACACCATGGTGAATCAGGCCTTCCTGAGGGGTTCAGCAGATCAAAATTTCCAGTTGTTTAATTTGAGATCAAGGCGAGAGCACACAGGACCCTGCCCCATTCTTCTCCATTGGGCTAAGTGGCCAAAATAAAAATGAGGCTAAACAAATCTAATGGGAGAAGAGATGAAGACACAGGGGGTGGGAAAAAATGACCACTTCACCTTTTGCTGCTTTTAGTGGATTCTAATTAGGAATCTGGCAGTGCCACCCACTCAGCGGGAAGCCCACATTATTAACGCTGGCATCAAAAGCAAGCCGACTGCAATCTGCAGGAGCGGCTGCCGAACTGGCACAGCCTTCCCTCCCGTTCTTGGCCGAAACACCACAACAGATGTCTGAAGGGTTGGTGTTTCTTTTCCTATCCCTACCCCCACTTCGCATGACCTTATGCCAGAGATTACATGTACAAGTGCCAAGGTAAAGGTTCTTAATGGGTCAAAGAAACATCCTTAAGAGGATATTTCTTTTAAACATCTCCACTTTTCAGTGGTATATCAAGGCTGCGAATGAGCATACAGCCTTGTGGGGGACACAGAGAAATGTATAACCATTCAGCTGTAATTATAGTAATCTAGTATAGTCAGTGCAAAAAAACAATGGCCTTTCCTCTCTTGTTATTCTGAATCATTTGTAGATGTTCATGTTTTAATCATATTTTCCACATGAATCAATACGAGAGAGAGAACGACAGAGAGATAATTATGTGCGCTGAACAAATATTCTACCTAACTGAGGTTGCACTGGGAAGGGCTGCTTGTAATTAATGAAGTACTGCCACACACTTGTCAAGTACAACCAGCTCTTTAAGGGCAAGCCATCATTTCAAATTGTGAGCTCACTGAAATTTAACGAAATTGGAAAGAATATAATAAAGTTTCATGCCATCTCTCACAGCACCAGCTTCTGAGGACTGAGCAAAGGAGGTCTGCACATGGAATGCAAAAGTTGCCTGGTGTCCAGTCGTGCTGTGAATGCAAAGCTCAGCCTTGGCTTGTTCAAAGTGTGATCAAGAGGCACAATGCTCCCAAAGAGATGTGGGATTAAAGGAAAGTGTTATGATTGCATGGCTGAAACTCTAAATGTTTATTTCAACTCATTTCTCTCTCTCAGAAAGTCTCTTCCCTCACACCGAGGAAAATAAAGTACAATCTCCAAGGTGCTGAGTGAGATTTTGAAGGATTCATGTTTCAGCAGTACCTGTCCAAGACCTTCTTCGGGTACAGATCTGAGTGTATGGGCAGGGGGAAACAAGTCCGAAACAACAACAAAAAAATCATTTCTTTTTCATAGAGATCCTAGAGCAAAGCAGAGAAGCAACACTCTGATCTCCCAAACTCTCAAGTCCCACCCCAAGCCCCTGGCTTTCCAATCCCTTCCTGTTAAATTCAACTTCCAGCATTCAAACAAATGTTATAATCACTCCAGTGCAGCAGCCATCTAGGTTGAATTATAATACACTACCAGCTCAATGTGCCAAAAGCACTTCCCTCTCTCTCTTTCCACACTAGTTCTCCTATTTCTCAGCTTTTAAATACCCCCTTGTTCTTTCTACACGTTCATTGTGCAACACAATTTATTTCTGCAACACATCATTATAGCAAGAGAAGTGTGAGAGTAGGTGGGGAAAGTAGACAAGTAGAGGTGTGAATGGGTGGTAACATACTAAGTGCTATAGTGAGCCACCAGTCAACACCTTAAGGTTTCAAAAGAAGGGGGAAAGGAGGGGAAGAGAAAGAAATGTATCTTCTAGGGCTTTATAGGTTTCATGAATATTAGGGAGCTCTTGTGCCAAGGCAGACACTGCCTTAAAGAGGCATGTGCACAATGCACTTCAGTCAGCCACAGATAAAAGACAGACCCGTACATATGCCAGCATCAGCACTCCATCATCCATGCCTTACAGTATGGTAGCCCTCCCTTTATCTCCTTTTTGCAAAGACTTTCTCCACAAGAAGGAAATAGATTGTTTATGGTGGCGGTGGGAAGCCCCCCCCATTTCACACATGCATCCGAAATAGCATTCCCAGACACACGATAAAGACACTAAACAACCATAGGGAAAACCTCTTACATAGTTTTTAAAAGCAAAGGTTTTAGCATTATTTTTTCATCCAAAATGTTCTATAGCAACTTTCATTTTATTGGGGGGTGGGGTGAGATTTGAAGGGCCCAAAATCCTCTTTTGCCAATCATTTTAAAATCATTCAGGGAGAAAATGCAGCTTAATAGAATGGCTACAGATTCAGGGAAATATTTGTACGGAAACAGTGCACCACCAACCATAATTTCTGTGGGTGTGATGAAACTCTACTCTTACTAACTTCACTGAGACTACAGCTTCATCCATAAACCCTCCTAAACACAGGAAAGGAAATCCTGTAATGGGTGAGGAAAGCAGACAGAAAAAAAGAAAACATTAAAAAAACAGCTTAAAAATATTTATTATGTTAAATAAATATCATCTGAACAGCTAATGCTAGACCTAATATTCTGCCACCCTCACCGTTCATTGCTTGGCATACTGGGGAAATGCTGCCGCTCTGATTAGGCAGAATCTCAACCCCTGTGTCCATGTTCCTCTGGCACAAGGGGAAAAACAGTATGTAAAAAAGTCAGAAAAGAGGCCTTTTGCTGTGAATTAGGTCCTCAGTCCTGATGCGACACACTGACCTCTGCTCTGTGGGCTGAGGCACAGGACCACAAGCTGGGTGGGAAGTAACAAGAAAAGATCAGTACAATGATGGACCATCACAGGGAAAAGACTGAACCCTTAAAATACCCTACAACTTCCAGCATAAGCACAAACACTTGTAGTACCCCATAGTCCTTGCCAGGAGCTGCAGCAGCAGGTACAAGAATGCCTTTGCAGTAAACGGACAGCTAACAATAAAATCTATTGCGCAAGTGACACCTTAAGGAATAGTTGCATGGCACACACGGAAAAGGAGAGGAATAAATGGATAAAGTGGCTCAGCCACTGTCCATCATATTTGAGAAGTTGTGGCAGTCTGGTAAAGTTCCCACTGACTGGAAAAGGGGAAGCGTAACCCCCATTTAAAAAAAGGGAAATAAGGAAGACTGGGGGAACTACAGGCTGGTCAACCTCATCTCTGTGCCCAGCAAGACCATGGAGCAGATCCTCCTAGAAAATATGCTAAGGCACATGGGAAATAAGGAGGTGACTGGTGGCAGCCAACATGGCTTCACTAAGAGCAAATAGTGCCTGACAGATTTGGTGGCCTTCTACAACAGGGTTACAGCGTTGGTGGATAAGGGAAGAGCAATTGATGTCATCTGCCCGGACTTGTGAGCATTTGACACTGTCCTGCACAACATGCAGTGCCCAGAGAACAGAGATCTCATCCCATTCTGGGAGATGAAAAGTAATCTTAGAAGGTACAACAGAAACAGCCTCCTTACATGTGATGGATGAGAGAGAAGCAAGGGAGAACGGATTGAACAGAGCTCATTTTTTACACTCAGTTTGACAAACGCACATCTCCAGTAAGATCAGGAGAAACTGCATCCAGTATTAACTAAAAACAAGGCCTAGATTCCCTAACAGACTTATTTCCTGGGAGATTCTCTTTTATGAAAATGTCTACAGCTGTATCCATTTAGTTTTAGCCTCACTGAAGTCTACTGTCATCATTCAACTGCTTTATAAGTGGGTCACCCTCAAGAGACAGAAAATGCATTTCACACTTCTAGAACCACAGAGGGAACCACTTTCCTCTGTTTTGCAGTTCCCTGTAACTACAGAACTTTTTAATTTCTTGTGTACATTTTCTTTTCCTGCTGTAGAGACTTTTTTCCCATCCCTATTATTCCTGTGTATTGTAGAGCCACATGCTTCTTTGCTCACTGCTGTGCCTTCAACAGGTATTTTTTCTTAAATGTGAGGATTCTTCCTTTCCAATTGGGCCATCATCCAATCCTTACAGAACATACCTTACATGAGCAGGTGCATCATATTGAGCACAGATGCCCAGAAATTCATAAGCCGATACATTTGGGTAAAAAGCCTTGCCAGCTCAAGCTTCCTCATTACGTTTCAGTTGCATCCTAACTAGTGCTGCAAAAATGAAGAGAACAGACCTTCTCATAGAGCCTCAGCAGTTCTGTAGCGGCCAGAAGTGGTTATGACTGAGATGTACATGAACAAAAAATAAACAAAACCAGTATATTAAAAATAAATTATAGGCAGGTCCTGTTTTCAAACAGAGATCTCCTGGCAACAGATTAGGGATGCCTTCCTTACCTAGCATTCAGTGGCAGTCTTATGAGAGTAGCATGTATTTTTGACGCATGCATGCAATATTAACACATTTTCAAAGTCTGACCATTAGAAATGTGTCTGTGCAAAGAAGGAAATGGATGCATATGTTTATTTGTACCTGCAAGCTGAGCAGCAATCAATTTCAAGTTAGCCATCTATAGCTTGTATGCAAGTGCACATCTTGAGTGCCAAAGATGTGTTAGACAATTCTGGGCAAATACAACTGGAAGCAACATTGAGGCTCATGTATGTATCCACACAGATATGCTGGCACGTTCATTTCTGAGTGAGCCAATACCACATCACCCGTTTTGCAGTACAACCATTTTTTTGGTACTTGCAAAGAAGTCAGTGTTTTGTATACTTTCAGAATTCCAGGGAACCTGTTCACACACCTTACATGTAATCTCTCCTCTGTAAGTAATGCTGTATTAATAGCAGCCCTCAGTGTTGCTGTGGAGTGCAGCAGAAGCAGAAAGAGAGACCAGGTGGATTTGTGGATGACTTAGTAACTTTAAAAATAATATATTTTTTTAAAGTTCAAAAAATAACTTTCCACTGGCCCTACCTCAGCACTGCTGGAATGTCTTATTTACTCACATAAAGAGAGGTGGTTGTGGGGATGTAGCTTCTCTCAGTCACTCTCTTATTCAGTTGGAGTGAAGCTGAGGAACTGAACCACATTTAATTTAAGTTTGTAGAGTGGCTGTTTGGTTGGTGGTGGTTTTTTTTCCCTTCCCCCTGCCTTTCCCTTCTTTTCTTAATCCAAGATTCAGACAGGAAAGCAGCGCTGCTTTCCACTGAAGCCAGGGTGCTTTGGGAAACATCTCAACTGGCTTTTGAAATCTTATTTCCAGGATCTGGGAGAGCTTTCCAAAAAGCGCTGTAGCCCACCCACATCCAAACAGCATAGGCTCTGGAGGAGTCATCGCCAGCCCCAGCCTATTGCAGGACACGTGGGTGTGGGCCTCTGAGTTTTGGACACTTGCTGGAAAAAATAAAAAAATAAAAAAATATGGAAACGGAACTTCAAAGGGAACTAGCTGAAGCACTTCAGAAATTAATCGTGCCTGGTGGAAAAGATGATTAGTGGCTTCTTGTGCTCTGTTTTTAAAGCTATTGATCTTGGACACAGGAAGGAGCTTTCATATTCTCCACAAGCCACAGATGGTCAAAAGGGTCTTGAGAGGAAGAGACAAAAAGCAACCACAAAGCAACTCCAGAGAGTAACAGGACTCAAGGTGTGTCCCAGGGACCTGATAATACCACTGAAAATGATGCACTGGAAATCAGATACAGCAGCAGCAGGTTTTGCTGGGTTTCCTTTCTCTCAGCTTTCCCCAACCATCGCCTAAACTTTCTGCCCCTGAAGCTGGTAGGCTCTGTAAGCCATTTTGCAACACACCAAATACACCACACCAGAAACATCAAATAAAATAATTTGCCAAGACTTTGGTGCTGTTTTCAAATCTGCAGACTATAAATACATGACTCACAAGCAATAAGGCTGAGGCAGAAATCATAAGACAAAGACAACAAGGCTTTCAACTAAACCAACTCTTTGATGATTGAAGTAGTGGAATTTCTCTCTCTCTGCCCCATTTTGTGGACTTTCTGAAAACTGAATTTACCACATAACAGACAATTATTTCAGAAAACACAAACTATAATCCCTAAATTACCTCCAATATAGTCTTGTGCAGGGTCAAGCTTTCTTTTGGGAAGCACTGTCAGTTTTCATCTTCAATCTAACTACAGTTAGATGTAGGAAATAACCACCATTTCTCCATAGCTAACATGATACTTATTCTTGCTTTTATTATAGCAGAATACATATATTTTAATGAACTTGCCTAGGAAACTTGAAATTATGTTAGATAATAAAATTACAACAAAGTAAACAGGACAGAATTTCTCACCCAGGAGGTGGTGGTGGTTACTCCAGGTCTCTCTACGCTGAAGGGGGACTTACTGAGCTTCCCGTTGTGGCAGGGGTAGGTGGCATCAGGCTGTTCAGAGGTCCTGCTCTTCACACCACTTGGAAATCCAGGCACTGGCCATTCTTCATCCTGAAATATATTTAAGTTTTTGTTTCAATATCTGTGTTTTAGCATATCCATACTGGCCAAAACGAAAATTCAGGTGATTACATTTGTCTGCCTGCCATTTCCCTTAAATTACTTCACCTTTATGCACCCAGTTCCCTTGTGGTAATGAACTACAAATGTAATGGCACATTTACAAGGATGGAGCAGCAGAGAACCAAATAGCAGGTGCATGGGTGAGAAGGGAAAATGGGGGTTGTTTAGATTGGCAAATATTCCCCCAACTATGTCTTTAGGAAGGAAGGCAGAGGCTCCAAAATGCCTTCACAGAAAATAAAGCATATTTAAACTCCAAGCAAGGAACTGTTCCTCTGATCAGAATTCTCTTTCTGAAATCGATTCAAATAGCTGAGGCAGCACGGGAGCTCTTGATGACTATATTAACATTTCGACATTTCTTTGCACAGTCACTGGAACTACATTATTAGCAAGTATCTAACAGCCTTATGCTCCACTGTGGAATAGTGTATCAGAAGAGTGGAAAGAAAAAAAGAAGAAAAAACCCCCACAGTCACTTTTTTCCTATCCTTCTGACAATACTCTTCTTTCCACAAGAAATGCAAACTAGTGCTTATACTGTCCAATCAGAATATGCCCCCACAGAAGGGAACCATTTGAGAAAAACAAAAATTCAGAGAGCTACTGAATTTTTTTTAATATAAACTAGCAAATTTAAGAAAGCAATTTGTGTTTCATCCTACTGGTTGCTCCAGAGACTCTTCTTCCTACTTCCAGGGCTAAGGGAGACAAGCAAAAGAAATCAATAGTTAGAACACATTACTTGCAGTATTATTTAGTTGTTTGGGAGCAGACAGAGGAGGAAAAGGGAGAATGGAGAAATAGGAAGGCAAGAGTTCCAGTCATTTCACAGCACAGGACAAGTACATTGAAATATAGGGTGTACCACAGTGCAAGACAGCCTAAAGTCCCATCTGGGGAACAGAGTGGAATTTTCCTGCAATGCATCAAGATGCTCAGAGAAACTGGGCAGTAGCAAGCATAAAACAAGTCCCTAATCACAACATGCATGATTGAAAAAGCATCAAGCATCTAATTCTATTACCAAGCAGAGCCGTGAAAAATGCTTCTCATCATAAAGTAAAATGAGTAAGCTTTGGCTACTTTACTGGCTCTGTAAAAATGTGATAATGCAGGTATGAAAAAAAAAAAAAATTGCCAAAGGAATTTTTGATCACAGAGCTGTGCTGTCTAGAGGTGAGAGCACAGAAGCTGGGAGACTCGTGGTCTATTCGTGGTGCTGTCATCAGCTCGCGGCAGCACACAGAGCAAGCGCCTGAACATCTCTAAGGCTCACGTTACTCATCTGTCACACTGGTACTATAATCACAGCCAGCTACAGCACAGGGTGCTGAACGACTGACTGCAGGGTGGTTTTGAGACCTTTACATACAAGTGACACAGAGGTTGTAATAGGTGCTATTTTTATCATTATTCCAGGGCAGACTCTGAATAGACATACAAGTTAGATAGCTTTTCAAGGAGTTGTTGTGTGCTTAGGATTTGCAATCTTTTAGGGTTGAAAATCTTTTTTAATAAGAAAGTATTACCTCTCCTACTAACATGAAGGTGTCTAAATTATCTTTTAAATGGCAAAGAAAGTACCACTATCACAATGTTTACTAATTTTACACAACAGTTGCAATGTTACAGATTTAATTTAAACTGAGCGATTATTGCACTATATACCCCTTTACCATGTGCTAGGGAATGCTGGGCGGTGTGTGTGTGTGTGTGCCTGTTCTCTGCTTCCAAAAACATTTTCTCATCATGGCATCTTTTGGATTTCTATACTTCTATAAAAGACAGCAAACAACAGCAAATCATCTTACAGGATTTTCAACACAAAATGCAAATTAGCAATTCAATAAACCAGTTTCCCCTAAATAGGGAATAAAATGGTAACACGTACCCATCCAATCTGAGATGATGCCAGACCTTTCCGCTGCAGCTGACATTTCCTTTCCTTCCTGTTTGACACTGGACCAATCCGCCTGAACCAATTTTCTGTAACTCCTGTTCAATGCACTTTTTATTCCAGTTTTCCTCGGTATGAAACTACATAAACCGCTGTTATTTACACATTAGTTGCATATTTGACTTTTTTTCCCTCCCCCCCAATTTAAACACTTTGGTGTTACCTTCTGCATTTATTCTAGTCCAGAGTAAATGAGAGCCCCAATTCTACTACCAGACCCTCTGCGTTAATTTGTTATTTCAGGTCAATGTGGCTTCAAAGGAAGTCAAGAAGAGTGATCCGGTTGCCTGGTCAGGAACAAAGTTCTCATCACGTGCTAGTATGGGACCAAACGAGTAACTCTCAGGAGAGAAGCAGCATCGAGTGCTCTAACTTCTTAATTTTGTTTGATCATAGCACTTTTGGTAAAGTATCTCTCAGTGAAGGCTTGAGACAATTAATTAGGAAGCACCGTGGAGTGTGAACAACAACGTATTACTGTCATTTGAAGCTGATCTTTATTAATCCCTCAAATTTTTGTTAGGAAAGGTTACATAAACCGTGTTCTATTATATTACACATATTTGCTTTGGGTCTTTTTTCTGCAGGGGAATAAAACTTAATGCAGAGGGACTCTTTTGCAATCTTTTTAACTCAACTGTTAAGTATCACTTTACTAATAACTTACCCCATTTTGCCATCTCAGCGAGCACATCAAAAGTTTTAGATAGTGAGGAATCAAAGAAGAAATATTGGGTCATTTTCCACGAAATACTAATTTAATTTTGAAGCCTAGTAGGCACTACCAACCTGACGCCAATAGATGTTATAAAGAGTTTGATGTTTAAAGCATCTATACTGAACAAGGCAGAAAAAGAAAGAGACCTTTAGTCTGGATGTCTCAGCTTTTCATATGGGTGGTTGACGAGCTGGGCTATAGGGTAAACCATAATGTGCCAAGCACCACGAAGCCTGGAGCCAAGAAAGGGATAATTTCAGGCAAGACCCAGTCTCTAAAGCCAAAACCACTGGCCTGAAAGCTTTTCTCAGAAGGTTTGCTGTTCCCATCACTGCTGGGATGAATTTTAACTCATTATTGATCAAGAGAATTTTAAAATCAATTTTAATTAAATGAAAGATTTCTATCATGGCTTGTTCTGTGTGGAAGTCACACAGATGACATATAAATATATGAAGGCAGATCATGCAGAGTAGATTTGTAGCAGTTAGGCCCTAAACAGGTGAGAAAGAAGCCAAAGTTACACCTGAAAGCAAATTTGTTGTAGTAAATGATCTACAATACCTGTCTACCCCCCACCCAGCTTTTTGCCTTTACTATTGGAATTTAATCAAGACCAGCTTTTTTTTCATTTGTACCAAAGCAATTATTTTAATTAGGTTCTCTCTCAGATCCCAAGATGACTGGAAAAAGGGATAGGGGAACCTACTACATGCCAGCTACCTAAAGCCGTGGATTGCTGAGCTTGCCACAAGCAGCCATGTGTTAGTAGGGTGAGAAGAAGGGCCCGTCCCTCCGCTGAGGTTCAGTCTCTACAGACAACGCTTCTTTCAGATCTCAAACCACACGTATTTCCAGGGCAGGCAGGTAATTAGATCTGCTGTGCAACTCATAGCAGAAAGGATGGAAGTAACGAAATAAA
>JAVJGI010000002.1:4273252-4368310 GCA_035590275.1 Ibycter americanus | reverse complement strand
CACGTATTTCCAGGGCAGGCAGGTAATTAGATCTGCTGTGCAACTCATAGCAGAAAGGATGGAAGTAACGAAATAAACTCTAATGAAAAGACTGATCAACAACTTCAGGTAGGCAAGCAAACCCACTTACTCCTTGCTGCCCTGAAGGGAGCTTGGGCAGGCAGGTTACGTCTTCCTCCTGTGAGGAGCAAGCCTTTGCTCCCCGACTCCCTTAGCTAGACCAGGGACTATTCTCAGGACGTCAGAGTTTCTTCAGATTGCACCATGCAGGAGAACAAACATTTTATCTCATTTAGGTGCAGTTGGCCGGCTGACCATGCTGCTTGTAGACAGGCTCTGGGGGAGCTCCACAAATATCAATGGACCTCAGGTACTTAAACCCTTGAGCAAAGTTCAGGCAGAGCCAATCTGCATCTTTCAACACCTACTTTCTTTTAAGACACCAGTTCCTAGTATTCTGCCTCAGGCAGAGGGTCACCACACTGCTGGTGCCATGGGTCACAAGTTCAATCCCCAAGCTCATGCTTGGGTCCAACTAAGACTCCAAAGCAAATCAATGGGAGGTGACTTTGTCATATGCAGATAATGCTACACAGACTCGTGAGACTCCTGTATCATTTACAACTAACATAAGTTTTTTCATGTATTACAAGCTTTACAATTATTAATTCATTAACATTAATTCATTAGTCATCACACCAAGCTGTCTGAGTAGCACAGTCTTATGCCACTTCTTTGAGTAAGAAATCAAAGGGCCAAAGGGTTAAGTGACTTGCCAAAGGTCAAAGAGAAAAAAATCAATGGGAAAACTGGAATTAGAACTTTAAAATACCCAATTCCTTGCTTTGTGTTTAATTCACTTTACCTCACCTAATCAAAGGCAACAACAAATAAAATAAGCAAGGCCCCACAAGGCTCCTCATAGCCAGAAGAGCTTTTTTCAGCTGCAAGGTCTCTACCAAGCCCAGCTAGAATCTACAAGGCTTCATTGTGTTTTCAAATACAATGCACACTGCAGTAAATAGGTTATTTTACAACCCTGGCCCAGTTTTCAAAGTGCCCTCAATCAGTGTTGTGCAAAACATTCATGTCCAACCACAAAATTACAATCAGTCTTTGTTTGAATTCAGCCTGTGTCCCTGGCCAGCAGTGGTTAGTCCGAACTCTCAGGGTCTGTGAACTGTTAGTCAAAGGTTTTTGCAACGTTTTTACCCTGCCTGGATTTCTCTGAATATTTATAGGCTGCTGTTCTCCAGTGACTTTCATGTTCAAACTGTGTTGGCTGGCGGGGGTGGAAAGGGGATGTAAATAACGGATAGAGTCACATGTTTTCCACTAGCCCCACTTGTTTTGCTTCCAGTAAGAGGCACGTGTTGCAAGAAAACAACTGCAAGGCTTGACTGTGGGATATTTAAATTAGTGTAACAGTATTTCTACACACTTGAATGTTTTCAAACATTCAGCTATTGTGAAATAAGAGTCAACTGTCTGGATATTCAAACAGACCTGTGGAATTAAGATTTGTAGCACTGTTCAGCATTTTAGGATGGAGGATGAGAAATAGCCCTTCAAAAACTCTTGATGAGGACCGTGAAGTACCAGCAGAAGGAATCAGCCTGAAAAATCCGTACCGTGTTTTACTCTGCAATCAATGCATCCCAAAGCAGGATCCACAAAGTTTAGTCACACTGTGTGGAAACACAAGCAGCATTGATGCGATCAACGGAGGAGACTGAGCACATGGTGGTTACTGTCATCGGCAGTTACATAATACCTAACACTATGAAGAAATCTGAAAAGCACACAGATTTCCAAATAACTTTGATTGCTGTGTGTAAAGTGTAAACAAGCCCTTACATCATATGTATCTCCTGCTTCACTGGTCTCTTTAAATGCAGTGTAGTTTGTGCATAATGGGAGGGTTTACACTTCTTACGGGGTTACTGTAGTTCTGAGGCACGATGTGGAGGTATCTCAATTCTGGTGAGCCCCAGGACTACATAGATGTAGGTTTGCCATCCTCTGTAAACGGGTCCATGTATAATTGCCTGTGCATGCAACCTGGGCTGTTCGATGGCTGGCTACTTAAAACACAAAGCCCATTTTGTACAGGAGGGAAATAAGCTGGTGTCACAATCTAGAGCTGATTTTGGAAATCAGGCCCTTCTGGGCTGCATCTGTTCGAAACATTCCCAACAAGGGCTAAACAAAGGAAATATCATTCTTTCTTGTGCTGATGGCAAAATATCCTTTATTCCAAAAATCTGATGAAACAGAAGTCTGTCTGTATGGATGACAATTCATCCTGACTGGGGATGTCTGCAAACCTCAAGTGGAAACTGCTGAAACCATAAAAGTTAACTGTTGAAAAGACACAGCTAAGCAGCAAAACAGAAGAGCAAAAGACAGCCTATGGACATCTAATGGAAACCACCTAGCATGTCAGTGCTCAAGAGCTGATCCACACTAGTAACCTAAAAGTTTTATGTTGAGCCTAGCCCTTTATAAAACACTCAAATCTCTGAGGACTGCCTGGACAGTTACTTCCTCTGAGTACCAGGTTTCTTCCAAGAGTTTTCCAGTAATTCCTGTCTCCCACCAGACAAAAATACTAGGGGAATTGCCTGGTTTATGGTATTTTTGTATTTTTATATAAATCTGTTCCAAAATCTGAAAGTGTACAGGGTCATAAGAGGGCGAAATATAAGGAAAGAGTATGAAACAGGCAACAGAGTTGGTTTCGTTTTGCTGCTTTGCTTTTCTTTCCCAAAAGTTTTGATACTTTTGGTATAAGTGTTCGGGAGAAAGGAGATGGATTTCCAAAACTGGCCACTGAATACTCTGCCTGCTGCTCATAAAACTAGCTGGATAATTGCATTAGAGGTTCACAGAAATGTTCTATTAATGCAGACTATATTTTTTTTTTCCCCTGGCAATTTTGCATAGACTGTTCCTACAGCTTTTCAGTTTTGACTGAAAAGAGAAACCTTTTTGCTTTGTAGCTATGATGAAAACACAACCTTTTCTATGGAAACTACTTTTTTTCTTTTTCTTTTCATAAGATCATTCTTTTAGTGAAAAATTAAATTTCCCATGAAAAACTCACAGTAGATAAAGAGTTTTTCTAGCTCTTTGCTAATTCACTTTTAAGTATATGAGAGGGGGAAGGATCTCTCCAGTTTTTGTTGTCTTGTTCTGTCCATTCTTCCTGTATTTGAACATAAGAGAATTTCAGCATTCGTTAAAACTGCAACACAGACTGGCTGAAACATGAGCAGTGCAGCACATAGAGTAAAACGCAGCTATATTACAATGACCTTTCATGATTATCTTGTACTCTGTCACATGTTAAATGAGGTCATTACTGATGTTACTTGCATTCCTCTTCCTTGGCCCGTGACTTCAAAGACTAATGGGCCCCTTTTGTCACTGAATTCTTGTCAAAATGTTCACTCCAATCAGGCCCCTAATAACGGCATGCAGGGTAACGTTCACAGATGAAAAGAACATGCAGGCACATGCCTTATACATAATTAATCCTTTCAATGAACTTCATGAATTTCAAAATTACACAAAATGGAACAAATCCAACAGATAGTCTCCTGTGGGCATATGAGGTCATATATCCTGCTAGGAGGGTGAGAAAGCGTTATTCTAACATGGATACCCAGCAATGACTCACACAATTTCATTAACGGATTTATTTTCTCTTCCTGCTGTCATCTCTACAGCTAACCTGAGGTCTGACGATGTTAATCAAGACACCAAGACACCTCTCTATGATCCCAGAAAATGAGCACGCAAAACTATCACTAGTCAAAAGAAGTCCTAGCCTTGCTATCAGCGCTGCTGTCATCGAGGTGGCAAATTCTGTACCTGGCCAGTTCCAGTTATTCACACAATCAAGAAATCAGCATTCTTATCCAGAAAGCTTCCCTCCCCACAAATAACAGTACTGGGAGTGGGGGTGGGGTGGAGGGAAGGATTTGTTCTTGGAAGCATGTAAAAGTAGTGGTTGACAATTTTCTTTCTAATGAAATGTTTGCCTAATTCAGTCCTGGCAAGGCCGTGCACATGTGGCAGCCACATCAAAAGCATGGGCACTGGCACGAAGAGCAACACGGCCTGAAGTGGTTTTCTGTGCTGCTACATGCCAGCTGCGTGCTCAAACCCCAACTCTCACACTTACGTCTGTCGTCCAAGCACTTATTAGTATTGTGTTAACGAGCAGTTTTGTTGTATTTGTTCAGAATCAACGACATGAACCTAGTCTTCTAATAACAACATTAGTATTTTCCTCCTCCCTCTTCATTCCACATCTGTCTTTCCATGTGTTATTACTGATATGCATCAAAACATGCCAAACATATCAAAATGAATATTTTACATTGACCTTTCCCAAATTTTATGGAGCATGTTTGAAAAAAATTAGTTTTCGTTCTTCATAAGTAGATGAAAATGTTCTAGAAATCTCATTATTTTCAATATAGGAAAACATCATTCTCCATCCAGCTCTGTGCATGCCTTAAAGCCAACACACATCCACAAGTGTGAAGCAAAATCAAACAAAACATATAATATCGAAAACAACAAAGTGGAAAACAGTCACAAAACCAGCTTTAAACGCATGAAAATTTTAGAAGCTGTATTTCTTGTAGGCAAAATAGCAGGAATTGATTTTTGAGACAGATTATCATAGAAAAGGAAGACTCAAAAGGTCAGCAAGTTCTTCCCCTTGCACAACAGTTGGATAAGTATTTCAAGACTACTCCTGATTGATTTCAATCTAATTTGTTGCTAAAAATGTACAGTGAAGGAAATTCTAAGCCTCCTTGGATACATCTTTCAGTGCTTCAAAACTTTCATCATTTAATTTTTCCTAATATCATACATAAATCAACTTGCAACTTTGCAGTAATTTAATCCAATTACTTTTTTACTTATTCTGATACATAGAAAAATGCCAGTGTTTTCTTCATAAAAACTTCTTATATACAGCAAAAGTAACCGCCTCTTAAGCGCCACATATGGTAGTCTCACAAATATGTACCAGAATAAGATGGGGTTTTTGCAACCACATACCATACTTGATTCATCTTTAGTCTGCAAACTCACAAATTCCACATCCTTTTCTGCACTTCCACTGACTTGCCAGGTAATGCTGCATTTCTCTTCTGTCAGCATGACACTTTGCATTTGGCTTTACTGAATTTTTGTGTCTTATTTTTAAATATTTCTTCTATTTATGAGAAATTTTTGAATTCCAGCATCATGCCAAAGGACATCTGCAGGCCTTCCCAGCTCACTCTTCTTTGTAAATCTCATACTTCATCTTTTAAATACATAATCCAAGATACCAATAACAATGTTGACCATATGTGAGCCAAGCGCAATCAGCTACAAAACTACTTTGATATGCCCTCCAAGTCTGACATCACACCTTTTTTAATCATTAATTTAATGTCCGCCCCCATCCCACTGCCACCAACCACCTACCTATTTTATGGTCACTTAATCTTAACCACATTTCCCTCCTTCACCTACAAGATACACTGTCAAAAGCCTCACTAAAATTGCAACCTATCACATCTGGTTTTTTCTCCTAACCTTCAGAACTGGTTTATCCAAGGAAGAATGAAAGATTGGAGAGTCATTATTAGTTTCACTTGCAGTACAATTTACGCATTTAGCTGAAAGAGCAATCCGTACAAGTTACATCTATGCACTTACAGTTTGCAGCTTACTAATCTTACCTGGGTAGTTCAGGACCAGCTAATAGGTACCTCTGTCCCAAAGCACCAGAACCCCGACACAGTAATTGTTCCCTGAGCATTCTTAAACAGGTCCCATGGCACTGTGTTTAGTGCAACGCAACAACTACAGTTCTCTTCAATGAAAAACATGGCGTGGGAGGACATGTTAGTAACAGCAATAGCATATTTTTGTGTAACTCTCTAGAGGCAGAAGCACTTGCCCATAAGTTAGGAGACATGGGCTGAAGACCTTTTTCACTCAGAAAAAATTCAAGCCCATGCCAAATGATTCTAAATGCAAAGGTCAAGGATGAGCCATTTAAAATAATCACCTGCCATTGGAAAACAGTGGAATGTGCAGATCGGCTGTCAAAGCAAATGAAGGAAGTTGCATTTCAGATGGAAGTTGCATTTCGGAGGTCAGAGGGCTCAGAAGGCCAGTCTTAAAAAAAAAAAGATAATAAAGAAAAGAAAGGAAGAAAGAAAGAAACCGTGTTATAGTGAGATGCTATTGTGTGTCTCATTTCAGTACCAGAATGTCTAAGAAGCTGTAATAAAATTTAAGGACCATTTTTGAAAAAGAGATGCTAGAAGTTCAGCATGGGAAGAGGCTGAGGTAAAAGCATTCTGTTGGAAAGATTATTTTGCAGAGAGAAAGCAATGGCAGATAACTTTCTTCAAAAAAGAATATAGCTTCCACTCCTAATAGAAATCATAGGAATTGGGTTTGGTATGCAGAAACCAGTTAAAACTATATATTTTGCCCTCAACAGTTAGAAGGACAGAACTATAATCTGGAGTAACCACACATACATTTGCCCTGCAGCAATGGTATGTCAGTACAAGAGCCTGGAAAACAGTAGTTTATAGTAGTCTGCACTTAAACTTGAGGTTTTCAGTTTCTCAGTGGTTAGGTCAGATTCAGACAAATAAATTCAGAAAACAAACAGCAAAATATACAAAATTGCAGCAGCAGAGAGGTTAACACACTCCATAGTTACTGGATTTGTTACCATTATAAGTAAAACACAAAAGTCTGCTGGTACTACATTTTGAGAATTAAGGTTTATAAAATTGACTCCAACTGGCTATGACACTTCTCTTGAAAAGGATGTTTTCAAACCAAAATCCACCCTCAGTGGAAAGGAGATAGAAGGTCATCATCCTCCCAGAGGAGTCATAAACAACCCAAGATAAGGGCAGGGAATCTGCTGAAAGCGAGCTCTCGTGCTCAGCCTGACAGACTGCTCTACTTGTTGTCCTCTCCTGCAGATGTAACCTTGAAGGACACAGTCATGTGCCGCTGACTCATGGCAATGCTTACGAAAAAGAAACAGGGGTTTTTTCCTCTACATATTGCACTTTATCAATCATCTGATTTAGTTCATACAGAAACTCTTGATCAGTTGCTGGAGGTGTACAAGGCCAAGTCCGGCCTCCATTTGTATACACAGCAGATGCCTGACCCTCACATCTCGAAACATTTCCTGAATTTATAGGGAGATATTTGCACGCTCTGGCATGAGATTAGCACTGTCCATGGGCATCTTACAAAGTATCTCAACCAAATCCCTCCTCTTGGTGATACATGTAAACTCCACTCTAGACATAGATCTGAAATTTTAAAATGGGCAACCTGTCATCAAGAGGTTGGGGTAGCACAAGAGAGGAACAAATCACTGCAAATCAAAATTCTGGAGTGAATAAAACCAGACCGCATGACAACCATTAGATAATCCAGCAACCCCCAAATCACTGTCCTCAGCCAAAGTACCTCCTTGTACCTTTGATGCCTCGGCGCCCTCAACAGCTACTAACAGGTTTTAGAGGAAAACTGCTTCCACACCATCCAGTATCCTGATGAAGCATTTCACTGCAGTATTTAAAAAACAAAGTGCCTGTCTCTCCACAGATAAATTTGTTACTGGGATTCTATCAGCAAACTTTATTTTCCTTCATCTCAGTATCTTCCATCAAGGAATATTACCCTCAGATCTGGAAGGTCAGGTCTAATAACAAGGTAACATTTTATAGTTATGCTGAGATGACCTACAAAAAAAAGCATCTCTTAACAGTTTGAACATGGAAACCTTGACTTCAGTAGTTGTCATTTTTAAGGCAAAAATGATACACTTCTTAAAAACGTACTTTTCAGAGATTTAAAATACTGAAGCCAGGCCAAGACAAATGACTAAATATTTAAGTTCTATTTTAAAAGCAGATTTTGAACACCAATACCAGCAGAGCATTTTTCTGGGGAGTTGCATATAGACCTTAGATCATATTATTTCCAGAGACAAATTTTCCCTTCTGCTGTCCCTCTTTTCTTAATCTTTAAGGTTAAGCAAAGAAGATTAGCCCCTAGGTTTCCCGAGAGACCCTTACAAACCGCATACCAGGGGACCTCAGGAGACTTGTATGTAAAGAGAATGCCAAGATTCAACTCAGAAGCATAATGGTTTCAAAAGACTTTTAGTAGGGTCATAAACAAAGCACACCACTATACACAGAGACTTACCAGCACTAGTCCCGTGCCTGTTTTCCACCCACAGATTCACATGAAAATCTCAGGAGTCTGTATAGGAGACAGTGGCTATTAAGCAACTATTTAGCTTTTTGTACTATGTTATTTTGGGAGAAAAAGGTCATGTCCTATAAGCAGTGACGAAATTACAATCTGGAAGTTTTGTCGGTACAACTACTCTTACACTAGTGACTCTTGTTGGAATAGCTAAGTTGGCCAAAAATCACAAACCAGCCCATCTCTGCCCATCATGCCTCTGTTAGCAGATGTTGGTACTGTCACACAGGCTCTGTTGGCAGAACTATAAGCATAGGTTTTCTGTTACAGAACACAGCCCTGAAGCAAAACTCCAATCAGCTCAAAAGTCAGAAACTAAAGAATAAAAAAAGTGAAAACAAAACCCAAAGTGACTAGCTCTCTGTTTCTTTTAATTTCCCTAATGGTACCAGATTAACTTTGGAAGTAGCCACATGGAAAAAAGGTAGAAAATGAAAGCCTCCTAGTTTAAATTGTCAACATCTTGATACCTCTGGCAGGGATATAACATTTGCAGAGCCCAAGAATTGGAGGCCATTCAGTTGGAAACTTTTGCATGTGGGACTAAATTCCTGCCCACTCATATCTGAGAAAAACCTATGTGACTATTTATTTATTTAAGAGATGGGCTTAGTTTTATCTGCCAGGCCAAGTGCCAGTGCTCCTCATTAAGTTCTGCCTCTCAGTCCTGCAATTACAGTTAAATCTAACCCTGTTCCCTCCCTGTCCTTAAAGTTGAAAGCAACACTCAGTTAAACTGCTTCAGTGCTCCATTCTGGGGCTCCTTCTGCAACGCAGGGAAAGAATGCAGTATCTATCAGTGAATAAAGAATTCAGCTATTAAGATTTTCTCAATTTTCCATAAAGTTTGAGCCTGGGCACAGTGGGGACAAAAAGAACAAAGAGACTTGCTGGAATGCAGATAAGCAGTTTGAAACATTTACTAACAGAGAGAGGAGGGTGAGACGCCTGTCACTTGTGCGGATTCATGGAACACAGACATGTTTTAATTCAGCATAATGCTCTATAAACAAGGTTATGAAGTAGCACAGCTGGATTTATTAGCTTTTATACCTCATTCACTGTTTGAAGACTAAAGTGACTCCTGTGCACTGGATTAAAGGAAAAAGTCATAAACAGTACAATACTAAGCATACACAGTATTCTTTATAAATGTTTTAGAAAGTCTTTCTTCCTAGAAAATAGAACAGGCTTTCTAAGTCTATTTTTTCTAAAGCAAAAAGAGGCTCTCAAACACAGGCAACTTCTCTGTGCTACTGTTTCCTATTACAGCCTTCATCTTTCTGAATTTCTGCAGAGCTCAGAAAGAAAAAGACCAATTTATTTATTTGGGAATTCAGCTTTTTAGACCTTTTCCCGGAAGAGGAGGGCACCAAAAAGCTACGGAAAAGGAAATACTAGGAGCTTCACCTCAAGTGCTTTCCTATAGAAAAAGTCATTTTATGAAGGCTACATACTGGTCTTGCTACACCTCTCTGTGTGCTTTAGCCCCGGGCTGTAAGAGAAACCTAGCCATTAGAAAACATTAGGTTCAGGGTAGAATTTAGGTCAGCTCAGCATGGCCCCAGGACATGCTATGGAGACTTTCAGATGCTCTCACAAGACAGAGGAAGCGCGAGAGTCAGAAGCAAAACCCCTCCTCCTCACAAGCAAGAAGAGGCGAGTTTCCTAGTTCACTGCTAAGCAGCAACAGGGCAATCCAGTAATCTCATTTACAGTGATAAAACATTTGCAATCAATACATTTATCCCAAACTGACATCAGCATAACTTAAAACAAAGCCGACATGGTCTGTTTAAGATAGCAGTGATGAAAATTCATTATGTCAAATACCACCAGAATGAAGGGCTGTCAGTAGAGAACTCTCAGGGAAACCTGGGATCTGACAAGCCTTCTGATGGTGGCTTTTTGCCTTTACTGACTGTAGAAGGATAAGGACAAGGATAATTAGCCTTCTAATTCAGGTGAATTATTTAGTGCCTAAAGGTGTGGTTCTGCAAAAGCTAAAACTCTTCTCACTCCCTGCCTCTCTGCCCCTGCTGTGTTTATGACCCTTCCCTTCTGCTTGTCTGAATTTGCAGTGAACCAATGCAGGGAGCCACGACAAAAGAAAATTAATCATACAAAAAAAGCCAATGGTTTGCTGCTAGCTTTGCTCCCTGAAGCAACTCACCAAGCACTTGACCTGATGGGAGGCAGGAGGGTGCCCAGGGCTGCATGCATGTGTGTGTGCATATGTGTGTGTTTACACGTGTGTGTAAGGAGTAGGGAGCAAGACAACAGCAGTGCAAGTAAGGCTAGTTTAAACTGCTGTGGAACCAGAGCTCAAATCAGGTGGGATGAATCCAGGCCACGCCACGTGTTTCTTCCAGAGATTATCTTAACATCAGACTGACTTTACAAGGTAAACAGGATGCTTTACAGATACATATGTACATATAAACTCTCATGCAATTTTGACTGTGGTTGGTATGTAGGGCTTTACACTTTCATCTGTGTACCACAACATGCATGTAAATCACTAGCTTACATATACAATGTAAACTTTATTTGCCAAAGAGTTTTTTGATTGCTTAAAGACTTTAGGTCAAATACATTCCACACTTCAGGTTTTATTATAAGCAAAACAAATGCTTGTTTTCTTGAAAGAAGTTGTCTTTTGTAAAGGCTATAGCCAAAAGAAACGTGTTCCTATTTTCTTAATAACATTGTGGTGTAAGCAGCATTTCTTTTAAAATATTCTTTGCTAGCATTTGCAAACACAAATTTTGGATCACTAGATCCATATAGGATACATAGGACTGAAAGCTTATGGGAAATTGGCTAATAAAAGTGAAATTGAACTTTCACTGCCAAAGAAAATTTTAGAAGTAATTAGAAGGAGATATTAAATGATAGAAAACAGCTGTGGAAGAAAGAATATTGAAAACATGAAAGAGTTAAACAAGTATGGGATAACTTCAATCACTTGATACAGGAGCAAATAGGCATGAACTAAGCAAGAACATTTCAAAGATGAAATAGATAAAGAAAGAAAGCCATCAGAAACCACAGAAATAAAATGAAACCAGTGGAAACCAATTAAATGTTACAGGGAGTAGTTCAGATTATCTACAAGTAGAACCATGCTGTAAAGAAATTCACCTGTCCCTCCTAATGGCATGGAGAGAATAGATCCCTGTGTGCTTAAAAAAAAAGTCAGTTTTAAGTCTTTGGTTAAGCATCTAAATGCAAGCCGTAATTACTATTTCTGTAAAGCTTCTATAAAACATTCCTATTCTGAGCTCAGTTTATGACACCTGCACCTTTGACATAAATACAATCTGTACAATTTATTCCAGTACATCAAAATCAAACCTCCAGCCCATTGCAAGAAGCAATCTGAAACCCAAAGACCTAACGCAGCAGCAGAGATGCAATTTGCAGGAGCAAGCCATGAATAGCTGCCAGTCCAAAATGTTTCACTTAGGGCCTCTACTGGGTAAACAGGCACGGGCAGGAGTCTACGGGTTGCTGAACTCAAATACAGTCAACTTTAGCTTTTGAACGCTTGCTTAGATCCTGTATATCTGAAGGATGATATCCGATAGTGCCATTTCTGAAGTGCTCTCAGATGTGGAGCATCCTCACTCCAGCAGCCGTAACAGGAAGATGTTTAGTATCTTTTCTCATCTCCCATTCATCTGGGTTTTTAATATACACAAGCCCAGTCCGGTTGCCAGGAAGGCAAAGAAAAGGTCAACAAACTCCTTTGCTGCAAGTTAGTTTGTCAAACTCCATTCTCGGCAGCATGACTTTACATGTTAATGTGAGTGTTTGCCTCTGTGTCAATAGCCCCTATTGTGTGCATTTGTAACACAAGATTTATGGTAAAGCTTGCAACATTTTTCAGGCATAATAAGCGTTTATTCACCATCCCAGGTCTATAAGCAGAGGCCTGACAAGTAATTATTGACACATTGTGCAGAAATAAAAGCAGTGGGCGAGCTGCTGTTGCGAATGGCAGCGTGGGTAGGGGGAAGGAGGGGCTGTGTCAAAGGAGTGACAGCCTTGGTGCCCAACATTGTCAAAGCCGACGTTGACTTGCAGTGTTCTCTGTGCCTGACTGTATTTGTGCTCCCTGTCACTTGGGTGTGACATGCCAAAACATGAGGAGTGCTTCTTTTCTCATGCTAATGCTTTGTAATGACAGCTTTGTGATCCCCCGGGCTGTGTTAGCGCTCAACAAGTCAAGGTGTGACAGGCAGTAGACCCCTTTGTCAGCGAGTGCTGTACTGCCCTCATCAAATACCATACTTCTCCTGGACTAAAATGGACCTAAAGCCTGAGAGAATACTGGCACCCAACTGGCATCACTGGGAAGACATCTGGGGATAGCAACTGCGTGCATACCTGTACGCACAGCCCTGTTTTCCCTGTTTGCCTGCAATGCTAATTTACCTTACCGTGCTCATCACACAACCTTGTGCCACCACTGGATGAGAAGGGAATGGATCTGAAAATCTATTCCCAAGTCATTTTTCGTGAGCTGCTTCCCTCTTTGGGGTTCAAAGCTGCTTTTCTCTGTTGCATGGGGAACAACTTGTTACCTTCAAGCTAAGCCTAGGAGAACTATGCACTGGTTTTACGCCGTTTTAGCGTAACTGGTCAACTCTGCTCAGATTAATTCAGCCTCTGAACAGCACAAGGTATCACCAGACAGGATTAGGATGTATTAGCAAAGCCGTGTGAAGGAAGGTTGCACGACGCCTACTTATGTTATACTTGGCTGTAAAGCCGAAAGTCACATTAGCACCAAGTTCATCCAACAAACCAAAGCAGCCCTAAAACTGTGCTTTATATGTGAAGGAAAGCTGGGCAGGAAAGGACAGGGTTCAGGTTGCCTAAACTACGCAATGAGTTGGCTTCATGGGACTGGAGTTTGCAAACAGCTTGGAGAAGCACATGAGCTTGGCTACTTACATGAAGTTTATTCAAATGATCCAAAACTCAATGATCAGCAAAGCTGGGCTAGGAAACCTGCCAGAACAGGCTTTTTCACAAGATTTATGGTGCTTCCTGCTTCTTGTTCCCAGGCATAACGAGGAAGTGAGCTGAGTAAAAATGGAAAATATTTTTTAGAAAAGTTATGAATCTCTTTTTCAAAGGTCGAAGAAGTTCACGGTAAAAAAATCTGTGTGAACTTCCAGAATTTTTTTCTTTCTTATCCAAGTTTTACGCAGCAGATCAGCAATAGATTATTAATCTGAAATGGTAAGTGTATTGATGAGAAAGACAAAGAACAAGTTAACTGCAATCTGAAATCAAAGTCATCATATTAGAAAGTGCAGGTTACTTAACGTAATTATTTCTTATCCCCAGCGACACCATTGGGAACTAAGAATCCCATTACATTAGGCGTCCCAAACACAAAATGACAATCTGCTCTGTACAGCTTGGTCCAAGATTTCAGCACAGTAAGCATGGCGGGTTTAAGGGGGAGAGGTGGAGGGTGGAGAGAGGGACTTGAATGAAAATCATTTTATGATCTGAATTCTAGCATCACAGAGGTTGAGATTTTCAAAGCTGTCTATGACATCTGGAGACCATCACTCCCCACAGAGGTACCACCATCTCATGTATTCACAGAGCTGCATGATAATCTTTTTCCTGCTCTATCACCCCACATGTCAGATGCAGCTGAACTATGATCTGCTGAGCAGCTGAGTTAGGGGGGGAAATGCAACGGTCCTGCACAGCAGGAGCAATGAAGCTCAAAGGACACTGCTTGAGGGTACTTGCCCAGCTGCAATGCAGAGTTGAAGTCCAAACCTACCACAAAGCTCAGCACACCAGATAGCCATTCCTGCCTTGTGATTTAACCCAGCACACGGTCTTGCATGAGTCAGCTTACAGAAAGTTCAGGTGCCTGCACTCTCATCAAGCCTGAAGAGCAGCCTTAAGAGCTTGAAAAATATGCCTCGAGTTTTCTGTACAACATCTTTGGCTGTGTTCTAGCACCGTATGACATATCTAGTCTCCTTGAGATGGGCAGGGTATTTGTGTTTCAAAGTAGTTTTAGGTGCTGAACTAAATGTTGATAACATCTGAAACGTTGTTTATTTTCCTATTTTGTATCAGATGATTCATTAGCTCCTGGAGGATTAAAATGCCTGTAAGAACTTCAGTTTAGTCTGAGGCTGGATTCAACTGGTTTGCACAAAAGCAACTTTATAAACCTTCAGCCAGATCCACAGTCTGAACAGTTCCAACAAAGAAGCAAACTTCTGAGATCAACATAGGCTAGAATCAGGCAATCCATCCACTGGGGAGACCAAGTCTCCTTCTGTATCTGACAGCTGACCTGCATTTTCTTCTGCTTTTTCAGTCCTCACTCTACTAGAATGATCCCAAGTCCAATAGCTTTTCCCTGCTTTCACTGCAGATCCTATTACTCTTCTGATTTCTGAAATCGTCTTTTCCAACAATATGCTCTGATATTTGCAAATAATAACTTGCAGTGAACTATTAGCTGTACCTGCTGTTTCCACTCCAGTACTTCCATACACAGAGAAATTCATTTGAGGGCTCTAGAGGGTCTGCACTGACGTTTGCTCCTTTCATTTTGCTGACATCTGTAATTACTCTCTACTTTTAGGTTTGCCTTTGTCTTCATGGAGCTTGGGCTCCACAAGTAAAATCAAAACAGATAAGTGCCATTTCTCTCTCACACCTCTGTTTGCATGCCTATCTTCTTTGCCCTTCTTAAGTCTGAATTTCCTAGATATTTCCTAGATATTTCCTAGTCTCAGATGCTAGAGATTTCAGGTGGGCCAGGGCCACAGGTGTCAAACTCCCGATACCTGTAGATTTACTTGGAGAGGAAATGGGAGTAATAAAGAGGAAATTGGTGTAAAACTCAGCAGGAGTAATATCATCAAATAGAGCTCATCTGGCCAGGGCCCATCAGAAATACAAGATTCTGCAAGTCTCCAGCAACTAATCAATGTGCTGATACAAATCTGCTTTCAGCCTGTTGGAACTGCTCTGTTAAATTGCCCTGTTATTAGACATACATTTTACATCTCCAATAAGACCCGATGTTGCAGCTAAACCTACCTCAGCTGTCGCTAAAGGAAGGCAGGCAAGGGAGGGGATGCGGCCATGTGGGGCCATGCTGTCCCCAGGAGAATTCAGCCTGGTTTGAAGGGCTCCAGCACAGCCTGTGGTTGCAGTCGGGTAGTGTGGTATTAGTCAGAAGCCAACGTTTTCTGTAAACAGACAGAGGATATTTGCCACATAAATTGTGGTTTAATCAACAAATGAAAACCTTTGATTTTGCTTGATCTATTTCCATTTAATTAATGCAAAGGTTCCAGGACAAGAGGGTATTTTACTGTAAGTGTTACTGGGAGAACTACTTTTGGCAAGGCTTACATCGACACTAAAACGGGCTGGAAACGGAATGACAGGCTTCTGGGCTTGTGCTGTCACAAACAGTCACATTTCACCAAGCTGCCTTGGGGCCAGCAGGAGATTGAGAATTGCCAGTTTTAATCAAAGGCATTATGCCCCAAAGGTGATTCACCCTGCCCATCCACGGGGAGGGGTGCTGCCCAGCATGGGAACCTCCAGCACACAGTGCCAAACACAAAGTCTGCTGCTTCCTTTGAGTGTGAAACCATTTGGAACATCTCTACCATTCTTTTCCCCTCCTCTTAAAGGTGATGATATTGATGGATGGGTAAGGTCCTGTATGTGGCAGCCACGAGATATACAAACATCGTGCTCAGTGAGGGTAAGCCTGTGATGTCTATACAGTAGCGCTAATGTTTTAGTCCATTGTTAAGGGAGATTGCTTTTCAACAGGCTGACGGGGTGCAGCTGCTGAGCTCTTTGGAAGCCGTTTTGTTTCCTCTTGGCTGTGGCCTCCCTGGGGAACAGCAGCATGGTGAGCTGGCATCGATAGCCACGCGGACTGGAGGGCAAGAAGCACGCTTTCCAATTAATAGAGATTTGCATGGAATTTTGACAAATGTGTCCATTTATTGTCTGGTATGTCAATAGAGCTGAGGTGGTATGAGGCGGGCAGACAGTTACCTGTCATTGTTAGGCTGGGTGATGGATAGCCATGTCTTCTGGCTGCCCTGCAGGACTGAGGTGGGGAGAAGGGAATACAGGAGGGCATGGTGTCCAAGGTCCAGGCAGCTTTGGTGAATAGTGCATATGGCCATTCACGTTCAGCAGCTAATGTTTGTCTTTTGGTGGTTAAACTGCAGAAGAGATGGTCAATGCAAGGCCCAGGGAACATTACACAAAGCGTGTATTTAGTCAGCCTGGGCTTAGACATCAGTTTAAACCATACGGATGTTATTTTAAACTCCAGCATTTACAAATAGTATTATGTGTGCTAATCATTAGCACAAGCCTGCAGCCAAACCACGCCTAAAGTTTCTTCCCTCCTCTGGGTTTTGGTGGTACCAAAAGTCACCATCTCCATCAACACAGTGCCCTGGTATCCACTGTAAAACTACACAGGAAAAGTAAAGCAAAGCAAGCTTTCCTCCAAAAGCTATGCCATCCGTAAGCAAGAGAGAAGTTCAAGAAATGCAGAAAGCACAAACATTTACAAAGCCACCCAGTGGGAGGACACTCAAGACCACCACCCAAGTCTTTCAAATGAAGTCACAAGCCCATGCAGTCATGGGCACATAAATGCACAAGCGTGAACACACATATACTACAGGTATATATACATGTGCTCCTAGACAAAAGTTAAATTAAAATGGGATTTGGATTAAAATTGGGTAATTATTGACATACTGAAATAATTTCTAAATCAATCTTAAGAAAATTCAATGGCTTGGTTAAACTAAAAGAAATCCAGACAAATTATGATTCAGCATACATTTAAAGGATCCTCCAGACTTCATCTCTGCCCTGGAAGGATGCAAATTGCTTTGGTTAAGGCATTTTAGTGTTTTGGGCCCAGGCTTGCTTATGTTTAGTAATACCATAATTTTTTAAAAGACATTTTCCTAATTTGTGCGGGTTGGGTTTCAAACTTCTTTGTACTAGGTTCACGTTTGTCACTAACTTGTAGTTTCTGCAGTTTTCAGGAAGACTGAAATCAGTTGTTAGTTCATATTTCACACTTGGGAATGACCAGATCCCCAGGAAAACAGCTGTCTTGCACATACAAATATTCTGGCCTGAAAACATTCTGGTCTAATCCAACACTTCCTCTCAGAGCTTTTTGGTTAGGGTGTGAGCTAGCTGTGATTGCTCCATTGCTCCAGCCCTCAGGAGCCCAAAGAACACACATTGCATCGCCCTGAAAGTCATCTATGAGCATCAGATCAGACCCTCTGCCACCAACTGCACAGGGAGGGTCTATATCCCAACAAAACCAGTGCCAGCACAGCCTGGCTGGCCTCGCCGCTTTTGAGGGTGCCTGGAGAACAACTTAGACACGGAATCTGTTGGTCCTAAGCTCTGCCTCATGGTAGTATATGATCACGATGTGAGCAATCATGGTATACGTAAGTAGAAGTGAGTATTTGTGTCAAGAGGAGGAAGATCAAGTGTCCAACCACAAGTATCTAGTGGAGAAAGTGATATTCCAGTTTCTTCACTAACGCATTGATTTTTCGAGTAAAGAAATCCATTGTCATCCCTATAAGCTTTTTTTGTAGCCCTACACTGATGCCAGGCCTCAATCCTTCTAATTCCACCATGCTGCAATTTAGCAGCAATCAGCAAGAGGCCTTGCAGAGAGGCAGCCATCTTTCAGGGTAACTTGGACGGGTTATAAACTTGCAAAGACCAATTTTACCAATACTGAACGTACGTAATACGTCTCAAGTTAAGAGCCTTCCAAGTCCTGCTGAGCTATTCTATTTTCCAGAAAGCAAATGACTTTGAAACATTCTCTTCATCTGACACAGTTATCTGGCACCTATTTACATGCAAATCTAATAAAGTAGTATTTGCAGTTAAAGACAAGATCACTCTAACCTAGCTGTCATAGAATTGGTTTCCCCTTAGCAATATTTTTTTTTTAAATAAAATTATTCTAAAGATATTTTAGCATGTAACAGATCCTTGTTGAACAGGCCAGGCCAGGCCAATGAGTTTTGGAAAGGGAAATGGTACCAGACAAACCACTTTGGCTAATGTAATCTGGACAAATGAATGGCTGATCTATCTTTAGGCTGATCCAGTTTCCATCAAGTTCAAAATAAGGGAAGGCAAACCAAGGACATCCTTCCCCTTTCATCATTATACATTTACTTTATTCAGCACAGTCCTCCCCTCATGCCTCTATGGAAATATATATTAAATAGCCTAAGTTTTCCAACCATAATAATTCACTTGTAAACTTCTAGGAAATTCCATTAGTACAAGCTCTCCTTTAATTTAGCTTCACAACATCTGGTGAACACAACAACAGTATCACTCGCAAAAAAACCCTTTCAAGTTGAACTTCTAGTAGTTTTTTAGGGAAGACGGAGGGACATCGTGGGAGAGCCGAACACTGATCAGCACACAGCAAAAGTTGCAAATCACCCCAGGAATTCCAGGATGATTAAAACCACTTTATAACTTTTTGTCTCTAATTTATGACAGCTGAGATAATTGGTAGCATGAGGAACCAGCCTGATTGGTCACAAGTAGTACAAAGCCTTGTGTACAAAGGGCCAGTTTTGCTCCCATTGAAATAATTGACAAAACTTCCCTTGTCTTCAGTAAGGCATAATTTAGATTTTAAGTCTTGTTGATGGCATGGTTTGAAGGTTTGCCATAATGCCTTCCTTTACATCCTTGTGCTCCTGAAAACACCCACACACAGATAATACACATGGTGGGACTGGCCCAACTTCCACTCCAGCCCCCGTGGTATTGTACAATTGTCCCAGTCCTATCCTGCTGTTAACTGACAACCTCTGTGTTAAACGCTTTTTCACTGCCACAATAATTTATTCATTATTGCTAACTTAACCCACACCAGCCTGAGGAATTCCAGAGTACTAGTGCAATTCAAGCTTACGTCTCATCCAACCTCCCAGCTGCAAAAAAGAAAACAGCTTGGCGTTCCACACAGCTTCTTTAAAAATCACACTAAAATGACACAGAAATATGAATTAATGTTTTTCTGCTTATCTATTCCTTCAGTGGTTGTTCAGTGTTCCTGGCTAGGACAGTTCCATATACATTTAAAATATCAATCTAATCTGCCCAAAGAGCTATTGATTTATCAGCTCCATCTCAGTGTCGCTATTGAATGTCTTCAGAAATCTGCCAAATATGTCTATCCTTTCCACTACTTCTATCAGTCCTCTAGCCTCAATGTCAGCTCATCTATTGATCCGAAAGCAGTTCTGGTCTTCCAGTCTACTAGCTCGCTCTCCTCTCTTCGTATTGTAGATGTGCTTGTAATTGGCGCATGAAATTTAAGGATAATACTAGCACTCCCTCTCCAACAACGTTCATTGTATCAGTCTAGTTCCTCTGAAATAAAATTTATGCAATGAAACCAAGGGGGGGGAGGAATTAAAAGAGAGAATAATTTTTAAAATATATGTGAAATAAAGAAGGAGAAAGTGTATCTTCCCCCAGTGTATATCCTTCTTATTAATTTCAGTGAGTATTTGAAGAGTAGCCTAAATTTGCTGGGGATTCAATTTCTACTAAAAGTCAAGAGAAATTCAGAACTTCCTTCAGCCTACCTTACACAATTTGGGCACTGTGTGCTAAAGCCAGTGCCATCCTTTCTCCATTAACCTGACCCAAGGCCCTTCACCTAGAAATCTCTTGAGACATATTCATCTTCCTGTCCACATACTACATTTGTACATCAATTCCGAAAAAACATTTCTGTCACAATTCATGCAAAATATGCAAAAAATATACTAAATGACAACTTCAGGAATAGTCATGCATTCCACCAGCAATCAGCTGCTATTTGTGAGTGCAATTAATATATAATTAATGATTACTCCCCACTTACAAATGTGTTCCAGTCACCTATTACTTCTCTAACAAACGTCTGCAAGAGCACAAGGCAGGAAAGGGGAGCTGTCATTTGTTTCCATCTGTGCTGCTTTGTGAAGTCAGTGACATCTGGAAACTTGACACAGCAGCACAACACAGCAATCCCCAGCAGAAATGAACGGCTCCCATTTACAGGACGTTTTTCATACATTATTCTGCTGATGACAGAGAAGTGACTCAAGGAACCAGCTGACAGGCAAACAAACATAGCTTATCTTTCCAAATTCAGTTTTAATGTTCAATTCTTGCCTTCATCAAGAGTCCAAAGTTGTTTGAATCTTTAATTCAGTTGAGCAGGTTTTTCAGTAGCTGGATTTCCTATGAGCAAATGCCATATGAAAGCAGACTTCATTTCAAGGAGGTGTTTCACAAGCCTACTAATAATGTTGCACGCAAACACGCAGAGGGACAACAATCACCTGGGTAATCTCCCCAACAGCCCTGCTACTAGAAGAACATGCACTTTGGGGACTGCTAAGATAGGTGAAGTGTGAGTATAACTGCTGTGTTTGTTTAAGAACAGCAAAGACTATGCCCTATGAAGTCTGTTTGGGTGACTAAGTAAGCCAAGAAGTACCTGGAGCTGTTGGAACACTTTTTAAAGCAAAACAATAAATTTGATTAAATTATAGAACAAATATTTATAAAAGCAAAAATTAATCAACTTCTATTTCTAATGCCCATCCACCAACTGCTTTTACTACACTGAAATGCAACATACTTGTGAATTAACTGTGAGATGCACTGTTGGTATTCAGTTTCATCTACGTATATTTAGATTTTACTGATAAAAACATTGACCAAGGATAAGGTATTCAGGTCTGTGTTATTTCATATTTTCTTTTAAACCAGTTAAGTTATACTGATAAAAATTTTAATGAAGATTCAGTTATAGTTGTATAAATATCACTTTCTTTGGTGTAATTAAGTCACTATAAACACAGATTTGAACACAACTTTTGAAAGTAACCTTATATAACTGTACCTGTAGAGGATTCAGGACTTAAAACTAGAACAGTACATTTACAGTCGCATGGTTTTCTAATGCAGGCAAGGCTGTAAACTGTATTTATAAGCACTGCCTTCTGCAGAAATCTTGTGCTTCACTGGGTTATACACAGAGCTCTTTGCAGGATCAAGGTCTCCATCAAGCAGTTTATATACATAAATAGAAAGCTGTTTGCACAGAATCTTGCACTCCGCTTCTTTACGCAAAAGGAAGCCACAGAGGTTGGACTGGTCCTAAATTGTGTCTTAGCTCTGCTTTTCTTCAAATAATTAAAAAAAAAAAAGGGGGGGGGGGGGGGGGCCACACCACAACCCCCCCCCCCCCCCCCCCCCCCCCCCCCCCCCCCCCCCCCCCACACGACAACGACTTGGTTGAAAGAGAAGGAATTATAACAATATCAGCAAAAGTAAGCTTTGAATTAAGAGTAAAAGGTTTAATAATTTCAACATTCCCTCTTCATGACCATACAGGAAAATAATAAAGCAGAATCTGTTCCTCATGCTTCGCTGTTCAACAGAGCAAGTTTTTATCAATGCACAGTTAGAGGGTATCCAGGAAAGAAAGGTCTGACCTGGAAGAAAAACTTTCAGGGAGAACAAGAGGTGTCTGGTTATCTCAGTAACAGTGAGCAGCCACAGCTCCCTCCCGTCCATGAGAAGCACAGCACTGAGATAGACCAGACCCAGATTTATTCTAAATGCTGACCATCCAGTGGATAATCCAGCAACTAAGACAACCAAACAGCCACAACCTAACATCTACCTGATGCTATCACAGGATCTATTGCATGTTTATACCACTTGCTTTCTTGCCATTTCATGCAGATTGATATCACAGGACTCATGTATTTAATGCACCCTGGGTGGCTCCTACAGTTATCCAGATCAGTTACTGCTATAGGACTAAACTCCATCACCTGGAAAGAACTCTGGATTTCTTTAGGCATGTCAAAAGCCTGCACCATCATCACCATGCCTCTGTTAAACTCCAGAGAGATGACCCCTACAATCTAGTATATAACTTGCCTGGGCATATAATGAAACCTAAACAGAGGAAAATTTGAATGACATGATGAAAAAAGAATTGGCCCGGAGATAAATATTTACATTACATTTACAGTGCAAGGAAAACAAGTGGTTAATAATCAAGTTGCTCCATCTTCTGTGATCATAAGTCTTAGAAAGCAGAGAAGGAATTCAGAGAACAAAAGCTTCAGGGTGTCAGCAAAATAGAAAGGGAAAAACTAAAACAAGCAGTAGTAATCATGGATTTCAGGCTCACATTCCAGGCAAGAGGCTGGAGCAAAAGGATGTGTTGTGCTAAACTTGGCAGAATCCCTCCTGCAAAAAGTTCCCTTTGATGGTTTATTTACAAACCAGAATTATACTCATGGATGTTCTACCTTTTCAAAACCTGCTCTTTCACTCCTGTTGGACACAAGATGGGGGCACAAAGCCTCGTCCCACAAGGAGGCAGAAGTGTTGGCTCTCCTCTGAGTAGACTCAACTACATACAGGTACAGGTCGGAACTCCATGTTTCTGAAAAGGTTTCACTGAAGATGTTTAAATGTTTGCTTTTTTAAGTCTTTGTGGTTTATGACACACACTTAGAAAACAGGAAACAACATTCTTTCCCCACATCCAAGCATGCGTACTACTAGGCTGTCAGACACAGGGAGCAGCGCTGCCCACAGCAACCTCGTATTCCTGCTTCTCCCCTTGGCTGACTACAGGCGTCCATTGCAGCCAAAGGCAGAGTGACAGCAGCACAGCAGTGCAGGAGGGCACACCTCTGCCCACACTGCCCATCCAAGTCTTCTCCATGGGACCAAGCCACTGTTGGTGTCTGTGGTGACTCTGCGCTCCCACATCACATCCCATAAGGAAGAGCTACCTGAGGCCCATTGGGCAGATGACAGCCTCAGAAGGTGGCAGAGAAGCCTGTGGCAGAACTTAAATCTGAAACTAGGTTTCCCAAGCCCAGAGTTTATATTTGTTGCTGCATGATATTTCCATTGTACCAGCTAAACTTCCTCAAGTCACTTCACCTTTCTGTTTGCAGTCTGGCAACTCCAAAAAGGGAACAGAGTTCCTTGAGATATATAACTAACAAAAGAGGCAGCTGCCCCTGAAAAAAACTGAAGGCATCTTTACATGGGATAAACCTTTTGTTTATCTTTGTGTGGATTCTAGGACTTGGTAGGAACATGCCCCAGGTGAATTACCCTGTTATTGTAAGGTAACGCAGCTAATGCTGCAAACCTGATTGGACATGAGTACAATCAATAGAGATAAGCAGAAGCAGCAGCCAGATTTGTTGAATAAATGAATTCTTGCAAGTTACTCGCTTGGCTGCTCCATCAATGACAAAACTCCCATCGATTTCAGTGCGAAGTAGGATCGGGCCCTGATTTCTGACACTGCTGATATCAGGAGTCTCTTATATAACAGGTGATATAGAATTAATTAGAATTTTTAAAAATAAATAAATAAATAAGAAACCTCTTTCCCTGCCCCCAAACTTCCATGGACCCCTGCCCTACAATTAATCATCTCTATTATTAGTCTTTCCCCCAAACTGTAAAGCAACAGAGCAGAATGGCAGTGCCAGCATTCCTGTTAAGAATCTCACAGTTCTCATTAATAAACTTAATAGAGGCATTGGAGTATTTCAGGAGTGTAATAGGTTACAGACTAAGGGCTTCCCTTTGGGTACAATTTTATGTTCTTGCTTCACACAAAAGTAATGTATTTATTCCAGGGTCTTTGTCTTGGGTCTTTTGGTTTGTTTGTGGGGTTGTTTTTTTTGCTGGTTGGTTGGTTTTTTTAAGCACTCAGTTATGTTCCTTTAGTGATATCTGCAAACTGATAAACACAGGGCCACCCCCTTTGTCAGCCAAAAGAGAAAAAGAGTAATTAAACCCAGGATTAATCAATTTGCATAGTGTGAGGATTAACTCCCTCACAGGTCAAGCATCCTTGGGGCTGGAGGAATCTTGACCTGTGCCCTGAAGCTGCTCCTTCCACAGAAGCAAGAGGGCAACACAAACCATAACCATGCGCCATGGTTATGCCAGCAAACAGGCACTTACCATTGTAGACAAAATGATACAAAGGGATAAGTTATATTGCTGTTTAAATGGGTGTAAACCTAGAACGGTTAAAGTTTCTCTAGCTTTCCAGTCCAGACTACGAGTGCTTGCTCATCTTGCTGTAAGTAGAATGGAACATTTAGATAAAGAGGAGAGGTTATTACTACTGCCTGCCCAACTCACCACTAACTGAAGAAGAAAAGGATGTAGTAAAGCCATGTAATCTTCATGTGACAGAAAAAGAAATTTTAGAAAGTTCCAAGTCACAGTTCAGAATACAGCTTCACAAAGAGAGTCTTGAAAGCACTCCCCTCCCACTTACAACCTCCCTCTGGCTGATGAAAAAGCATGTCTGCAGCAACTGTAGAAATCGACCCCCTTGGAAGATCAAAGTTAATATATTTTTCAGCTGCTTAACACAATGCAACGACCAGAACAAACCTGGTGTTAACGTGGAATCCCCAAGCAACAGGATGCAAGAGAATTCAGCAGATGCACAATAGTAACAGAGCACTGAAGGACCACCAGTGTGTTGGATGGACAAGACCAGATAACAATTTATGGAGGAGTCTTGTATGATCAGAGTAAACCTTTACTAAAATGCATTTAGTATAATTGCAACAAATGCTGCAGTTGATGAAAAATAAGCTTAGGACAGACATTCCAAAATAGCTCTGCATCAGCCAAACTGTTTCTAAGTCTGTGGAAGAATCCCCATCAAATTTCTTAGAAGCTGAGTTTGGCTAAATGTAAGCATTTCCGAAAATATTTTTACATTAGTCACAGGACCTTTAGAGATACCTAACACTAGAAACCTAAATTTCAGTACTCATTTTAAAGCCATTTGACATTTCCCTCATTCTTTGATTGTTTTTTTCTTTGTAAGTTATTAAATCTTGCTAGGAAAAAATCAACTGGAAACAGTGTGAATGTGAAGTAAATGGGGTACAAAAATAGAGGCCAATAACGTACTGTGTACTATCCCTGGGGCACAAGGAGATGTGTCCAGCAGTGTTTGGATTAAAAATAACATTTTGAAGCAATATGAATAACCCAAAACCATCAAAATGTAGTTACTTTAATTCACAGTTTTAATGTTTTTATTTATTTCAATTAGACCATGATGGCTTTAGTCCATTACCTAGTTAATAAAGTGAATTACATAGCAGTGCAGCAGTTAGCACTAGTGCTTTCTATTTTTCTAACAGTGTCCAAGATCTGTTTGTTAGGAAATTGGTGCTGTTTGCATGGAGAGATTCAGTAACTGTCTGACATGTTTATAATGTGGTGGGTCAGGTTTTGAATCTTTTTTTTTCCCCCTAGAAAGGGACCAACTCTAAAAGCAATTCCACTGTTTCAGACAATAATTCCTGAAGGATTAAGCATGAGCAGCCAGTACTTTTAAAATCACATCTGGTTTTGTCTACACAAAACAATGTTCTATTTAAGACTTTGCTAAGTGCTATTCACTCACTTTCCTCCAACATGAACTGATTTTTACAATATACTGGAACATTGGAAAGGCTTTGCTCCAGAACAGGTGCTATCCTTCTAAAAGTCTGTAGAGAGTCTTATTTGCACCCTCATTCTGTAGGGGAAACCATATAAAACCAACAGGATCTGAGTAAAACCTACAGTTGCAAGAGCTCAAGCTACTTGAAAGAAGTACCTAAACAAAAATCAGGGAGATGCATCACATCACTTTCAACACAGTGACACTTTATATATTTAGCTTTTGTTTAGCTTCTGGAACTCAACACTTGGTTACATTAGAAAACAAATCTTCTTTTTTTCTTTTTTTTGTTTCTGAATGAAAGACTTCTTTTAAGAAAATTTTTTACAGTAGAGATACAGTTCAGTGTGTAGAAATTTATTTCAGTCTACTTTCTGTAGTGACAGACAAGACTAGTACTCTCCACTAGGAACAAGTGGATATTAGGAAGGTTCTACATAACATAATCATGTATATAGGAAAGGAAACAGAATCTAGACAAGAGCTTGAAAACATTATGACGATCTTTTCCAGGCTGAATTTGCAAATTTTCTAAATTAAGCTTATTTCTTCAGACACCATATTTACGTGCTGTTTCCTTCTTTTTCACTACACACTCAACACACGAACAGTTCCTTTGCATTTACCTTTTTCTTGGGTGTGCAAGAACTTGAAACAGGCTGAGAAGTCCTTGAAGGAAGTTGTATGCCTTTTCTGTTTGTCTCTCTTGATGATCCTCCCCTTTTAGTCTGTGTAGGCACAGAGAAAATGGAGAAGGGATAAAAAGGAAAAGCTCTCATTTATCTCCACCTATCAGATTCTTTGGAACATGAAAACATCATGAAAAATGGATCTATAACCTATAGATTACCAGGAACTATAGGGAGTGGATGTGACTTTTCTCTCTATCATCCATCCTACAGCCTTGGGAAAGTCCATGCCATTTCTAGCCGTTGTGTGCCAGTTCACAAAGTCTCCCTTCCTCTGCTTTTTTCTCTATACATTCTCATATCCACACACACTCATTTTGCACTCTGAACTGAAGCAATGACCCATTCCTTGTGATTAAATTAGCGTAAGTAATAAGATATCATAGAGCTGATTGATCTCCCCAGCAATAGTTATTAACCAGCTCAATTCAGAGGAAAGCAGAGCCATTATTCTAAACATTGATTCCTGAACAGGACTGCAGGAGAGGAGCGTGCTCAGATATATGTAGTGTGCATGCAAACAAATCTCAATCCAAAAAAAGAAAAAGTAGAGGCTCCCCATCCCAGCTGTATACACAGAATCAATTTTCCTTTAGAAAACAAGAGACATGTTGGGTGATAAAAGGGGACTACATGAAAGATGTACTAAAGTTGCCACAATTATGAATTTGGTTCAAGGCAGTAGAGACTGAAATTTGTTTCATGCAGGCAGTAGCTGTTTGGGAGTTTAGGCTAAGCAAATTATGGAGCTTCACCTATTTTTTCATGGCTGTCTTCCTGTAAGGAACACAGCTGGCAGAGCTGCATTTCTCTGAGAGCCTCAGTTGATCCAGTTCAGCACATGATCACCCAAACACAAAGACATCGGTCTCTGAGAGCACCCAATTAAACACCAAGCTTGTTATTCACAGACTCGCCCTCTCTTCTTTTGAACCCCCTTCTCCAGCTTTTTTTGTGATCCAAAAACTCCTGTTAGATCCCTCCTACTGCCTTCAGCTTTGTTTCTCAGCTGCTTTCTGCAGGATTTCAAGCCACACATCACCACAACATCAATGACTGTGGACTAAATTTTCCATTTCACTGTGAAGTAACAGTGTTGGCTCTTCAAGTCAAGAAGCCCAAATTCTTCTGTAGTATTCAAGGTCCAAAGACAAAATGCCATTCTTCTAGCTTGTATTCAGAGCCAGAAGAACTGCTTTTGATCTTTCTCTTGATCTTTTAGCATCATTATTTCACCTGTTTGGCATCAGTGTGAGGAAACTCACAGCCACTTTTCTTGCATGGAAAGACCACACCAACACGTAAAAGAACTTCTGCTTCCCACAGATGGCTGCCTTGAGTCTCCTGCCATCCTGCTTCTTCCTGGGCTCAAGCATCCTTCCCATTATAGACAGGAGAAAAACAACCTCTCCCGCTGAGGGTTGTGCTGCACCTCTGAGAAGCTGCTACCATCCCCCAATCCTCCACAAAAGAGTGCACTCAAACTGGGTGGTAATCACCATTGGCTTCTCTAGCGAAGCCTCACCAAGATTCAGCATGCGCATTATACTCTGAAAGGTCCTAAGGACCCGAGAACCAGGAAAGCCTGCCTTATTACAGGAGAGACACTCAGATATCTCTCACACAGCTATGCACCAAACTCTCTCAAAGAGAACATTCAAGCCATAAAACCTTCCTGCAACTAATGGCATGGTTGCCTTAAGGTAGAAGAAGCCAGAAGAGTGAGACACACTAACTCGCAGCACCAAATAGAATACCATCCCTTCTCACATCAGTCTTGCTGTTATCAGCCCTAGAACAGAAGAGAACAAAGTCTAGATGTAGGTTCAAAATAAAGAAGTAAAAGCACTCATTGCGACATGGGTCTATCAGGAAGGAGTTCAGGGAAGAGCACTAGAAGTGGGAGAAGGCAGGCAGTGATGCTGATTCTAGAGAACCAATGTACTCTCTAAGCTCCTGACTGTGTGCAGAACATGGGCTCCCTTAGCCAGGAGGATTTTATTGTGTTTAATAGCCCTATTTAGACTTTTCTTCCATGAAAAAATCTAGGAGATTTGGAGCCCGTGTGAACTTTTTAGGATCTGTGACATGCTGTGACAAAGAATTGTATAGCTTATATCTTTTTTGAAGAACAACCTGTACCTCTTCATTTTGAAGTTTTTCAATGTCTTATCTCATTTAAAGCCCTCCTGGTTCTTGTAAGGCAGCTGGAACTTACTACATGAAGGAGAAAAGCAAGTATATTAAGTAACACAAAAAATACATGGTGTGGGTAACTTCAAGAAAGTAGACTGGTATGGACTACAGAAAAAACCATGACAGAAGTCAAAGGAAGTTTGTAGAGCCAGTGAATGAAGCAGTCATACATTCAACCTATTAGAAACACTAAATAGCAACAAATAGCCCTACAGTACTTCAATTATACTGCCATCAGTTTCAGTTCTGGTCCAAATAGCTCTCTCCTCTTCTAGAATTCGAAATGAGATGTATTACACTTTAAAGAATCTGTGTGAGTGTATGTGTGCCTATGGGACTTTTTCAAGTCACTTATTTGTCTGAATGCCATTGATTTTTCTCCTAATTGTTATTCACTATGCTAATTTCCCTCACAAATCTCACATGCTATTGATCAAAAAGTAATAAACTCTCCAGCAAACAAAACAAGCATTATTGCAATGTTGGGAAAACATCATTTAATATCAATACCATATTTACAATTATCTTTAACCCAAATTTCACCCACGATGAAATGCATAATCAAAATCAGAAAGCTACAGGCAAAAGGGTAATATTAAAAGACTCCCACTAGACTATTTTCTACTAGATTATAAGAAGAAAGGCTGAAGCAGGACAATCTCAAACAGCTTAAGATATATAGTTAATGCTATAAATAAATGCTGCTGAATAAAGTATACCCTCCCTAGTCTGTCTCCCTTCTTCTGTTATTTGGAGACAGTCACCATGAAGATAAAATGGAAGTAAAGTCAGAGTCAGGATCTGTGCCAAAGTATCAACCTACGGAGGATCAGGCCTCACTGAAATTGTTGTTTGTGGTTTTTTTTTTTTTTTTTTTTTTATAAGGACACACTGGATTCGATCCAGTTTCCAGTAAATGTCTGATGATTCTTATCCTCTGGAGTGGTAATGGTAGTAGCAACTAAGTGGTAGCATTTTATGATCATTGCAGTACTGAATCTTGTTCCAAACATTATGAAATCTCCCAAACTATTAGTCTTCCTTTTACCCCCCTTAATTTTCTGGATTCTGTCTTTAATTTCTTATTTTCATCACGTTATTGATGAATCATTGAAAATCATTGCTTGTTTGTTACTCTAACATACTTTCTATGCAAACTCTAGGCAAGTTACTGCAACACCAATGAACTCAACCTGGTGTAAAGTAAGTACAAAGGAGAAGATCACATCCTGCCAGAGAACTATCCCAAATTTGGATGGTTATGTCAGATTTTTATTAATCCAAATAGAACACATCCAGCTCTTCTTTTGTTTCCTCTATCCCCAAAGTATTTCTTTGTAGAATATTGACTGTTCATGCTTCAGCTCACCGTGTACATTTTTGATGAACTCAGATGGGAACTTCACCCTGCGCTGGATACAGTGAGCGGGGTTTGATTGCTGCCTGCAGACAAAAAGGCATCACTGGAAGCAGATGTATAACAAATCTCAAAGGTTGGAGGGTAAGGCAGCTAGACAAGAGCAAGCACAGGCAACTGAATGCCAGGACCAAGACACATAGTTGTGGGGAATTCAAAATCTGATTGAAATCCCAGAAGATATCTTTCTTTGGCACCATGGCTCATCTTTATTTTCAACATGAGCATGGTCTCTCATATTTGGGTCTGAATCTTCAAAATTCATAGGGTTTGGATCAAATGTTCCAGTCCAGTTCCACTCTAAGGGAATCTAAGTTTCCCCGTTATTTTCCTATAGTTTTCTTGTCCTGCCCTTTCTGGACAGTTTAAAATCTATCTTTTACTAGTCCAAGCACACTCAAATTCAAAGATATTATTTCCAAGTTGCATATTTCCAAGAGCTACATGTCACAGAACGTGACGAACACAGAAATCTGTAGCGTGGGTGGATTTGTGAAAGAAGAGCTTTTGAGTGTGGCCTGCCATTCAACTCTGCACCTGGCAAAGAGTGAAAACAATCCTAGCAAGCCAACTAAAATAAAACAAAAAGCAGGAATGGAATCAGCAATCTCAGGGCAACTCTTGCCACAACCCTCCTAAAGTTTCATGAATCCCACATTCCCTCCAGCTGGAAGAGCAGCCAGGTTTCTGTCACTAACCGAAGCCACCAGCATTTGTGTGACTGGCTATCTCCCGAACGAGGATTACTGAGGTAGCGGGCCAGTTCCCTCACTGGTGTAAAGTGGCATCATGCCAATCATGGCATACCAGCCAAGGATCCAGTCCATAGTTTTTTGCATCTTAATAGGCAGAGATGAAATTATTTTGTCTCTGCAATTATTTCTGACTAATTTCTGCCATTATACCTCTGCATCCAGCACACCCCTGGGGAAAAGTAGATGATTTCTCTGGTGATATCAAGCTAAGTGGCCAATCAAAACAGACGTTATTAAAATAACGTTGAAAAATATCTCTAAATAATTTCATAATATTTGAAATTCACATTGTGCTCCCCGCACACCCACTTCAGTAGAATTTTGAAAATAAGTCAATTTTTGGAACAATCTGCAAATAGTGATATTAATAACATTCAGTAAATTGATGGCACACCCTTCCTTGGATGGCTATGTTCACTCCTCACTCCATTTCAAAACCAGATGTAGCGGAAATAAGCAGCCCAAGAATGGACAAGGAAAGGTTTTAGATTCAGGGAAAGACTTCCATATGATATTGGTGAAAAGACTTGATTTACTGAGAAGATCAGGAAGAGCAAGCAGCAGAGAGCATAGCGCATGTGTTCTTTTTTACCCTTATAACACAGAAACAAAGGAACATCAGGTAAAGATGAATGAAAACAAATTCAAAACCAATAAAAAAAAAAAAAAATTCTGTTTCATATGCAGACCACAACCAAGTTATGGAGCTGATTGCCTCATATAAAATATCACTGATTTAAGTATTTATAAAGATCCAAAAAGGATTAGTCATTGGCATTGCTAATCAAAACAATAAGTTACAACAAAAAGATAAAAATATGGTTGGGCACATGCCAAGTATTAACTGCCTGAGATAAAAATACCCCACATGCAAAATGCAATTCCACAGTTATAGAGTGTCATGTAGGGTTTCTTCTGAAGTGTCTTGGCTGGCTACTGGTGGAGGCAGGATATTGGACTAAAAGGCTTATGGATCCGATTTGCTGAGGCAATTCCTGATTTCTTACTTAGTGATTCAGAGGGCAATGGGTGAAGTACAGTGGCAGTGCCAGTTAGGGATTCATCAAAATGGGTACTAAGAGCATTTTGAGCAAAGATGTCAGTGAATAAGGATTAGATACCTGACAATAAAATGTTCTTTTTTGGTGGGGAAAAAAAAAAGGCATTTAATGGAGGAAGCTGAGGAACATGAGTGCTCTGCTGCTACTCAAACTGTGTCTAGCACACAGGCAAACACAAGATTTCTGGCTCCTGGCACCTTTAGTGTACACTAAAATGAAATAAGAATTTGTAGCTGTTCTACTGGTGAGTTCATAAAGCCTACACACATACGCGCACACACCCCTTCTCCTCCACAGCAAAAAAATACACATCTGGTTCTCCATTTCATTTCTACAAAAATGGTGTCAGGCTGTCAAAAGAAGGAAAAACTAAAAATGGGCTGCAAAGTTTCCCTGTCCTGCAGAAAACTGAGATTCAAAGAAAAAAATATATATATCAAGCTAGTTGTGCAGTGGAGAAAAAGGACATTCTGCAATTTTTCCTCAAGAGTTACAGACAAGAACAGTGCATAACCTGGTGGTCAGAGCATTTTTCACAGATACAGAAATTTAGGGTCATGCCTGTATACTGCCTGATTCAATATCTGATCAACTGTGCTCTCTTTTCAGTTAAAATATCCCAGCTTTCCCAAGATATCTTGTCTGAGAAAAATGTCATCAAAACTGTTACGCCCTTGAAAAAGTTTGAAATTCAATGAAGAATTTTATTTCAATACAAGGCTTTCCTTCAAACAGATAGCAACTGGCTTTAACAAGCACAAAAGCTCTGAAACATCCCTCAAATATTTTGCTTTTTTTTCTGCACCAAATCCAGATACATTGGAACACCTTACCTATGCAGTGTGATAACTTTTATTTAGCTTAACAGCTTGTTCATCTTCACTGGTGTTCTCTCCAAATTACTATGGGCTATAGGACATGATCAACAACATATAACAAAATTAACCCAGGCAGTGAAAGCACCACCAAAACCCTGAGATTTGCATTGATGAAATGACACAAGTCCTTTTTATTTTTCTAGTTACAGGGGCACCTCACAGTGTAGGGTAAAAGCAACTTAGTGTATCAGATCATGGTTTTGATCAAACTTTGCTAGGTAACAGTTCAAGTTTTGAGCCTTCTGTAAGCAGTCACAGATTCTCATTACAAAATGTTATTCACCAAATGGTTCAAACAAACAAAGACAGTCTGGATGAAAACAATTTGTGGTAACTTTTGCTATAAACATTCCTATTGTGTGTTCAGCCACTGCGGGTCATCCTTAAAGCCAGATTTTGCTCAGCAGTGCTGCTATCACCTAGTCACAGATGATAACATAAATCTTGATGTAAACAGCACTCGCTCATTTTTATCAGCAGTTCTGAGGTGAGTCTTTTTGTAGCACAGAATATCCCAGCTGAAGAGATAGTGATGAGATGAACACAAAGCAGCTCTTCCCATTAGTGCCACTGCTACCATTAGTAAGTGAATAATAGGAAAGTCCTTTTTTTTCAAAGTGACTCCCAGTTATGTTATAGTCAAGCCTACAAGTAAGACTTTTGTTACATTTGGTAAAATAAAAAGGATCCAAAGCTACTTATAAACTCATGACAAATTTGCATGGAATAATTTTTAGGGATACACTCACAAATGCAGAGGAAGAATAGTAGATGGTGACACTAATTTCTATTCAAGAAGCCCCTGCTAGGTTAAGGTGCTCATCAGGAACATGGGAGACATCTGGGCTTGTCTACCTAAAGGAACATGAACTGTTGACTCTCACCACTCAGGACAGTACATTATCTCCTGTGTTACTGGGTGGTTAGTATGGAAATTTCTCAGTCTCTTTTGTAGGGCCTTGCCTCCTTGCCTTAATAAAATGCTGTGTACCAAGAATTGCAGTCTAGGTGTCCCACTTGCTAGATGAACATCCTAAGCTTTTGTTAGAGAATGAGTTTTGTACCCCCTATGAATAAAAACCCAGTGTCACCAGGGGAGAGGCATAGCACTTTCCAGCAAGTGATGGTTAAAGTACTCTCCCAGGAGGTAACATCCCTTTCCCCGAAGTGGAGGAAGAACTCAAACATGGATCTCATGCACTTATTGTTCAGAAAGCCTCTCCCACCACAAACGTCTTCCAAGAAATATGCAAGTATTTCATGTCTTATCAAAACAGTATTTTGAATGGAAAAACAAAGCCAGAAAAAATGCATTATTTTTGCCTACATCCCAATTGTTTCTCACCACACAAGATTTTTTTGGTATCCAAGACACAAGGTGCACTGGCTTCATGAGCAGAAGCAATGGTGTAGCTGTACTAACACAAGAGAGTAAATAACAGTTTTCCAGGTGAAGCTTACTGCTTCATAATTAGTTGTGTTCCTCAGGAACCCCCAAACTTTCTTCTCCCCATATCTATAAAAAGTTGCAAGGATGCCTTCATGAATGTTTGCAGGATGAATGCATTCACATCAAAACACTTCTCTTTACTGTTGATGTGGCAGGACATTTTCTAAAATCTGGACAAGTCAAGGAAAGGGGATACATTCACTTGTTTTCTCTGTACAGTGAGTTAGACTGCATGGGACCGGTCAGAAATTGTATTCCTTCAACTTCCCAAATTTTCTTGTCTCCCTTGCCTAGAACCTGTAACATGTCCACAGTCACCCTGGGACCGAGTTGTGGTTTTTTCTTACTGAACCAGCTTATGCTATTTTTCCACTCCCAATGCAGTCCCCGTTGGTCAAAAGTTATCTTCAACATAGCTTAATAGCAAGAAACATTCCGCAAAGGCTGCACAGCATTATTTTGTTTTTAACATACTGGGAAATGAAGTGTGTGGGTTTTGGATTCTAGGATCCAGACCATCTGTTAAACCTATCAGAGGTTTGAATTCTAATTTGCTGTTTATTTAAAAATAGTCCCAGCATTACCCTGTCATTTTCTGTAAATTATATATTATTTAGTTTGCCATTTTTAAATATTATAACGTCGTCTTCTCTCTTCTCTTATGGTTTAATTTAGATTCCTTATCATCTGCACTAGTACCATTCTTCCCTCCCAGTAACTGATCCTCGCCTCTGTTCTATGCCAGGGAACCTACCAGACTACTCACAGGTTTGAAAGCTGGCTCAGAAACATGAATGTTGTAAGCTGAGCACAACTTCATCACTGCTGCAAGATATCATCTCTGTATAAAAAGCAAAAAACCAGCAAAAGTTTATTTATTCTGTGGATTTAATCAGTTTACCTATAGTCACCTTACTCATAACATATCTTGCAGTAACTTGTATCACTACCTAAATGACCAGCAATTAAGGTATCACTGCTACTGTATTAAACTGACAAGCTTTGGAAAAAAATCTCCTAGAGAGCCTCAGTCTGCATTTCTCAGAATGAAGATAGATCTCATTGTCATATTTTACCTTTTGCAATGGACTCAGCACATAGCATCGTGGATTCCCCTGGTATTGCCTTCGCAGTCCGTCCCACAATGTTAAATCTGACATGCTTTCTCAGAACACAAACAAGCGGGCTTCAGCCCCCTCCTCATAGGTATGCAAGAAGCTAGTTCTGCCCGATATAATAGTGGCCTTTTCTGCTGAAGAGGCTGGCAGCTAGAGCAACAAAACCAGATGGTTTAGTTTACCTGCAGATTACCTGGATGCTTCTGTAAAGTCCTACAGAAATCACTTTTATTTCTATTTACATCACAGAAATCAAGGCTGTGTTTTCAAGCTCTGGTTGCAGCAGGAGACAACACAGGCTTATCCACCCAACAGGACCAGATTTAGGGTTAAACAAAACCTGACACTGCAGTTCCCACCGGCTCAGCTTATTAAGGGATGATACAGCAGAGCGTTGTGAAAATCACGACTTTTTACACTTACTTGTGTCTAACCCCAGCCAGGGAAAGACAGACTCAAGGTCCACATTGGACACTCTTTCCGAAAACAGTGGCATATATAGATATTTCATTTCCTAGGACATTCCTGTCCCCTCACTTCAGACACTCAATAGGAAAGTGTACTTGGCCCGAGGAGGAGTGTGTGCATGCTCTATCTCATTATTTGTAAACCACACACGTCTAAAGCAGTGATTCTCAAACATGGCCAGCGCACAATAAATTTATTTCTCATTACTCATTTGTATTTTGGTTTAGCTATCAAAACTGCAGCTGTCATGAATTTGCGTGGCTGCAGATGCAGCCACATTAAAAATGAATTGTCTGCAGTGGGTTACATGCAAGCAGCTCCTGCCCCTGTGAATTCACAGACTAAGCAGGACGATAGACAGACAAGAGGTGAGAAAAAGAGAAGGGAAACAGAACAAGGAAATAGCAATCTGATGGTGCTTGGGAGTGTATTTAACACTTAAACTTTTTTTTTTTTCTTTCTATTATTAATCAATCCCAAACTAGGCTATCTTGGAGTTATCATCCGTGCACGTGCAGAGCAACTCTACCTCTCAGGGCACGCTGAAACCAAACTCTAAACATTTGTGTAACACTCACTGTAGATAACTGACCTACTGCAACCTCTGTAACCCTCAAGACAGCTCTTCCCCCAACATCTTAAGTTTTCCCGTTACAAATGACTAAAAATTCAGAGATAATCACCAAAAAGCAAAGTAAAGGGATGCTATTAGATGCAAAAGCAGCACTACACCTGTCCATGTACAGAAACAAACCACTACCCCAAGTGCTTGGTACCCCTAAAGATTTGACCAACGTGTCTCATCTCATTGGAGTTTATAATGGTTTATAATGCGAAGAACTTAATATCTTTAGAATTATACATCTTAGTCCTTTAAAATTGCAAAGATCAAACATCAAAATTTTTTGTCCTCTTTCGTACGGCTCCTTAAAAGGATATGTTTATTATTACGTGAAGTGTTTTGGGGATTACAACCAAGAACTATCATCTACTGACCTTAGCACTGGGAATGCCAAAAATTCCTGCCACTGAGCCTGTTAGTCACAGACTGGATTGCAGACAAAGATTGGTGCATCTCCCAGAAGTTTAAATTACCATATTTCTCCATATAATTTTAAAACTCCAGTTACAGATTTGAAGAATCTAACTCATTCTTCAGCCACTTTTTCTTTCCACGTCATGAAAACACAACGTAATCTGACAGAAGTACTTGTCCACATTTAACGGAGATGCATTTGCAGTCAGGACCAAGGCTTCTAGGAAACGTACCACAACAAGGAGTTCATCGCGGCTGCTCCTTCTGTGCTGCAGTGAAGCTCATGTGACAAAATACATCTATACTGACAAATAAATTACTAGGGAGGAATCACCAACGAAATAGTCATTTCACTCTGCCAGTTCTTCCAGGGAATTAAAGACCCAGAAGGTAAACAAAACACTGGACTGGAAAAACCCAAACAGGAATAGTACGCATGAGACCAGAGCAAACAAGCGATGCGGTAGTGAAATGGACAGCAGCAACAACCTTCAGACAGAAGCAAATGGGACTTTGCCACTTTCTCAGAGGGGTTTTAATTCCCTCCATGGATCAAGTCGATGTTACAGCAGCTTCTCCTAATACTTGATGTGCTGAACTGTAGCTGCACGTAGAAGGCTGGACCCATGAAAGCCACAGCGACTGGCGCTTGGCAGGCCTGCTCCGAGGAACGCCGTGCCCCTGGAGCGAGCTCCTCCGGCTCCCCCCATCCTCATTCCTGGGCTGGTATTTGCTTAGTGTCAGACAGGCACAAGAGGGCTGTGGCAACACATGGCGGTGGCCTCCGGCAGACTCTTTAAACCATAAGTGTACATTAAGACTTTGTTTTGGGCAGACTCTCATTTGGGTGGTTTATTTTTACTACTTTTTAATTACTCTAATTGAAGGGGGAATATTTCCCTTCGTTTCTTCCATTCAGCCGCTTCACCTCCTCCCACCCACTACTCCCTTTTGAGCCTCTGCCTGCAAACACCACGGTTAGTCATATTTCTGCGTTATGCTGAAGGTTGGTTGGGCCTTCCCCCTCCCTTCAATTCTTCTGGAAAATAGAGAACAGACGAATTTCATTAACTCCCTTGGCTTGTAGGTCGACACACCCTACTACTCGTAAACACAGGGATTAGCTAAGTCCTTCTAATAAACAGAAGAGTGAAAAAAAGGTCTGTCCGCTATTTGTTTAAGGGATTTTGTGTTTACAAAGGAGAGGGGAGCATATGTGAGCAAACCTGCTATTTAGCCCCAATTGAGGGAGAATGAGAGTGGCCCAGAATGAGGAGAGAAAGGCTTTCCTCACAACCACTTGAAGTATAGGAGAATCTCCTCTACATAAAGTCTGGTAACCTGCATGGTCACCTCTACGATCCATTATAGACCAGCATGCATCTTTACAACTCTTGCAAATACTTAGCTAGAGCTTTTTTTGCTGGAAACTACAGCTCAAACCCAGAGCTGCACAATAGTTTTCATAGGTAATTAACTAGGCTGATTTCATTGCTTTCATGCATGCATTCAACTAAACAGCACAAATTCTCCCCATTCTGATAGATGAAAGAAGGCGAAATGCCTCGGTGCTCTCAGATGATGTGGAAAGGAGCAGGCTCTTCCAGAATAACTCAGGAAGCATTCAGCACCTGCTTCGCTAACGCGGAACAGGCTTCCAAATCCCCGGCAGATTTTTTGCTCAACATTTGATATCCATTTTTCACATCCAATTATTAATCTGCATATACTGAATTCTTTGGTTTCTGCAGATCTGCCTGATAATTTAAGCCCTGAAATAAGAAGGCAGAAAATGAGAGAGAAAATGAAGATCTGATTCCCAGATGGATGCTAAAAGTGGGAGGGAGGTGGGGGCACACAGAATAAGTCATTATAATTCAGGATTTATTTCTTGTACTGCAGCCTTACTAAACAAACATTTGGATCAGAAGAGGCAGGGTAGTTTGGGATTTAGCAGTGATTTCCATGAATGACCCTGATTTATTGAGAGTTCTCAACACTAAAGCCTCACATTTCAAGGTCTTCCCCGTCCCCTGTTATTCAGGACTGTTGGCCTCATTTTACATGTCAGCTCTTAGAGGAAAACCATACTTTACAAATCTATCACTACTGATATAAAGGAATGCCTTTTATTTTTAATGCCATCATCAGGTTATGCACTGTGATAAGCATTCCCAAAAATAGTGAAAGTGAAGAAGTCTACAAAATAATTTCAGAGATCAGTTTGTAAAAAAAAAAACTTCTATAAATAATCTCAGGTTCTTCTGGCCAGGAGAATAATACTATCATACAATTTTTTGTATAAATCTGTCTTTTCACTAATGCCTTTTGAATTTTCACAAAACCCCCAAATAAACAAGTCCATTCCTCTTTTAAAAATGTTTTCATTTTCTGATAAGGAATCAGATCCTGAAAAGGTCAGAAGCAGTACCAGCAGATTAGTAGGTGCTTCCACTGATTGCAACTGGGTTATGCAAAACACATCTCATTTCCTTTGAGCTCTCAAGCCAAGGTTTGAATACAGAGAGTGAGCAAATATAGAAGCACAGCTGCTTTAAGCTTCCTCCAATCCTCACTCATAATGCATAAGTGGTGCTCCTGCACCAAACTGCACTGCGATCAAAACCAGCTGATCCTGAGTTTATCAGAATGCTACTGTTTAAATTGCACTTGAGTTTTTACATTTTCCCCTAGTATATTTTACGGGGGCCCTTGTAAATCTGAGAAAATGCTGGAGCAGCTATAGCTACTAAGTGTTGCTAACGTTTCCCTTTACAATTTTTTCTGATGCTCTCCACTGCCTCGTGTGGACATTGGGCTTGACTGCCTCTAACTCAGCTTAAAAGAAATCGTTTGTCTTGTTCTTTCCTTGTTTCAATGGATCAGAGACAGACACATATAACACCCTTCATGTCCATATCCCAGAGTGCTTAGCACGTATTAAAATCAAATTAAATAAGAGAACATAAATTGCAAAGCAAGGAAAATTAAATAATTCTTTAAGACTTGATTTAAACACACTCAACAACGTTGAGGGGGTGGGGGTGGGGTGGGGGTGTGCCACAGAGGGGAGAATCCACCATGACATTAATTCAACTGTTTTATCCTACCAAAGAAACAATAACATTGGGGATGAAGCCATTGCTACCCAGATGGCATATAGGGTAAAACACTGACTCCCCTTGAGCAGTTTCTGGTCACATACAGCCAGCTTAATTCATGGAAAAGATGACAATTTTTAGTTCCAAGCTTTAGAAACTGTGTTAACAACTGCCTAGAAACTCTGAAGTGATTGTCTAAGATCAGCTACTAACCTCCTAACCCCGCCTGGCTGCCTAAGGACCCAGCCCACTGTCCTTCCATCACTCAGCCACCCGTGTGGGCTGCGAGCCAATCTCTTCTACAGAAAGAGCTCACGAGACATTTCCTATTGGCCTCGTGGTAAATTCTGATTTGATCATCATCTGTGTTCAACAGAAAATCACCTACCACATGCAGTGTGTTTAAAATCAGATCGTTAACATCCAGTTCAAATAATGCTGCTTGGAAACTCCTTGGGCATCAGTCGCAAAAAACGTTCTTATGTTTCTAACCCCCTTTTGCTCACAGGAGATTTCAGCAATAAGGTCGTCTGGCATGGATTAGATGGCAGGATTTCCTGATGACAGCAATATGAAGCCTGTATCTTTTCAAGGCTACGTTGCATTCCAGCAGTGACTATCAGGTAATATTTACCGGAGCTGCTGGTTTAAGTGTGCAATGATGTGTACTCTGTTCCTCCATGGCACTGTGTGTCCAGTCCACCTTATGTAGCAGAGACAACAAACAAGCTGTTAAATTGTCCTCCTTGAACTTACAAACCTTTACAAACCAAAGCAACATCTCTGCACATGAGCAGCTTTGCTCCAGCTGAAATGGTTCTGCTTATCCATGTTAAGCCTGCCATACAGGAGACCATTGCCTTTTATTTTCCCCCCATAAAAAGTTAAATTATTTAATAAAAAAAAAAAAAAAAAGGAAATATTTTCTTGAGTGGTTGCAGGTCACTCTGGATCAGTGAGGTTTAACTTTAGTGTGTTGTGATGAAATATTAATACCAAGTCAGTGTGTTTATTTCTTCAAGCGTCTGGAGCCACTGAGTGTTTATGCCTCAAGATTAGCAGGAAGTGTACCCATGCATAGCAGCCCTGTACTTAGAAAGTCTGAGATTTCAACATTTGAAGACTGTCCACGGCAAATCAGCTGCATCGGATTGTGTGTCAGTTCTGCTGTGAAACACAGAGTTGTTCCCACAAGATTTCAACCCCATAATGAACCAACAGATTGTCAGGTTAATAACAGTGTTAGCAAGGCATGTCTCAGTCTCTGCGTTTCCACTGCAAAGTAGTCGGACTTATCTGGAGCAAGCAAAATCAGGCCATAAACTTACCACTGGCAGCTGAGATGGTAAGAGGGTTCCAGTTTATTCTTTGTGACAGCAAATACCCTTGGTCGGGTATAGCTTGCTTTGTGTTTCAGCACCTGAGACATCACCTGTGAAAAAGATAAAGAGAAAATCGGTTCTCTAAGTTTTGCAGAAAACGCATGAGCTCATCGTACGGTAAATGGACACCATTCGGTAGGTTATAAAAGGCTTCCAGAGCACCTCTTGTAAGGCACAGCCACAGCAAAGGCTTGGAGAGGTGGGGCTGGGAGAATTGTTTGCACAGAAGGCCGGGACGCGAGGGCTGAACGAGTGCCAGGAAATCTATAGCCTCCCTCAAACCCAGCCTGCACCAGTTCACTCCATAAACATGCAGGACAGGAAGCCACTTGCCTTTCCCATTTGAAAGGTTAGAAGGGTCCTAAAGGAAGGGCAAGCGTAGGAGCAAAGGCAAACGTAGAGGAAAAAGGATACTGCAACGTCCTGCCCCAGTTTCACAGTCTGTTTGGGGGCAGAGCCACTTCCCCTGTTCCTACAACAAGTGGAAACAGGATTTGTATTTTGGCTGAGAGTCTCTCTCGTGTCATTTACACGGGGCCATCTCAGAATTAGTCTTATTAGGTGGGTGTTTCTCCAAATGGATGAGTCACGAAACCAAGGTCCTGGCCCCACAGCCATGTTCAGTCTACATTTCCTTGCTATAGTTTTCAGTCTGGCACTGACAATTAGTGCCAAAGCAGCTAGAGCCACTTGAAAGGAAATGCAAGCTACGACCAATTTGGCTTTGCTGTACAGGAGGAAATACAGTACAATGCATTACAGCTTACTATGCAGAGCAATTTTCCTGCAAACAGTAGCCCAAGATGCCTTTCAGAGTGAAATACAAAAAGTTAGCATAGTGAAAGAAGAGTTACCAGACATAAGGTTTCTCATGGGACACAAGAAATCTCTGCATGTGCAGAGACTGACTGGAAAAATAAAAAAATGCAGAAAGCTAAGGGGATGCTGCTTGGCAAAGGTGCCAAGGAGGTGGCTCACACTGACAGCGATGGGATGTGACTGAGCGGACAGAGGGAATCCAGCACTAGTTGTCATGGGAGGGACACGCAGGTGAGGTTTCTGAGGAAGGCTGAGGTTTCAGAATGGCTCGTTCTCAAAGAGGGAAGGATGAAGCAGGCTTAGAGCAAAAATATCAGCCTGTTTGCACCCGTGTCTGTGCTCACATTTGGTGTGTAAGCCTGGCAAAATAGGTGATGCAAATATGGCATTCAAACTGGCTGAGTTCACGTCTAGTGGATCCTTGTTAATTTTATACAAAAAAGTTTCCTAAACCACTTGAAGATGATTCAGTACTCTACAAACTGCAATCTAGTCTATATACACAGTGGTGTAGAGGATTTTTAATTCTAGTCCAATTATGTAAGAAAAAAATTAATAGATATGATTAAAAAATTGATCATCTCTACTACCTTAAAGGTGTAAGTCAATAAGTATTCCTTTCTAAAGAACAGTATCAACTTCCCTAACATTATACACACCTCAGTATACATTAAACTAATTTATACCTACAGTATACAGCAGTGTAAATTTGAGAGCAAACAGAAATGCTGCTGCGAACCTACAGAACTGTAATCATTAAGATAACAGCATGGTATCCAGAATGGGGGCTGGTTCTGCCCTTTTAATAATTCTTTTACAAACCTGAAAAAAGGGAAAGGCAAATATTCATGCCCCTTTAAGAGCCCCTCCAAAAATAAAGATATGTATGTAGACAGAAACACGCACAAAGAGATTATCTCCGCTTGACATAAACATTTGCAGTGTAAGTAGTAAGATACACACACAAAGAGGAAAAAATAAATTAGATAAGTCATAATAGTACTATAATAAAACTATAAAGCAGGAGACTGCTCCAGGCATTTGACATGCATCTTGGCACTTTTAATGAGGGAAAACAAAAGACTCAAAGTGCATCCTCAAGAGCTTGTGTGTGTGCGTGTATGTGTGTGCATGTGAATGTGTGTGTAAGAGGGAGAGGAGGCAGTGATGGTTCTCAGGGGGAGGAGGATGCTGCTCGCCGAGGCCCATCAGGTAGCAGTAAATCTCCACTGTCGGGCGCACCCCGTCTTGCTCCTCACGCTACATTAGGCATGTTGTACTCCCTTTGGTTTATGGAGGGTTGTGGTGCTAAATGAGATAGAACAAGAGCTGCAGTATCAGGGGATCTAGTGACTGTCTCCACCAAGCAGCTCCACTAAGTGAGGATTTCTCCATTTATTTCTTCCTTGTAGGATTGTGCCAGGAAAGGAGTCAAACACCCACCCACCCCCAACTCCTGCAAGTGATTTATGCACACCCCAAGTATCTGGTTCTGTATTCTGCATTCCAGGCTCTGGGAAAAGTGTCATTTATCTCACCTGTCACTAAAATGCAGTTTTGTGACTTCTTTCTTCATTTGTTAGCCTCTGCTTTGCAGAGAAGCAGAGCATCTGCAATTTCCTAACAAATCATTGGCGTTTTTGGATGGACAGGCCACATGCAGCATTCTTCGGAAAAGCAGAAATGTGTACAAGCATACCTTAAACCCACGGGCTGGAGTGTAACGCTCTGAGCTGCTGCTGCCCTCTGGCATTCTCAGCCCCTCCTGGAACCTGCTTTTATCCTATCTTTCCCTCACTATGCTTCAGTAGCCTCTTGACCTTTCAGTATTTTAAATCGATTCATTTTCATTTTTTATTATCTTTAACTAACAGCCACAGTTTAGGCCACCACTGTATTATTTTCATGCTGTAAAAGATCAAGAGCAAGTTCTGCACAGGCGCCTAGGCCATGCAGGAATATAGGTGGGCAAAAATCCAAAACCAAATCATTTGCCAGACATTCATAAGCTTTCAAAACATGTTTTCATGTCTCATTGGGGCAAAAAATAAAAACTTTTTAATGGAAAAAAGAAATGAGATGGGATGTTAGAGTAAACCAGCAGTCTGTACATTTTGAATGTACTGAATGTGAATTCAAGTTCCTTCTGGAAACTAAAGATGCAGCTTCAACCTTTGTTTTACAGAGCACTTCATTATGGGACTCTAATCTGTCTGATAACTGCTGAATTCTGACCAATATCACAAAAACTTCACTTTAACAGTCACACTGTTGCCTGCATTAGGGAACAGATATCTGCACTGATCAAAACATACCCAGTAAGAAAACACAATGTGAACTAGATCTGCAGGACAATCCGTTTGGTATTAACTACCACATTTCAGAGAATTCATGGTGTCATTGTCAAAATGTCACCGATGTTCACCTACAGATGAAGAGGAAAGAGAAAATTAGCAATTGAAAAAGCCAAAAAATGAGCTTCATTTTACCACCGCTGACTCCAAGATCATCAATATCACATACAGTTCCAGTTGCTTCAGAGAAATGTAACAGCAGAATTACAAGTACAACAGAAAAAGCAACAGGGTTGATCAGAGGTATACAGGAAGGAGCAGACAGACTAAACAGACTTCTAGAAAAGAGGGATGACTAAAGAGGGATTACAAGAGAGGTCTGCAAAACCAGAGATCATTAACAGCTACAAGACCATCAGCTGTATGAGGACAGCTATTAGGAAATGCTTACTCACTGGTTCCAATGAAGTAAGAGCTAGGGATTACCCAATGAAACAGAGAGCTTCAAGCTACAAAAGAAAGGAACTTTTCATCCTATGTGTAAACTGGCACTTGTTGCTAACAGATGTTTTGAAGTCCAAAAAAGTAGGAGCACTTCAAAAACAAAAGGCATTAGAGAGTTTCATGGGGACAGGTTGGCCCACATGGACAGTAAGTATTTGCTGGGCGCCTGGGGTACATCTGGACATGCAATCATGGTCGTGTTGCTGGAAAGGAAACACCTGTCTCGGATGTCACATGATTTTGTCGCAAAGCTTAGTGTAATTGCAGGACAAAAGTAACCAAACATACCCCAAACTACCTGTCTGCCTTCCTAAACACGACAGGCATAGACAGCCACAGGTCTCAAATGTGCAGGGGAAAGGCAGTCAGCTGTGGGACACCTGATCCTACGAGGTTTTAGCGTGTAACCTCCTGCACGTCTCATTTTACCTGAGAATGCCAGGACCTTCCCTTCCTCAGAATTAAGACTTGCTGGAGCTGTATGTTTGTTGGACACATATGACATGGTATCTAGAAAGCCAAACTGCTAACCACCACCACCATAGCAGACTTTTAACATAAGTGTGTGCGTGTGTGTGTGTGTGTATATATATATCTCAATCAGAATTTGCCATTTCAGGAATGCAGAAATAGTATAAATCTTTAAAATGTCTATCCTGATTCTGATATAAATCCAATTTTGTTGATGTTGGGAAAGAAAAAGGAAACATATTTCACTGTTACCCTAATACCATGTAAAGTTTGTTTAAAAAAACCCAATAATCAAAAGACCCAGGATGGAGAAAACCATCACAGAAGTTTAGTTCTGGTTTCTTCCCACTCTCACGATGCCATTTGTTCACACAGAAGAAACATTCTCTACAAATATCCAACTTATTACATATTCTGATGGCTATAATCACCCATATGGAGGGCATTATGATAGCCCACCAGGACAAAAATAAGGAAAATGATTTAGAGGCAGTGCTTAGCGGAACATACAGTATCCCACCCTCTTGCTTCCTGACCATCTTGGTAAGAAAGTATTTGCTTGATTGCTTTAAGAAGTTCTTGGCCACACCTCATTTAACTTATTTTCCCGATCAATCAGGTCAAGTCCCTGAAAAAATCCCCTCAGGTTGCCTTTTTAAACATTGACTTCTTGCCTTTTAAGCAAACAAAATAGAAGTTTCCTTTTCAGCTGGCATGAGCTGGAGTCCAGATGCAGGGCTCCAACCCAAAAACAGCAGTCAGCAAAGGACCCACATACCAAGCAGGATGACTGATTTTTGCCTGCACTTCCCCTCCCCTTTTTTTCCTGCCTTGGGAAATATTTGGGATGCACAAGTAGACAGCCTTTTTTAGACATCGCCTGCTTCTAGGAAGAAAAGAGTAGGTGAATGGATACAATAGGCCCAGAAAGTAGAGCTGTTTAATCAAAACCAGTCACGAACAAAAGAAAGCCAAGGAGCCCAGGAGGATAATTATATTTCACACATCAATTAACATTCCTTTGCTGCCACTTAAGAAATCCCATTTAATTGTCCTGGCTAAGTCCTGATTGTATAAGATGTCGTACAGAAGGTGAATTGGCTACAGTGGAGGGTGCCATGTTATAGAAAGTGTACAAAGCTGTATCAGTAGAAAGTCTGTCTCTCTGGTGTGTTAACCCTGCCTGTTCACTTGCACGGATAGCACTAATGCATACTTAGCATTAACAGGATCACAGGCAGTGATCCAAAATCTAATCTCAGCCACCCTACAGTACTTACGGCATCAGCTCTTTATATTCATATCACAATGGCAGCTAAAGGCTTCAACAGATCTATATAAACATAACAAGACACTTTCTCCCTGATAATCTTAAAGGCAAGGAAAAAGAGCATGCCTTCACTAAAAGCGGGGAACTCAGCCTTGGACAAATTGAGCAATTTAATTAAGCAAGGTCATGAGACAAGAGCTAGGAAGTGGCCTCAGATCTCTGCATCTCAGTTTCTTAATATCAGGTATTATTCTTTCACTGGGATTTCTAAATACTATAGTAACAGAAAAAAAAGCAATCATCATCATCATTCTCAAATCCATTTTTCATTTAAAGAAGAGGGAGTTTGGGAAAAGGTCAGTATGCCCAGTGTTTTGCAAACATAAAATATATTTTTCCAATGCACAGAAACATCAAAAAAGAAAAAGTTTGAAATCTAAACAAACCATTTCTACTGGAAAACCCGTGAAAAAGCAAGCCAAAATACTTTTATGGTTATTTATTGGAACACATTTAAACATTACACGGTGGCAAGTCAACGAGCAGCATCTGCCAGCCCTCTGGGTCACACCACAGGTACCCTCAGCAGCTCAGCAGAGAGACAATTCCCAAACTTTTACTCCCATCACACTGCAACCCAACTTCCTTCTGGGGTAAGATTTTGTAGTGGATTTTTGTTTGCTTTTTACTAATTAAACTACATTTTTCAGAGGCCCTCCTGCAGTCCCCTATGCTGTCATTCCCGTAGGAGCACAGACCTGCCTCACAGAGCAAGACTTCATAGCAGCCAGCACTGCAGCTTGCACCAGCCAGGTAAACCAGGATGGTTCATATTTGCCATTTCTTCTCCCTTCCCCCAAATTCTGTCAAAAAGGACTTTGACTCCCTAGCTGCATCTGCAGGGGCACTTCTGTTGGCATAAGTATGTTGATGTGACATCCAGCTCCTATTTTTTTCAATCTTCTTAACCAATTATGCCAAGAAAAAACACTTTCACAATTAGAGTAAGCCTCAAATATAGACTGGATAATAGATAACATTTAATAAATTCAAAGCATGCTAACACCAGGATGTCTACAGAATATCTACAGAATTACAGATTTATGTCCAGCCACCCAGAATAATAATTTTTAAAAGACTTACTGGAAAAATAAATTAACTTCTTTCCATTTAGTAAGAATAATGAAAACTGAATTGCTCAGTAAGTCTTTATTGGGTGTTGTATATCTGATAAAAGAAAACCATATTAAAGATACAGCACGTTGTTATTTTTAATTCATGCGATTTTCTCTGTCACTAAGAAGTAACAGATTTTATTGAACAAAATAGTTAAAAATACATGGATTGTGACAGCCACCAAAAATATAAGTAAACAGGAAATCATGAAGATTTTTTTCCTGTTCTTTGAACTGGACACACTTTTTTTTCCACCTAAAAAAAATACTAAATAGATTTAAATTAACTGAAAACACTACTACTTTTTTTGATTAATTGCATGATCCTTCCACAAAGTATTTGACTCCTTAGGCAGTCTCGCCATATGGACTTAAAAGTCTCCACGGATGGACTGCAGCTCCACCACAGATCTGTTTCAAATCAGCTCCCTATGCTGAGTGTCTGCAGAAGGAGCTATTTATGAAAAGTGACTTAGGAACTTCTGATTTGAATGTACTGATGTTTTAAAAAATATTTAATTGCCAATAAATTTTACTTGCTATTATAAAATAATTATTATTATACTTATCCATTTCTTAATAACACAATTCCATGCCATTTTTTACAACTAAGGGGTGGGATCTTTTAAACAAACAAAAAAGAAGAATTTGGGGTTCATGAAACACACCTTTAGAGCACAGAGCAAACATAATATAAAACTTAATTAGCTACAAACTTGAGATAAAGAAAATACAATGTCTTTACTCTGTTCATGAGGAGAGTGACACAGAGGATAAATCTTTTCTTCAAAGCCCTCTGGTAAATTTTTTTTGACAGGAATGAGATTATAACTGAGGAGTTCTTTGCTCGTCACCCAACATTTACTCTGTGAATTCACGCTGCCTTCACAAGCTTTATAAAGTTTCACTGTGCAGTGCAAGTTTGTTGAATAGAATATAATCTCCCTGTTGCATCAAAACCAGTATTTTAAACAGGCCAGCTGGCTCCCCTCCTGACATTAACTCGTGCCAGGCTCCCTGCTGCATTTCAATGGTTAACACACACATAATGCCTTTTCTCTGAACCCTCGCATCTTCCTGCACAGCTACTGGGGAGGCGGGAAGGTAGGAAGATGAGAAAGCAAATGCAAAGGAAGACATGTGAAGTAGTACGTCACTGGGCTGGTGATGCCAGAAGGCACTATGGTTAGGGCAAAAGCATTCAGAACTAATCACTACGTGACATTTAGGGTGGCCATGACAGCCACAGCACCCATATAGGACAAGGTAGAGATGAGCGCACTGGTAACACTCAGAGCGGTACCTGCCCTGTTATCAGACTGCAGGAACCTCAGCAAGGAGTCACCCAACGGCAGTGCTCCAGTGCCCTCTGAAAAAATATCATCCTAGACACTCACAGGCTATAGATTGGCTTTCAGTTTCATAGCCATCCTACAACACTTTGTAGCCACAGTGACGATAGGTCTGGATATCTCATCTCTATATTTAAGTGTCCAGATCCCTCTGAGTCTGACCTGTTTGCTGCCATGAATGGCATCCTGAAATCAACAGGAATTGAGCTCATGCTTAATGCTTAGCATGACCTAAAGTGATGTCTTTTAAGAAGGAAGAGAGGCTTTGGATCTGATTCACACAGGTACTAAGGTGCTTGAACTTGCAGCAAGAAAACAGAAAGGAACCCCAGGCATCACTTGAGGAAACTGAAGCAAAAGGTGAACTTATACCATCATTTATGAGGGTGAATTAAAATAGAAGAGAGGGCCACCGCTGTGTTCCTTTTTTACCAGACAAATGCACTCCAGCTTTAAGGTGATCTATACCCACTAAACCATTAAAGCTTATTTTCATGTAGCCAACTTTTTTTGTGGATGCTGTTTTACATCTGCGGTTTCCTCACTGAGACATGCAACTCCTTGTCTTACCCTGTGTACCCACCCCTCATAGCCACAAGCCTTGTTACTGTTATTTCTGAAAGCAGACTGCAGATACATCCATGGAAGTAAACTTGTGAGTTCAAAACCGTATCATTCAAAGCTCAGGCAAGATTGAGGGGGGGGTGGGGGGGAGGGGAGAGCAAAAAAATAAAAGCAGATAATTTCTTTGAACCTCAAGTACTAGTGATTTGTTAAATCTGCATTGTAGTAGATTAGAAAGCGAGTTTCCAAACCTGAGCTGCAACACTGACACTGGCAGGAATTTCATAGTAATAAAGTCTCTTTCCTCAAATCCACAGCAGAATTTTACAGGACACCTCCTCGGTAACATAAACTATTGCAAGCACGTCAAACATGTCCCCTGTATCTTCAGTGATTTCAGTGGAAGATCTAATCAATCTACATCTCCATCTCTGACTTCATTTTAAAGGTGCTCAATGCTTGGACTCCAAAAACTCTAAATATTTGAAGTGAAGGCTGCAATAGATAACAAATTCCAGCAGGAATTAGGGACCACCACAATCCCTACTGCCTTCAGTTCTACATTCAGAGCACCTTTCCACCTTCCTTCTCAAATATAAGCACAGCGTGGCACAAACATTTAAAAACAAGCAAAGAAACAAAAGGTCTCCAAGCAGGCTTTCTGAACGGTAAAGAATACAGCCAGACAAAAGGCCCTTCCAAACAAAGGATAAGATTAATAAACCCATGACACATTAGTCATATCTCTCAAGGCACTACAGTAAGACGCTTGGAACTGCACTAGTGAGGAACATGTAAGGAACAGGACAGAAAAGAAGGATGGTTTCATGACTGAAGGACTTCACTGGGAATCGAAATGTTTGTTGTCTATTCTCAGTTTGCTACAGACCTCCCAGATGATACCACACCAGTTACTTAACGCGCGCCCATCAGTTTTTTAAGCAGCGTAATGGCAGTAGCTTTTCTTTCCTCATCCTTGCATCTCTCTCTCCAAAAACTCATTTTTCTTTTTTTTTCTTACAAATTGGACTGTAAACTCTCTAGGATTGTCACACTGTCTACCACAGACAGCATGTCTTCAGTCAAAACACTATTGAAATGCAAAGATTTTTGATGATGCTATTTTCAGGAAACAAGCTTAGAAATCAGTGTCAGTCACAACTCAATTTCTCCATTTATTATTATTTTTCACTAAAACCTGTTTTATTAACATACTTATTCGTACAGAATAAGTTTTTAGACTTTTTCTTAGTGAAAAAAAGCACTATTTTTAAATCACCATTTTTTTAACCCGAATTGCCCTCTTATGTGCAGCTCCTGTATTGGAATACATCACCATCTGATTTGGAAAAAGGCTCAATTCTCCTCGCTATTGGCTGCTCAGAAAAACAGCCATGGCCCGCTGCAGTCAGATCAAGGCCAGCGAAGGCTGGCATCGCATGCCAGGAGTCTGGACCGAAGCCCAGTCATGTTTGAGCTGTTAGAGATCTGAGAATGTAAAGGGAGACAGAAGCAAATGAAAAGAAAAAATAAATAAATAAAGGAAGGTGTTTAGAGGAGTGCTGGGAAAAGAAAAAATATGGGCCCTACTGGAGATTAAAACTTTGTTCAGTGTCCAAAATTCAAAAGCAGCTCTTCTGTGGGTTGGCTCCTGCTTCTCTACAAACAAGCTGGCCCCACTTATAACCTGTATTAATTTATATAGCCACCAGCAGTGCCAGAACCCGTACAAATCCCTGTCCTTCTGTTTGCCGAATGTTTAAGAGGCAGATCATTTTGAGTGAATTGCTGGTTGGCCACTTGTCAATGATCTCCTTTCAGCTACTCAGGACACCTCTCTCCCTCCTCAGTGCCTGTTCTCCAGCAGAAAAATGCTGCTGTCCTGCCTGGGACAGCCCCGGCTGAGCAACCCCAGAGGCATTCAGGCTCACCACGGAATGTCCCCGACGTGCGGAGGGAGCCCAGTCTCATGGCCACCTCCTCCATGCATCCTGATAAAGCAGCGAGACACAGGGAGGAGAAACCTGCACGGGGGAAAAGGACGGGATCACCCTCTCTGCTCCCCCATGCACACTCTCCACTTGTAAACCAGTTAAAGCCATTTTCAAACACACATTCTCACTCAGAATGAATGCAGTGTAATTCCAATTAGCCCCCAACATTGTTTATTTATTATAGTAGAAAAAGATAATCTTATGTGGCACGCCGAGGTCACCACTGTTTGAATTACGCGACAGTGTGCAGTGACTGCCTGGTGGATTGCTGTTAGGGACTGAGCCCTGCTCCTGAGAGCTTTGTCTCTCTCTCAAATGGAATCACAAGAATTTACTATTTTAGCAAGTAATTGTAAGCAAATTTACACACCTTCTAGACTAGCCATCTAGTGTGGGCACATGCAACTTGTGTGAATTACAAGACTATAATGTATGTATGACATCCTAGGGTGTTACATGAGCTGGATTACCTAGACAAGTTGAAAGTCATTTACTTCTCCCCATGCCATGTAAAGACGTAAGAAGATGAAGCCACTTGCTTTAAAATTAACCAGCAGATGAGCACCCACTTCCATTCCTGCTCTGCTCATAGAGGTTGTAACGTCACACCCACTGCTGCCTTTGAGGATACACATTACAAAGCACCATTTCTTTTCAGAACATAGATCTATTTTTTCTTTATCACTATTACCTTTCTGCATTACTTTTTTCCAGGTTACTCCTACTAATAATGAGCACCTGTGAGGTTCAGACTGCTTCTCTCCAAAAGCTGGGTTTAAAAAATGGTGTTTTAAAAATAGTGCGCTTTTTTTCACTAAGAAAAAGTCTAAAAACCCAAAAAAAGCTGGGTTTACCCAAAATCAGTTCTGTTCTTTGCTGTCCAAACTGCTGATTCTTTCTGTATTCCCCTTCTGCCTGCCTCACAGCTGGGGTTAATACATACCTAAAAACATAACAGTTCAGTGCAAATGCAAGAGAGCCATTAAACACTAGGCAACAATAAATGCCAGAATAAGGATGGAGTAGCAGACAGTTAAGTTAATTATGCCTCTGTTAGTACAATGTTAGTGTTATGACTGAGGACTCAAGATTTAGACATGCAATTTCAGCTGGACATTTCACTTTTTCAGAAGCATTCCTGTTCTTTTCTTGGTTTGGGACCAACATTTTAAGTGACTGAGGAGCACATTAAAAAATCATGCCCATCGATAGTTTTCTTGGTGGATTCAGAAAAATGCAGGCAATTACACATAGCATTCAGATATTATAGTAGAATCATCAAATGTAAGTCTAACATATAATTTCAAGTGTCCTGTTGTTAATTAGATAAATACATTAAGTTGTTCAAACAAAAACAACAAAGGCAGCACAGAAAGATGCCAGTGAATCACCTACAGTTGTAGAATTACTGAAGAAACACTAAAAAATGAACAAAACAACAATATAACAAGCTTTTCTGCTTCATCATGTACCAATCAGGACACTAACAAGAATCAAATTCATAAAAATATTTGGAACTAGGAAAAGACTTATTTCTTGTGATGAGGAGAGAACTGTTCACTCTAGCTTTGCAGTAGGCACTGCTACATTTGGGGCTTCAGTTGCTACATTGACAAAGTGAAGAAACCAATGTCATTCAAGAGCCAAATCAGACTTCCAGATCACTGCATCATGTGTGGTCTTTATGGAAACCCAGCTATTACCTCAATTTTTGACATTATCAAAGATGCTATATAATAATACCTTTTGCTGGTATAAAAACATTTGGATTGCAACAAAGCCATCAAAAAGCCTCAACATAAGCCATACTGCCTGGGAAGTAGGCAAAGACAGCCATTTAGTGATCTTCCAGAAAACAGAGTGAGCCTAAGGGATGCAAGGAATCAGGGTGTGAAGTCAGTGTGCATCACAGCTGCAGGCACACCTAACCTGGGGCTGCATTTGCATTTATGCAACCTACGGGTGTATTAGCAGTTCTGATTAGTCCTAAGTACCATAAACAATAATTAGGAAAAGAGGGGGGGAAAGGAGAGCCACTACACTGTTTTGAAGACTGATTTGCACTTACTGGAGCCATGAGTCTAATTAGCATGAGAGGAGATTGCATCGGGGTACGCGCTCAATGTCTGCTTGTCTGAGGCATGGCTCTTAAACCACCCGTCTGCTGAAGGTCAGCTCGGAGGATGTCCCAGGGATTCCCAAAGCACCAACAGGGATCACAGCTAACACCAGGTATTTTTGCTCTGCTCTTCACAGACTTTTACATTTCGTTTTTTTTCTTTTGTAAACATGTTTCCAAAATCTCACTCGCCAACTTCACCCTTTTGCCAGAGCAAGAGGCGTTGTTATTTTCAGCTTGTTAAATTATTAAATTGCACTCAGTTACAGCAGAGAGGCAGCAAACCTGAACTAAAAGTTGGAGGTGGATGGTCTTCTGCGGTCCCTGCAAGTAAGAAAAGTTTGGGGTCCCTGATGTCCAGGTATGGTTCTCTCTAAACTTCCAGGGTGAATTTTATGTGCCATAAAGCTCTGGCCTCCAACTGCCCCTCTAAAAAGTTCTGGTCTCCTAGAGGCTGTGTCATGCCTGCCATGCCTGTATGAATGTTACACTATGCCAGGGCTTCCAGAATTATACTAACATGTATTAAAATAATATATATTATATTAGATAATATCTAGTTAGCTACCTTTCTTCCCTCATAACTGCAGAAAGAAATTGCGTGCAAAGTTGTTACATCTGGCATGGAGTACACCAATGCCACTTGCTCCAGAAACATACAGAAACATGCTTGACTCCCCAAATTTTGCAGTGGTTCACCTAATTTGCATGTACTGATGCACAAGTGTAACGTTCATGAAAGTCTACAGTAGCAATCCAGGGTTTGGGCATTTGCACTTAGAAAATACACAGGGTTTTTTTGTCATTCATCTGTGTATTCCTGTTCACTACTAGCAGATTCTACAGAATTTGCACCACTAAAGAACTTTTTACATTTCTTGAGTCATCCTGGAGCAGAAGCAGCTCTGGAAGACTTCTATGCCTACTCTTACAACTTTTACATTGTTGCAGGCCATAAAATTCACACGTTGCTGATGCAATCGTGAGCTTGGAGACAACATCTTGCACAACTGGACTGACAACGCAAAAGCACATCTGCTTCTATTTTGATGATATGATACCTTCACAAAAGAAACACTTATTCCCTTCCAAAAGTAAAGATTCATACTTAGAAAATACTGCAAGCTGTAGCAGAGTTAACATGGGAAATGCAGGTCTGTGATTAGTGACTCCTTTTGAAATATCTTCCAGCAACAGCTTGGAAGAAGTAATCCCCTGAATAGCACAAACGGTACAATGATATATCATTAAGGGCATAAATGGGGCATAACTTCAATACAGATCCCATCTCAAGTATCATCAACATATTTATTTCTTAAAGAAATTAGGAAAAATTACTCAGCCATTTTTTCACATGCAAAAGTTGCAGTGCTCAGTGTGAACTCGAGTTGTGCAGAATTTCATAGTCCAGGTTTGAAATACTTCGTAGTTGTTAGAAATGTATTTTCTTTTCACTAGGAAAGCGCTGGATTGTGTGGTTTTTTAATTCTACAGCTTGGGTTTTCGGAGGGTTTTTTACTCACATAATGCAAAAGAAATTGCTGGATCGACCACCCAATATTTTAAAGATTCTACAGTTTTTGACAGTCAACAAGAAACAAAAATTTCAGCCTCATAGGTAATCTTTTCCAAAGCCCTAAGCACTGAAAGCAGTGTCATAATGGAAGATGTTTTGCAGCCTTAACTGCAGAGCGGTTGCTCCTGGCGCCTGCTCTATTACATGGACCTTCAGAGATGCATATAGCGAAGAGACACTATAGATTACAGTTGATCTTTTTTTCCTCTCTTTATAATGAAAATTATATGCTGTAGTCCATCAGATGAGTTCCCTGGCTAGAGCTGTATCTGAAGGAAACTTTGTCCTCATACTGCAAAAGGAAACCAGAAATAGAGGCCTTGACAGTCTGGAGCTTTCCTAGCAGCCCACTTATAATGGATGTAGGACAGGACATGGTGGCCTACTTTTAAAAGGATATTTCTGCCAAGTCACAAAATAATAAGAAAAAGAATTTATGGTATAACCCCAAAAAAATAAATATCTTTAGGTTACGGAAATTATGACTGATGACATCTCTTGTCCCTGTTGCCTGTGATCCATTTGAATGTATACAAGACCTTAATTACAGACTTGCAGTAACTGATCGAGCTTAAGGCATGCTTTCAGCCTGAATGGAGGAGCCATCCAGGCATGGGAACCGAGTTGTACTGAGCAGAAGTGTCAAGGTACTGGAGGGGATGCTGAACCCAGGAAAGAGGTTGACTTGAAGGCACAAACATTTGTCCTGTGGCAACACATTCCCACATACCAAGTTTTTATTAATTCATCCTCTTGGAAGCCAAAAAACTAGCCTTCCCTGATCGTATACTTGCAAAGCTGAAAATGCAGTAAAATAAAATAGCAAAAAAGACTAAGTTCCTCAATATAAACATGAAATACTGAAGCCAGCAGAATTATTCCACATGCTTGTCCCTTCCCAAACTGAAAACTTCCTCTAGCTTCCTCACAAAGTAAACGCTTTTCCCTAAAGTAAAACATGATACAGAGACATGTCACTGTCAAATAAACAACGGCCTCTTTTTCTAGACTAAGTAATTTGGGGAGCCCAACTTGAGACGTCTTAAAGGAACTCTAGTCTCAGAAATCACTGGTTCCTGCGCTCTGGAAATCACATTACTTTATATCATTAATTTGAACAACCAAAGACCAAGGTGCTTAAGCATGCAACTTTTCTGAAGGTCTCAGGTCAGAAGGATAAGCTGTACGACTACTCTTCCATGCTGAAGAAAGTTCTTTGCTCCTACAGTACAGATCTCCTAAAGAGAACCCGTTAGAAGAAAAATACTTGTACAGAACTCGTTTCATACCAGAACAAGGAATTGGACAGACAAAGCTCATAGTATGGAAGGCAGAGCAGGTGCTACACACACGGGGAGAGCTAGAAAGACATTTCCTGATAAAATGTGAGAAATATTGTTTTGCTATTTTGAAAAACCCAAATGTTTTAATGAAATATGCCTGTTCAGTGCCTCCCAACAGAAACAGAACAGGGAATACAAAATCCTTAGGAGCTCTACCTCAAATTAAAGTTGTCAGGACACCTGAGATTGCTCTTAGGGCTCAGCCAGGCTCAAGGAGAGGTGTTGTCCATCTTTGGAAGCAGTACTAATTTTCAAATACAGAACGTCTGATTTTTCCATAACACTCTCTACTTTTCTCTCTATAGGAAGATTCTATTTACTATTATCTCTTGTACTTTTTCAAGCACTCATCCAGACTACTGGGCAGATACAGTCAGGATGTGTACATTATTAACCTTGTTAAGGTTCTAAAACATGCATTCACTGTCATTATTCTGAGGCATTGTTATTCCCTTCTCAGATGTCATCTCTTCTTATGCAAAACTATTAAATTACTCACAAATGGTCAGTTAATATGTAAGTGAACTTACAGGTGATTATATATGCAAAATCTGAATATTGCACATTTTCAAGGGCTAAAAAATCCAGCTCTAAAATTAACTTTGCAAACACAGAACTTTGCTTTGAAACAAATGCACGCTTTCTTCACAGACCAGACATATGTGACTATAATTAGTTGTTCTAAAGAGGGGAAACACAGTAAATGCTGGCTACCACTTCGCGGGTGAGAAAACTTCTCTTCTTCCTTATATATGTATGTCTCTCACTGAAAAAAAGTAAGAGCTGTTCATCTTTCAGGCTGGGCTTGACTGCAGCTTGTCTTGTGTCTTGTATTTCTTGAGACAACATGAATGCTTTGCTGTAAAATCATCATCTCACAAAATCAGAGAATTGCAGAAACTGATTTCTCAAAAATGATTCAGTTGTGATACAACAGCATTTGTCAGCAAAAGCATTCCAGAAAGCTTTCCTTAGCACAATTTCTTATTAACGTTATTTTACCTTAAAAGGGGTGTAAGAAACAAAGCTAAGCTCTATTCTTACCAAAGCTGTGAGGTGGGGAGGGGCTAATCTTCAGCAAGATGACAAAGACCATCTTTAGATCTTTCTCAAGGGTGAAAGAGCACTACCTGAGAAATACAGAAAGCAAACAATATAATCCTGCCTCGTATATGACTGTCCCACCTTCCTGACTGATTCTTTGAAACAACCAAATAAGAGCCTGAACCTGTGGTAGGGTAGGGCCAAAGAAAAGGGAGGTTGGGGAGGGAACTGAAGCACCCTTCCACCCCCTTGAGACCAGGGAAGGGCCACAGCCCCGGCTGTCCTCAGCACAAACAGATTCAGGGGCCGTTTCACCAAAGATCACCAAATTCAGGTTCACAGAGGGAGGTACTCAGATGCCACCAGGCTCAAGTATTTTTGCCAAAACCACAAACACAGAATTGATTTCAGCTCCCAGCCTTGCCTAAGGCATCTCAAACATCTCTTTAAGATGGTCCCTCACCATCACTCCAATGGTACCAAATAACTTAACAGGTATCTAGTTTTGCAGCCTGATATGAAATGTCAGAAGTAGCAATGGATTTTTGGAAGAATGGTTGAAATTTGACAGGAAACATCAAAGTCCGTGTTTGCTTCAACTGGGAGAGAGAAGACTATGCAGAATATTGGCTAAAGCTTATAAGATGGTGTCAGAAATGGCGCGAAATGGCGCAAAATTGCTCAGACCCAAAGGTCACTGTAAGGAAATAAAACACAAGGAAAAACTGTCTTCACACCATGTGTAGCCAAGCTCTTGCATTCATGTCCATACAAACTTAGAGTTGAAGATTGCAGCTGGACTACTGAACAAGCTCGCTAATTCTGTGGCAATAAGATGTATATCTATAGAAGCTAAAGTTGACTGGATTTCACTATACATGAAGTTATCACTGGAGGGAGCCTCTCCTTCCACATTTACTGTTATGGGTAATCACCCTGAAGTAATTCCTACTACAGCACACTTTCACTTTCCCCTGAAACATCAAGAATTGGTCAGTGCTAACATCAGTATGCAAAACTGAATGGAGTGGTGAGTCCAAAGGGAAAAACTTGTAGGTGCCTAGCACAGTACATACACATAAATCAATCTTCACAGACGGAGTATTTTTTTCTTTTTTTCCATTTTGCTAACAAAGCAAGCTCTTTAGAATTGGAGTTGGGGGAAAAAATAAGTTGCAAGACCAAAGGAGCACTGTGAACATCTACTGCAAACACCCACATAAAATAGTTTACGGAATCCCTCCTCCAATGGAGGAAGGTTGTCCTTCCCTTCTACATAAGTAAATATGATTTTGTGCAGCACCTTGAGGCCGACCTACAGCCTTTTTCTAAAAAGACTCAATCTCAAGTTAGAATCCAAGTGATGATGGATTTATCACTTCCCTTGGTAAACTGCTCCTATAGTTAATTATCCTTACTGTTTAAGTCACGTCTCATTTCCAGTTTAAAAAAATTTGCTGAAAGCCTCATAATGTTTTTTTTCTACAATGTGTGCCTATATGCCTGTGTTTTTGCGTGTGCACACCCACACACAATTTGTTTAAAATAATGTTACTCTGATTCCTAAAGAAGGGTTCTTTTTCTACACACAACGCTGTATCATCACTCGATCTGAGAACTTGGATTTTAATTCAAAACTGCTGCTGGATTATCTAGTCGCATGGCAAAAGAAAAAAAGTTCAGTACCCAAATCAGGCTTCTTAAGGCTGGGGACACCTAAACAAAAGCAAACTGACAGTAAACACTTGAATTTCTCTTAGAAAAATTAGGAGTTGCAAAAGGTGAATATTTTCACCTACATTTTTAGGCACAGAATTAAATGCACGTATGTACTTTATCAGTTGTTGCTGCATATTTTACATTAGAACTATTCAAAGGCTGACCACTGCTTATAATCATTAAATGTATGCTTATATATAAGTTTACATATAGGCTGTGAGGTGTCTTGAGAAAAGATTCTTCAGCCAAGTTATGGTCAACAATTTTTTTCTTTTTTTTCTAAGGGTCCTAGAGTTTTTACAGTTTTTCTTTTGTGATCCTGTCAGGCTTGCTATTATTAATTTTCTGGAGACCTTTGAAAACGCTGGAAGACAGGGAGAGGTATCGAGGAGACTAAAGAAAAGAGAGCACGCTTCATCTCCATTCCTGCAAAGTTTCTGCTGTCCAGCTGCAGTCTCTCTCACAGACGATGAATCATATGCCTAGAAAGAAACTACATATCTGAGTAAACCACATTCAGTTACTGTCTCTGTTTGGTTATGTATTAGGTAAACCTAACCAATCAAAGCTCATCAGCTGACACAGAAGCCAGTGGAATTAAAACACAGACATACAAAAATCCTTGTAAATTATTAGTAGGGTCATACAAGGCCTTAAATATTGAGAAAAGCAAAACAATCTATTATTAACTGAAAGACTGATAAAGTTTCTGCATAGTCTAACAAAGAAGGGAAAACCAAGAGGTAAAGTTTTCAAGTTTTTGTGGTCAGTGAGTTTTTAATCTGATACGAAAATGCTTGCGTGCCTCCAAGTCCTGGGACAACCAGGATTCAGAGAGACAGTTCAGCTGGGGGTAAACATATTAAAGGATTATGGACAAGGGGGGAAAATAAAGGTAAGCAAAACACTGTAAATTATTCTAGTCGTTTGTGAAGTGAGGCATGTGTTTATGCAACATCAGAAGCAGATGAGCTGGCAACAGTTAGGCTGACCTGACCGGTCCAGCCTCCATCGTTTCTACATGCCCTACTGTTTTCATCAGACCTTTGTGATTTTCACTAGCAGGACATCAGAAACACACTTTTCAAGTTCAAGCACACTGTCTGGGATATGAAATTACTGGGAGGACTATCATGAAAGAATAAGCAAGATGCACAACGCAAAAAGAAAGGAGCATGCCCTGCTAAGCCTCCAGCAGAGGCTGGATGCAGGTAGTGCATCCCCACGCTTGGTGGTGCGGAGGTCCCCTCTGCTGCTGAGCTGCTGGTCGGGTGGCCGGAGCGATGCACCCCGCAGCACACCAGTTGCCAGAGCCCGCAACAAGCATGATTAAATGAGCTTAGCCTGCTGGCAGCTGAACAGTGTCTTCGGGAAAACTGTGGCATTCTGTGCAGCAGTATGCAGTGTAACCTGACCCAGACAAAACTTGTGTCATCTCAGGTCAGAAATTATAGGGAAAGAAGAAACTGTGGGTTTTGTTTGTTTATTTGGTTTGAATATGTGGCCAGTGCAAAGATCAGTTGTCAAATGGAAAACATTGGTTGAGAAATATTGAAGAAAGAAAATAGTCCCAAGGGAAGAGTCCTCTGTGCCACAGTCCAAAATCCACAGGTCCCCAATCTCCTTTAGGGCTCCATCTGAGCAGGTTTAAACTAGATTCCCTACAGATCCTAGAAAAACTGCTTTATATTATCTTCAAATCCCAGCATTAGGCTGCAGAGCTGCAAGGCATAAGCCAGTTTGCATTGGAAAGAAAGAAGTGTCCCTTAACACCAAGTTATCTGATAACTGTCCTTTCCAAGAATACATAAACTTCCTGCTGAAGGAGCATCTGGTTCTGGCCACTGGCTGGAACGAGACACTGCGCTGAATGAACCAGCGGCCTGATCCGGTAACACTAACTCCCATGGCTCTGGGGAGCGCCCAGCAGAGATACTACTTGGAGCAAGGCATTTCCCCAGTCAAGTGCAAACCATATGTTGAAAATTAAAAGTCAACTTCAAAAAGTCATGCAGCATGCCCCTGTGTTTTCAGAACAACAGCCTGGCCTTCAAGTACATGCAGCAATGGCTATCAGTCTTTCTTTCTATTCCCATTTTGAGTTGTCTTTAATAATTATTTTGGAGACATCAGTGCCCTGTCCACAGCTTATAAAATAATTCAGCATCTTCTGGAACAAGGTTTTGTTGATGCAGTGGGTAGGATGCCTCAGGGCCAGGCTCCACAACCAGTTCACTACCCAGCTACACGGTTTGACACAGTTTTACCCCTGTGTGCCAGTTCTGGGACAACCTGTACAGCTCTTTCAACAGCCAAACCTGGCCTGTGCTTTCAGCACACTCAAATGCACATGAATTCCCCACCTTGGGACCGCTGCAAAGGTACATGCCTGGTGCAGCAAATTTATCTCTCATCAGCCTTTGAGGTGTTGCTACAAAATCAGCACTGGGTGGATAATGTGGTCAGGGATTTTGTAAGACGGCACTGACGCTGAATGCGATTTAAAGACAGTCTGAAGCCAGGCTGAATCTCCAGAAAGAAAATGGGAATACAACGTGTAGGGCCTTAGGAGTGCACTGAAGTTCAAACCTGTTCTTGAGATCACCCAGCGCAGCCCAGTGCAGTCACTGAGCCCCAGCTTCTCAAGTGATACTCCCGTCTCTCCACCATTCCAATGGGAACTTGCAAACAAGCCTAAAAGTGAAGTGCTGAATGTTTCTCTTGGAAATCTCAACCTCATTACAGCTGTCATTCAGCCTGTAATACCAAAGCATAACTCAGGTGAAAGCAACATCAAACAGCTAAACAGGGATTAGAAGATATAACAAGAGTGTTCATTTCTCCTTGACAGATCTACCAAATGAAATAATTTAAATGAGAGTTTTACCAGGAACAAAAAGCTGGTGAGTGGTGCAAGGCAGTGATGGCCTGCCAGCCCTGCCAAAGAGCCACAGGAATGTTGAATCAACGCCTCAGATGGCTACTGTGTCTAAATATACATTAAAAACCCAACACGGCATACTTAAATACAGCAGCTGAACCTATGCTGCTGGGCCTGATGCACTGTTTCCATCATCCCCTATGCAAAACACAATGCAATTCATGGCAGCTTTAAGTACAGTGAAGGTAGAGGAGATGACAAAGTGTGATGTCTTTTTTTCCCCCCATTTAGAAACAGAACATGCAATGAAAGGGTGCTCAGTTACTCTGAAAATTAGGTCCCCAGTTTGAATTCAATTACTTTGTCCAGTAACTGAATCGAAGATGCAGCTTCCTATTTTTCAATTGCCCGGTAAGCCTGCCAATCAAAAAATTTATTTTTTATTTTAAATCAAATTTTATTGAAAAATACCATATTTTTCAAGTTCCTTTGGTGTTCATTTTGCATACAAAGGGCCCACTACTTAGACCTTTTACCCCATGACATGGACAAGGAACACAGAGAATCATCTGCCATGGTCAGTTTGTCCACTTCCCTGGTTTCAAAAGACTGACTGTTTCAGTTTACACTTATTAACATTTCAGCCTACCGAGTCCTAGGTATTTTGCTGTTTTTCAGGGGGTTTAGTTTTGGGTTGGGGGGAAAATGTCGGGGGAGGAATTGAAACAAAAAGAACAAATCTGGTGATATTTTTAGAAGGGGATACAACCCCAAATGGAAATAATTACATGTCACTGATGGACTGATCTCTATCCTTACTTTCTTGAGGCAAAAATTATGGCCAGTGTTTTAGTTCTTAGACCCAATCTTCAAGTACTATAAACTCTCATAGATCCATGCTGACTTATGCTGGCAGAAGATTTGTGCGTTACACATATGCCTGTGACTAATACTTTTGAATGGCATGCTGATGTCCAAGCAAGTTGAGGGAAAAACAAATTATTAGAGTAAAGGCACCCAGTCCACAGGCCAGCTGAACAATCCTTGAATGAAATCCAGAAGAAAAAAGTTTGGACTTAGTCCATTCGCAGCTCCCATGGGATGAGAGAACAAGCAGCAAATGCCAGATTGCAGTTCAACTTTGCTTTTATCTCTCCCACCTTGTTCCCATTCTCAGAACAGCACCAACAAGATGATGAATGTTATTGTGCAGTGACCCCTGCTCCATAGAAACAGCATGGCAATCCCTCCCACTCCTTTCATTCCCAACCCCTTTTCTTCTCAAGAATCACTTTGAAGGTTCATAACATTCAGCCCTGAAGGCAAGAGGGTTTTTCCAATGTAAATTTCTTTAGGTCACTGCAATATGAACAGAAAAATCTTGGGCAGCTCTGTTCCACGACAGGGTTTTCATATTTCCTTTGCCTGCCCAGCTATTTATCATTTTCCAATAATCCTATGCCCTGGAGACAATAACGCTCAGCAAATGGCCTTACCTCCCCTCCCCCTATCCCACACACACAATAATGTTTCCATGCCTGAAAGTCTGTGTCCGTCAATGTTGATCGGAAAGAAAGATGTTTATCTCTACATATGGCAAGCCACAAAAGTTAGAGATGGAAAAAGTTCTATTAGATCATAGAGTCCAAAACTCTCCTAGTGAGGGACAGAGCCCGCAGAGAAGACAGAACTGTTTTTAAACAGATGCAATAAATTGTCCTTCATGATGTGGTGGCCAACTGAGATATTTCACATCCTTGACTTTGAGGTAGGAGATTCTGCAATGTGGAAGTTTTTCTCCTTTCCCAATAGATTCATGATACTAAATTTGTTGTTGGTTTCTGCTAATATGCTCTAGTTTCCAAAAGACAGACCAACCACAACCAGAATTCTTCCATCACTGCCTGATCCTAATTTATTTAAGATACTTGCTGAAGTCATCACTTGGACTGCTCTCAAATGACCCCAAGCTAGGATCACATATGGAAATATGGAAAAGCAATATGTTGCAACAATCCAACAATATCCTTCCAATTAAATCTTAAACTTTGGTAGGCTCAGTTGGACACCACCCCTTTGCCCTCATATCTGTCTCTTGTTTGGTTAAGGGCTCACACTCAAATTCAGTGCTCTGAAAATGCCCTGGATGCACTGGGATCAAACCAAACATGAGGCTTCACCACCAGTCTCTATTGCCGTTCAAGGGATAGGGAGGACAGCCAGAATTTTGCTCATGAAAAATACAGAAGGACAAACACCTCTCAGAGTAATTCAGGTGTCTAAGAAAGCCACTGACACATGTCCTGAGAGTCACTTGTTCTGTGAAGATTCATGTCTAGGCACAGGTTGTACTTAACAGATCATGGCTGAGCATGACTTTGGGAAAAGAATAACCTCAGCACAAAACGTCGCCCCAAGGTCAGAAATGTGGCTGTGTTTGGATACATTTCCAAACAGGTATTGAAATTACAAAGCACATGGACTAGACATTCATTATTATCAGATTCATTAACATATTTTAGAAATCCGAAAGTTCAGTTCAATGTTAAATCCAGAGCTATAAAGGATTTTATAAAAAATGAGACACCTCATGGAAATGAATCGAAAGTTCCAGGCTCATCTGGGGCTGCATATCAATGTATCCCGACTGAAGACACATGCAGGGACAAGGCATGCACATGCACCTACCTGACCCTCTGCAAATTCTAAGTCTGCAATATTTCAATAGCCCACTGGGCTTAGTTGCACCAGAACAAGTTAGCACATTTTGGAAGTGCTTTAAGTGTTTTAATCAACACATTTTTTTAGCAATAATTAACAGGTAGGTAGGAATGGTCAGAGTAATGTAAGGCAGCTGGACATTGATGTGTGCCTAGATGACCTAGAAATTGGGCATGTGACTCCTTTCACTCCCTCTGAAAATCCTAGCTCTACTCAAAGAGAAAAAAAAGAAGAGAAAAAAAAAAAAGAAGAAGCCTTAGTTAAAAGTGGATTCTGGAAGCATTTGAGAATATTCACCTTTTAAACAGCCATCTGAACCCAGATTACCTAGAAAATAGGGACAATTGTGGGTGACTGTTCCTCTGTCAAGTCAGAGGACGTATCTTGTTTCATGCTGGACTCAGCTTTCCCAGCAGCCAGGGAATAAATGCAACAGCTATGGACTGTTGCAGCCTTACTGCCCTTCACACCACGAGCAGACTAATACAGCCTAACTTTTCCTAGTACAAGCACCAGCAGTGTACACATTTAAAAATAAATAAAACATATTGCTTCACTGGGGAAATAGAAAATGAAATGTGTGTGACAGATGTAAGTCATGTCAGTTATCAGAAAGTGTTCAGATTTGACAGCAATGAGGGCAATAAAAAAATAGATGGGGAGTATGTCTGTGCGAGCTAATGTTTAACAAAAAATTCTTCAGACCATTCATTTTCCATTTTGTATATAATCCTTGATATAAGATTTGACTTTATATATTGACATACTAGTTCCCAGAAATCTGGTCCAAAATTGCTCTCTCATCTCCCCCCCATCTCCGCCCAAACACTTTTAAAAGTAATATTGACACAACTGCAAGTAGTAGCTTTTCTAAATTAAAACTTCTGTATATAGCCTGGGCATACAGTAAAGAACTTACAGGGCTCTGTTAGGGACATCAAATACATTTTGAAAGACTGTGGTTATACTGTCTGTGGTATTAGTCAAGTAACATATTGCCTGTCTGGAACTTGTGTAACAAGCACTAGCAAATAAAATGCTCAAGTTGTATTGCATCTCATAGGCAAGTCTTGCTGGGATGGAGTCACAAACAGAGGAAATCCTTCAGACTATGCCCCAGCTTATGTCTCGAGGACAGAGCCTGGGCAAATCACACAGTTTGTTGTTTATCGGAAGGAGGATTGCAACTACTGGTTTTGTAGTTTACTCTTAAAAACCCAGGACAACGTTCAACTGGTTCATCTGCGCTGGCACTGAAATCCCTTGGGATCTGCACATTAAGAACAGGTTTTCTGCAAAGCCAGAGGACTAACATGACAAGAAATACCCAAAATTGAGGTCTAAATATTCAGTACCAGATCCACTCATCCCTCAAAAGATTATTCAATGCTTTTCAGGCTTGAAAAAGAGCAATGAAACCTCCTTGTCTCATTCATGTTTGACACTGCCAGATCCCAGGCAGGAGTGGAGGAAGAGCTGCGGGGTTGCTACAAGTTAACTTCTTGCACTCATAACTGTCCTGTGGAAATTCTCATTAACCTTTCCATAAAAAAAAAAAAATGCAAAAGGAGATATTTTATAGTGACAAAGAGCTGGTAGGAGGAAAGGGGAAAACAACCTTCCCTGTTTAAAACACTGCAGACACTTTTTCTTTCTTTAAGTTTCTTTTCTTTAAGTTTCATTTTTGCCACATGACCTTTTCTAGAGACCTTTATTTTCAAAACCGATAAAATGAAGTAAAAAAAAGATGGTAATAAAAACCTATCAAGAATAAAAACCAGCAGCAAGATATGATTCCTTTGTACTGAACAACAGAGAGAGAAAAGGTGAAAGAAAGGGGTAACAAATCCTGAAAGATTGAAGAGTTTCAAGTTTTGAAAAAACTATCAAAAATTAAAAAAATAATTGGGTAAAAATTTCACTTTCAAAAGCAGGTTATTTTCCCTTATAAAAAGCAAGAAAGCATCTCAGGGTCATACAGTGCTGAAAAACAAGCAAAATATCAATGAAAAAAATTGAACCAGCTCTATTTCTTGCATCTCTGCCTGGCCCAAAAAACAAAAATAAATACCTTCCGAGATTTTCAATCTAGTTTTACAGTCCCAAAAGACTTGAATCATTAAAGTATCATGTAAGCTTTTATTCAGACCAACTACTTTGAAGTCCATCTGTTTATATCAGAGTTGGCCTCAGCTAAAATCTGAGAACAAAACACACACACTGTGTGATACTGAAAACAGATCCAAGTTTTCTTGGTTAGCCCCTTTTCTACCATTTCCTTCGAGGTTATCAGTCAAAGCCACTCTCCCCAAATGACGTGGGGGAGTACCTCTTTCATGGCACCCCTTTGAGACCTCTAATACAACAATAGGTCTGAAAAATTAATCTCTGTGATAGCAGCAAAGAATAGAAAGCAGTGCTCCATCCTATGTTTCTCTTCCATGCCTACTGCACCCTGTTACCTAAATCTGCTTTTCCAGGAATCATCCCACCAACAGCCAAACAAATGCATCTCGGAGAATTTACTTTTTTGTGAAGCTCTGCCTGTACTCTGAGTTATTCCCCATTTTAACCGATGCAGCCGATGGGGTGAGGGTGCAGTTACCCATCCCAGACTACACACAAGGGCACTGGGCCACTCTGGTACTCTGGTGTAGGCTTTTGGTTTTTTTCTCTAGTTAGCTTAACTGTGCCACAACAAAGAGGCTTATAGCCACCTCTTTCTCTAATTGCATCGGGTGTGAACTGCAAATGCTGCCTTTTCCAGTAATTTTTCCCTTTCCCCAAGTACAGCTTTACATGTGTATATACTCATGCATGCACGCCCTCAGTCACACACACACATTTGCCTTTGGAGGATATTTCAAACCTACTCAACCTAAATAAGGAGAACTTTTAAATGTATTTTCTCTCCCCCTTGATGTGGTGAGATTCACAGGCTATGGAAAAAGAGGCTGGGACAAGACACGGTTGCATCTGGAGCGGGGGAGGCATTCTTTTTTGTGGTCATCTGATGAATTATCAAAGCCGACTTGTAAGGAGTTTGGGGCCCAGAACTTTAAACAGATAGAGATTTTCCTCTCTCCTTCCCTTTCTGTCTCCAACTGTCCTGGGGATTTGACTGAGTCATGTTACACTCGCTGTGACTTCAGATCAGTCGTATCTGGCTTTAATAATGTCTTTATTTTTATTGCTGTTATTTTTGGCTGCCTGGGTATTCTGAAGAGCTTTGTTGTTGCACTCCCAGCAGAGGCAGCAGCATGCACTCAGTGATGGGAGTGCAGACATGGGAGCGATGCAAGGACAAAACCGAACTAGAGATGGAGACGTCTGCATGGAGTCTCTCTAGGCTTCGCTTAGGGCCAGCTCAGAGCTCACATGGAAGCCCAGACAGGAATGCCTGGCATTCCCATCCCTTCACACAAGATGACTTACGGCTCCCCACCTCAAACGTCTCCCCAACTGGGCTGCACAGAAATTTGTTTTAATAGACATGAAGACATTGGGGGAGGGAGGGGTGAAGGTAAAGAGCTCCGGGGACATGAGAAATACATGTCCAAATGGTGCGGCCCTGATTCAGAGTAAAACAAAACCAACCAACCAACCAAGGTCAACCTCAAAGGCTGGAGCTGACGGGAAATCCCTCTGGGGAGGTCCAGGTGTTAGGCAGGGAAAATAAAACACCCAAAACTTCCCCCACCCTTCTTTTTTCCCTTTTTGCTAAGCATTTTTAGAACCTGAGGTTACACAAGCATGCCCCAACAGAGACAAGGGAAAAGGGAAGGAAGGAAGGATTTTCACAGGTCAAGTCACTTCCATTACATGTTTTTCTTTATTAATTTATTTCTAATAAAAGAGATGGTATCTCCAGCTTTTTATAGGAGTGCAAATATGAAGCCAAATAACTTCCTGCCCAAGGTGGGAGACAGAGAGCGGGGAGATTGAAATGGAATGGCTTATTAGTCACTACATTTCATCTTTCAAAGGATCATCTTGGAAGCCATCCCAGAAGGATCCTGCTGTGATTCAATAAAGTGACTATGGGGATCGAAAGCCCAGTCAAAGCCCCTAAAGAACTGAGCCAAGAAGGCAACCTATACCATTAGGGCATTTATTTTATTCATGCACAGAAGATACAGGGGGCTGGAGGAAGACTGCAGAAACACATCTTGGAGACACAGCATGCTGGAATACCATGGAGGGCTTTAGGGAATGAGACTCTTTGTTCATTTCACCAGCAGAATATATAAAATACATAAATGAATTCTAAACTTCCCTGTGCAAATCAGTGCCACTACTAAAACCCTTAGATCTTAGTCCTAGGGATCTCCAAGAACAGGCCTTGGAAGAAACAAAAGTGGCGTTTGTCTACAAGCATAACTTCATTTCAGCTACTTACCGAAAAAATTCCACTAGCATTCATAATACTTTTTCTTCTTTGTGTCAACCATGCAAAGCACAAAGCCTCCAACACCTACAGAATGTCCCCAGAAGTCAAACTAACACGTATTTATATAAAAGACAGGGAAGTTCAAGACAGGAGGGAAAATATACATTTCAAATGTCTTATTGCAGAGCAGAAACAGTAACATGCAACTTAGGCAGCCATTGCTATACCACATATAATGAAAAGCCAAACAGCAGAACGGAATATTTCTGGGGGAAGAAAAAAAAATAGACACTGAGTGGAAAACCAGAAAGTCTAAAAATCCCGAACAAAGAATTTTCATGTTCATAAACCACTGCTGATTTTAATGAAAACTTCCTCCTTGAGCCTCTTCTCTGTTCCCCACCTTACTCCCACCTAACTCCCTCTGTCAGCCTTCCTCAGATAAATATTGCACAAAGGTATGGGATAGTGACTTTGCCTACATACAGACGGTGAGGCAATTAGCAAAGATTTTTCTGTGGTTTGCTCCCCAAACCTATCTGAGAGAGCAGTGCTGGTCTGCAAAGGGGACATGGATTGAGCTCTTCCACGCTCTTTCACATGCTCTGATAGATCAAGCTGTTTCAGCCAGTGCAGCAGTTCAGCCTGGAAGGTTTCTTCCGAGATACTTAAGCCTCTTTCAGTCTTCTGTTTATATGTTTTACACCAGACTGAAAGCTCTTTAGAAAGGCCTGTTTTAGAAATTAGACACATAGCATTTTGCTGTTCTCTGAGGGCACACAAGAAGTTTTGCAGAGGTAACTGAAATCATAAATATGGATTTTCAGTTCCACAAATATCATTTTCCCTATTTATTTTCTTCTTGAAGAATTAGTACCAGTGGTAAGAATGTAAGTGCAAAAGAGCAAGACAGCACAGAATAAACACCATTATGTACACCTCAAAACGGGTGCAAAGCCTGTACAGGTATGTGTGCATAGGAGGGTTTGTTACTCCAGAAGAGAGGCAAGAAAAGCAGAAGTCAAGAAGTTAAGGAAGTCAAAAGTTAGGCAACTCCAGAAGAAAACTGTCTGGAGGAACACTGAAGAAATTTCATAGTTCAAGAGCTTAATAAATACAGTTTCATTCTGATGCAGCTATAAGAGGCAACTACCATTCTGGAAAAAAACAAGAATCTGCTGAAGACCATCTTATACAGCAGAAACCCAGATGTTCTCTCAGCCTATTTGGCAATAGATACATTTCAGCAAGGAAGAGCTTGCTTTTCTTTATTCTGAGTATGAACTTTTGTACCCACAGAAATTGTATTCTTTACATGTTTTTAGTTTAAAATAGAAGTAACCAGCCTTGGATGCACACAGTTCAAGGCTGAAACAGGTAAATGGTCATGGCCAAAAATTCATTTCAGCACATCCCAGTAGTCCATTTCCAATTTGCACAACTTCCTGAGCATCTTTGATGCAAAAAAAAGATCACAACAATAAAGGTAATTCATATCTACTTGGCCTCAATAGGTTGTATATGGAATATAAAATTTTGGAAATCCGCAGGAAAATTTATATATTTCTTAACTATTTCCCCTTCTCCCTATACAGACCAGTGTTTTCGTCAGAACTTAAACTTCTACAATCAATTAATGTATTTTACCCATTGACGATGAGGAAAGCTCTGTTGATTTCAGACACAAAGCAGTGAAAATCTGTTAAGGGCTGATCAGAAGAGGAGGCTACTACAGCCTATCACTTCGATTCAGGGAGTGATTTCAGAGTACATCAAGCAAAGATTATCTATTAGGAAACTGTGGGGTTTTAGGCTTGAGTTTGGGTTTTTTTGCTAAGCTGCAGTACTAATAGTGTAAGGAAGTGCCACAAATGGAATAAATTGATGCAGAAGTGTTAACTTCTCAGTGTTTTGCAGGACACATCATCACTTTGTCTATACCTTCATGACAGAAAAGGGTAAACTTTTCAAATGTATAAGCTGGCTCAGGGAAAAAAATGTCTACCTGAAGACTAGGTTTTATCCTGATTTAGCTTAACAAGGTGAACATTATCTTGGCCTCCCTACAGTTTAAGTAAATAAAACCCTGTCATATTGAAACCATTAGATTTTACATCATAATAGCTGTGTAAATTTGATTATTCCAAAGTTTAAAGGTGTTTCATGTATCTCTTACTAACATCCTCTCCATTACAGAGCTGTTTAAACAGGTGTTCAGACACATCAATAACAATTCCCCCCAGGTAAGGAGATAAATAATTTTTACCACCCCACAGAAAAATACTACTTAGTATTTATTATTCACCAGATAGAACTTTCATCCTCAAGAAGTCCAATCTACTTCACCAGCTATCTGTAGGAGCTGGAGAGGCCTGAGCCAGACAAAAATCAGATATTTTACAGTGAAACCCTGTACAGTAAGATAGGACTGAAAGTATTACCTGATTATAAGTTAAGGTTTTGCAAACTGCAAGCCAAGTAAATTCAAAAATTGAAACCCAGACAAGGTTCAGAATCAAGTCATATGTGGTTCTGAAGACCAACTTCATTTTCTCTTCATCAGAAATAAACTTATGCCCTGCAGCTCCAGCTATAGCTGAAAATGTCAATAAAATGGGTTTTCTGTTCCTACATGCTAATTCTTGTCTCAAGATAAAAATCACTGGTCAAAGTGAGAAAGAAACAGATCCGTGCCACAGTCACATGCACTTTGGCAGGCAGAACAGATCTTTGGACAAGAAATAATGCCAGAGGGGTGATTTGAACTTGCATCTCTCAAAGACAAGGAGAGTACCTCAGCCTATCCAACCTCAGACTACAGAAGAAATTTTTTTATTTTTTTTTTTTGGGTGGAGGGGAGCGGGCAGGGGTAGGCAGAGAATGGCTAACCAGTTTTAAAAGGTTTTGGTGCCATTGTGATACACAGTATATATTTCTTCATAATTCCAAAAAGTTTTATGGGGTCATAACGTATCCTGCCAACCTTTACCCAGTGCTTTTTGCTAGCAGTGCTCCAACATCCTCCTAGATCGGACACAGATGCTGCACTGACTCTGAGAAGTCTATTTACTGAATTAGTAATTACCACATCCTACAGCACCTGAGTTTTCCTTGGAGGTCTCCCAACCAAGTACGGACCATACCCCACATTGCTTAGCTAGTGAAATCTGACATGTTCTTGGCCAGCAGCGTAGCAGCATTGGCTGTGTGTCTAGAAATATTCAACCTGCAAAGAGATCAGAGCCAGAAAAGATTTCTAAATAATTTGGCAATTCCACTCCGCCTGTTACTGGTTCCTTCTCGTGTTCCTCTTACGCAAAAAGAAACTACACCAAACTGGTTCAGTTATTTTTGTGTGGCAGCTGGGCACATAGGGAAGAAAATTCAGCCTGCTGAATGCAGAGCACTTCTGAAAATCTGGCTCTTAGTTGTTAACATATACAGGTTTGCAGAGGCTCCTGTATTAGATATCCTACTTCCAAGCCGCTCTCTGTAGAAAACAAGAGTATTTAACTGGCAGAAAACAAAAAATATGCAAAAGAAATAAAATAATAATAAATAGAAGAAAGCTGAGGAGCAGCTCAGCACTGAATGAAAGTGATTGCAAGCTGTTTGACATGCTTTTCTTGTCTTCCTTTACTCTGTTGTCATTGGTTGTTTCGTTGTTGTTTGCAAGGCTGGAACAGAGGGGAAAAAGCTGCATGTCAAGTATTGAAATTCGCCTTTGAAGGTCTCTTTTTCAGACAGAAAAAGGAGCTTCAGACAGAGCTCCCCAACCTCACTTCGACCTTCAAAGTTTGACTAATCTTTTGTCAGAGTGGCATTTGCCACTTAAGGCATAAAGCCCTTTTTAACACTCAGATCAGGAGCCTGTTTTTCATACCTCCTCTTAAAAGCATATCCACAGCAGACTTTCATTCATCGTAAAAGGGTGGGAAGGGGTTGTTTTGTTTGTGCTTTTATTTGCCAGATAGGAATTCAGCTTCCTATTCTAGTGAAAGACACAAAACTTGTAAAGCAGCAGCTAACGCGCCTGTGCTTCACCAGGACCCAGAGAGAGCACTTTGGGTCAAAGAACACATGCATTTGGTATGAAGGCAAGGGAGTCTATTTGCAGTCACTACCCACTGTAGGATTGTCATTGGGCAATTTGGGCACTAAACTGTGGTTGGCACATCAGCAGATCCGGTGTAAAACCTACAACCTTGACATTTTTAGTATCTCACTAACCCGTCAAAATAAGGAAGCCACACATCTCCACATAATATAAATGAGAATATAAATGATCTTGTTCATAAGGTTCCTACCTAGATGTAGGTGAAAAACTGATAAATAAATATTGCAAAGGGAGAATGTCAAACAACAGAGAAACGTGCTGATTACTGGGATGAAACAAGGCAACCATTTGGAAGGCACTAATACGTAGAGATAGGGATACTAAAACAAAAAAAACCTTCATGTGATATTTCATAGAGAACTTGAATAGACAGAACACTTACCCTAGGCAGGACTTACCCAGATTACTGGATTTTGTCCTACAACTCTTACAAAAGTTGGTGCAAGATCTTTTCTTGCAAGACTGCTAAGTATGGCATATTAACAAACAACATCAAGAGGACATCAGCCTCACCTGCAGCAACAGCTTCTGTAGCTTGAATGAAGAGCGGTATGGATGGCATTTCTAAGCTGTTATAGCTGGAGTCAGCTGGACATAGCCTTTTACCAAAGTCCAGATCAAGATTCAAACTTGCAAAAGCCAGATCAACAAGGGTACGCCCTAACTACCTTGTCACAACATTTTCATCTAGTAGAACATGAAGTTGTGTCCAAAAAGCAGTGCAGCCATACCATTTTGAATGCTACAAGAACCCCCAGCTCAGTTCAGCAGGTACCCCAGAATTACACCTGAACACTGATAAAATTATGATGTAGAGACAAGGTAATTTTCAAGGCTTAGAATCCCTATTAGATATCTATAAAATAAAACGTGCTGCAAATCATATATGAATAATTCCTTATCTGAATGAACAGTCTAGTACTGTTACGCTTGTGAGTTTAGAAAATTCACAGATGCAAACGGCTAGAGATATTATGCATGGAAAAATTCTTGATTAAAAATGGGAGAAATGTTTCAGTTAAGTATTCTTCTGCAAGAGAAGAATTCATATATCTTTTTGGCATTCTAAGTGTGTGCTGTTCAGAAAAAGCACAGCCTGTTCCTACCCAACCAAACTGAAATGTATGCAAAAAGTGAGGAAGATTTTCACAAGTGGCCAAGAAAAGCAAGGAAGATGTGGTGGATCCCAAAGGATTTCCTTCAGGTCAGGAGTCAAACTGGAGTTGAGATTTAACAGGAAATATTTAGTCTGAAACACAGACTATAACATATTTTTGGATGAAAACAACAAACCTGAACCTTCACCCACAGCTGAAACCAAACCTGGAATCAATCTTTGATGAAGTTTAGAGTTAAGAAATTAAGGGGCTTAATCCATGCAACATGGAATATCAGAAGCTGGAAGCCACACTGAACATCACTGCAGTTACCATTAGAAAGAGCAATTTGTTTGCATCTGTCTGCCCTGGTGCAGCTCCAGGTTGAACCTACGCTTTTCTGTACCTTTGGCTGCAGCTGCCCCCTTCCATTTACAGGGCCAGTGAAACATGTCAGCAACATCTCTGCAACAATCTTAGCTCTCAAATAAAAGTATTAAAGCTAAGAAAAATCTACATCTTTTAATAAAAGATCCGTACAAAAATCAATCTGTATATTCCTAAAAATGACACCACCACCAGTATCCTCTCTTCCTAAGCTACCAACCTGGAAGGTGCAATTAGAAAACATCTCAGGGAGAAAATCAGAGCTGACAGCCTCTTTTTCTTGCAATCAGTTGTTACAGGTGGCAGCCTTAATGAGTAATAGACTAAGTCAGACTGTACTAGTAACACCATTAGCCTCTAAAAAAAAAGGTTTTTCTTGTGGTAAAACTTTTTCCAATATGGAACTCTTTTGCATTTATTTAAACGCAGTAGAGTCTACATCACCACCATGTAATGACTTCAGTTGCAATACTAATCGAATTTCCAAAAACTGAAGTGGTAAATGCAGGATTCCCCATCTCCTTTTTTGTTTCTTAAACTTCCGATTATGCACTAACAAAACAAACTGCAGATCTTTCGCACCTGCTTGAGAATAGAGAGAAGGAAAATGTTCACAACATCTCAGTGGCTAAACAGAAAAGGAGCACAAGAATAATAAGAATACTTGTAAGCCATTCAAAACTCATCTACTTTCCCATCTGCCTGCATGGAATATGAGAACCAAAGTGACTAGAGTTAAAGAAAGTCAGAAAGCAGCAAACCAGCACTGAACAAGAATCACAGCTATTACTAACTTATAGCCACCGACGGACAGCCTTCAATAAAGACAGCACACGAAGAGCGACCCTCATTAGAGCACACTACAAGGCAAGGTCAAAGTATACATTTTTCAACAAATCTGTTGCAAGATCTTTTGTAATACATCAGAGAGAGAGATAACAAAACATGTATAGATAGATCTGGCGAAGATTATTTTGTGAATGGCCTTAATTACAGGACAAAATTTAAACCATGTTAATTAAATTCTTAGAAAAAAATGGAAGTTTTCAAGGCAACCTTTAAAAGAGTTTCCAAAAGCAGTTCTACAACAAACAAATTAATGTTATTAATGACCCTAAGTTTATACTTAATCTCCTTTTTGACTTTTTTTTTTTCATATTATGAAAAAGATAAGCTAGAATTTAGAAGGAGATCTACATACGTAAAAACAGCAACTTAACACCCCATCAAAATTATTACAGAACAAGTAACATTTGATACTCTGACAGTGGTTTTCAAAATTACATCTCTGTAATGCCACTGTAGTGTCTGATGTCTCTGAACAGCTGCTCTGTGATTCTGCTTCATGGCTAATTGGTCTTCACTGTCCTACTGATGCTGTTTGCTCACATGTGGTTATAAGCTTAGAGGACTGAGACACAGAGAGCAAGTGCTTGTAAATGTAAGACTATAAACTTCAGAGCCTAATAAGAACAAGTATGGCCAAGAGGATTCTTTCTCTTTGGTCTACATTCTTTACTAGTTTCAAATATTAGGTTCTGAAGCCTTCCACTGGCTCAGACCTTTTCGCTGGATGTCTTAGGGACCATCCATTAATCCATGAGTATACAGCCACTTGAAACCCATGCAGCACAGCTGCAATTTGTTAGCTCTAAAGTCCTACTGATTTTGTCTTCATGAGGAGAAGATCTCAGGGCATCCCTTAACAAAAATGTATGAGTTCTTTTAGTCCACCTATTTACTGCACTCTCTCTTTCTTTCTATCAGAATCAAGAATCTCAGCAGAAGACAGGTTGAAAATTCTTTTCAGGATTTCAGCTCAGATTTCTGACAGCAGTGTACAACAGCTCTTCTGAGACCTATAGGTCCTGGTGTGCCCCATATGGAAGAGATTCAGTTATCACCTGCCCCAGAGAAAACTTTATGCCTTTTCTGACTCCTGAAACATGAGCACTAAAACAAGTGTATGTTATTGCTACAGAGGTGCATCCTTATCCTCTTGGGATATTTTTGAAGTATATTCAATCAGCTGGAGCACTTGTTAAAGGACCCCAGCATCCATTTTAGATTTGCCTTTCCTTTGAGTGAGAAATTATTTCCATCTTGAAAACACCCTGAACTAAAGCCAAATTAGGATAAATACATGTACTGTTTGCAAACATTTATTTACAACATCCAAAAATGTATATCTTTTAAAGACATTATGAGGAAAGTAAATGGAAATAACTACTACGTTTCCATATGCGAGGTGTAAATCTGGAGCAATTCTTCCCTTTACATCCAGGTGTGGAGGTTGTCCTGTTCACTTTTACTCAGGCTATCTTCCTGAAGGTGAAACTTTTCTAGAATCATGTTAGTTTATGTAGCTAATCCTGTTTCTGGAGTTGTCCAGAGTATCTGAAAAAAGTTCAGTCTTTACCCTAAAACTTTTTACTTGTTTTTCACAGTTCCATCCATTCCTTCTCTCCAAGATAATTCCTTGTTCTGGAGAGGATTTTCTGCATTTTAGGCACACACTACTGCATATACATGAGAATGAGAAATGCAAGTAGCCAAGTACCAATTGATACAGAACGTCCTCCTTGCTCCATTTCTTCAAAGAAATAACTCCTGCACAAAAGCCCATATATGTACTTACACAGTCATAAATGTAAATAACCATGCACACCTGTACAAAATCTATTCAGAACTCTGCTCAACCCAAATTGCAAGCACACAAGAATAACAATTGCAAGCATGCAGGAAAAAAAGAAAGGCAGAATTAAGTAAAGTCAAATAGCAAGCACACAAGAATAACAACTGCAAACATGCAAGAAAAAAATTAAGGCAGGAATAAGTAAAATCAAAAGAAGAAAAGGGAAAAGCCAGACTTCTCAGTCACTTTTGCCATCTCAGTCTAAGAAAACTCCGTCAGCAATTACTGGTAATCCAAATTAGTATTACACAAATATCACTGAAGTATGAAACAAGATAAACATATGGGCAGAGAGCCTCCAAACCACTCAGATAGTTTTGGTGCCCTGTTGTTAATAGGTGGATCTAATCTAAGGCTTCATGGTAACTTTGGAAACCTCAGCCAAAAAGATTGCACAATTAATTTTACTTTAAGCCATCATGAATATATTTAATGATAAATGAAATCTTATCTTCCAAGCTTTGTAGAGGCAAGTATATTATGAAGACAACCAAGTACATGGGAGACAGAAATTTATACGTTTATAAAACAGAGTGATTCAACTAACTGCAGGTCGGAGAAGCATACCATGAAGTGGAGCTGAGACATAAAATTCTCATAGCAGGGAGAAAGATCCTTGTGCCACCTCTAAAAGTGAGAATGCACTCCAGTTCACAATGGAGACTTAGCACCAGGCATAATAGAAAGATTTTGCAGTTTTATGTATTCAGCTGGAGAAACTGGCCTGAAAATTTCCAAAAAAGTAAAACAGGAGGCCTGACTTAACCCAATCTACATGTTAGTAAAGTACCACTTGTAGTAAACTGACGCTTGCTCTAATTCTGCAAGATATAATATCCTACAACAAGCTGTAGCACTCCCTTTTTAACAAAAATGTCACACTTCTCCATTCTCCACAGCAGTACAGAAGGAGAAGCAAATCAAAATAGGAGTGGTTTGAACAAACCTGCAGAAAGAAGCAACAAAAGGAAAGAGGATAGCTAAAGTGTTAGTGCTCACCCTTGAGCTTGAAGGACATGGATTTGTTCAGTGTCACATTGGCAAGTTTTGAGTTGAGTTTGCTGGCTTCAGTTTCACTCCCACCTCATCAGAACCGGCCCAATTTATCTCCTTCAGCTCAGCGGTGAAGTAGTAATAGCGCTCCTGCCACATATTGTGGCTAAGACACATACAAGAGCTGTAAGATGGCCCTTGTTTGAAACAACTCCAGGTGTTGTTTCACGTTTCAAAGAGATTGCATTAATTGAGCAATAGGAAAGGCGAAGCCTGAAACAGTAGGGATGCTGGAAAGAAAGCATCACGAGCTGTAACCTGGAACTGTTACTGAGATATGAAGCAAAATGGTAGCACAAGCAGCTCTGTAGATTACAAGTATTTTCACTCCAGAGCATCAGATAGATGAAGAATTTAAAAACAACTATTAAAGGTAGCGTTAAGAAAGGTACCTGAAGCACTGCAAACGTACCTAGCTGGTGTTGTGAGGGCCTAAGACAGTCTGTATGAGACAGAGGGAAGCTTTCCAGAAGACAGATTCCCTCAAACTCCTCTGAAGTAAAAGGTAGTGACCACTACCAGACACACAGACGCCAGACCAGTAATGCTGCTGGTCCGACTGCGCAACGCCTGTTACAGAGAGGCTCCTACTGGGACAATCACACAAGGAATCAAGTGTCTCAGTACAGTCTGGATTCTCACTCCCTAAAACCAAACAATATACAAGGCATCATTTAATGTTACAGAGAATCAAGACTAAAAATACTTCTCTTTTCTTTCAGCGAGCAAATAAAAATCTCAAAGCAAACCATCAATTCCAAGACAAAGGAAAAACTCTTTTAACTTTGCATTTACAAACTATGCATGATTTGAATGTGAAGAAATGACCAGGAATTCTTTTGCCTGTAGCACAGTTAGTTTCCCCCATACAGGCATAAATGATGCTCATCAATAGAAATGTGATATTTCTGAATATAAAAAAACCATAAACTGTGCTTACTAGGTCTCCTCTGGTTCCCATTTAATTTCTTTTGTCTAATGTAAACTCACTGGGCTATGACTAACAGCTAACATATAATTTCTAATTGTATGGCATTATGCTATGTTAGTACAAAAACATTATCAGAGCCAAGAGAGAGACAGAAGCATATCGTTCAGTCTTACTGGGAGTAGACAGGAATGGAAAAATACCATCAGCATCAAGTACATTTGTCAAGGAAGCAGATTAAAAACCAGCTTTAATGGGAAAAAATTCTCTCCACATTTCACTTTCCTACTTTTTAGATGATAGAACTGCTATATAAACAAACCAAAATATGTTCACCTTTGCAGAGGCTTATGGAAAAGCAATTGGATGATATAGGACATTACTATTTTATTCTGTGGAAGATGTTCTGTATATTTCTACAGAAATGACCTAAGGCTTTACAGAGATATGAAGCCTGAAGCCACATGACTAGCCATAGAATCCATCCTTGTTGCAGAATTACGTTCAGATTTACATTTGAAAGAATTATGAGCCAGAGTCTCTGTTAAAAAAGAAGGCGGGGAAGGCGGGGGGGGGGGGGACAAAATTTTATTTACACCCTGTAGAGACTTCCCTCCCTGGGGAATAAACCAAAGGAACATAAATCAAGAGTAAGGCCATGAAGCAGCGCATCCCTGCGCCTCCAGATAGTCTGTAACAATAGCTGCAAGAATTGTAGTCGGCCCATAACCTCTCAATGCGCTAATCACGAAGTTCAAAAATTGACAAATTAAATGGCAAATGTGACCAATATTAGTTTGTTTGTTTGTTTATAGCTGGGTGTATGTGATGTTCCTCTGAAACGGCTGGGGCTGGGCAGTCAGCAAGGGGATCAGCAGCTTGTGCCATGCAGCCCGTTGCCTATGGACCAAGGAAAGCCGCCCACCAGTACAGGACATTCCAGCCCTGTCAGTGACCGAGTGTGCCGCAACCTGGTGGTGCAGAGAGGAATGGATGGAGAGAATAAGACCCACCAACAAGCAGGAGCCTGTGCACAAGCAAAGACAGCAACAAAGCTGAGAGGAGCAGGGAGACACGCACAGCAGGGTCCCTTAAGGGGGATGGACAGAATTCATTTTCCTATGTACTTAAAAAGGTCTGAGCTTGTTGTCACACAGAAAGCCAATGAATTGCTGAAATCAGAGCAAATCTGAAAGAGAAGATCTAGCCACACGACAGGGGAAAGAGAGGGGGATTTGTTTGTGGTTTCCTTGTTTTGTTCTGTCTTAACCCAATTCAAATTCGTTGATCTGGATTCTTTGTTGTTTTAAAGCATCTATATACTGTTTTAGTTTGCAGTCCAATAAAACACAGCTTTTGCAATTTAAAATCTTTTTTCTGAAGATCTTACTTTAAGGAAGAGGTACAGCCAGATCCACCTGAAAGCTCTGGCAAGATTGGGGTCCTGACCAAGTAATGAGTATTAACAGTAACTATGGTATTGCTATTTAATTCAGATTAAGTATTATGAAACCTCTCACTGTTTGATCTAACGAAAGCTTGAACAGTCTATTCAGTCTGTAACCAACCCATTTAAGCATCTGGTAGAAATACAGGAGCTAGGAAGACAGTGGAAGAAGCACAGGCAGAGTTGTGGTGGTGTTTTGGGAATATTGGGTTTGCTTCCAGCTCTCAAGAGAGCCCATGGTAGTGTTCGTAGCCTACAACATGACCCTCAGCGAGTCACACCACATTCCTGTGCGCATGTTTCCCTTCTCACATAGTGCATCACTCCTATTCATTAAAACTGCAAACTCTTCAGGACAACATTTGTGTCTTGTTACGTGTTTGTTCAGGGCTTAATATAAGAAAGCTCTTATCTCACCCAGGGAATCCTTACATTAGCAGAGTGCAAACACTGGTCTCGTGCTCCCCTCTGCATCGGCTGAACATCATCCCCAAGCCTGTACAACTCTACGGTATGAAAACGAATCATAGCTTTCCATGATTCTTTCAGCCAGGAATCCCAGCATTTACCAAAACAAAAAGAAATCCTAAAACTCCATTCAAATGACCTTTAATGTCATTGTCACCCAGCATGCACCTGGTAGCACCCAATCAAACTCTTCCAGGGCACTGTAACCTTGATACTATTGATCAGCATTGCTCTGATTTAAATTTCAAACAGCCTGCAATTTTGATTCCTCTTTCCCCCAGCTCTGAAAGCAAACATTATGGATTTTATAGGGAAGGCGGCCCTGGCCACACACTTGATTTGCACAAACTTCGCATACGTGAAAAGGCAGTCAATACAAACAGAATTAATTTTAATTAACCTTAATAGGCTGATGAAAATGGTAGGGAGTTTTCACGAACAAATAAGTAGAGCCACATACACAAAAGTATCTGCTTTGTTAATTACACATGCACACATCCAATAATACAGTCATGGTTAATTATAGTACTTGTTTCCGAACTTACATTGTTACAATAAAGCTGAGGCACCGCTTCAGTCAATAAGTTCGTGTCCTTTTTTTTGGTTAGGCGGAGTAGAACTCAGCACTGAGATCTTGATTAGCAGCCTTGACAAAGATCTTCAGTTCTTCATCTAATCATCAGGTCTCTGGTGCCTGTTGGGGATGGGAAGAAACTGATTATAATTCCCCAGCCCAGAAAACCCACTGGAAAAATTTCTCATGGATCACAAACAAGCTTAACTGCAGTCTCTCTTCAAGAAGTCCAAGGAGTCCAACTCCTTCACACAAAATCAGGAGCAACTACTCAAAACCATGGTTACACTGCTGTAAAACCAGCAAAAAGAGGCAATCAAGAAACCGGCCTATGAAATTGCTATGTGTAAATAGAAGACAAATACCACCAAGTGAATCAAGATCCCTATTACTCAATTTAAACTTAGGTAGACATCCAGATGTAATATCTGGTCCACAATCTCTAAATGGATGTGCTCTAAGAGAGGAAGAGGGTACTTCAAAGAAGGCATCCTAACAGGGCCATTTCCTTGTTCTCGCTGCAGAAATTTCAAACCAAATCAGACATCTAAACACGAACAGGTCCCAGATTCCTCACTCTTTAAAGAACCAAAGCCAAGTCATTTCAACTAGCTGATTTCAAATGCGCCTCTGCATCCCTGAAGAACATCTTTCCGTGCTGCTTCTAAGACTTACCTGGGCCCAGCTGAGAGAATTTAAAATGAAACTGGCATGGAAAGGCTGAAGGAGCCAAGCGCTGGGAAAATGAAAGCTCTTTTGAAATTGTTTTTGGAGACATGTAGGACCTGATTCTGAAAACTCGTTGTGAAATACCTGTATATTGGCCAAATTTCTGATTAGGGCTGAGAGTTTTGGTTATTTCCCAAAAGTAGAATATGGAAAAAGGGGGTGGAAAGTTCTTTCTTAGCTTTCCTTAGCACTCTTAACTTCCTTATCACAATGAACATGTGCTGCACAAAGAAAGCAGATGCAAGACACAAACCCAGGTATTTAATGTTTGTTCAGTTAGAAGAAAAATATTGCCAAACCAATGGATTCAGGAATAGAGTTATGCCCTGAAAATCAGGAGATTTGGGACTCCCTCTCTTTGCTTTCTATTTTTTAATTTTCCAGGTTGCTTCTAAGTTACATTTCTACATTTGAGAGCCAGTGGGCTAGGAATTTATCTAAGATACGGTTAAGATTCTCATTAATAACATGAATCCAGGAACTTGGTTTTAAAGAAAATATACAGGTAATGCAAAATCTAAAGTCATGACAACTGGCAACAGTGCATACAATATCAATATCTAACTAATGGACCCAGAATTATTACTGGGTAATGAGCTGCAGCATGCAACAATAATGGAAAAAACAGCTCGGAAGAAATGTTTATTTTATAACAGGGTTGCAAAGAATTGTACCAAGTTACTCAGAGTCACATCCTGTTTACTTAAGCTATGGCAGAGTGGGGCTAATTCTAATGTCCCAAGCAGTACTTTTAAAGTAGGCAAATGCCTGGTGATATATCTTGATTTGCACCTATATAAGCAAAAAGGAGCCCAAACAGAATACTCTGTAGTTAAGGCAGGTATGATGTGGTCATTAAGATTGTAAACCTAACTGTTATTTAACTGTTTAGTAGGATAATTATAAATAATGCTATTGCTAGTTATGGTTTCATCATGTCCAAAATCTAGGTGGTGTCAGAGGTAGGCTGTTAAAATTCTGGCAACTGAGAATAGACAAGCATGTTATAAATTACATTTGGAAAAGTTACAAAACAAGCTGGTGCCGGGCAGCAACAGACCGAAATCCCCTTCTTGCAGTATTTTCTTCACGTTCAGAGCACATCTGACATATTTCAAGTATATTTTCATTAGATGCATTACCTGAACTGTACAAATGCTGCCGCCACCTGCCCTCCTCCCTAAAATTATCGACTGAACTTGGAAAGTGTAGGAAACAGCACTGCCAAAATTCAGGCTTCAGACTAAAAGATGCAAATAATTGTGCCTTCAGTAGTCTGCTTGATGCTGCAAAACAGTACTGCAAATAGTCTGACTTTTCTGCAAAAACTTCGGTGCAGAAGTTCATGGGTACAAATACTGAAAGTACATTACAGTCCTTGCAGCAACATTACCCTCTATTTTACACCTTAATAAATGCATTATGAAAATAAACGTTTACCTGGAAGTTGTCCTTAATGGAGGTTCTCTCCTTTTAAACTGATTGAGAGCTTTAGAGTAAAAGAAAAAAAGCACAGGGGGATGTACACCAGTGAAAGTTTGGAGTTTAATGAACAAAGCCACTTATTCCCTCTCAAAGGCAGAGTCAGACAGAAAGGGAGATGAAAGCTCTTGTTTCATTTTATGTGCAAAACAGAACAGACATCTCCCATAGACATGCTAATGAAACATTGATTTGCTGGGGTGACGTTTGATACCACAGGGCTCTCCACCTTGGACTTCCAGGAGAAACTATTCACAATTAATTAACTCCTTTCACAGATTATCTGAAATCTAACTTGGGCTCAACCCCACTTCATGATAATGTTCGGTTTATTAGTAATATAGAGATCAATGAATACAGATATACAAACATATAGATAAATAGATAGATGTATTCCACATTTTTATATACATGTATACACATGCAAACATATAATGCATTATATAGAATATCAAACATACATATATTTGTAGCCATATAATTCCACTACTGTAAACACACACTGTTTCTGCCATCAGCCCAGCGCGCCCATGGGAGAACTCAACAAACTCCCAACACTTCAGGACAACCCCCAACTCGCCCTTCTCCTTACGACATTAGTAACAAATCAATACCCTAGTACATGTTAACAAGCATTACTCCCCACTGTCTAACCACCACCTTAATGGGTTTTCTCAGGCACAGAAAGGAGACCGGCACTCTTGTCTCCCCATTAAAATATTAATAGTTCAAAAAAAGGGGGCTCCTCTTCAAGAGGAATGGAGATATAAAATTAATACAAAAATAAAAAGTACTTGGTTTTGTTTGTTTATTTCCAGAAAAAAGGCGGGGGTGGGGGGGTGGGGGGGTGGGGGGTGGCGCGGCATGCAGAATTCTCCATCACTTCAAAGCAACGATATGCACAGAAACCACAAGCTGTCTTGCTATATATGCACTGTATGCAGAGGCATGTGAAGCACCACACGTCCCACATCACAGGATTTTTATCTCACTTGTCCCATGACCACAAGAGCCTCGATCCAGTATCACGGCCCCCTTGATCAAAAGGGAGGTTGATTCACTTACGTTGAACTCTACTACAAAGATAGTTTCCCCCATGTTTGTGGGAGCTCTTCTGTAAAGTTTACATTTGCCAAGGGATCAAAATAGAGCAGCAGGACAGCTTTGTAACTGGTTTATTAGTCAATATTTGAAGCGGAAAAGAAAGTAGCTCAGAAGAACAAATGCTACGTTCTCAATGGGAGTTGCTATTTAAAGTTTATCTTCCCTTAAAAGTTGTGAGGAATTCAGGAATGAAATTCTGTGGATATTGTCTTTCTAAGCTTTTCTTTTTTTGGTTGAAAAACACTTGTTTGGGAAATAAGAAAAAATTGGTCAGTTCTTTTTATGATCAAAGTATTCACTTTTCAGCAATGAGAATTCCAAAACATTCCACCAAAATGGCTATTTCTTTCTTGTTTAGGTGAAAAAAACATTTTTCCTTAAAAAACAACAGTTTAGCCGCCATGTTTAAGGCCCTGTCACAGGGCCTTAAAAGCTGTGGTATATTTACATTTTACTTTAAGGGATTTAAACCAGTCTCACCGTGGCTTTATCGTTTTCGTTCTAGGATGCACACAATAATTATGAATACGATATAAGAAATAATTCTGTTGGATATTTTGATTTACAATAAAAACTAAAATAATTTTGGAGTAACATATCTAGAAGATCAAAGTCCTATAGAACTGTAACACCATAAATAATGTTCAACCTACTATTCTTTAAACATTTTAATTTGAGAATTTGAAACAAATCTCTAACTACACATACACACACACATTCCCTCAGTCCTTCCTCCATGAATATCATTAACGTGAATTTCAAGCAGGGCTCACCTTCACAACAGCTGTTATTGACATGGGGTGATGATCAATACAGAACAGACTGGAAGCTCATTTTCAGAAATTGATAAAAGTTCAAACCCCAGAGGGGTTAGATGATTTACAGCAAAGGTTAAAGCTATGCGTTCTACTTTTCTTAAAAGTAAGGGTTTTCCAGATGCTTCCAAACATTTTTTTCTTAATGTATTTAAATTTGAATACAAATTTATATTCTTTCTTCAAGTTAATAGTTAGAGTAGAAATTAAGCTTGCTAAGATTTAGCATCTATCAGGCAAGCAAAGTATCTTAGCACATGAAACAACTTACTTTATACAACAAGTGCAAGAATCACAAAGCTGGGCCTTACGGGGACCTACTCTGAATCTCCCAAACTCAACCAACAGCACCAAGTTGTGCTATTCCACTCGCTCCGGGCTGCCACCATCACACTGACACTCACGTTGGTCCTGGCTCCCTCCCCACAAGGATACTAGTAATTGGTGAGACGGAACTGAGAGCCACCAGCATTCCCATCTCAGATCTCTTTCCAAGGACTTGAGACAAGCTTATTACAAGGCAAGAAGATCTGATACGTTCAGTCACCATGAAGTATACAAAACCAGCAAGGAAAACAGTAGCCATCCACTCAACGTAGAGTTAAGGATATGCAGTACTGCCAACCCAGCTTAGTGGAAGAAAAGGTCTCAAGAAAAACAAATGGATAAGGCACCTTCTCCAATGAAGTAGCGCAGAGCAATGACGGTAACAGACCTCCCCATGAGCAATGTGCTTGTCCCTTTCTAATTTGTTACAATTTCTTACCCACCCTCATCTCCTTTCTTCAAGGCATCTCTCATCTGATTAGAAGGTAGCAGCAGCAGAAACTTAAACACTGCTTTCCTTCCCAGGTCATCAATAAAGAGCAGCCTCATTAATGAAGTGCTCTAGCTAAAATAATAAAAGGGCCAGTATAGAGTTCCTGTGAGTCCTGGCTCAGTTCAAATGCTAATGTTGATGTTATTATATAAAAGTACCACAGAGTATGTAGGGCAACCCCACGTCTATCACAGCAGCCAGAGCCATTTCATACTGTGTGCTTTTAATTATTTCATTGACACTTTTGGACTTGATAACTGCCTGAATTTTCCTGTCAACATGTTGGTCCTTGATTTTCTTCATTAAATCACAGTTTCAAATTACTTTTTTCTCCATCCCCACCCCAACATTTTTTTGGCTTCTAATTCTCTGAATGCCCCACACTGTTTTAAATTACATGCTCATTTTGGAATACGCAGACTATTTATCTAGGAAGCAAATTTCAGAGTCATCTGAAATTAATTTCCCAGCCCCAAAGTTCCTGGGTACCAGCTTCCAATTCAGCCATGGAATTTCCTGATGGTGCTGTGTGGTTCAGGTTTCTCTGCACCTCCAGAGAGCCGCCCCACCAGCCTCGAGGCTGTGATGTGCAGTGCCTCCTACTTCTGCTACCTTCCTACTGGCCTTTTCAACAGTTAAATAAAATCTACCTTAACTAATTTGTAGATATTAGTAATAAAGTAGGCCATAGAATTCTTAACATCAAACCCATGTCTTGGGATGTGGAAGTGTTTCAAACAGTTGGGGGGTACACAACACTTGGCATAAAGCTTAGCCTGGAAAGTTATTATTAATTGCTATGCCAAGTATATTAACAGTCACTAGCTGCTTGATATGTACAGCAACGTAAGTTTTAGAAGTATGTTACCGCAGGTGACTTCACCTGGACTTTGGACACCCATACCTTCATCAACATTAGGACAAATTCAAAAACATAGGGCAAAATTAAAATTGTTTCAAATGTTCCAAACATAAAATTAAAACCTTCTGCTACAAAAAAATCTTGAATTTTATTTTGTATGTCTGTAAGAGTCCAATCTGATGGGAGAAATTTGAAATTCCCTGTTGTTTTGTTAAGTATATCAAAACAAGTTTCAAGTATAAAAGAGATTATGGCTTGTTTCAATGGTCAATTTTTTTTCAGGCAAAATTATTTTTCCTTAAAATGATTTGTTCATGTTAAATCAATTGTGACATTAAGTTTAACATGTTTCTCATTTGAAGATGGATGCTTTTCCAAAAATGCCATAATTAGCTTTTTTGGAAAAATAGCTTAATGACACAGTTTCCCTCAAAAGCTTGTCAGACTTCAGAAAATTTCTACCTATAACTAGCTGGAGAACTCAATGTTATTTTGGAAGTTAGGATGGGGAATATCATTATTTTGCAATGTTAGACCAATATTTAAATTTTTATTTCCTGATATTTTTCTGTGACTGAAAACAATTTTTATGTTTGTAACCAGAAAGTGAAATTTTCCTATGAACTCCTTAATTATTGCATTCTTAGCATTTTCTGTGAGATAATTACTGTAATCTGTTCCTGAAGTTACTTTGGTACCTTAAAAAGAATGATACACTATAGTCCTTAAACAAGGGGGGTTTATACATCTAAAACTGAAGCATATCTTACATAAAGACTCCCAAGAGTAGTCTGATCATAGATGAGAGTTGAAACCAATCATGTCACATTGCAGGATATTTATCAGCAATCTCACGTTAACTGTTTGATTCACACCTGCCAGTGGAAAATGGACCAGTCCATTTAATAGTGTTATAACCACCCTTGAAGAAAGCCCCTGGAGCCTGGAAGCCCCAGTTGCCCCTTCACTGGCAGGAATTCAGGGCAATCAACTGATTTTGGGGGTTGGGTTTTTTGTTTGTTTTTTACCACTTGCCTTCAAGCATCGCCAGACACAGCAGCTAACCCTTCCTCAGCTGACGCCTTAGTCCATTGCAACCGAGACACCCAAGGGCTTACTACAGGGCAGGTGGGTGGAGATCCCTCCCATCTCAAGGCAACCTGCTGAACAGCCCCTGTGGACAGAGGTGGTCCGACTGCACCCAGCTCGCCACACCACAGCCTTCTCTCCCTTATTCCAGAAAAAGGGAGTCTCCATACAGAACGGGTCAATGTAAGCCATGACACTGAAGTGTGCTTGTAAGCATTGCCATCTTGAGTGCAACAGATATACAAAGTGGAGAGGTTCATCACCAGACTTCCAGCATGTGTCATTTACCTCCCAGTACTCTGCCCAGCACACACCTTGCTGCCCAGAAATCACAATGTAGTGGTGGCTCCTCATAGCATAGTTCAAAATACTGGCATTTTGAGATGAACAGCAGCTAAAGCAGCTACCTGGAAACTCCAGTCTCAGACTACTCTGGGAAATGAGTGGCAAGATAGTCATTATGGATGAGGGAGCAGTAGGAGGAGGAGACCCAAGTCCAATGATACATTCCAAGAGAGACAAAGTTACTCAAAGACCTAACAACAGAATTTCCCCACAGAAAAAGTAATGTAGTTGAGTTATACTTCCATAAGAGGATTTTTTTTTATGTCGGGTCATTTGTTCTTTGTTTGTTTTGTCAGACAGCAATGGCATTCAGACTGTATTCCTTTTGATCTCAGCTTTAAAAGGATTGTTATCTGTGAAAACGTCCTGGTATAAAAAGCAGAGTCTGAACCCAAAGAAGCCATACTGGCAAAAGCTGACAAAGGGTCTAGTTAGGACACCATGAAAAGTTTGCAATAGACTTAAAATACAGGTATTCCAGCTCAGAGTTAGGTCCATGTTCCAAGCAGAGCCTATGACAGGGCAAAAAGGTTCATGACAAAACTTTCATAACAATATTTTAAGCAAACAATAATAGAACTAAGATTTTAAACCTTGGGTTTCTATTTTTCTGAAACCAAAAAGAAACATGTTTGGGGACACCAGTTAAAAATTTAGCACAGAAGCCAGGGGCAGCTCCAAAAACACCTCTCCATAAAGCTGAGCTGTTGAGGTTCACTATTTCAGAACCAACTGCTGAACACAGTAACATTGTGAAACTAACAGCAGTTCTGCTTTGCCATCAGCATGTTGATAAAACTATACTGAAAAAATGTTGGAAGGAGAGATACATTTCATTCTTCCTTAAACTGTTTCCAATATGTTTATTTAAATTTCACCCTGCCAGCTACACATTCAGTTGCTGTGGCAGCCCAGGCATGTACAGTCTCGCTTCTTCACGGTTACTTTTTTGTGGTAAACACTGCGTACGATTTGAAGGATCCATCACTTACGCTTGACAAAGGGGGGCTGTGGGATGTACAAATGAAACAGATAACACTCATGGTGCTTTGGTGTCAAAACTAGAGGCCAGGCAGACTGGCATGAGCTGACAAGAACAGCAGCAGACATATATGGTTAGGTGTCTAAATCCCACCCTAAAATATCCTGAAGGAGGAAAAAAAAAAGGAAAGTAAACTGAAATAAAACAACATTTTGGTAGTCATCTCCAAGTACTTTGAACAGCTGGAGCTCTTAAATACATCCCTGCCCCTTTAGAAGGATTGCAAAGCCACAATTTAAAGAAAAAATACTCTGCACGTAATAACTGCACATTAAAGGCTGGGGGGGGGGTGGGGGGGAGGTGGTGAGTGTGTATGATTCCATGCATCCGCCTTGATGTCCAGGTGAACAAAAACCTGATGTAGATCTCCATGTGTTTTACATCTTTCTGGTCTCAGCTAGGTATTTCTGCATGGGGTTTTTTTGGAGGGAGGGAAGAATTCCTAAAACATTTTTTTAACATTTAACTTCTTCCCATTACTATTTTCATAAACACAGGTTAGAAGCAGGGAAGGGCAAAGAATCTTCAAATGTTTCTCAAGCCTTTAAGTGCTAACAGTAATACCTGCCACAATGGAGAAAAAAAATACTGTCAACTTCCACAGCTTTTCGTATCATTAACCACTACTTTCTCTCCTGTCAGTCTGATCCTGAAAGGTCCTGAACAGATCCTGGAGAGGCAAAAGCCACACTGCATTAAATTAAGAATATTTGGCTAATTTAATGAACTATTTAACACCTCAAAGGCATCAGATGTCAAGAAAATTAGGTACATTGTAGCAAGGTACAGTAGGGTCATAACTATGTTCCCCTTTATGAATGCCGCTGGGCCATATAAAATTCAAAAAAATCATTTTTACATCCAGCTCATTTACATTATTTACATTTATCTTAGCAGGACATATTAGCTCCTACACATCACTGGTTAAACCACTTACATTGCTGCTGCATCAGAACTGGCTCCCAGCCAGCTGATGCAAAGCACAGGCCGAGAAGTTCAAACCTATCTCCTTCCCTTCAATTAGAGATACCCTACAGCAATTATTATCTCCTAAAAAACAAGGTAAATCTGCCCTGCAGTTTTTTCCTTCAACTATTACTACTTGAAAAGAGAAAGACTCAGCTGAGTGAATGAAACAAGACTAAGGGCACTGGTAAAAATCTGTAGGTGAGCAGTCACTCATGTATAAACACTGCAAATGTTTATAGATAGATAGATATAAATAAAATACACATATATTATATACATATGTACTTATTATATACATGGTAAATAAACAAACAGCTGACATTATCATGCAACAACTGATTTGCATGACTCCATGCATCATGGCTGCATTTAAGATTTCAACAACAATTGGATGTTAAATCCAGATTAATGAAGATGACCATTTTCCCTCTGCAATAACATCCCCACACAACTAATTAGAAAAACATTTTTCCAAAACGTAAACACCCAACACAAAGACTGCAGAGAAGGTAAATCCTCCCACAGTCACCCAGAAGCACGTCACTAGCAGTAATTGAGGATGTTTGATTCCTTGACTTGAGCACACGTAAGAAAAGACAGAAAATCAGGACATGCTCACCCTGTCGGTAAATCAAAGATTCGGAGTTAGCACTAGAAGGGCAGGGCTAGGGTTCTGCCGCACTCCGGCAGGGAAACTGCAGCAGCTGTCCCGATGTCAGTGAGGGTCAACTGCCACCCTGCCACCGCCACTCCCACAGCGGGGACAGCGGTCCAAGCAACTTGCTTTTAAGATGTGATTATATTCCTGCCCAGAGAAGATGGAGAGCCACATGTCTCAGCTATGTGTGCATCTACCTCTTGCTATAGGAAAAAAAATAAAAACAGATGTCCAAAATGTTTTCTGAAAAGACCTCAATGAATCAAATTAGTAAATTGGTATGTCCACAAGATGTAAACCTTGTTTCTTAGGACTGTAAAGGAAGTTGTAAATACAAAAACATAATTATCATGGAACACCATTATGCAACTAGCATTTCTTCATGGACATTAAAATTGTTAAAGCGAACAATCAGGTTGTTCAAAGATTTCTTCAGTCTTAGCTTGAAAAAATACATTTCTTCATCTTCCTGCTCTCCACACATGGACTTAGGGAAGAAGAGAATTTACATCTCATGTTCTCCTTTCTTTCTCTCTCTCACTCTTTTCCAAGCCACCTCCCCCAAAGAGGCACTTACCACAGTGACAAATGAAGCAATAATAAGGTTAGTCATTTAACTCCTTGCATCCTACTTAAAAATCACCCTAATTACTGTGTAATGGGTCTACAGAGGCAGAAGAGTCTGGGTGAAATCTACCCGGAGGGCACTGGTATAGTTCATCTGTCCATTCCCTAATAGCACTCTAAAGTTCACCCTTATAAACATGTCACCTAGTCTATAATTAAGTGACTGGTCATTAGGTAACATATGTGGTACCTGTGGGTCACATATCAGTCAGCTGGTGATGGATCTTTATCCAATAGCTGTGCAGAAGCAGCTCCATAGCTCTCTGTCACCACAGCATTACTCTCAACGCACAGCACACTCACAGAAGAGTTGGTGTAGGTGGAGGGTTTTAAGCAATAAACTCTGTGTTTGTGAAGGGTGAGAAACTGAGGGGAGGAGGGAGTGGAAGGACTGTCACAGTTCAGTCTTCATCCCAGCAGCACCATAGAGAGCTCAGTTTTTCCTTTATATTCTGCAAGCATACTGGTTCCTAAAGCATTCTTCATACTTTGCTGACAGGTGAATTTCCCATTCACACTCAATATGAGTCAAGATTGCTAATTATTATACTTTTATAAACTGGAAGAGGACAACTTTCCTGATCACAATAAAAAAATACAAAAATCAAGTTACACTTTTTAACTCCTTCAGCCTCCACAGATGCGCAAGGCCGTAATGGACAGAGGGGAAAAGCACAGGCCAAATTTATCCTTGATTTTACCTAGAAACCTGGAAGAATTTAGAAGGTACATCTGAACAAACTCTCAAGTGAATAAACTACACACCTAGGCCAATCTGGCCATTCATCAGTGTGGGCACACATGCAGAGAAATACAGCCAGTTTCAAAGCAACTGCCTTCCCCACTTTGTGCAACATGAGGGGCTTGATGGAAGGAGATAATAGAACAAGAGCAGGACATTCAACTTAAGTGTTTCCTCAGACTGCACAAAAGTGGTAGTTTCCAGCAGGTTTTGTTGTTCACAAGAGACAGAAAAGGACAGGTCACATGAAGTCTTGAAGTTCAGGCTAGAGTCCTAGAAACCCTGAGGCTCATAATTCTTACCAAACTGTTCACTTGTATCACAATTTAGAGGTTCTCTGAACTGACAAAAGAAAGAAAGTAAATTTCGTTGAGAAAGGGACAAGGAGGCCAAGTAGTCAAAAAAAGAATTTTGCAACTGATTGTATCTCGGTTCAAGACGGCTATAACCCTGCCTGCCTTTTGCATACACCATTTTCAAGGAACGTATAGAATCATAGAATTGTTTAGGTTGGAAAAGACCTTTAAGATGATCAAGTCCAACCATTAACCCAGGGCTGCCAAGTCCATCACTAAACCACGTCCCTAAACACCGCATCTACGTGCTTTTTAAACACTTCCAGCACTTCCATTCCACCACCTCCCTGGGCAGCCTGTTCCAAGACTTGACCACCTTTTCAGCGAAGAAATTTTTCCTCATATCCAATCTAAACCTGCCCAGGAGCAACTTAAGGCTATTTGCTCTCATCCTGTTACTTGTTATCTAGAAGAGACCGATCCCCACTTGCCTACAGCCTCCTGTCAGGCAGCTGTAGGGAGCAATAAGGTCCCCCCTGAGCCCCCTCCTCTCCAGTTCCCCCAGTTCCCTCACCTGCTCCACATCAGACTTGTGCTCCAGCCCCTTCCCTAGCTGCGCTGTCCATCCCTGGACACACTCCAGCACCTCAACATCCCTCCTGCAGTGAGAGGCCTAAACCTGAACACAGGATTTGAGGTGCGGCCTCACCAGTGCCAGGCTAGGGCGATTATTACTACTTCCCTCATCCTGCTGACCACACCGTTTCGAATACAAGCCTGGATGCCGTTGGCCTCCTTAGCCACCTGGGCACACTGGGGGCTCATGCCCAGCCGGCCATCAGCCAGCCCGCCCAGGCCCTTTCCCGCCGCTCTGCCCCAGCCCGCAGCTGCCTGTGGCTGGTGCAACCCGCGGGCAGGGCCCGGCACTGAGCCCTGGGGACCCC